>VDFB02047230.1:564998540-565320276 GCA_007258455.2 Sequoia sempervirens
AAAAGATAATATCATGACAATAAGAATCCTTACACTAGTTCAAAGTCAAACTTTGACAACCTCAAAAGATTAGGTCATCCCACACCCAATTCAAACATTGAATTACCTTGTAGTGTTTTCCAACCATCGACAATCTTCTTATCTCCAAGAAGAGATTAATAGCCAAACCTAAGCACCTAGCATCCTTTGCACAACATTAATTAGTAAATCAAAACCACTTCCTATCCAATAATAATAAATGACACCCATCCTTCTCCCATTCTAATATAACATGAAGATAAATTACCACACAACAAGAGAGAAATTTAGACTAATATCATGACAAAATAACACAAAGGAGATGAAGACATTGGATTGTAGACTAAAGGAAAATATGAAATATAATTCTTCCCTCTACAATCAATTTAGCATAATATGAGAGATTATACACAACATGTTTTTGATGGAAATGAACAATAGTTTTCTCAATTAATGAATTTAACAATCAAGAACCTTCAATTAGAAGTAAAATAACACCAGTTTCTCACATATAAGCTACACAATGATGAGCCAAAAAATGATGTTATATTAGAGTATAGGAGCTTGGTCTATTATGGCCAGAAGTTACATATTACATTTTTATTTGCAGTCAAGGAAAGAAAGCTCAAAAAAATGCAAATAAATAGTCTCCTCACCACTTCAAAATTCGGACATCTTAGCATCATTATGAGGAAGATAAGGCGTTGGCTGAACCTTCACCATCCATAAATTTTGTGGCCTTTGTTTAATTGACCTTGTTGCTCACAAATCCAAATCTAGTAATTCAAGCTCAAGATTTATGATAGAAGTCATACCTGTGATTTTTAAGATAAAATTTACGAGAGAAAATAAACCACAATTTAACTATAAAAAAGATGTTTACTAAAATAATACCAAAATGTAATATTTATAAATCATACCTTAAATTTATAAAAGAAGTCTAATTCCAACTTACAACATGTTTACAAATCCGCAAGAAAATACCAATAACCTGTTTCATGACAAGTGTGACAATGTGCTGCAACATTTCTACTTGCAGGTGCATAAGCATAAGTGTAGATACCTCTAAGATACATAAAATAAAAGAATACATAGAATTATTCATCACATAGAATGATAGACCCATAGTCATAAGCTATTTGGCATGTCATAGAAGAGAAACTCATTACAGTTGGCCAGTGGACTTACATCCACAACTTACAAACTTTCCACGATCAACCCCAAATATAGATTTTATCATCTCAAATTTTTCTTTTCTAGACTTCATCCTTGTGCAACATGATAACAAGTAGTTCAAGCACTGACCAAAGAACAAGTATGGGTGTGTGCAAGAAGTTGAGTCAGTGTTTTCCCTGATTTTTAGCATTTGACACATTTGACCTTAAAATTTGAAGCACTTAGAGATGGAATCTTCAAAAAAGTCACTGATCATAAAATGTAGTACTCAGAGTCTAGTTTTCAAATATATAATTTATTTCAATACCTAGATTGTACAAATTGAGTTTCAATAGGCATTTCTAAAACCGCTTAAAAGTCACTTTTTACTCATACCATGCATGTGTAACATCCATATTTTGACCTTAAATTATCATATTTTTCAAATCCTTTTGGGAAAAGATTTGTGACTCAATCGGGCTTTGTTCTTGATATTTTTTTGTAATTTTTATTGAATACTTTTTTTTTGTTAATTTTTTATTAGGCATATTTGTCGCTTTAAAAAATCGTCGTAATTTACGGCTAAGATGACCTTTAACTTATATCATTTTTGATTTTTTTTTATAAAAATTGAAAAGAATTGTCTGAAGTTTGTTCTCGCAATCCATTTGTCAAAAATGTTATGTTGATCAAAAAGTTATTAAAATATTTAAAACCCTAATATTTTAAAGTTTATGGACCAGTTTCATCATAAATTAATTGAAAAATAGAAAAATAATCCAATTGTAAAAAATATTACATATTTGGAATCTACATTCTCTCATCTAAAATGGGTTTTAATTTTGTGTGAAAAATTTGTAAAAAATTCATCAACCATATGTCCAAACTCGGTATTTTTCTCTGACATTGTTAGGACCTTCAACTTGTAGGTCAAACTAGGTTGAAGGCCTAGGTTCGGATTCCCAATGCTTTTCCCAAACCAAAATACAAGGAAAAAACCTGCCTACAAAGAAAACCTAATTTCAATTTTTTGGAACGGATCCTGCTTTCAAAATCGCTAAAATCAAAAATTTTCATTTTTTGAAAAATTTTCAAAACGATCCCGTGACAGTAATTCCTTCTTCAAAAATGGAAATTTGAAAATGGAATAAATCGGGATCCCGTTTTGAACTTTCCATTTTGAAACTTTCCATTTTTGAAATTTCCGTTTTTGGAAAGCCAATACTTAGATCCCATTTTGAAAATTTTTCAAAAACGAAATTTTAAAATCCGATCCGCTTTTTGCAATGCTAATTTTGTTTTTGGATAAGGTAAAATTTCCACGCGTGGACTCAACTTTCTTGTTCTTACGTATGTGTGTTATGATTGTCTACACCTCCATTCACACCACTGGGTAATGTAATATTTTGGTATACACAATATTCCTCATGTAGTTGTAATCAAAATCAAACTCATAAGAGGGAGTGTTATGCTTATAAAATCCATATTTAATCAAATCAAAGGCACATTTAAAGAACATGTTATGCAAAAAGTAAATGAAGTGCAATGTAATGATTTTCTACACCTCCATTCACACCAATGGGTAATGTAATATTTTGGTCTATTTTTCCAGTTGTTCAGTCCTTGAACATGCTTTGCAACATTTGTAGTTTAGATGGTTGTCTTTAGATTTCGCTAACTATGATATCATAAGGTATAACATAGGTATGGAGTTTTAAGTTTTTTTTCTAATTTAACTAGGGAGTTGGACCTAAGGGCCACTCGCACCTAGGAACTACTAAGAAGTAGATTTGAAACCCTATGGTAGATTTTTGAAATTATAAATCTGAGATTCAGTCCACCATTGATGAGATAAATGAGTGTTGTGAAATCCTATGTAAGAAGCAACAAGAAGAGGGGAAGGACGAGGAGCTTGAATTTGAGGAGTTTGAATATGGATCTGCATCTTCCCTGAGTCTGAGGAGAATCAGGGAGGAAGCCATGAATGCAGGAGAAACATCCCTGTTGAATGCCAAGACAATGAAGCCATATTTGATGTTGTCAGAGATATTTACAAGATCTTGAGCACTAAACATATGATTGTGATTCACGATTGGATGTTTATTCTCATGAGGGTTGATTTGGCTGATAATAGGTTTTCTGAATCTATGTTGAAAGAGGTTATTGACCTGCGCACTATTGTGCTTTCTACAAGAGCTGAATGTGAAAGGCTTGGTTGCCAAACAAATTCTGAGGATTATGAAGTCATATGGGAGGAAGGAGCAATTGGGAACTCTGATAATTCCATTACAAGATCCACATCTACATCTACCTTACCAAATGACAAAGTCAAAGTTTATCAAAATTGACAGGTAAGAAAAATTCAAAGGAAGCATTGTTTTTCAATATTGAATTATTACTTTTTAAATACAAATTTGATTTAAGATTTAATATGTTATGTACAAAAATTTCAGAATTTCTTATGGTAAAAAATTGTCTTATAGAAATTCAGGCAAATCTTCATTTTTGAATGAGATTTTTTTGAAAGAGAACATAAAATAGGGAATTGGTGAAATTATCCACTAAAATTTCCCCTATTGTTTTTTCTAATGATAGGGATTGGGGTATCCGAGATGATAAGGGTCAGACTGAAGCTCAAGTTTGATCTTTGAAGACTCAAGAAAAAACTATTCAATGGGATTCTTCAGGAGCTTCTACCTTAGTGAAGTAAAAACTTGCACAAGTTCAAGCACCAGTTCTACCATGGGGTTCTTACCTTGATGCGTGGGTGCCCAACAATACAATTCTTGCAAATCAAAGGGGTTTGGAAATTGAGAACCATTGGGGTAGAGTTGACATGGATGTTGTTATTCCTCCTAAAAGAGCTTCAAAATTCAATGTCTGTGCAGTCTATTACAAGGATCAACAACATGAAATTCAACCTTGTGGAGCACCTTTAAGAAAAGGAGGATTCTGTCAGAGGTGGGATCTTTGTGTTTTTCCATTGCATGGGCCTATTAGGCAGTGTGACTCCAATGGGAAACCAATTGATGAGAATCCAAATTCTTTGATTTCTCTCAAGCAGTAGGATGCTTCACAAACAGTAGGAAATCGGTGGTAAAAAAGAGAGTATTGCATTAGTGTCTCAAATAGAGGATATTGATGGGATATCATCTCAATTAACAAAAAGCATTTCAAAGGAGCAAAGTATCTGATTGATTGCAGCCCAGGCACTTGATAATGTGAGAAGTAGAGAAGAAGAAGCAAAAGAAAAAAAATAGATAAAGTGCAGAGTAGCAAATTCTTCTAAACTCTTCCACTTCACAAGGTCTTGGAGAGGAAATTGGTGAAGATTTGGAAGGATTGAGTGATAATACCAATAAACCAAGAAGAAAAAAACAATCTTTATCATCTTTGTTGAAGAAAAAACCAACAGTAAAGGACAGGTTGGCTCAAAAACTTTTGAATTCAAGAGTTAGTGATCCAACTATCAGGCAACTGATGAAAGATGAACACACAAATTACAAGGAATCTTTTGCTAGCCAATGGTAATAATATGTCATTCAGAGACAACAGGGCATAATGAATTGATTGGCTTCACTTCCATTTCGTTATGTCATTATATGGTATGATCCCAATAATTAGGAAGCAAGGTTGGCTGTGTTACTACAAATTGTTTGTTCATGAAGCTGCCAATTGCCATGATCACTAGATTTATCCATGTAGTAAATCTTTAAGCATTTTTTAGCTACTATACTGCCATTTTATACAGTAATTCTTCCCATTGGATTTCCCTAAAGTTTAGATTTATCTCAATGGTGTTCTTGATTGAGATGATACTTTTAAGTTCACTCAAATAGCAAGCTATTGTACATGATCATTTATATTGTTCATTTGTAGATATTATAAGTCAGCTATTTCTTGAGTCCATCTATTATTTTTAGTCAATACCATTTTTTTAACAAGAATAAAATTCATGGCTAGTACAAAGAGAAGATTGTCGGCAACAAATGTGTAGCATGTACCAATTCTTTAACATGGAAGCTTTTTTTGTATTGACCTTCATATTCAAAGAGAAGGTGGTGCTTCGGGGAGCGACGGTGGTGGTTCCGGGTGGCCCTCTGATGATCCTCCTGCTTCTGGCTCTGGATGGCTAGTTACTGGTAAAGTGTTCCCACGTATGGTGCTTGCAATCTGCCCCGGCTCGAGGAAGAAGATAAAGAGAAAAAAGATGTTGATGATGGTTGGGGTCCTCCTCCTGATGTCACTCCAGACCCCGCTGATGTATGGGGGAAAAATTTGGATGACAGAGACCCTCCTGGCTTTACTGGCACTACTTTGGCTACTTAATGGCCTTTTTATCTTTGATATTTTTGGACTTTTGGGCTTAGCCCACGTTGTCTGTTAATTTTTTGGGCGTAGCCCATGTGACTCTTGGGGTGTGCCTTTCTACCACCCATCCTTTTTTTGTGAATATGTATCTTTATATTTGAATTAATATAGATAACTGCCTATTCATCAAAAAAAAAAAGAGAAGGTTAATGTGTGTGGAGGGAAGACAATGTGAGCCACATACGATTAATATATAAGCTAGGTATACATGCTAGTCTAAAGCTTATATATTGAAACATAACTTTAAATGTTTGTAGCTGATTCTTCTTGGTATATAGCATAATGCATTTTTTCACCTAAGATTCATTTAGCTGAGTGGAGGGAAGCTGTTACCAACATTTTCAATCACACAAAAAGTTTTGGAATATGACACCTAACTACAACTGTACTTGTCTTCATGTACATGATTGTGACAATGGATTATAGATACATTTGGTTGCATTTCTGGACATAACAATTTTTGTTCTTCAGTTTCCTTGGCGGTTGCTAAAAAGGATACACTAAGAGTTATTAAGCACTTGGCCTTTGTTCTTTATCTCTTCTTTACCTTTTGCTGAAAAAAGTTTAATTATTTTGCTATTGTTAAATACTGTAAGCACAGTAGCAGAGTTGGTTCTTGCCATATAAAACAGACACAATCCTATTGCTAAACAAAGGTATAACATGGCTGAAACTTTAAAGATAAGGCTGCACACATAGATATAAGATGGTAGGAGTAGTTAATGCAATGGTAAATCAGGCATTTGCAATACTAAATCTGCCTTTTGAAATTATAGAATCTTGATATTCGAGAATAAATCATTTTTACAATTCAATTACTTTGGATCTGTGAGCTAATTGAGATATTCTCAGATCCCAGGAATAGAAAATTGGGCTCTAAGAGTGAAGTGCTGGTAGTTGATCACGAATGTAAATTTGATTTCTCAGAGGATAAGGATGGATGTATGACTTGGTCTTTATCAGGCTTGCACAGTATTTCACAGCAAGTCTTCACTTGCTTGACTTCAGTCAAGGTAGCCAGTTTTTTGTTTTTAAAACTTTTACTTTCAGTAGTCATATTCTTCTTATCAGCCCTCACATGACTGTAAAATTTATATTTGAGGACTAAGATCATTCAACCCTTGTCTATCAAGTCCGCTAATATTTAATAACCTTCATGGCCTTCTTCAGGTAGTTATTCTTTTGTGTAATAGTTATTTGATGAAACAAAAACTCAAATAATTTTTTTTTTGATGAAACAAAAAAATTAAATCAAAGATATTTGATGAAACAAAAAGAACAAATAAATCAATAAATAATAAAAAAATTGAAATATTTGTACAATTGTGAACCCATCAGAAAATTTAGTTTCTTGCAACTTTTTAGAGGACTTGTTTGTGAAAATGAACATAAGCTCCCAATTGGATTTCAACATGTAAGGCACAACTGTACCTCCAACAGTTTGACAAGTTTTTTTAAATAAAGGAAATGTCTTGATCAACAAGTTTCCTTTCCATTTTATAAAATATGATCAAAATATGAGAGATTATCCATTCTGTTTTGTGATTGTGTAGCAAATTTGAGAATTTTTTTCAAATTTACCACTTACCCATCAACAAAAAATAGAAAAGATTATCTTGCCAATAACATAAAATGAAGTAGAGCTCTAAAAGAAAATATCAACCATACCTCAATGCATTCACTTCTAGAATCACATGATCTTGCTGAACTCCTGGAACTTCTAAAACAATTCTTTGAAAAGTGGCCTCTACCCGATAAATTCAAATCCCAATGTAAATACATAGCCATAGAGATACAAAATTCATAAAAATTATAAACCTTCCATAAAATATAGCTCACCTCCTTGTCAAAATCATCATCCAGTTTATCTGGCTTCTCATAATCATCATCAACACTTTCAGAGTCAGGCTTAAATGATGTTTTCCCAGCTCCTATATCAAGTATAGTGTCATCATAATCAATTTTATCTTTCAGGACTAATTCCTGATTTTTTTCAACAGGAATTATTGCAATAGAATGTCTCCATTCTTCTTCTTCCTTTCCTTCTATGACTGACCATTTGTCACCAGTACCGGAAACCCCAACCTACAATAAAAGCAATGATAAATCACATCAGATGTATCAACTTAATGTGCTTGTCAAATATCAATGCTTGAATGATAATGCATCCTTACAACTGGAAAGGTACACTAATCAATGAAGTAGAGCATTTTGAATTTTCCCTGGTGATGAGCCATGAAAATGTCAGATAATACTAAAGCCATGTAGTTGATTCCAGAAAGCTTTTATACATTTACTACCAAAACTACTCAAGAACAAAACAATAAACTTAATGAGTGTACAATTATCCTATTCCATTTCAAAATGATAAAGGTACATGTCTACATTATCCTTTGCAATTGATAGAGATAAACATCAAAAGCATAAATACAATCAAATTCAGTAGGCCATGTAAAAGTCAGTTTGTCATAGATATGATTCTTGCAAGAAGTTATGACTCTAATAATAGGGCATGCGCTTTCCTTTAAAATGGTCAACAACCTCTTGGAGGCATAGGAGAAATTCAAGGGCAAGCCTTGTAACACTTTATTGAATTCATTAAGGCTTTCCTCATCCTCACCTTTTCACCAACTTAAGGATTGTCCTCATGGAGGAACTGTCCTAGCTCAAGATCACACTGTCCATTGTGATTATTATCCACTCTACCCACTGTGAAAATTAGGGTATTATTCACTCTCATTTTCAACTTCACAATTCATATTCATATATTCACTGTCCTTTACTAGCAACCCCTGGTTTTTAGACTGCCTTTCACCATAATGCACTGTCAACTGTTTGTCTTCATCATATATCTTCTCATTATCAAGACATTTCCTACTCCCATGATTGTGAGGACTCAAGACTGGGTAGTTGTCCTAGGTATGTGCAGGATCATCATGCAAAAAATAGGCCCTTAAGTGGCAAAAAATTCAGAAAAATCAGAGTTAGGCAACTTAACGTAAAAATTTGAATAAGTCATCTATATTATTTAAAAAATATGTAAGAATAGAATCTATAGCAAATTGAATGTAGTTTCTGAACTACTAGGTTTGTTTAAAAAAAAATCTATTTGGTGACAATTTGAAATTTCAATGCAGTACTTAAATTTCGGAAAAAAATAAGAAGTAGGTGTCTGCGACCACCCTAACCACAATAAAATGATAATATTTTTTATAAGATTTTAGATATAAGTAGAGGACTCGTCCCAATGTGATGCATATTTTTTTGGTAATTGTTTTCCAAGTAAATAATTAATTATGAATTTTTATTACAACTTTAAAAAATATAAAGACTTGCGTTTGACCACCTTAACTTGGTCAAAACTTCATGAAATTCAATTTTTATTTTTTAATACTATAGTATGCAAAGTATAGAATGTGACACATGTTTTGGATTCAAAAAATTTGATATCGTTTGAAAGCTATAGATGTTTTTCAATTAGCCTATCAATCAAGACTTTAGTCGTAATTCAAATAGAAAATAAATAATAATTACTTAATAAATTCAAAGTAAAGCATAATTTATATTAGTGGAAAGTTGAGAATCTCATTTAAAAACCCTTTTTCTTTCATCAATTTTGGGTAAATAAAATGGCATCAGCAACATACCCATCATATTGCCACTTTTTGGCCCATCATGATCCTGCACATACCCTCCTTATGACAATGGTAGTCCTTATTCAACACTATTCTCTATCATCTAGCAAGGTCACTACCCCTTTAAATAAGTATTGCAAAATCATACCTGGGTTTGTAAGTTGGACCATGAGATTAAGTGTAGTTGCAAACCACATTTGGCACTTTGAGATACTCTTCAGTAACTTCAGTGGAGACAAAAAAAACATTCACTTCAGGAGGTAATTTCACCTCTACTTTAAAATTTAATGCTGGTCATTTTGAAACATATTTTACAATTTCTCTTCACAAGATCTTTCTAAGGGAAAATGACTACTACAGTGATGACATCCCTGTAGGTGTCTTTTTGACTTTGTACTGTTGTCCCTTCATAATAACTTTTTGGTGACTATGCATACTTAGCAAAATTGTAATATTGTTGTCCCTTCATAATAACTTTTTCATCAAACCCTTATTAGTTCCCTATGTAAGTTTTGAGGCTATCACAAAAATCATGATCTCTCATGACCCATTCACTCTTAAAATAGCTACTCTGTCATACAAGACTGTCCTTTTAACCTCACTGTCCCCAAATATTTCTTTCAAATTACAAAATCCTCATGATGATTGTCACTCAAGCACGAGATTACACTTCTTTTAACTATGACTTTATTAACCCTGTCAAACATCTCTACTCTCATAATTATCACCTCCTCAAAGGATATTGCATGAACTTATGCCCTCCACTACAGCTTGAGGTCTGTGCTGTCACTAAAATTTATCCCTTTGCTGATTAAGGTCCTCATGATAGTCATTCCAATGGTTTCTAGGAATGTTATAGAGGACATGACTATCCAGGGAATTAAAATTGGGATTGTCAAGGTTTACACAGTGCATTATCTCATAGCCAGGATTTCAAAGGTTGACTCAGCTATTTAGACTTCATTTGAAGCACACTACTACAAGCTCACAATCTATGATAACCCCATTGCACATTCCACAATATACTAATACATAACTATCCCCTTGTCAAGGCTTAAGGACCATTACTTTCTGTGTCTTCATGCTCTATGCACTAGATTTACCCATTCATCATTGTCCTCCATTGCTTTGTCAATATTGTCATAATACTTCATGGGAATAACTATAACTTTTAAACTTTATGATTGAAACTACTCCTTTTCCTTAACACTCTTGTGTTCATACAGTCAAACTGTTTTGCTCATTGTATTAGCAAAACCACACATACAAGAATTTAGGCATGTAGCACACCATCTTGGCTAGGACTGTCATGACTCATGGGTAGTAAGCTATACTTTCATTTACCCTTTGTGGTGACTACCCTTGAGTTTATCATTTGTGACTATTTTTTTTACGCCTATGACTTTCTTCTTTGATTGAGATCGTCCCTTAAATACTTGAATTTGATGGCCTTATTGTAGACTGCCACCATCTCTTTTTAGAGTAGTCCTTTTCTTGTGTATGACTGCACCATGAAAGTGTTCATCACTTGAAACTATCCCTTCTCTTATTGGTGTCTTTCACAATCTTGTACAGTCATGGGCCTGCAATCTCTTATCTTTTAGAGTAGCAAAGCAACCCTTTACACTCCTCACAATCTTTTAAGTGCATAGAAAAAAGTTTGGCATATTACTCTGACAAATGGGTGGATTACTTTCCTAGATATAATAAACACATCTTACCAAAATTCCTTACCTACAGTGAAACAGGTTAGACTAAAACAAGACTGCTTGCAGTGTTCATTATACTCTTATACAGATGTATGTGCATTTTAACATAATTAACATATAGAAACCAAAAAAATATATAAACAAGTAGAATAATATTCCCCTGAGTCTATTTGAGAATTAGAGGTATTACTTGTACCTTGGGTGAGATTGTGAGCCACTTTTAGCCCAACTGGTGTAAGTTTGGAGCATATGTTGCAGTTGGGACAAGCTTGGACCATGTGCAAGTAAGACTTGTAAACCTGGCTGAACCCCACCATATTTTCCTTGGAATTCAATTATGAGCTCTGTAATTTTATTGTGAGAAATATTTGAAAGTGGGTCATGCTATTATTTGCTTGCCTTATTGCTCAAGCTGTATTTCTTTGTAGGAAGTTGTTGCAAACATCATATGTATGTTACCTGATTACTTTGGTTATGACGGGTGTTAATATAATAATAGTATATCCTATCCTTGAAAGGGCAGATTAAGTTTTCTAAATTATTAGATTAACATTAATAATTTAATCTTGATATAGAAGATTTCAAGATCTTTCAATAGATTTTTATAATATAATAACTTATAGATTGCAAGTGATCAGTGTAGGCAAGTGATGAATGCTAATCTAATAATTATAATTTAGAAAACTTAATGTACAAGTCATATTATGAATACTATTGAGCACTTGTCTAAAGGAGGCATTATTCACTTAAGAGGGGTCATATTATGAATACAGTGTTCATCACTTGAAACTATCCCTTCTCTTATTGGTGTCTTTCACAATCTTGTACAGTCATGGGCCTGCAATCGCTTATCTTTTAATGCATTACTACCTATAGAATGGTAAACTGTTCAGACAATTTAGCACAAGGTGTGCTTATTAGGAGATCTAATGCAATCAAAAAACATAATGTTTTACTAGGTGCATAAACTGTTTGATAGAATGCCTCACGAAAAGTGGTCTCAAAACTGCAATGATTGCAGGTTATGCATGAAGGGTAGAGGTAGAGGGTAAAATAAACCCAAAAACAAAGTGCAAAAGAAGCAAGAATAAAATAGAGGATGAACACAAAATTATATGTATTTACATATATTTCAAAACATAAAAAATTGATAATATAAACAGAGCTGCTGCTCTTTGTTCACCCTCAAAAATAACTTATGGCAATCCCTTGTACTGTTTGTTACTCAAAAAAATTACAAAATCAAGATGTTGCTACAACAGAGCATCCATCCATTTCATTCACAGACATTACATTCATAAAAGGGTTGTTTTCACATCAATACTTGTAGCTCCCTGTTTTTCAAAAACATACAGCTCTAAAACCACAAAACTACTTGAAGACTATGTATATGCCAAGTAAAAAGGAGGGACAACAAAAACATCCTAATGCCAAGTCTTTTCTAGCATAGAGAAAATCTAAAAATAGAGATTATGTGTGCACAATACAGTTGCGCGTGAAAGAAGTAAAAGACTTTTTTTTCATTACTGCTGAGAGAAGAATATGCTGTTGTGTGGAAATGTTATTGAGAAATTAATGCGGTGGGTAGCAGTTGGGAGTAATTCTAACAATGCACAAGAGGTGGGTCTATTGAAAGGCTTTAGAAAATTTCAAACCAAGCAATTGACAAGTGAAAAGAAACCCCAAAACTTTTGTCCGTGACCTGCCTACCTCTACCAAAATGACAACTTTGAGATAAGGTGTGTAGATTCGTGAAGGAAGAAAAAAAGGACAAGAAACAACCATCCATGAAAAGCAAAACCCACACCTTCATTAACAGATAACAACAGATTCGTTTTAGAATGAAATAAAACACAACATTTATAAGGACATCGGCCATGTACAGGTTCCATAAGCAAGACAGAATAAAACTCACTAAAACCGTGGCTAGGAACTTACCTCAAGATTCAGTAAAATTTGTACCATGCAGGTTAAGACTCCATAACCTTTTCTAGCATCCTCTAGGCCTGGATCAATGGAAGAGCTGTGGATATAACACACAAGAACGGCCAAAACCAGAGAGGAATAAACTCCAACTGTTGTATACTCTAGCATATCCCTGCCATGATGCCTTGCCCTCTGAACCAAGCCAAAGCAGTGCCTTAATTACTGCTTCGTTCTTTTTTCCCCTCCGACAAGGAAAATGCATGAGGAGGGAAAATGAGTGAGGAGAGGGAAATAAAAAAAATATTTTTAAAAAGTATTATCTTTATTGTCTTCATTTAACACAATTAGAAAATTAAAAATATAATTTAAATATAAAAAATATATTTAACACAAAATTAATATTTTGTTTTAAATTAATGTCGAGTTTTCTTTATGTATTAGTGCATTCCAGTGGTAAGTACTAATAACTTATCATATATATTAATATAAATGTATAATATAAATTAATACATTACCTACACAATGTAGATTAACTTATTATGTCGATAGTGGCATTTAAAATGACACTTAAGTGGAATTCATGTGCAATTATAGTAGATTTAATGAAACCAAAAAATCAAATAAAAAAGGTTTGATGAGACACAAAAATCAAATCAAAGAGATTTGATGAAACAAAAAAATCAAATAAAGGAGATTTGATGAAACACAAAAATAAAATCAAAGAGATTTGATGAAACTAAAAGAACAAATATATAAATAAATAATTAAAAAAAATTCAAATATTTACATAAACTAAAAGAACAAACAAACAAATAAATAATATTTTTGCTGGCAAAGAGAAATCAAAGATTTGATCACAAAAATAAATCAATTGAAAAAGAAAATTAGAGAATGATAACTTTGCATATTTTATATATCTTAAAATTTAATATATGTATGCTAGTTTACCTACAAAATATTACCTTCAATAACATAAGATATAAATAGAAATAATATATATATATATATATATATATATATATATTCTACATTAATATAGGTATATACAAATTAATATTATCTATAGTAAAATAGGTTGCATATTATATATAATAAAGACCTAAAATAATATAGTTTATCTTATATACCTATAAATCACAGCTTATATTTTTTTTTGGAGAATCTATATATATAAATTAATATAAAATATACATGATGAAAAAAATTCACTAATGAAAAGAATGAAAGCATATAATAATTAAATTATACCATAAAATATTAAAAACATAGATAACAAAGATATTAGTCTAATGGAAAGAATAATACAATTTTTATTTTATTTTATTATGTTAATAGTGTGAATCCAAATCTCTATAAAATAGTTAATTCATTTTTGTGAGATTTTTTTAATAAAAAAATAATAATTACATTCTTAAAAAAGGTCAAAATAATAACATTTATTTATTAGACGATAGGCTATTTGTGAGAACTTTGCTCAGAATTTTCATCAACCTTTATGCTTTTCCAGCGGCCGAGAAAAGGTGGCGGGTTGTTTTCCCATCCTGGTGAACTTTAGTTGGGATTTTTGTCAGTCTTCCTATTTTTTGGCGTCTCTGACACCGTCAAAAAGGTGGTGGATTGTTTTTTGAATAAAAATGTTTGGCGCGCGAATAGAGGAGGCCAGTGAAATTGCATCAGCATTAATTGTTGTATGATTTCCGTGTAGTGGTGATAGTGCAAGTAACATTTGTCTTTAAAGTCCTCAGAAAACAAAGCGAATGTCTGTGTAATTTTTGATAACACATTGTTGGGTGTCATTCTCTGGGTTTATCTTGTTGTTCAAGATAGCTGTGAGTGAGGAGGGCAAGCTTCTATGAAGGTGCAACTGTGTTCATGGGCTGTGGAATTTTTGTGAGGGTGGGTGGAGGTTATTTTGAGTTTTTTGCATGCGTCGATGGTTGCGTGGGCTGTGATAATTATGTGCCCATTTTTTGCAGGTGGTGGAGAAAGAATAAAGGGTAGATAAAGCAAGCAAGAAGAGGTGTATTTGAAGGAAGTGGGAAGAGGTGCATATTGAAAAATCTGTTTGTCAAGTATTTATAAAATAGTTTTTGTTATTTTCCAAAGGGGATTGTTGATTATTGCTCTGTAACTTAGTCTAAATTGTTTGGTTTATGGTTTCCATGTAGCTGCCATGAGTGGAAGGAAATATTGTTTATTTTTTTCGTTTCTTATGTTGAATTCAAGTGTTTTTTGTGGGCTTTTTCATCTGGGTTACTCTTGAAACCAATATTGTGTCATTATGTCGATTAATGTTGAAAATATTGTATAGTTTTGTGGGTTTTGGCATGTGGGTGACCATTGGCTATATTGTTTCATTTATGACTTGTTTTTTTGTGTGAATGGTTGTAAAATAGTTAATCTGGCGTGTTTTTGGTGAATTTTTCCATCTTGGTTGTTGTTGAAACCAATATTGATTCATGTATGGATTTCATTTTGTGGTGAAGGTTTTGAATCAATCTGTTACTATGAGGATTTTGTGTTTTGTGTGTTTTTCATGTGGGTCACTATTGAAAAGCGTGTGTTTTGTGGCGATGGTTGCAACACAATGAGATAGTTAATGTTATATATGTTGCATTGTTTTAGGGTATATTGTTAGTACCTTTTTGAAAAGGGTCTATAAGAAAAGACTATATAGTTTATTCACAATGATTCAATTTTTGTGGGGATGTATTTGTATGGAATTGTCACTGCGATTTTTAGTGTTTTGTGGGTTTGGTCATCTGGGTGACTATTGATAATAATATTGTTTTATTTATGTCATTCGTTTTGTGGCAATGGTTGCAATGCAATAAAATAGTTAATGTTATGTGGTTCATGTTATTTTGCATAGGGCATTGTTCATTGTTGTTGTCTACCTTACCCTATATTGTTTCATTTATTGCTTCCATTCAAACGTGGTCAGGGAAAGGGTGGTAGATTGTTTTCTAATTTTTATATGAAAAGTGTTTGGCACACCGATAGACAAGGTGAGTGAAATGTATCATTCATATATGTAACGCCCCACCACACAACCCCAAAGGAAACTAACATATCTAACATTTATGGCACAATTTTTTTTTAAAATAACTAACATGCAACATGATATTAACATTCAACACTTGAAATGTAATTATACATGTACAACATATAACAAGTCCCCTTGGGGTTACATGACTGCATTAATTTTTGTGTTAACATCCATTAAGCATACCCCAATAACGATAAGATAATAACATGAACATGGAAAAAATATTAATAACATGGAAATACATTACTTAAGGATTACAACATTACAATGTTGCTTCCGAACATGAACTGGGAAGAGTACAATAACATGTGATGATACAAATGAAAGAAATGAGTACAAAGCATCCAATCTAGATCCAACACTAGTACATCTCTAGTGTCATAGCAACCGGTACATCCCTGCACAACTCAATCGATGGATGGGGACCCAATGGGATGCATAGCATGTTCCACTTGACCACATGAACCCAAAGGCCCACCCCCCATGATAGGAGATGACAAGAAATAACCCCCCAACAATAACCATCAAACGAAACAAGGACTACAAAAAGAATCAACAATAACATTTAAGGCAACCTCCAACACAAGAAATAACTAGTACAAGACAACATAACAAGCATCAACAAACACATGACAACATTTGCTTCTAGAGGCTCAAGAATAATAAGAGGGAAAACAAAAGAATACAAGGTTGTTAAAGGGTGGAATGTCATCACATAGGTGCTATGGGTTACCCTGGTGTAACCTTCCTAGGCTACCGGATCATCTTGGCCACCTCTACCTGTCATTGGAACCCCATGCCACTATGCAGGATCAACATACCTTGCAAAATTACTATGCAGAGGCAAGGCAATTCATCTTGCCATTCTAGGCCTTCCCACTCATCCCAAGCCTAAACAAGCACTTGAGCCCATGAGTGAGGCTACATTATCTAAATTAATATGAGATGCTACCCAACCCCCTAGTCAATTAATTATGTTATCACTTGATTAAACTCCCAAGGGTTACCCTGGACAAGCCACTTTGGGCATAGGACCTCCATTGAGAGCCACTCCCCCAACTAACAACAATATCTCAAAAACACAAACGGGCAAGCCAACTTGCACAAGATACTAAAACCAAATAAAATATCAATTACCATGTGAGGCATGCACCATCTCATGCTAGAACTTCATAGTAAAGAAATCCACCTTTTTAAGTGCAAGGCTTAACCCACCAAAATCATAAGTCAAACCGTTCACAAGAACCAACAAGATGAAACCATTATGAAGCAACATATTCTTTCCCCTCCTTTGGAAGCTCAAGAAAAATGACTACAAAAAAAAACCTACAAATGAGGGTAAAACGGAGCAACACGGTTCCAACTCAAAACTTCAACATATAAAATCTTCTCAAAACAAAATCCACTCAAGGGAAAATACTAACATGGAACCATTTAAATCATCTCACGTCAAAGTATAGTCAGTCTCAAGAAAATTCCAACATCAATACATTTTCTCTACTCATACAAAATGATAAACTAAAAGGAACCATTTTAATAATTGGTTACTTTCTATTTATATATGTATATCCATTAAGAAAATATGTAAATTAGGATAACCTAATCACACGTTCATACAAAACAATTTATGTAATAAGAATAATCAAGATATATATATATATATATATATATATACATACATACAAATGCTAATTTTTTATACAAGTTTACACTTTATTGCAAAGATAATTAAATCCACATCCTATTTATATAACTCCCAATATTGAATTCAATTCTTGATAAAGGCTAGGCCTATAATAGTTTTCATATACTACCAACACACAGATTCTAACCATCGACCTTCTCTTTCATACTTGGTGTTACCTTTTTCTTAAAATGGGTCAACCTATCTCTTTTAAATCTAAGACATTTAAGATTAGATTATATCATTCTAACTTTATAGGCAATACTGAACTCAAGATGATAATTTAAGAAGGTTTTTGTTATCATAATTATATTTTTGATTAAGCTCTAATTATTATTTATTTACTCCTTTAACAAATAATTATGAGAATATCAATTATAATGAGAGTGAATAATATAATATTATATCCCTTCTTTACATGAACTAACAATTTCAAACATGACTATTCAATTTCCTAATTTAATTATCTTCATACCAATTTGTTACCAGTTGAATATAAACATTTTCTGTCTAACAAAAAGCAAAACACAATATTTGTTTCAATACCAATTAAAAATGTGAACTGAGAATATTTTATTATACACATAACTACCGAGACAATCTGGAGTGTCACATAATCTCACTATAGAATTTTTTTTTTGCTAAACACACGTCTCTATACACATATATGTACAAGAAAGTATCCATAGTAACGTATGAGATCTTTTGAAATTTTATTTCTAGATAACTAGGGTCATAGATTAAATAGGTAATTCCATTCTTGTTGGTTTGGTTTGGAGACTCTTGAGTTGACCTTATTGAATAGAATACGAAACAATTTATTAATACACCACTAATGAAGGCTAATCTTATCAAGTGTCAATAGATGATACTACACGTGGGACAACGTTTAATTCTTCAGTTTCCAATAAGCTTTGAATTAGAACACAAGAGAAGTAGCTAGAGATTTTAATAAGATATTATAGGACGTTTATGGAGAACTCGTATGGGCAATGATGATCGACTTCATGTTGAAATACCGCTTAAGATGAGGGAGGCTAACTGGCCTGGGCAGTAAGGAAAGTATGACCATTCTAGTGCTGAAATTCAATCTCAGTTAGCAAAGGTCGTCATACCCAGACGTGATGAAACGAGAAAGGTTGATCCCCGAGCATGGACTAAGAGGGAGAAAATATAAATACTCGATCATGCATTTGGTACCCTGCATCTTAGCATAGCCGCATGAAGAGACCAAGAAAGACTAGAAAAAAAGTTTGGTGCGACCACAGATGTGAAAAGCTACAAGTTTCCAAGCGTAGATTTGGCAAGTGAAATTTAGGCCACTGTAGCTGTGCAACCAAGGTAGAAGAAAACTATGTGTTGATCATCAAATCGCTTAAGTCTCTACCTATTTTGATTTTTTTTTTTTGAATGCAAAAACAAGATAGGCACTAATTGTTCCATTTTAATATGTGTGGATTTAAAGAAAACGTGGCATGTGGCGGCAAACAGCGATCAAGGGGATGAATAGGTGAGAAACGAATCAACCCAAAGGACATGCCATGGAGGATAGATGATGCTAAATACAAAAAACTGAAAATAGACTTGAATTGCAGTCCATACTACTCAATTTCCATAACGATAAGCATATTCATGCTATTCAATAATATAGCCACCGCCACAGGTGAGGCATAAAATAATACATTTTGGATCCAACTAATACCCAACCACCCAATATTCAAAACAAAAATTCTAACCCCCTTCAAGGCGCTAAGATCTTAGACTGGCTAAGAAGAAAGAGAACAGAGATAGAAGCTTAACGATAACCAATTTACAATGTCTTTGTGGAGTAATCGGTGATGCTAACGAGAGCAATCTACTAACAGGCCCGTTCAACAATATTTCCGGTAAATGCAACTGGCAAGAAGGTGCGCTAGGAGACAGGCTGGTGGACTTGATAAAAGAAAGGAGAAAGGATCATGAAAGCGAATCTACCAACCTACTTCAAAGTGTAAAGCTATCCATTCGGGGTTGAAACAGCGACTATAAAGAAGTCAAGTTTAGATTTAAATAAAATCCTTCTTCATGAAATCGTGCTTTGATAAGGATTGGCCCAGCCATTTAAAATAGACTACCTATAAATGAGAAAGCATTCAAGAAAATTCGCGAAAATAAAACTGTACGAAGCTACTAATTTCGGATGGATTCAGATAAGGTAAGAATATTAGCTCCCGTCAGCTGAATAGCCAGGAAACGCTAAGTATGATTGCATACCCTCATAGATTCAGAGAAATGAGTGACCCAAACAAGCCAGTATGACTAGATGAGATGGAATTTTGACAAGGCTTGGTGAACTCAAGCAGCCTGTCGATACTACAATAAGGCTCGCCACCATTTAGGGTCATTGGGAATCTTAAGTAAGGAAATCAAAGAAAACCTAAAATTCCAGAGGGAAAGTTTCCTTTAACTCAATTCATCCTATCGAATCAGATTTATTACTCCGATCAAGAGGGAAAATGAACAGGATATGTGTATCCATCAAAGCTTCGGAAGAAACGCGCGGGAGGCTAAGAAAAAGAAAAAGAAAATCCTGAGTTAAAGCATTTACAAATGGACTTAATAACAATTTCGTAACATACACATGAAGCGTGGAACAAACATAATCATATAACCTTCAGAAACTTTCATGGTAAATTATACATGCGTGAAGACAATTTCTTATTTTGTTTCCGTGGTGCAAGGGTCGACATGCATACAAAATAGGATAGCCTAAGACATACACAGAAATGTCCATTGAACGAAACATACGTCAGATTCAGCTTAAAAGGAATGACACACCAACAAAGATACTAATCTGGATGCAACTCTTCTACCGATCCTTTCTTGCTGATCAAAGTTTTCTCTGATGCCCAGAACAACTGGTCAATGATGATATCGCTTAATCTTTCCCCATGCTCCCGCCACGAAAGGGAGTTGTGTACTCTCCCGGAGTCCTCTGTGCAATGGATCGTTCCATATTCTCCACCATATACATGATGTGATTGCATTCAGTCTTGGTATGGTTGAATGAATTTTTCAACGAGGTATGAAGAATATGATGATATAGTAGTTACATGTAGAGAAAGAAATGGAGAATACAGACAAAAAATTTCCAACGAGGTGATCTCGTGGCATGCACTCCTTCCAGGTTATCCCTCTCCGAGGAAAATTCTGTATGTAGCATTTAAAAAAAAAACACAACTCTCATGCCCAAAAATGAACACTTAAAAAGCATCAGGATTAAAAATTGAATGTCACTCATGTTCAGGGCTTAAATTTGATGGCCGTATGACCGTATTTAGATTATTTTGCCGTAAAATACAATCAAAATTTTAAGAAGATTGTATCACATGAAAGGAGAGATTTTGGATAGACTGTCAAAATTTATATAGAATTATAATGATATATATATTTGATTTATATATAATTTTACTTACACTAAGGTATATCATAATGTTTTAAGGGCACCTTTGAATAGATAACCGTCATTAAAAAATTTGTTGACAGGCAAGGTCGACCGTCAAATTTAAGCCTTCATGTTGTCCATCAATATAAAAATCCCAAAATGGGAGATAAGTTTCCACAAACAAAAATCACTAAGAATAACAAGTTTCCCTTTCACATTTCAGTTATGAGTCGTACTCATCTTTTTCCATCTTTTCTTGTTTTATCAATACAGTTCAAAAATCTTAGCACCTTTATTTAATTTAAAATTATCTTACTTTCCTTATTTAACTAATTAAAATCTGACGATAATATTTATTTATCTTTATTTATTATTTTAATCATTAAATCATTTACTCACCTTACTTAATTTAATAACTAATAATCAATATCCACATATATAATATCTTCTCATAAGCATAATATATATTTAATTATTATTTTAAATTCCAATTTTATTTTCAATTTTAATCTAATTAAAGGTCATTTAAAAATATTAAGTTCACCTCAAAATTTAATAACACATTAAATGAAAAAATCAACATGACCTCCCAATAAACAGAGCACTCACTCGTCACGAAGGACCAAAAAGCGAAGGGCTACTACAATATATATATATTTGTGTGTGTGTGTGTGTGTATGTATGTATGTATGTATGTATGTATATGTATATGTATATGTATATGCATATGCATATGCATATGTATATATGTATAACAGGGAGACAGGAAAGTAAAAATATACTTATTTCTTGACAAAACGTTATAAAAAATTGAAAGGATATAGCCTTTTCAGGATTACCTTCTCGAATAATAATAGTGAGAGAGCCATCAAGAAATATACTCCTTTCTGAATAGAACCTTATGTGTGTGTGTGTGTGTGTGTGTGTGTGTGTAGCAGTGAGACAAAAGTAAAAATATACTTATTTCTGAAGTAAAGATTTTCAAAAATACTTGATGTAACCAAACATAGAGTGTACAAAATTAACTAATTTATTCTATTACAACTGTAACTAGAAAATGAAAGTCATAAATTAAACATCATTGGTTTCAACGACGAGACAAATGGAGAAACCCACATATATATATATATATACATACTAACTTGATAAATATATATATCTATATATGTGTGGATGCCTTGTTTCTCCAAGCCTCCAAACATAGCCAGAAAATAGAAACCCACAAAAAATCACAACATCAAATCCATGCAAAACCATACACACAAAACACGAACCATAAACGATACAAGACTTTGTTTGTAGAAACTATATTGTATTTTCTTGACAATAGCTTAATCTATATATGTATATGTATATATATGTGTGTGTGTGTAAGTATATATCCCACAAAATATGCATATATATATATATATTATGTATATACATACATACTAACTTGATAAATATATATATCTATATACATACATACTAACTTGAGAAATATATATATCTATATATGTGCATATGTGTGTATATATATATATTATTGTATGGTTTCCATGTAGTGGTGATGGTGCAAGTAACATTTGTCTTTAAAATCCTCGGAAAACAGAGTGAATGTATGTGCAATTTTTGCTAAGGCATTGTTTAGTGTCATTCTTTGGATTTATCTTGTTCATGATAGTTGTGAGTGAGGAGGGAAAGCTTTTGTGAAGGTGCAAGTGCGTTCATTGGCTATGGAATTTTTGTGAGGGTGGGTGGAGGTTATTTTAAGTTTTTTGCATGTGTCGATGGTGGTGTGGGTTGTGATAATTGTGTTCCCATTTTTTGCTGGCAGTGGAGAAAGAACGGATGGGCAGATAAAGCAAGCAGGAAGAGGCGCATATTGAAAAAATCATTTGTCGAGTATTTCTAAAACAATTTATGTTATTTTCTAGAGGGGATTGTTGATTGTTGCTCTGTATAGATTGCATTGTTTTAGGGTATATTGTTAACCAAATAATAGTTGTTTTCACAAATAATATACTCTTTTCTCAACAATACCTTATCAAAATTACAAGTAATCAATAGTACCTTATCGCAGATAAAACAATATTCCCTACTAAAAATAGTAGATTCACAGTAACCAACTCAAGTAAAAATATACTCATTTCTTAACAAAAGCTTACCAACAATAGAAACAATATAGCCTTCTCAATAGTGCACTCTTGAAAATTAATAGTGGCAAACCCATAAAAAAAAACATATTGCTTTCTGTACAAAACCTTCTTGAGAATTGAAACAATGCACCTTTTTCAATAGCACCTTATCGAATATGATATAATATAGCGTAACACAAAGAACAATAATCAACAATGCCTAATGTAACCAAACATGCAATGTACAACTTTAACTATTTCATTTGGTTCCACCCATAACCACAAAATGCAAGAGGCTCGCCCATATACAACTAATGTGTATACATATATGTGTATATATATATTTGTATGTATATATGTATATAAATGTATGTGTATATATAGATATGTATGTACATACATATATGTATATGTATATATGCATATGTATGGATACATATGTATACACATCTATTTAGAGATAACAGTCTTTACATATATAGATATTTACATGTGTACATATAGATATATATATTTGGCTATATGTATGTACTTTTGATAATTAAGCACCACATGAAGCACACCTGCAACTCATTTTAATAAAAAATATATATTAAATAGGACATTACTTAAAAATGGAAACAAAGCATTCAAATTTATTGTTTTGAGAAGATAGTTATTTATTTTGGAACAAATTTGTTATTTCTTTCATTCTTGAAAAAGGGATACTTATAACAACATGCTTTCTATTAAACATGCTAAAGAACACTGGCTACCACATACATATGTTGAATACCTTTCTAAAGTTGTTAAAGGGACCATTCAAATACTCTTTTCAAGGCTAACCATCTCAGGATTTCCTTTTTTGATTATTAACAGTGGAAAATCCATCCATAAATATACTCCTTTCTGAATAGAACCTTATTGAGTATTGAAACAATATAATCTTTTCAATAGCACCTTATGGAAAATGAAACAGTATAGCCTCAGGGAGAGGACAACAATCAACAATACTTGATGTAACCAAACATAGACTTTAAAACATTAACTATTTTATTCTGTTCCAACCATAAGTAGAAAACAAAAGCCATCAATTAAATATCATTGGTTTCAAGAACGAGCTAGATGGAAAAACCCACAAAACTGTAGCCATAGAGCGCATCCAAAATGATAGCCATATGATGAAACCATGAATGAAACAATATTTCTTTTCCAGATAATATTGATTTCTATCAACAACACCTTCTCAAAAATTGTAATAAAATATCCTTTTGAACAAAACCTTCTTGAAAATGAGACAATATAGGTTGAGGTGGACAATAACAATAGACAAAGAATTGCATAGTGTCAACAATTTTATTCTATTAGCTCTAAAATAGAGAATATATCCTTCTCAACAACATAGAACCAATAGTGTTAACTATTTTGTTCTGTTCCAACCATAACTAGAAAATCTTCAATGGTACCTTGTCGAAAATAGTGCAATATAGCCTGCAGTGTAGAAATATTGAAGTTTACTCTTTCCTGAATAGAGCCTTATCGAAAAAATTGGTATAAACTAGCCTTTACAGCAGTGCACTATCAAATAATTGAAATAATATAGCCTCTTCAACAGGAGCCTATCTAAAATTAAACATAGCCTAAACCAGAGGACAACAATTAAAAATCAGTAATCGAAACAAACATAAAATATATAACATCCAAAATACACATCAACAATCAACAAAACAATGCATAATGGAATGAAACACCTATATATATGTGTGTGTGTGTGTAGAACCCCTCCAATTTGCTTATATTTTTAGACAATATTTTTACTTTTATAGACCATGATACTATGTTGTTATTTGATCGTTGGCATTGGAGCGATGATGGTTTTTATATTGTGATGTGATCATACACTTTATGGATGATTATTTTTTATGACATGATTTCTAGTTAGCATAGTTGTTTATTTGAGTTGATATTGATATATATGCTTATTTGTAGTTAATTGATGTTTTAGTTTCATCAATTTTTATGTGACACTGTATTGCTGAAGAGAACAAGATTGCATCACTCACTTGCAAGCGCCTTGTGATTCTAGAATTTTCTCTTCATGGTGTCTTTGAATTATGATCTATATACATGTACGACATATGTTTTGATTGTAGGATTGCAAGTACATGACATCGACTCCACCTAGATTCATAGGTTTGAGCGTGTCTAATTTCCAATGAAATAGTTGATTGGGACATAGTAACGAGATTCCCTTGTCAAGCCACAACCTTAGTCATAGTGTGTTGTCAGTCCTTGTTCAGTATGCCTTGTTGTTATGTTGTCCACGTTTTCCTTGCCATTTATTTATTTTGCAAGGTTCATTCTGTGGAAAATTAATGTTAAATTAATGCTTTATAATGGGTTTTAATGATTATTTAATTAATTTTGATTAATATTATTAGAGGATTTGTATTTAATTTAATTACTTAAATTTTTTTTTTGTAAAGTAGTTTAATCTTTGAGATTACATTTATTTTATAAGGTAATTAAATTAATTATATTAAATTTAATTTAAAATTAATATGTGAGTTCTTAATTATTAAATTGCATAAATATCTTAGTGGAAATATCTAAGAGTTGGTTAAAAGATATTTGATATTTGACATGTGTGTTAGAAAATTAATTAATAGAGTAGTTGATAATTTATTCTTGGAGAGAATATTTGCAATAATTGAAAGAGGAAAGAGGTTACTTCATGGGAATGGTAAAGATATTTTAAGAAAAAGTTGTTGAAAATTAAAAAAAAGGTTCTCGGGAAGTTTTTGTACTTTGGTTTTTGGTTTTCATCTTTCTCGAAAGTGATATTTTGGAGGAAACTTTGGTAATTTGGAGTCTGCAGAGGAAGCTCTTCTTCAAACTTCATTTCCTCAAGCTTCTGGAAATAGCTTCTTTTAATTATTTTTTATTGTTTTACAAATTGAAAAGATTACCTGTACAAGAAATATTTGTGTAGAAGCTTTAATTTATTTTATAGATTTAAAATATTTTTGTGTTTGGAAAATTTGTCGTGTAAATTTTTAGTGCTTCTGTAGAAATTTTTATAGTGAAATTAGAGAGCCTCTATAGAAAATTATTTTTAAAAGATAGAAAACCCCAAAGGAAAACAATAGAGAAATTTGGAAATCTTTGAAGGAATAGATTAAAAATCTTCGTGTTAAAAATTGGGGAAAATCTTATTTGTATTAAAAAGATCTTCCTGTAGTTCAGTTTATCATTTTTGTTTTGTTTTCCCAATTAGTTTTATGGGCTGGGAAATAGAAAACCTCTGTAATATTTTGTAAATACACCATGTAGGAAGCTTATTGTGAAAATTTTCCCATTTGGAGCAATTATATATATATGCAAAATTGATTTGAAGTTCTTGTAGAAAGTTTTATTGGGAAAAAAAATGTTCATACATGATTTTTAAATTGCAAGAAAAATAATAATATATATATAGAGGGAGGGCTACCCCCACAACCGCCCCCATAGGGTAGGTGCTAGTTGTCGAGGCAACGCTAGCAGCGACCCCACTATGGGGATGGATGCGAAGGCAACACCCCACAGTAGCCATGTATTGGCTGCTTCAAACATTTCATTCACCCCTTCCATAAAATGGCCTTCGTCATATTTCGTCTGCCCCAATATTTGATGCAATTTCTATATTTTTAAGATGTCTTTTATTTAATATAAAAAATATATATTATATATTATATATATTATATATATATTATGTATATGTATATTTATATATATTTTTCAATTGTTGGGAATGGTAATTTAGTTTTAAATAATTAAATATAATTATTCAAATATATATTTTGTTATAAAGATTCTTTAAATACCCAAGTGGAGATTTTTATAATGAAATGATTTAAAAAGGGAAATTGATTTTTAATTATATGTAATGGGGAAACTAGAATTAAACAATTAGATTTAATTTCCTTATTGTCTATAAATGAAATTGTATTAAGTTGATTTAATTCAAGCAATGTAATATTTCTTTCTTGAAATGGAATTGGATTTAGGAAATCCTAATCATAGATTTATTTCCTGCATGAATTGTTTGTTAAATTGTGATTTCTTCTATTCACGTCAATTGGGCAATTTGGGTTAGTTGTTTTATTATAAGTCTTCTAGATGATGTTACTTTATGAGGGGGTTATTTTTTATGGTTCAGCCCTTTGATTTACCTTGGGTAGTGGTTATGATTTAGTTTGAGCATCCGGTTACTACGAATGGGATGTGTGATTCAATTTAAACACCTGGTTACTATGAATGGGATGTGTTGCCTCTTATATTTTGTATTAGGATTTATATCCATTTTGTGCACTATGTTTACCCTTGGTTGTGGATTAGATTCTTGTGGTGTTGGTAGGGGAGTGGTTCTTAGTTGGGGGTCTAACACACAAAGGGGCGCTAGGGTAACTCACTGAGGGTTTAATCAAGTGATAATCTTAAAAAGAATTAGGGGAATGGGTAGCTCTCACAATAATAAAGATAATGAATGTCTCTCTCATGACTCAAGTGTTTGTTTAGGCTTGAAGTGAGATGAGAAGCATAGTTTGTATGGGGGTCTGACAGCTGGTAGAGGCAGCTATGGTAACCCAAGATGGGGGTCTAGTAGCCTAGGAAGGTTACGCCAGGGTAACCCATAGCAAATTATGTGTGACACTCCTATGGCAACAATATGTATTACGTACTTGAGATACTTGATTATTTTACTCTGGAAGTAATGTAACCTTCATGTTAAGTATTGTACTTGTGAAGTTTAGTCTTGATATTTGCCTGTGTCTATAGAGGTTGTTGGTTTTGTCTAGGAAGCTCTTTTACTATCTCTTAAACAGGGGGTGGGCCTTTGAGTACCACTTGGTTGGGTGGAACATGCACCATACACCATTGGGTTCCCATTACATGTTTGTGATGGTGGGATCTGCCAGATTGGAGAGCTCGCATGTTTCAGTTACTTGTACCATCTCTTGTATATTGTTGGTTTAATTGGATACTTTTGTATATGTACTACTCCTTATTTGTATTCAAGGAGGATTCTTGTATCAATGTAACTGTATCCTTATTGTATGATCTTCCTCATTTTGAAAATGAGCTTTGTAACTGTATTATGGAATAAATGTAATCTTTAAATGTTTCATTAATGTACTTTGTATCTTATGTGATGAATTAATGCTTTGAATGTATGTTATTTATATTATGAGTTTAAATTTTATGGTTAGTTTACTTATATAAGTTATGGGATTCAAATGTAAGCGTTGTCACTTATCTTAGAGGATGTATGTTTTAAGTGTAGTTCACATTACATGTTATAATTACACATAAAAAAAAAAAAATTACTACGTCTACGTTGTGTTTGCATTATCCTTTAGGGTTATGTGGCGAGGTGTTAATATATATATATATATATATGTGTGTGTGTGTGTGTGTGTGTGTGGTATGTATGTATATATGTATATATATACACATATATGTATATATGTATACATATATATGTATATATATATAAATCTATATATATATATATATACCAACTATTTTTGTGAAGTTTTGTTGGAATGTTTGTCGGCCTTCTCGAGTTTAGACTGCCTTAGCTCTGGGGACAGGGTGGTAGGTTGTTTTTTTTTTTGGTGAACTTTGGTCAGAACTACCACAAGCCTTCCAGGTTTTTGAGGTCTTCGTCACTGTGGAAAAGGTGGTAGGTTGTTTTTGGGTTTTAAAAATAAAAAGCATTTGACATGCCACTAGGGAAAGGATGTGAAATGGCATCAACATTAATTGTTTCATGGTTTCTATGTAGTGGTGATGGTGCAAGTGAATTCTGTCTTTAAAGTCCTCGAAAAAACAAAGTGAATTTCTATACAGTTTCTGATAGTGCATTGTTGGGTGTAATCCTTTGGGTTTATCTTATTGTTCAAAATAGATGTGAGTGAGGAGATATTGAAAATTGAAACAATATAGCCTTTTGAAGAGAAATATAGCCTAGGATACACAACCACAACCAACAAAAACTAGAAAAGGTTAAAAATTATATTTTGTTCCGTACATAGCCACAAAACAGATCATGCAAAGAGAAACCAACAAAGATTCACAACAAGCAACCCAAGTAAAAAATATAATTATTTCTCAAAAAAATCTTGTCACAAATAGCAACAAAATTAACCATTTTAGCAAGAGTCTATCATGGAAGAATAACAAATAAATGCAAAATTTAGTGTGGTGAACATTTGTATTTGATAGACAATATGTAAATTAGCAGTTTTAAAGATTTTTATTATGTATAATACAAAATATGGAATACATGTGTAGTGCAAGGGATATATATACGTCTATCTATCTATCTATCTATCTATCTATCTATCTATCTATCTATCTATCTATCTATATATATAGCTATGGTAGGTGGAAGGAAATATTGTTTGATTGTGTATTGGATTGTTACTTTGTATCTATATGTTTTTGCTATGTTTTTCCTATCTTGGTAAGAGTTGTAACCAATATTGTTTGTTTTCTTGTTGCATTGTTGCTATGTGTTTTTGTGCAATGTTTTATTGCTTTGCAACTATTGCCACTACATGGAAGTCATGAATGAAATAATATGTTCCAAGCTATTCAACAACAACAAACAATGTCCATATATATATATATGCATATATGTGTGCATATATATATACACATATGTATATATATGTATATAAATTTGTGTATATATATATGTATATATATATGTATATGTATATGTATATGTATATATATGTATGGATATATATATATATATATATATGTGTGTGTGTGTGTGTGTGTGTGTATAATATATATATGGTATGTGGTTGATGAATTTTTTATTACCCAAAATTGATAAAACAAAAAGGGTTTTTAAAGGATATTCTCAACTTTCCACCAATATAAATTATGCTTTACTTTGAATTTAATAAATAATTATTATTCATTTTCTATTTAAGTTACGACTAAAGTCCTGATTGATAGGCTAATTGAAAAACATTTATAGCTTTCCGGTATCACATTTTTGAATAAAACATGTGTCACATTATATGCTTCACATACTATAGGATTAAAGAAACAAAATTGAATTTCATGAAGTTTTGACCAAGTTAAGGTGGTTAGACATACAAGTTTTTATATTTTTTTAATTTGTAATAAAAAATTCATAATTAATTATTTACTTAGAAAAAAATTACAAAAAAATATACATCACATCCGGAGATGAGTCCTATACTAATATATAAAATCTTATGAAAAAATATTATCATTTTATTGTGGTTAGGGTGGTCAAACAAACACCTACTTCTTATTTTTCCCTGAAATTTAAGTACTATTGCATTGAAATTTCAAATTTTCATCAAATAGGTTTTTTTTCTTTTTTAAATAAACATAGTAGTTTAGAAACTACATTCAATTTGCTACAAATTCTATTTTTACATATTTTTGAAATAATATAAATAACTTATTCAAATTTTTATGTTAAATTGTTTAACTCTAATTTTTCTGAACTTTTTGCCACTTAAGGGCCTATTTTTTCCATGATGATCCTCCACATACTCATATATACATATATACATATATATGTATCTATATATATGTGTGTATATATGTGTATATATGTGTATATATATATGTATATGTATATATAGATTTGTGCATATACATGTATGCATATATATATATGTATATATATTTGTGTATATGCATGTATGTATATATATGTATATATATGTATATGTATACATATATGTGTGTGTGTGTGTGTGTGTGTGTGTGTGTGTGTATATGTTTGTGTATATACATGGAATGGATGCATATATATATGTATATATATTTTTGTATATGTATGCATGTATATATATTAATATTTATACATATATGTGCATATATATATATAAATTCCAAGGGAAAGGTAAATAATTTAACATGTTATGTATCTAATTTTGTTGGGATGAAGAAGCAAGGGAGCTATTTTGGCCTGTAGAGAATGTAGTGAGGTGTTATAAAATCCATGGAATTTTCCATGACTTTAGAATTCATGGCATTTTCTAGGGAATCACAAGTCATGGTATTTTCCATGGTTTTTATAGCACTTCTGACCATTGCTCAATGTTTACTTGTGCTTGCTTGTGGTATGTTTCCTGAGGTGTGGAATATCAGGTGTATTTACAACCATCCCTACAATATGGATACCATACAAAAATTAATGTTGATGCCACAATGTCTTGTTCTTGTGCATTTTTTGTACATGAACAATGAAACCTTATCAAAAATTGAGAGAAATTAGCCTTCCCAACAGTAGCGTATCAAAAATTGAAATACTATACCCTCTTTAGTAGCACCCTATAGAAAATAAAACAAGATAGCCTAGGCCAGAGAATAGTAAGTAACAATGCATAATGGAATCAAGAAAAAATTGTATATAAAAAAGAAATAATTAGGAAAAATGCTTCAATGTTGTATATAACAGTTAATATAAAGTATATCATTTGAACTGTGCCCTATAAAGGTTCAGATAAATAACTATTTCCAGAAAATAATAAACATTAGGAAGGCTACGTATGTACATTCCTCACATCTACTTTGAAATACATACAAATCTACACACAAGAAAAATTAATATTGTCTCATCTATGGCTTCCGTTTTGTGCAAATGGTTGCAATATATTAAAATAGTCAATGTTGTTCTCTGCCTTTGGCTATATACTTTCATTTGTAATGTAGAATAAAATAGTTAATATTATAGAGTCAATGTTGTTATCGAGAATCCATTCTTGACTTTCATATCGATTGATTTCATATTGACTATCAATAGAAATCTACATGCACAATATTAGATATAGAAAACAGTATTATGAAATAGTCATAATCAAAGATGGGCAATGGAATCTAACACAATGTGTTTAAGATTAACTATTTTATTCTCTTGCTAGCATAACCTAAAATGTAAACCCCCACCCAAGAACATAGATTGTCCACCACTTTCATGAATAGTGAAACCAATCTTTCTTGACACACTTAAGATACATGGTATCATTGCAACAAGTGCTTCTTGAGGCTGGGAGAAATAGTAACTAAAAAGCTTCTATGATGGTGGTTGGAGGTTATTTTGGGTTTTTTGCATTGGGTGATGTTTGCAAAATGAATACATGCAATTCATAAATCAAACAATATTGATATTAAGAGACAATACAACCTTTTCTAAACAAGACCTTACCTGAAATTGAAATAATATAGCCTTCTCAACAACACCTTGTTGAAAATGATACAATGTAGCTTAGGCTAGAGTATAACAATGAATAATGCCTTATGCAAATCAATATAAAATATATAGCATTCACTAGTTTTTAGAATTTTAACCATGGTGACAAAATGAAGGGTATGAATCAAAAATTCGTTTCTCCCCTATGTATAGATATGTATGTATGTATCAGTGCATGAAAAGAACATTGATACATAGTGATTGGAATATTAATTTTTGTTGGGACATTCTTGGAATGATAGGTTTTATTCTTGCTATTATATGGAACATTGGTGTTGTCATTGATCGCATTGATGGACAATGTATGTTCTAGGTTGCTTGTCTTAGGAGAACATAGATTATTTTTGAAATAATTTATGAAGAGTTCTGTAACATGTAGCTTTTTTATACTATTGCTTTTCTATCATATTCTAAATATCCCAACAAAAGAAATTGAAATGAAAAAAAGTTTGTAATTTAAAATTTGGGAATGGAGCTTGTTAGCCTTTGTTGGTTTAATTGAATATTTGGCTATTATGTTTTTCTCATAATAGACCGTCTGTCTAGTTGCCGATGTTGCAACTCTGTCCTTTTCAAAGAGTAGCCCAAGCAATGTCGATAAAATCTAGCTCTCCCTAGGCTACTCGACAACCATTTGGCACTGAACTCGTAAGTGTGTTCCTTGTTGATTTTTTATTTCTAGAACTTGTATTGGTTGTTTTCCATGTGCATTCAACAAAGTGCAACCATACTTTTCTTGCATTTGCAGCCGTTCTGTTGAATAGTCTGACTTGTTTATATTTTAGGTATTTATGTGGCCTTCACATTTTTCATAGCTGGCTATTTGGGAGTAGGCTATCTGTAGCTATTTATGTGTCTTCCATTTTAGTAGAATTGCATATAGCTTTCTTGTTGTTGTAATGTTTCCTATGAAGCATCTAGTGATAATTATAGACTTGTTCATAGGCAATATTGCATTTAATCCTATATATATGTTTTTGCAACCATACTCAACACAAACAATCCTCATTTGTGGAAATTTTGACACCTTTAGATCTTCCATTAAGTCAAAAATGGCATAAACATTGCTTTCACCATTGATCCCAATGATGGACATTTTATTTACTTTCTCAGGGGTTTGGTGAGAGCGCACGATGCTCCATGAGCCAATATGGTGGGGTGGACATCATGCCTTTTTTTCTTATGTTGACATTGCATTCTGCAACATGCACAAGGTATCCCTAGATTTTAATTACTTCATTCCTCCCATTACAAGTCCATATAAAAAAATGTCTATATGAAAATAATCTAAAATTCCCAATTACTAAGCTGAGCTTTTAATGCAACCTATTATTCCCTAGCTGGAAAAATATGCAGCCCATACATAGAGCAATGTTGCTCCCACGAGCTGTGTCAAGTGATGTTTATTTCATTTTCCAGGCAACAACCATATGTGCCCAAATTTAAACTTATCTATAGTTTTTCTTGCATCTATTGATAGGTTCATGTTGCAAAAATTAATTTCTAGGTCTTTGTTAAAATCATGATTGTCTCATTGAAGAGTTTTCTTCTGTGTGGATGGTTGCAACACTATAAAGTTTATGTTGTTTTCTATAAGGCATTGTTGACTGTTGTTCTATAGCTTCTCAGTGTGTGCTAGCCCCGCATGCCACCTTTTCCACAGCCGTCAGAAGTCTACTGCTACGGGAAGGGTTGTTAGCTAGCACACACCTGCAAGGTACTTTTGGTTGTCATGCTCTAACTTTAGTTATAAGTTGGGGCTACAAACCTATAGTCAACAATGCCTTTTCGTAAATGGCATAGAATGTTCAGTTGCTTTTCTAACTTTAGAATGCTAAATATTTATTTGTGCATATATGCCAACTATTATATTGCTTGTTGTATGTGTTTATGTGGATTGTTTGATTGCTTTACAGCTTTCACCACTACATGGAAACCATAAATTAAATAATGTGTTAGAAGCTATTTAACAACAACCAAGAATATGTATATATCTACATCTAACATTAGATTTATATATTGGTCAGACTTTTGTTTTTGAGCTGCATATATATGCATGCATTTGTTGGATTCATGTGTACCATTCTGTTGCTTGGAAGTATATAACCGGGAAAATGTGTGTTTTTGTTTTCATGTCTTTTGTTTCTTTTTTGCTTTGTCCACATATGTATGTATGTGAAATTGGATCTAGGCAACATTGATATATACTCCTTGTCATGTTTATTGTTTGGTGAGTTCTCATGGGAACATTGTTTCATGTATGGGGTCCATATATTGGGGATGGTTGCAATAATAGCTTGGATTTAAAACTTTCCAAAGTAATTGGGCAATTTATGTTATTTGGACTAAGGCATTGTTCAGTGTTGAGTTGTGGATTGGGCTACACAACATATGCAACAAACATTGTAGCCGTAGCTTGTATAGTAAGTCTAATAAGGAACATGGATTTTACCATTGATTAGGTTGGTCAATGATGTATCTTATGTTTGATTTCATATTTTGTATGTGCAGATCTGTGTGTTTTTCACATTTCATGCAAACAAAATTCATATGTTTGATGCCCATCTATGGATATATATGTGTATTGTTTGGGCATAGCTTTGGATACATATATGTGTGTATAGATTTCCCTTTGTAAATGTATATCTGTGTAGGCATGGTTGCAAACTTATAAAATAGTAGATGTTCTTCACGATGGGCTGTTGCTGGTTATTTTTGTGTTGTTTGAAGGGTAGATTTTATTTGTCTAGCCTCAATACTGGCTTGATCAATGTTGCATCTCACAATTGATATATAACCTTCCATTGTAACAAACTGTTATTGAGGTCTAAATATGTAAGAACTATGCTTTAACAAGAAAATTGACTATTTTATTACTTTCCAAAGATTGTGACTACACAAGGACCATATGTCAATTAGGCCTGATGTGAACCATCATTTAATTTTGTATGCCTTCTTTATTGATGCACCAAATTCTTTTCATTTAAAAATCAAGAAATATCCACCAGCTTTATTAAGAGCTTAAAAATGGGAAGGCTGTCAAAAATTCCGACCAAAGTTCACACAAATAGGGGGTAACCACCCATCATGCATGTGAGTTGTTACACTTCATGAATAGTGCCATAAACCTTGCATCCAATGGATTCCATAAATTACACACCCTTGGTTTGAATACCGACCCAAAAGTGGAAACCTATGAAAAAAAAAATATACAAAGTTAAAAACTGGTGCAAAGCCACATCCACAAAACATGAACCTTGAAGAGATACCCATAGAAGATTGGCAGCAACAAACCCATACAAAAATATACTCTTTTGTCAACAAAATATGATAAAAAATTGAAATAATACAACCTTCTCAACAACACCTTCTTGAATATGAAACAATATCTAGCTAGAGCAGAAGAACAATAATCAACAATGGCTAATGAAATCTAACACAAAGTGTATAAGATTAACTATTTTATTTTGTATATATATGTGTGTATATATGTTTCTATTTTATTTTGTTACATACATATATGTATGTATATGTATATATGTTTATGTATAGATGCATATATGTATATATATGTATGTGTATGTATATATATGTATGTACATACATATGTATTGGTTTAGACATTGAACCAAGCACATAAACCCATGGAAAACCAAATCCATGAAATGCAAACCTTAAACCAAACAATAGTCTTTATCACAAACAATACAATCTTCCCTCAATAGCACGTTATCAAAATTTGAAGCAAGCAATGGAAGCTTGTTGTAGATAAAAAAATATAGCCTGCAAAAACCTGTGGACTACAATTATAACAATATTGCAAATGCCTTTCCCAATATGCACCTCTTTTCGCTTGGTCCAAGCAAACCTCTTTCCACCAGCTCTATTGACGTTGCCTTATTTCTACAATTATGCAACTATAGCCACAACACAAAAAACGTAAAGAGAAACCCATAAAAAACTCACAGTATTGAATCCATACAAAACCATACACACACATTGCGAACCATATATGAGCTACTATTTTTGTTTGTAGAAACTATATAGTATTTTTTGAAGACCATACACACACTCTCCTTTTTCTTTGCAAAGATCACCCCATGCAAAAAACACAACGTAACCTCCACCCACCTTCGCAGAAGCTGCACAAAGCTTGATTGAGCTAGCACCCTTGCAGAAGCTTACCTTCCTCGCTATCACGTCTAATAGCATGTATAGCAACAAAACAACACCAAACAATGCCTTATTGAAAATTCCCTAGATATTCATTTTTTCCCCGAAGTGTTAAACAACAACTATTATTACAACCATTTCCAATACACACAAAGCATAAAATAATTAATGTTGATGGTAGTGAGCGTTCAATTGCAATGGATTTCTCTATCCATGTTGCATGGAATACGCCACCCTAATCCCAAGGTAACCAAAAACTACCTCTACCATCTTTTACATGGCCACCAGTGGGCTAGAAATATATGTCTATATATATGGATATAGAGACAGTTTTGATCAATTTATCCAAAAGGGTGAGTGGACTTCAAGCAACTAGAAAATAAGTTTTGGTGTCCAAAGCATCAGTCAGAGGAGGGTGAGTCAAGCCAGGTACTTAAAATTTTTCTCCATACAACTATGGTTACCCTTCTAGTTGACAATAGTGAATGAAATGATTCTATGAGTGTCTTTAAAGCACATGCCTTTTCTATGAGGTGGGGTGGGCAATGGCCAACCTTCACTAAAATCAAGGTGTGGTGCAATGAAAAATAGGGTAAAGGATGTGAAATAAAAACCCTAGAGAATGGTTTTTATCTGGTTTTTTCCAAACAACCCAAGATAAAGAATGGATTTTAAATAGTAGTCCATTTATGATGGAAGGCAGGGTTTGTTTATTCTTGATTGGACCCCAAAATTTGATCCTAATATGGCGAAGACTGAGGAAGTTCCTATTTGGATCAGTTTGAAAAATCTCCCTCAGGAATATTGGGACTAGGAAACCTTAAGGAATATTGGCAAGAAGCTTGGTGCTTTTGTGAAGTTAGAGGTGGCTGTAGAAAAATCAAATTGTAACATGTTCCATAGGATTTGCATTTTAAGACAAGTAATACATGCATTACCCAAAATGATAGAGCTAAAGACTAGGAAGGGGCTATGGTGTCAAAAACTGGAGGTAGAGGAGGTAATAACATCCTGTAAAAAATGTTTAGGGAAAGATCATCATGAAGCTCAATGTCATTTGGAATCAAAAGGAAAAGGAGCTACTCAAAATATTCTAGCTGAGGAAGTGGTGGCCCTCACAGAAGCTATCGCTAATGAAGAATGGTGATCCTCTAAATAATGGGGATCTCTTGAGTGCTTTGAGAAAGATGCTCCTTTTGGGTGTGTTGAGGAAAATTTTCTCTGGGGTGTTGATAGGAAACAAGAAATCGACTCTCTTCATGAAAATTAATGCGAGATGAGATCTTGATTGATGGATAGTGAGGAAATGCTAAATTGTGATGCCTTGGGTTTAAGTGAGTGTGGAGAGCAAGAGATGAACATGGTAACCCAAAAAGGGTTTTTGAGGGATATAGCTTGTGTTAGAAATAGTGATGCTGCTGTGAGTGAAAGTGCTACTTCTTCCCTCTTTATGGAAGAGCTTTTTGGGAGGTCAGATGTTTGTGAAGAAGGAAGTTTTGCTAGGGAAAGATCCATTCCAATAGAACTCACAATCTCCTCCCAAAATGGAGGCTCCAAAGGCCATTCGAAATGGTCATGAAGAAAAACCTCATGAAGAATTACCCCATAAGGCTTCATGATATGGTATGCAAGGGTTGGTGGAGGAATCAAAACCTGGTGAGGTTAAAAGTTTTGATGGAAATGGTGATATTATTTTTAAGGATATCCCAATATCTCCTATTTGGAATCTTGATAGTGCCTTTGAGGGTGTTAAAGATAGTGAAGGGGCTTTGGAAGGTTCGAACTTTGATTTGGAATCAAATGAGGAGCTCGGTGGTGAAGATTTGCTAGATTTGAATGATCAAATTGGTATTGTGGAAAAGAGAACCATTGAGCAATCTTCAGCTCAAATTAGTAAGGAAAAGTTTGTTGAGAAGAAAAGACGCGGTCCCAAAACCAATAAGATGTGTCTTGAAATGGCTGGGAATGTTGTTGGCCAAAGCAAACTGAGATCGAGAAAAGGCAATTCCTTTTCCTGACAGCCATGAAAATCATATTATGGAATGTTAGGGGCTGTAATGCCCCTAACAAAATATTTTTAATCAAGCGTTGTTTTGATCAAACGAGTCCAACTTTGGTTTTGCTACAAGAAACTAAAATTAAGGAACATAATTTTGGTTTCTTCTTCATGTGTTTTAGCAGATGGAAGTTTTTCCTTTTGGGAGTTTTTGGTGCTTCAGGGGGTCTTGGTATCCTTTGGGAGGAAGCTCTTGTTAATGTCAGGGTTTCAAGATAAGAGAGGTGTTGGCAGTGGGTGTGTGCTGATTCAAAAAAACTGAGAACAAGTTTTTTCATTCTTAATATTTATGGTCCCACAAGCTCAGTTCAAAAAAATCAACTTTGGTGGGAACTTTCTTCTATTTTAGATAGTGAGGATGGAAAAATGTTTCTTTTAGGTGGTGATTTTAATTCCATTCTAAAACGTTCTGATAAGTTTATGGGTGTTTGCTGGGCTAGTCAAAGTCAAAGGGACTTTAGTGATTTTGTAGTAAAGAATGGTCTGTTTGAACTTCCTTTCAAAAATGGGGAGTTTACCTAGACAAATAGGAGAGGTGTCTTTCTTAATATTGCCAAAAATTTAGACCGTTTCTTCCTGGCAGGTGATTAGGCTGTTCACCAGTGGTTGTGTGAAGCGAAGATTATTCCTATAACTAGGTCTAATCATTATCCGATAGGACTAAGAATACAAGAGGAGGTTACCCCAGACATATGTCCTTTCAAGTTTGAGGCAATGTGGTTCCAAGCAAAAGGCTTTAAGGATTTAGTGGCCATGTGGTGGAGAAGTGCCCCTGAAAGGAATGGTACTAAAGCTTTTATGTTTTCAAGAATCTTCAATTTCTTAAAGAGCAACTCAAGAGGTGGAATAGGGAATCCTTCAAGAATATCTTTGCTGAAAAGTTAAGATTGGAGGGGGAGTTAAAGGCTATTCACTTAGAAATCATTGAGAAGGGGATGTTGGAAGAGGACTTTGAGTTGGAAAAATTTTTGAACAAAGACTATTCAAAAATCTTAGCTCGTGAGGAAGTGTTTTGGAAGCAGAAATCATGGGAGTGCTGGTTAAGAGAGGGGGAAAGAAATACAAAATTCTTCCACAATTCAGTAAAAGTGCGCAGAGCAAGAAACAAGGTTTTCTCAATCAAGGATGCAACTAGGAATGTTTTGACTGAAAGGGAGTAGATAAACAAGGAAGCAATTAATTTCTTCTCTAGGTTATGTAAGGAGAATAGTTGTGGGGAAAATCCAGCTTGGAAGATCTTAGAAAACATTCCTAATGTGGTTTGAGAGGCCCAAAATGTCATGTTAATGGAGAAGGTCACTTTAAAAGAAGTGAAAATGGTTGTGTTTAGCTTAGGGGGTGATAAGGCCCCAAGGCTGGATGGCTTCTGTAAGGCCCCACCTTGTAAGGAAACCTTCCTACTCACACAAAATCCCTATCCATAATAATCATGGTCATCCTTGGTTCGTAGGTGGATTAATAAATTTCATGTTATGATAATACTTGGCTTGTTTGGTTATCCTTAGTCACGCCCACAAAAGGATATGAAAATCATGGAAAAACCTATCTTGGGAATTGGACATTCCAGCAGGTGACTAATATCTTTTCATGGTCGTTCATTTACTTGTCAAACTAGGGAACGTATACTTGAAATGGAGCGGCACTATATGTGCACTAAGAACCAGTTTCAGTCACAACCTATCAAAAATAAATACTTGAAAGGAATTCTACCTACGTTATAGGAAGGTAATGCAAAGTTCTCTAAATGTAATCAAAGCAGAAACCATAACAACTACCAACTGAGAAACAAACTATGAACTGGCCTTATGCTGCAGGAACAGACACAAGGATGGATTCTCGATGCTGTAGGAACAATATAAGACTGAGTTTGCATAGAAACTTCAAAAATGAATTCTAACTTATGATCAACAGAAAATGAATGACTAACTAACTAACTACAGATACTTACTAAGTGGGCCCCCTTAGCAAGCATCAACTAATTATGCAAGGATTGAACTTAGAACTTCATCAAATTTTATTCATAAACTCATAATGGTGTACATTGTTCCGTTCATATGAAAACTAACACAAAACTCTATTTCTTATCATACATACTTTGCTTTTTATTATCATACTAACTTTTACATGATATCCTTTCTATCTCGTTATGCTTGCTCACTCGCGCAAGAGGAACAATTATTTAAATCAGGAAAACAACTAACTAACTAACCCTAATAGAGAAAGATGTGGATGTAAATGTATCCTGGAATCGAGGAACATACTAAATAAATGAACTTATCTACTCAACACGATTCAGAGAGAATTCAACATTCCACTCTTTCCAAATTAATTGACATTTAAATTCCTTCCCAACAATTTTGGTCAAAGAGTCTTCGCCAGAATAACTTCCTCGAAGTCGTGCAGGAAATGGACTTTACTGCAAGGCCGAGATCAGCTGTGCTTGACTCGTTCATACTTTCTTCAACAACTTGCGAAACACAAGGAAACAAAAGCGAACAGAAACATGCATGGCAACATACACAATATTCATTTAATAATCACATATCAAATTTACTTCATCATTCAAAAACTACATGCGTTATACCAGTCATTTGGGAAGTTAAACAGGGTAATAAATATAGACATATCAACATGATAGGCTGCAGGAATATAAAAGTGTATTGCTACATGATATCCCCCAATAAAAGGTTTCTAAAGAGTTTAAACAACCATGAACAACAAAAGTAAGGGTATTAAAAGTACACCATGATAACCAAATTATGAGCATATTTTGGGCTCATCAATCCTCTCAGTTGTTGTTATAACCTTTTATAATATAAGTAGATATTACTAATTATTAGCTCAAGGAATGAAAAAGAATTTCTATTTCAAAACCATGTGTTTTATTTATAATAATTAGATTAGTATAGTAAATAATAAATAACATCCTATCTATAGCTATATAGATTGTGTTGATGAGTATATATATATCAAAAGTTGGGGATTTGTCTATGGCCACTTCGTATTGAGGTGTTGTGACATTTTGGGTACTCATAGGCGAGGGATGTCGATATTGATAACAATATTATAATGCAAAAGAAGTGGTATTTAAGTAAACATCAATAGTAAGATAAGAAGTGGTCTTAATGAATATAACCATGATGTTAATTTATTTAATCTTTGAGTGAGGTTACTAGGTGAAAATATAATTATTAAGATAAATCTTCAATATGGCAACAATAATAGTGGTATGAGTATTTTAAAATTGAAACATTAATGTTCATGATATTAATATTAATAATAGAGAAAAAGATCATTCAGAAATAAGAATATTTCATTAAGGCTAATAACAATTAATCTCTATGTTTGCATAGTGGATAACTTTACTTCTTATTACTAGGGAAATTTTTTTTGTTGGGACAAAATTAACAAAATTTCATTTAAAATAGTCGTTTTAGGACAATCAATGAAGTTATTAGTAAGTCAATTAAATTATGGAGTAATGTAATCTTTGTCATCTTACAAATAATAGTAATAAGACCCTTATTTACATGGTGGTCTATCAAATTCCTCCAAGGTTGATTTTGTTTACATGCTTGGCTTCTAAAATAGCAACATCTAGAAGGAATGTTGAAGTCAGAAGCATTGAGTGGGTATGATCAATCATAATGTCCCAATTAATTGTTGCTTAATTGCTGCATGGTGCACACCATATCAAGATTTTAAGCTATGTTGCAGAATAGTCAAGTATAGGAGAGGACCCAATAGTTGAGCATGTTTCAATAGTTGTGATAGTAGTTATTTATATAATGCCAATAGTTGTGACATGATTACCCATAATTAAACAAAATGTATTCTTTTGATCTAAAAAGTAACCAATCATGTGATGCCACATTAGTATTCAACTATCCATGTTGTGAATGCACAAGTATTGGTAACACTTTTTTTTTGGGTCTTTTTAGACACCTTGACAAAAAGCATGCTGATGTGGCATCATATTTGATGATGTGGCCTTGAAACGAAAGTTATAAGTAGGGGACTTGCCAAGTAAGCTACTGTAAAAAATTGGGAGTGATTTGAAATTTCCACGTAGGATAATTAGAAGCGCGGAGTTAGGGTGCACAACTACTGGGTCCTCTCCCCTAGTCACTTCAAAATAAATGATCTAGCTATCCCTTTTATTAAGACTACTAAAAAGTAAATTGCCAGCACGCAATCAGAGGGCCACTTAGTTTTGAATGCGAATGAATAGATTTTCATTTTGGGGAAAGGTGAAGGAAAGATTTAAATTCCAAGCGGGCATAGACAGGAAGGTCCAACATTGCGTAGGAATAGGTTTTAAGCAGATCCATTAAATCAAGATGTGACAGGATAGATAGGCGGGGAAGGAAAGATTTAAATGCCAAGCAGACGTAGACAGGAAGGTCCAGCATTGCGTAGGAATAGGCTTTAAGTAGATCCATTAAATCAAGATGTGATAGGATAGATAAGGGGGAGAGAAATGAATAGCACCAATATGGATGCCCTGATAGGAGTATGGTCATCAATCCAAGCTAATAGAAAAAGAAAGGAGAGTTGATTCTACCTGTTGTGAGTGCTCTGTAAAGTAGTTGTTGTTCAAAACTCAATAATTTTCCCAATAGCTCCATTTTGGTGAACAATGAATACATAAGGGGCTGAATCATTATTTTCAAGGGAGATAATGCAGATAGCTATGGCAGGAGATGGTGCAGTGCTATGGTTGGGGCTTGCACTCATCACCATTAGAAACATGGCAGCACTCCCTCATGGTTGAGAAACTCGAGGGGAATTAGATCGATCAACATTTCCATCCTTCAACTATCGAATAGCCAGCTGATTTGATGGTTATGGGTTGGATATAGTTGTGACTAGCCATTACCCTTCATTGTTAAATGCTCAGTTAGAAAAATATCTCTAGGTATGCACTACATTACCATTTGTTGTATATGTATAATCTATTCCAGTTTTTTTGTCTAGCATATAATGTTTGTGAAGTGTAGAAATGAATGAGGATAAATGAAATTTTTCCTCTTGGCAATTTGCCTAGCTCTTCCTAGAAAAATCTATTAACTAAAGTGTTAGAGTGATAATTTTTATGTGGATATAAGATTTTAAAGGGTTAAGTATCTTTTTGAGTCATTTAAATCACTTGGATAATCCTCTGCCATGCATTCAACTAGAAGAAACCTGAAATAACCTTTGCAGCAAGCTAACACGCAACATGATTGCCATAAAATGTTTGAGATCTAGTTTAATTTTAACACAACAACCAAATATATAATATATGATAGCTTGATGGTCATAATCAACACAACTGATCTCAGGATGGCGCATGAAATTAAATTCCCATCAATGGTTGGAGATGTTATTTCTGTGCTTTAATATATATATCCATTTTATGTCTACTCTTGTGAATTTTACTTTCTTAATGTCATTTTGTCAAAAACTGCTCATGATTCACTTGCATATGATTTCCATAATTTCTATACATATCTACTGCCACATGCCTTGCTTGTGTAAATACATTTTCTTGAATGTTTCTAAAATCCTCTGCAACAAATCCATTTTTGCGTATTTCAATGAAATCTTAACCTCCATTTTCTAGCCTGGTTGAGCTAGGCGTAGGAGTTAAGTGCTGAGAAGCATATTTCTTCTTTTTCCTTTTTGTCCTTTCTAGCCACTATGTGCATTGTGTCATTCCAAGAAAATGTAGGCAGTCAAGGGGCACAAATAGATGTAGTTAGTTCTGAAATTAAATAGTTAAAGTCAAAGATATCTGGTGGTGTAAGGCTACTTCCTTGACTCCCACGCCTGTTGGTCTATTTCTTGCTCTTAGCTGTGAGAAATTGTAAGTGGATCACTCATTTAAAAGTATAGATAGAAAATTGGTTTTTTAAACTAGCTATGGGAACTATCTGCAACAGGCTACAGGAACTGTGCTTAACTAATTGCAGGAAGTTTAACTAAAGTGCTGAAAAAATAAATTATGTAGACAAGGAATGAAACTCTATCACAATAAGGAATAAATTGCATAAAGAGAGAAACTCACAAAATCATTGCTATTAAAGTGATAAGTAATTGGAAATAGGTGAAAGCAATTCAATCTTTCTGACTTTATTCTAAATTGGTAAATTCAATATAAATTACTGCTTTTTCCATTCTCCATGCATTGAAGATAAAATATAGTCAACGACTTTCAAAACTATAAATATAAACACATATACACTGGAATTGCATAGAAAAACAAATAAAAATACATTAAATCACCACTGAATGTTTCTTGCAGCCTCCTCACAACCCACGCCAAAGATGATATGTTGTAACACAATTACAAAGCTTCCTTCAGACACAGGCTGGTAATTTTGTTATGAGTTTCCTAAAAAATTTACACCATCTATATCTTTGTTGTATCTTATTTGGCTTTTATAAGCATCGCCCTAAAACAGATATATCAAAATTATAGGAGTTTGTTGGCCTGCGGTCTCTCCTTGATAACAAAACAAGTTGGACTTACAGCAATACAAATTTAAATAAAATCTAAAATAATGGTAGTGCTGCCAAACAAATGAAAGACTTCTTCAAATTCAAGGTTTAAGTGGCTTTGTTATTTATGTACAATGATGTAGTATTGCTATTTCATCTAGGGTATTGTATTTGTATTTCTTTATTGGAGTGGTATATTGTTTTTATATTGCTGAATTTGCTATTTGAAGCATTGTTATGTTGGCTGCAAACTTATAGCTGGAATGTTATGTTTGTATAAGTTTAACTGGGGATGTATCAAGGTTGTTTTTGTATTGCTGAGGAACAATTATGTTGGCTGCAACATTGCAGTTGGGTTGTTATGTTTGTATCTGGAATTTCAATTCCTAGTTTTTCTAATTTCTCATTCCCTTTGTTGGACTGATATTTATTCTATTATTTTTTTTTTTGTTTCTTTCTTTTAGCTTCATTCAATAATTTTTTTTCCCATTGTTGTCAATAATGTAACTATGATATCATTAATAATGGTTGGAAAATATTAATACAACAGTGTTAGTAGTGATTGGAATATTAATGTTAGTAATTAGTGGTAATTTTGGGACTGAGAGTGATATCAATACAAAGGAAACAATAGTATATAAAATTGTAGGTTCAATGGCTTCTAAATACTAATAGTATATATAAAATTCTAGGTTCAATGGCTTCTAAATAATAATAGTCTATAATAAAAGAAAAGTAAGAAAGAAAAAGTCAGTACAAAGAGTACAACCATAATAATATCAATGTTCTAAATCATAGTAATATCGATGAACAATAAAGTATATTCATAGTATTAAGTCTTTTTTTTGTAGGGAAACGTTAATATTAAACTGGTTAATCTTTAAGTAAATAAATAAAGAAATAATATAATTAAAAAAAAAATAGTATGCATGGGTAAATGAATATTAATATTAATAATAAGTTCTACAATCATGTTAGTGTGAATAATGGATTATGGGATTTGATGTTATGGTAGCTTACGTGAGTGATCAAATAATGATAGTAATGTCAACATTGACTTGATTGGTTATCTACCACAATATTGATGGTATCAATGTTTAAACGACAATTGGTTAATAAACTTAACCTTGTTTAAGATTAAATTGCTATAGTGACACCTTTAAATAAGTTAATTATTTGAGTAGACAAATAGTAATGCAAGTTTGTAAGCTTTCTACTATAATTAATTGTCCTTAATTGGATGTCATTACTACACTTGTATTATAATCCTAACTTAGATTGGTAAATAGTAAGAGATGTCACTATGTCCTCTTGTAAGGTTAACCTACCATCCTATTTTATGGGTTGGATCTCCTATCCATAGTATTTGATCTATTTTAATTGTGTTATTTTATATAATTCCCTTGCTATTTCAAACAAATAACAAAAAATAAATAAAATGAGTCAACCTTACTGAAGTAGTGCAAATGAAAGAATATTGTCACCAATAGAATAATTTTTAAGATATAATACCATTTAAACTATGAATAATACTCATTGTATGGCGGAGCTTTGGCTAGTTACTTGAAAGAGATAAAATATATTTCATATATATATATATTTTAAAACTTCTAGTGAACCTAGTTTAGATGGACCATTTAATGCACTTAGGTATGGTTTACACTTAAATTTAAGTAAGGGAACTTTGAGTATAGGATGCATTACAATAAAGACTGTTCTTTACCTCCATCTCCTTAAGTGGAAACTCTGATGTAGGATCTTTACTTAACTATAAACTTGTATATCATGCTATTCCAACTTTAGACAATGCCATAGAGTTATAAAGAGGTTATATTATTTAGAGTGCAATCACATAGCATTATGAAAGCACATATAATTTTTTATTCTAGTTTAATGAATTAAAACATATCTATGGTTATGTATATATATGCTTGCGACTGGAATTGATGTTGAGACATCATTTGAACTTAGTAGGTTACCCTATTGCTAACCAACTAGGTAGGTGATGGTTGAAATTCAAATTAGCGATAAAGCAATTAAAGTAGTGTACTATTGATAAGAGTATTGTGTCATCTTAATTATAGTTGTACCTTGATTATATTAATCCAAGGGTATTTGAATAGGAAATTGAGGTCATATTGGTCAAATGTCAAATAACGAACCAAGAAGGTTAAACCTAGGACATAAATAAACATGGGATCTTCTTTTCTCTTGCAAACTTATCATTCAAGAAAATCACCTTGAAATATGTTGCTTAGTGAATCCTTAATGGGATTTCTAATCTCTGGCTTCACCTACGTGGGCTCAATGAATGCACAAATTTATATATGCAAACACAAGAATAAATTACATTGCACAATAACCATAATAAAAAAATGAAACCCAAAAAAATTACTAACCCTAACCATATTTTTCCATGAAACAAAGAAGATTTAACTCCAATGAATCCATCCATACAGACCGATAATCTCTTTCAAGTCTCCAAAAGTGGGTATAACCACAAAGATAGAAACTACTAACCCTAACCTTATTTTTTGGGTGAGAGGAAAAAGATTTAACTTCAATAAAACCATCCAAAAAGATCGATTATCTCTTTCAGGTCTCCAAAATGGGTATAATGGAAAAGATACAAACAAATAACAATGAATAATAAGCATAAACTAAAACACATGAACAATAAATTAATCATTCATGCAAAATTACCATGTAAAACCACTAGAAGATTTCGTGGCACAACAACCTTAAAACCCTCCAAAATGCTATAAAACAGACCGGAAGGCAACAATTTTTACAATAGTTTTCTACTAAACTAGCACCACAATGGCTATTTCCACAATGCAACTGAATCAATATACTTTCTTGCGCATTTTGCACTGCATCAGTGTGAAAACCCTGCAACCTGCTATCAAAAGGAACAATAAGCACAGAATGAAAAACATGAACAATAAATAACCTGCTATCAAACCAACACCACAATGGCTCTTTCAACAATGCAACTTAATCAATGTACTTTCTCGCACATTTTGTAGCGCATTAGTCTTAAACCTTCCAACCTGCTATCAAAAGAAACAACAAGTAGAGAATGAAAGACATGAACAATAAATTACTGATTTCTACAAAATACCCATCGAAAATGACTTACAAATTCTGTGGCACAATAGTTTTACAAGCCTCCAACCTGCTAAAACACGAAGTTGAAGGCAATAATTTTAACAATAGTCTAGTATCAAACCCACACTGTGCAATGGCTCTTTTGACAATACAACTTAATTAAAGTATGCTTTCCCACACAACATTCAATATAGCATTTACTTCGGCCTATGTCTTCATAGACCAATAGGAAGATGCATTGGCGCTCATGCCAGAAAATAATTACCATTCACCTTCCCCATAGCAATGACACTATTCTCCACCATGACCAAACCACATAATTACCAATGTCCACGTCACCACAATAAAAAGACAGTGCCCTCCCCATCGGCCAGTAGACCCCAGGTGCCAACAAATCCAATTCATGACTGGGTTGATGCAAATCTCGGTGGAAACTTCAAACAAAATAGCCTTATATTTTGGGTGAGAGAAAAAAGATTTAACTGCAATAAAACTATCCATATAGAATGATTATCTCTTTGAAGTCTCTAAAATGGGTATAAAGGAAAATATACAAACAGATAACAACGAATAATAAGCAGAGACTGAAACATATGAACAATAAATTAATCAATCACGCAAAATTACCATGTAAAACTACTTAAAAATTTTGTGGCACAACAACCTTAAAACCCTCCAAAATGCTATAAAACAGAGCGAAAGGCGACAATTTTTACAATAGTTTGCTACCAAACCAACACCACAATGGCTATTTCCACAATGTAACTTAATCAATATGCTTTCTCACACATTTCACATAGCATTAGTGTTAAAACTCTCCAACCTACTATCAAAAAGAACAATAAGCATAGAACAAAAGACATGAACAATAAATAATCTGCTATCAGACCAACACCATAAATGGCTCTTTTGACAATGCAACTCAACCAATATACTTTCTCACACATTTTCGCAGCGCATCAGTGTTAAGAACCTCCAACCTGCTATCAAAAGCAACAAAAAATAGAGAACGAAAGACATGAACAATAAATTATTGATTAATGCAAAATACTCATCAGAAACAACTTATAGATTTTGTGGCACAATAGTTTTACAACCCTCCAACCTCCTAAAAAATGGAGCCAAAGGCGAAAATTTTAACAATAGTCTTGTATCAAACCCACACCACAATGGGTCTTTCAACAATATAACTTAATCAAATGAAAAAAAGATTTAATTGTAATAAAACCATCCATACGGACCGATTATCTCTTTGAAGTCTCCAAAATGGGTATAAAGGTAAAGATACGAACAAATAACAATGAATAATAAGTAGAGACTGAAACTCATGAACAATAAATTAATCATTCACGCAAAAATACCATGTAAAACCACTTACAGATTCTATGGCACAATAGCCTTAAAACCCTCCAAAATGCTATAAAATGGAGCAGAAGGCGATGATTTTTACAATAGTCTACTACCAAACCAACACCACAATGGCTATTTCCACAATATAAATTAATCAATATACTTTCTTGTACATTTCATACTGCATCAGTTTTAAAACCGTCCAACCTGCTATCTAAAGGAACAATAACCATAGAACGAAAAACATGAACAATAAATAATCTGCTATCAAACCAACACCACAATGGCTCTTTCGACAATGCAACTTAATCAATAAAATTTCTCGTACATTTCGCAGCGCATCAGTCTTAAAAACCTCCAACTTGCTATCAAAAGCAACAATAAATAGAGAACGAAAGACATGAACAATAAATTATTAATTTCTGCAAAATACCCATTGAAAACAACTTACAGATTTCCCAGCACAACAGTTTTACAACCCTCCAACCTACTAAAAAATGGAACCAAAGGTGACGATTTTAACAATAGTCTGGTATCAAACCCACACCACAATGGCTCTTTCGACAATACAACTTAATCAAAGTATGCTTTCCCACAAGAAAATATTTAATATAGCATTTACTTCAGCCTCTGCTTTCGTACACCAATGGGAAGATGCATTGGCACTCACGCCAACAAACACTTACCATTCACCTTCCCCCTAACGACGACACCATTCTCCACTGACACCAGCCCATGTAATTACCAATGTCCACGTCACCACAAAAGAAATTGGTGCCTTCCCCGTCGGCTGGCAGACTCCTGGTGCCGACAAATCCAATTCGCGGTTGGGTTGACGAAAATCCCGACGAAAACTTCAAACAAAATAGTCTATTGACTAATAAAAAAGATATAAATTATATTTTAAAAATTATTAAATAAAAAATATCATTAAAAACTATAAACTGTTTAAAAACAATTAAATTATATATAATGATTTACAATCATAGAAATAAATTACATCCAACAGAACATTATATTCCTACCCGACAATAACTATAAAGAGTATAGATTTAATATATTGCCTAAGCGTTACTTTAAGAGGAATCCTACAAAGAAGGCGGGCATTTAGCATATTATGGAAACGATTTTCACGTTTATTTACAGTATTCTTAAGTGACCGATATTGTTTGATAGCTGTGAAAAGCAGGAACCATCCATCTCCACCATGCTAAAAAACACTCTATCATTGCTGTCGCCGGAACTCATTCCCAAGATGACAATCCGATATTTAAAAAACATTGAAATCAGTAAACCATATTTGGAAACAAGGGATACGGAAAAAGTATGACTTCCAAGACATACTGAGAAGAATGAAACTTATGTTTAGATAGTTAAAGAGTTGGCTCTTGCGATCATGTCTTGTGTAAACTTATCCAAATTTCTGTAGGATGAACCTCCTGGTATCACCGCTCTACCAGCAGATTCCTTCAGCTTCAATGCTCTCTTTCTCAGTTCACTCCCTTCATCCCCTGTCATCAGGATTCGAACAAGCTTCTCCACCTCCTTTTTGTTACTAACACACTGTCATTTTCTTGGCGAGATTCGATATCCATGCCTATCCTCCATATCTCTCTGCAAAGTCTAGTGTTGTGGAACTGTTCTACCCACAGCGGCCATCCGATCATAGGCACTCCCATGCTTATGCTTTCCAGAGTAGAGTTCCAGCCATTGTGCTTCAAGAATCCTCCCACAGATGGATGAGACAGAACATTCACCTGAGGCGCCCAGTTCACAAGCATTCCGCGGCCATTAACTCGTTCGTGAAATCCTTCAGGCAAAACTGTGGATTCTCCATCGACTATGTCAGTCCTGACTACCCACAGAAAGGGTTGCTCGCTGGCCTCCAGCCCTATAGCCAGTTCTTATAATTGCACAGTCGACATCACTGCGATGCTTCCAAATGAAATGTACAGAACAGAAGAGGGCTCTTGCGTGTCAAGCCACTTAAGACAGTCAAGATCATCCTCCCAAAGCCTTGTAGAAATGTTTACAGAAGAATCAGTGGAATTGAGAAACCCGAGCAAGAAGACAAGACCGACGGTAAGAGCAGGACACCCATTGGAGAGTCCCGCTACGGCATCCGGACCTTCAAGCTCTTCAATCACATTGACGAGCATGTAGTCGGCCTTCTTTAGCTTGTCCGATATGTACATCATGATTTCAAACATGGGATCAGACTCGTTTCTGAAGAAAACCATCCGATCCGTTCGCTGGACTGGTGGAATGCTTCCAGGCAGACAAGTGATAAGGTTTTCTTCCCGCTGTGCCTCCTTCATTGTACACAACACCCCAAATAGCAATAAATGTTTTATAAAATTTACACAAATGCAACTAACTATGCAAAAGTTATTTTAGATCATACCATTGACTGGAATGAGTCCCTTGTCAAGGAGGAGCCGGGAATTAGCCAGTGCGATGGACGCAGAGCAAGAGAATGTTCGGAATATGACGCGGGGAACGCGAAGCATGGTGGCCACCTCTTCAGTGCAGGCGAAGAGAGAATCCGTTATACATGTTATTGGCGGGTCCTCATCAGGTGTACTTTGGAGGAGTCGAACCATGGCGGGGCTTAGTTTGTGCATTCTTGGCAAAACTCATGGATAATAAGATGGCGAGGGTGGTGAGAAGGGAGGCCGTCAGGAAGAGAGAGCGAAAGTTCATTCCTCGCTGCTGCAACCGACGGGAGATATCGGTGGCATCGTTGCGAGGTCTAAAAATCCTTTGCTCAATCCACTCTGTATTAATGAAACTGATGAAAAACCCTCGGGCTGCTGAAAGTTTTGCCAAGTGAAAGAAAGGATTAACGTGGCCTTGAAAAGGAAGCGGGACCACTACTGCGTGCAGAGGCAGAAGAGTTGAGGCCATGTCTTTGGGCTGTGCTTAAACTGGGTCGCGTTATCAACGCTCGCACGCATTGTAGCTTTTTGTAGCCAAAGAGACTCGAATTCTATGATCGACATTTTTTCTTGGGCCACGATGTCCTTGTCGATACGTTCTTTTTCTGGCACCTCCTTCTCGTGTTAGGATGCTATGGCAAGTTGTAGCGCACACTGTTGAAACATCATCGGTTATATTAAAACGTCATCCGTTAAATATTTGAACTTTACCATGTCGTGTTTTGGCCGTTTACAAGTAGTGTTTCAATAGGTCGTATACTAGAATAGTACTTGTGATAATACAATTTAGTCTTATAATATATTTATATTATATAATCAATTAGTTTACAAGTAAATAAATAATCTGATCAAGATGAATTCATATTTAATAAAATGAGAGCTTATAAATGTTATTAAGAAAACACTGTTTTTTTGATTGAGCACAATTTTTTTTATTTATAACACTCTTGTGCTTCATGTTTCTCGATAGGCAATAATTTCATTTGATTTTCTTTATATTTTACCAAAAATCTCTATTATGCCTTCTATGCCATCGAAAAAAAAGACCCTTTGCTAAACATGGGATTAATTCATGATAAAATGGACTTAATGAGGCTCGATTTAGGTGTTGTGAGGCATTTTATGCATCCACACTAGATCTTGGACCCTTGCAAATTGAATAACATGCTTTTAACGACGTCTTGTAAAGGTGTTGTAAAGTCTTGTAAAGGAATTTCACGCTTTTCTAGACCTAATGAACCTATTTCTCCTTAATTCAATATTATAAAATGTGTTTAATAACATTATTACATCAATCTAGAAGGTTCTTAATGTAAACTTAATATTAAACTAGTGTTGTAATGTGTCTTACACATTCACACTGGTTCTTGTGCATTCCTAGGCTATGTGGACTTCATTTGTGTTGTAAAGTGTCTTTAATTACACTTTCACATTGATTTATGTGTCCCAAGCCCTATATGACATTCACATCATCCCTAATAGTCCCATATTAACTCATATTGTGCATCCCGAGGTTCAAATTGATCAAATACCTCACAAGGTTATATTTTAGACCTTATTTCCTTGTTCCTTGGCATCTGAGCTATCAAATTGGCCCCTGTGGGACCCATTCTCCATGCATGGTGAATTAGTCTCATCTAGGTGGGACTGATTCACTATGTGTGGCAAATGAGTCCCATTTGGCTCAAATTTTAACCTTTGAGCAGGAAAAAAAAGAAATTTGAGTTTAATTTTGCTTCATGTCGGCCTGTGATGATGTATTAACATTTTACTAAGGCACAAGTGTGAATAAATCAATGCTTTTATCCTCATTTTACATCTCTTATCTCTCATCAATCCATTCATCCATTCTTCATCAATCATCATCTATCTTCGATTTCAAGTCAACCAACCTAGGGTTTCATGATTACAAGTTGTTAAGAAAGCTTCTAAAGACATTCAAGGGTTGAACCTTCATGTTTTGCTATAGACTTTCAAGATCTATCATCATGGAAAGGTAATTTATTTCATTGTTGCATGTCCCATTCCATTTTTTCATCATTTTGGTTTAATTACCTAAATAGGGTTTGACCAAGGCAAACCCCCATGCCCTAATAATCAACATTTATTCTTCTCTTCTATTGTGTTTGTAGATTTAGACATCTTGGAAGCTTAGGAATCATTGAATATTGCATTTCAAAGTTATCCATGTCTTCTCTTCATTGAACAAGGAAAAATATCAAGAAAAAGTCACTTTCAGACCCAAATCCGATAGTTTCAGGAGTGGACACCTGTAGAAAGAAGAAGTGAAAATCTAGATACACAAAATCAACTCCAAATTTGTTGATTCCTATAGGTGGAAAAATTCACCACCCATGGCGAATGAGTCCCACCTGTAGGCTTGAAAAGTGATCTTTTCAGAATTTTAGCTCCTAGTAGTCAAAAACCTATTTTAAGGACTTTTCATCAGAAGGAGGACCGATTCACCATGCATGGAAAATTAGTCCTAGTGGTCAATAATATGATTTATGGGACATTCCACAATCCTCCAGTAATAGAAATCTGCCTCTAGGTGCACTATGATTAATCTCATCAATTTTTTTTATCATTTGTTTAAGTTTCTAGTTCACTTTTGCAATGAACACTATGTTTTCAAACATCACTTGCTTCTTAGGTTTTGGATTCATAATCAATCAATTACTTAGATTTTCTATACTCAGATCATCTCATTTAGCTCATACAACATCACACATCTTAATTTGAGTGAACCCCCTAGATTTTAGGTGTGGGATCTATCTCTTTCCATTAGGTGAAAGACCCTAATTGAGTAAAAGAAACATAGTATTCCTAGTCCCTAAAATCTACAGTTCATTTTGGTGAACCCGCTTTTCAAATACTTTATTGACTGATTTGGAGTCCTTTCATCATCATAGATCTAGATTACATTAGGGTTTGCATGATTCATTTGCATGCTAGGTGTTAAATGTTTCTTTCATAAAAAGTACATTTAGATTGCATTCTTAACCTCTAAATTCATTGCAATTTTCTAAAATTCTACATTTTTAACTTAGTTTTGCATCTTAGCATTATGAAAGCATTAAAATCCATCAAAAATTTCTAAAAATTATGAAAAAATTCCATACTAGGACTCATTCACCACCTTGGGTGAATAAGTACCTTCTGATCTCTAAAACAACATTGTACAAAGCTCTGAAATTTGTTTTTAGGCTTCTGTTTGGTGGCTTAACTTTTATATATCGGTCAGTTGCATTTCTATAGCATACATTTCACTAGATTTCACTTAAATTCACTCATTTCATGCATTGAGTATTTTCACTTTTGCATTCACAACATTTCATTTTTGAATTGTTGCATTCTATAAATAGAAAATTAGCTTACTTAAAAACTAAAATTTGTATTTCCTTTTTAAGTCATTGCATTGTAATTTCTTTTGTTTCATCATAAAAATTTTTCCTTCAAAAGATGTGGCTTTGATTTCATTAATAGTGGATTGTATAAGTACAATATTCCCTCGTATGAGTTCAATTTTGATTACCACAATGAGGACTTTAAGAAACATGATCAAACCATTGGTACAATCCTTAATTTTACATTGCCCATTGGTGTGAATGGAGGTGTAGACAATCATAACCCACATACTTCTTCTTCTCCCAATACCTCTCCTATTAGTGACGAAGGTATCAAGTTGAAGGGAGTTACAAGCGTTGCGATTCTTGATTGTCCATTTTCTTATTTCCCTTTGGATGATGTTAGAAAAGAAGAAGATGAAAACATAGAAACATTCCTCAATAGCACCTCACCTAATCCCAATACCCATGACAACCAAAATTTTCCATCTCCTAATATCCCTCCTCAATGTCAAGAGGATAGGTTGGTATTAGAAGACATCCCTATTAAAATTCATGAGACTCTTAACCCTCCCTTCCCTAATGCTCCTCCCATTTGGGATAATCTATTTGAAAATCATGGTGACCCTTCTCTTGATGCCTCTTTCACTTGTGATGAAGGTACTTTACACACTTCAAACTTGGATGAACACATTACAAGCTCTCCTAGTGAAGTAGAAAACATGGCACAAGAGAATGACACCTTAACGACAATCAACATTCAACTAACACCTTCTCCTAATCATCCCCCTCTTGACACTCCCATAATTGATCATTCCCCTATTAGTGATGAAGTCCTTTTGGAAGAACCTATCCCTACTTGTTAAGAATATGTGGCTTTTTGTTCTCCTAAACACTCTCCTTTTAGGGAGAATACCATGGTGCTAGAAAATGACAACAATAATAATGCATCTTCTTTAGATAAAAAAGTGGTTCTTGATTACCCTTCCTTAGAGATACATCCAACCAAGACTTCTGAGGCTATGAATACACAAGTGTCCATTAGATCCCCTTCACTCAATGGACCTGATACATACCCCATGGGATATTCAAAGACTCCCCTTATTCTCTATCCCACGTCACACAAACAACAAACTTGAAAATAACCTAAACTCATCCTCTACCCAGCTAATAATAATGTATTGCAATAACTGAGTTATAATATCATTTCTCATACATAAAACACCCACAATAATCTACAACCATCGCAACCAACCCCAAACCCTTTACCTTTATTTGTTAGAAACCAAGATCTAAAATGCAAACCAGAAAATAACCTTCCACAAAGAGAAAAACAAAAAAGTAGAGAGATTGCATAAAGATGTGCAAATTGATATATTCGAAGTACAATAATTACAAGAGATAATTTTCTTTATAAAAGAAAAGATGCATAAACCTAATCTTATCTTGAGCAAAAAGATAGCTCAGCAAGATAAGGATAACAACCTATAACTTAGGAATTAAATATGCCTAAGTAAACTTATGCAAAGTGTAATTAAATATTAATTACACCAACATTATCCAATCCACCTAGTGCTCCTCGTTACATCCCACACACAAAGGAGTATGATCTTGTTGAACAGTTAAAGAATACAACTACCAAATTTTCCCTTTGGGATTTACTTCAAAACTCACCAAATTACAACACTATTCTTCAAACATGCTTACAATAAATTGTAGTTCCTCCTAGTAGAACTCCAAATGACATGGTAGCTTTAATCCATAATACGCAGCTTGACATTACTTTCCATCAACATGAGCTCCCCTCTCTGGATGTGCAAAAATAAAATGATGCTTTCATGATCATCTCTCAATAAAAAATAAAAGGCATAAAGAGAACTCTTATAGATGATGGTTCTGCTCTTAATGTGTGTAGTGTGAGTCTTTTGGATAGGCTCAACATTCATATATCCCCCATTCGCCCTGATTCTCTATCTATTAAGGGATTTGACAATGTCCACGAGAAACAACTCTGGGTAATCACTATGCCTCTTAAGGTTGGAGTGGTCACCTTAAATACAAAAATTCATGTCATGCCTTATGAAATTTCATGCAATATTATATTAGGCAGAGAGTAGATTCATTCCATGAATGGTGTGCCCTTCACTCTTCATCACAAAATGAAATATATTAACAACAACTAAGTATACACCCTTAATGTTGACCATGAACCTTATAGTGACTTACAACTTGACAACACCAAAAAGAACCCCTTGAACACATTAACACCAACTACATAAGTGAAACCTATAGAAAAAAATGACAACAATATTGAACATCACACGACATTATTGGAAGATGATTGGGGTTCCTTGGATTTTGAGTATGACTCCATGGGTGAATACAAAATCATCCGCAAAGATTCAAAGAAGGAAAAAGACACAACACTCATATCAACACCAACTTCGGAAGATCTTTCACAAGCATTCACCTCAACTACTTTAGACAAAGAAGAAAACTACACAACAACCTTTGACAAACACAATAAAGAGCAACCACCTGATCCAAAAGCTATGAAAAATATTTATGGAAAAGGTTTTGAGGTTTTGAGACAACTTGGATGTAATGGAAATGGATGTGGTGCTAATGAACAAGGTATCCACAACCCCATCGACACTCTCACACAACAAACAACTCATGGTCTCGGTTATTGTCTTGTAATCGAGATCGCCAACTCTCCACCCAACACCAACAGTATCACTCAACACCCTTCTAACTCATTCTTACCAACTAGTGGTCTTGAACATCATCCTTCATCCAATATGCCACACATGACTACACCTTCACTTAATTTCAATGTCATCTTGCACAACACTCATGATTTCAATTTGTTAGATTTTATACCTTCCTATAATGGAAAGAATAAAATCTCGCAATCTAGAGACACTTGTGAAGGTATGAGAATTTCTATTAAGCAAGATGTATCTGTGAAACAACCACACGGCCACCTTCTACCATTGATCAAGAGGGTATCTTGTCAAGACTCCTCCAAGATCACTTGATCACCCTCCTTCTAGAACTTGCAAGAAATGCTATTCCAGGACTTCCTTTGGTGCATATCATCGAGTTCACAGTCACTTCACTAGTGAATGTTAGGCTTTGAGTCATAAAATCCAACATTTTCATGAGATTGGTATGCTTCCCTATGTGGGGGCATCTAATTCCTCTAATTGCTATTTATTTTCACTCTAGCATGCATTTCATCAATCGTTTCAGCTCACCTTTGTCCTGCACTAAGTAGGGGCAAGGTGTTCAATAGCCTTGTCCTTGTATGTCACTTGTGGTTGCCTCCTTTTGGCTAGTTATTAACCTTTCATGAATACATAAGAGCATGCTTGGGATGTGGATGACCTATCTTAAGTTGGCTAGCATATGATATACTTCTCTCTTTTATGAGATAGCTTATTGGAAACATATGACTTGGCATAGGGATTTTCGTGTGAGCTCTCATGTCTTGTTGTCTCTTCTTCTACTTTAAAGCAATTTCTCATAGTATGGGTGCTTGCAACTGCTTTAAAGTGGGGGCATACATCACCACTCACATTTCATTGTGTTATTTTCATTTTTCTTGCAATTTCCTCTCTTGGAAGCATTAGGTACAATGTTTCCTAGGCTGAGACCTTGCACTTGCCCTCTCTTGGAAAAAAGATGAGATTTTTTGCACTTATCCTCTCTTAGAGACATTGAGCATGATGTTACCTAAGATGAGACCTTGCATAAACAAAGCAAAATCCATTTGAGTAGTCCTTACACAATTCTACATTAACATTGTCTATGAGTGTCTTGCATATGAATTTTTTCTTACCTCATGGAGCTCAAAAATCATTTATCCTTGAGGCGCCTTGTTAAAGTTATCAAGAGTTATAACTTTAATATGACTGAGTGGGAAGCCCACCTAGTGGGATGAATTTTCCCATAGCCACCTTTGTTTTTGTGAGTGCATACCAACTAGCGTATGTTTCTCACCCCATGGATGATTAGAAGTTTTGTGGCCCCAAAGTGAGTATGTTGTGGCCTTCTCACCCCGAAGATGACCTGAAGTTCTGTGGCCCCAGAGTGAGTACATCTCTTATTCTTTTCTTTTCATTTCCATTGCATGACTTTGTATCTTGGGGGCTTGAAATACATGTTGATCTCTCTTGAATTTCTACTTTAGTGTGAAGCAAGTTCATCCTCTCACTAAAGTGGGGGAAAAATGTGTCATAGAAAAAAGCACCCTTTCCTTGAAATGGGATTAATTCATGATAAAATGGACTTAATGAGGCCTTGATTTAGATGTTGTGTGGAATTTTATGCATCCACACTAGATCTTGGACCCTTTCAAATAGAATAACATGCTTTTAACGATGTCTTGTAAAGGTGTTGTAAAGTCTTGTAAAGGACTTTCATGCTTTTCTAGACCTAATGAACCTATTTCTCCCTAATTCAACATTATAAAATGTCTTTAATAACATTATTACATCAATCTAAAAGGTTCTTAATGTAAACTTAATATTAAACTAGTGTTGTAATGTGTTTGGCACATTCACATTGGTTCTTGCACATTCCTAGGTTATGTGGACCTCATTTTAGTGTTGTAAATTGTATTTAATTACACTTTCACATTGATTTTTTTTCCCAAACCCTATTTTACATTCACATCATCACTAATAGTACCATATTAACTCATATTGTGCATCCCGAGGTTCAAATTGATCAAATACCTGACAAGGTTGCATTGTAGACCTTATTTCCTTGTTCCTTGGCATTTGAGCTGTCAAATTAGCCCCTGTGGGACCCATTCACCATGCTTGGAAAATCAGTCCCATCGAAGTGGGACACATTTTCCATGTATGTCAAATGAGTCCCATTTGGCTTAAATTTTGACCCTTGAGTGGGAAAAAAGTGAAATTTGAGTTTAATTTTGCTTCATGTCGGCCTGTGATGAGGTATTAATGAGATACTAAGACAAGTGTGTATAAATAAGTGGTTTTATCCTCATTTTACATCTCTTATCTCTCATTAATCCATTCATTCATTCTTCATCATTCATCATCTATCTTTGATTTCAAGTCAAGCAAACTAGGGTTTCATGATTACAAGTTGTCAAGAAAGCTTCTAAAGAAATTCAAGGGTTGAACCTTCATGTTTTGCTGTAGAATTTCAAGATCTATCATCATGGAAATGTAATTTATTCCATTGTTGCATGTTCCATTCCATTCTTTCATCATTTTGGTTTAATTACCTAAACGGGGTTTGACCAAGGAAAACCCCCATGCCCTAACAATAAACATTTCTTCTTGTCTTCTTGTGTGTTTGTAGATTTAGACATATTGAAGCTTAGGAATATTTGAATATTTCATTTCAAAGTTATACATGTCTTCTCTTCATTGAACAAGGAAAAATATCAAGAAAAAGTCACTTTCAAACTCGAGTATGATAGTTTCAGGAGTAGACACTTGTACAAAAAGAGAAAGTGCAGAGGTAGATACATAGAATCAACTCCATATTTTCTTTATTTTTGTAGGTGGACTAATTTAGCACCCATGGCGAATAAGTCCCACATGTAGGCCTGAAAAGTAATTTTGTCAAAATTTTAGCTCCCAACAGTCAGAAACCTGTTTCCAAGACTTTTCATCATAAGTAGGACTCACTCACCATGCATGGTGAATCAGTCCTAGTAGTCAATAATAGTCATTTCTTGGACATTTATGAACCCTCCAATAATAGAAATATACCTCCAGGTGCACTATGATTAATCTCATCAATTTTTGTTATCATTTGTTTAAGTTTCTAGTTCACTTTTGCAATCAACACTATGTTTTCAAACATCAATTGCTTCTTAGGTTTTGGATTCATAATCAATCAATTACTTAGCTTTTCTATATGAAAATCATCTCAGTTAGCTCATACAACATCACACACATCTTAATTTGAGTGAATCCCCTAGATTTTAGGTGTGGGATCTATCTCTTTCCATTAGGTGAAAGACCCTAATTCAGTAAAAGAGACATAGTATTCCTACTCCCTAAAATCTATGGTTCATTTTGGTGAACCTGCTTTTTGAATAATTTTTTGAAATATTTGGAGTCCTTTCATCATCATAGATCTAGATTACATTAGGGTTTTCATGATTCATTTGCATGCTAGGTGTTAAATCTCGCATTCATAAAAAGTACATTTAGATTGCATTCTTAACCTCTAAATTCATTGTAATTTTCTAAAATTCTGCATTTTTAACTTGGTTCTACATCTTAGCATTCTGAAAGCATTAAAATCCATCAATTTTTTTTGAAAATTCTGAAAAAAGTCCATACTAGGACTCATTTTCCACCTTCGGTGAATCAATCGCTTCCTTCCTCTAAATCAACATTGCATAGAGCTCAAAAATTTGTTTTTAGGCTTCTGTTTGGTGCCTTAACTTGTATATATTAGTTAGTTGCATTTTTGTAGCATACATTTCACTAGATTTCACTTAAATTCACTCATTTCATATATTTTTTATTTTTACTTTTTCATTCACAACATTTCATTTTCAAATTGTTGCATTGTGTAAATAGAAAATTAGCTTACTTAAAAACTAAAAATTGTATTTCCTTTTTTAGTCATTGCATTGCAATTTCTTTCCTTTCATCATAAAATAGTTTCCTTCAAAATATATGGCTTTGATTTCATTAATAGTGGATTTTATAAGTACAAAATTCCCTCTTATGAGTTCAATTTTGATTACCACAATGAGGACTTTAAGAAACATGATCAAACCATTGGTGCAATCCTTAAATTTACATTCCCCATTGGTGTGAATGTAGTTGTAGACAATCATAACCCACATACTTTTTCTTCACCCAATACCTCTCCTATTAGTAATGAATGTATCTTGGTGAAGGAAGTTACAAGCATTGTGAATCTTGATTGTCCATTTTCTTATTCCCCTTTGGATGACGTTAGCAAACAAGAAGATGAAAACATAGAAACATTCCTAAATACCACCTCACCTAATCCCCAAACCCATGACAACCAAACTTTTGTGTCTCCTAATATCCCTCCTCGATGCCAAGAGGATAGGTTGGTATTAGAAGACATCCCTATTAAAAGTCATGAGATTCTAAACCCTCTATTCCCTAATGCTCCCATTTGGGATAATCTATTTGAAAACCATGGTGACCCTTCTCTTGATGCCTCCCTCACTTGTGATGAGGCTACTTTACACACTTCAAACTTGGATGAACACATTACAAGTTCTCCTAGTTAGGTAGAAAAAATAGCACAAGAGAATGACACCTTAACAACAATTGACATTCAACTAAAACCTTCTCATAATCATCCCCCTCTTGACACTCCTATCATTGATAATTACCCTATTAGTGATGAAGTCCTTTTGGAAGAACCTATCCCTACTTATCGAGAATATGTGGCTTGTTTTTCTCCTAAACACTCTCCTTCTAGGGAGAATACCATGGTACAAGGAAACAACAAAAATAATAATGAATCTTCCTTAGATAAATAAGTGGTTGTTGATTTCCCTTCCTTAGAGATACATCCAACCAAGACCATTGAGGTTATGAATGTACAAGTGTCCATTAGATCCCCTTCACTCAATGGACCTCATACATACCCTGTGGGACATCTGAAGACTCCCCTTACTTTCTATCCCACTTCACATAAACAAAAAACTCAAAAAAAACCTAAACTCATCCTCTACCCACCTAATAATAATGTATCACAACAATCAAGTTATAATTTACCATTTCTCATACATATAACACTCAGAATAATTTGCAACCACCACAACCAACCCCAACCCATTTACCTTTACCCAACCTACCTAGTGCTCCTCATTACATAAAGGAGTATGATCTTGTTGAAGAATTAAAGAATACTCCTACAAAAATTTCCCTTCGGGCTTTACTTCAGAACTCACGAAATTACAACACTATTCTTCAAGTAGTCTTACAAAAAATTGTAGTTCCTCCTAGTACAACTCTAAATGATGTGGAAAATTTAATCCATAACACACATCTTGACATTACTTTCCATCAACATGAGCTCCCCTCTTTGGATGTGCAAGAACAAAATGATCCTTTCACGATCATCGCTCAATACAAAACAAAAGGCATAAAGAGAACTCTTATAGACAATGGTTCTGATCTTAATGTGTGTAGTGTGAGTCTTTTGGATAGGCTTGACATTCATAGATCCACCATTCTCCTTGATTCCTTGTCTATTGGGGGATTTGACAATGTCCACAACAAACCGCTTGAGGTAATCACTATGCCTCTTAAGGTGTGAGTGGTCACATTAGATACACCAATTCATTTCATGCCTTATGAAATTTCATGCAATGTTATATTAGGCAGAAAGTGGATTCATGCCATGAATGGTGTGCCCTCCAATCTTCATCGCAAAATGAAATATATTTACAACAACTAAGTATACACCCTTGATGCTAACAATGGACCTTATAGTGTCTTACAACTTGACAACACCAAAAATGAATCCCTTGAACACATTAAAACCAACTACACAAGTGGAGCCTATAGAAAAAAATGACAACAACATTGAACATCAAATGACATTATTGGAAGATGATTGGGGTTCCTTGGATTTTGAGTATGACTCTATGGGTGAATACAAAATCATCCGCAAAGATTTAAAAAAGGAAAAAGACACAACACGTATATCAACACCAACTTCTAAAGATCTTTCGCAAGCATCCACCCCAATCACTTTAGACAAAGAAGCAAACTAAAAAACAACCTTTGAAAAAAACAATAAAGAACAACTGCCCAATCCAAAAGCTATGATAAAGCTTAATGGAAAAGGCTCTGAGATTATGAGACAGCTTGGATATAATGGAAATGGATGTAGTGCTAATGAACAAGGTATCCACAACCCCATTGAACCTCTCACACAACAAACTCATGGTCTCGGTTATTGTCCTATAATCAAGATCGCCAAATCTTCACCCAACACCAAAAATATCACACAACACCCTTCTAACTCATTCTTACCAACTAGTGTTCTTGAACATCATCCCTCATCCAATATGCAACACATGACTACACCTTCGCTTAATGTCAATGTCATCTCGTACAATGCTCATGATTTGAATTCGTTAGCTTTTATACCTTCCTATAATGGAAAGAATAAAATCTCGCAATCTGGAGACACTTGTGAGAGTATGACATATCCTATTAAGTAAGATGTATAAATGAAACAAACCGCACAACAACCTTCTACCATTAATGAAGAGGGTATCTTGTCCAGACTCCAAGATCACTTGATCACCCTCCCTCCTAGAACTTGCAAGAAATTCTATTCCAAGACTTCCTTTTGTGCATATCATCGATTTCACCATCACTCCACTAATGAATGTTAGGTTTTGAATATTAAAATCCAACATTTTCATGAGTTTGGTATGCTTCCCTATCAGGGGGAATCTAATTCCTCTAATTTCTATTGATTTTCACTCTAGCATGCATTTCATATATCATTTTAGCTCACCTTTGTCCTATACTAAGTAGGGGCAAGGTGTTTGATAGCCTTGTCCTTGTATTTCATTTGTGGTTGCTTCCTTTGGGCTAGTCATTAACCTTTCATGAATACATAAGAGAAATCTTGGGATATAGACGACCTTTCTTAAGTTGGCTCACATATGACATACTTCTCCCTTTCATGGCATAACTTATCAGAAACATATGACTTGGCATAGGGATTTCTGTGTGAGCTCTCATGTCTTCTTCTCTCTTCTTCTACTTTAAAGAAATTGTTAGCAGTACGGGTGCTCACAACTGCTTTACAGTGGGGGCATACATCACAACTCACATTTCATTGTTTGATTTTACTTTTTCTTGTTATTCCCTCTCTTGGAAGCATTATGTACAATGTTACCCTAGATGAGACCTTGCACTTATCCTCTCTTGGAGACATTGAGCATGATGTTACATAAGATGATACCTTGCACGAACAAAGCAAAATCCTTTCGAACGGTCCTTACACAATTCTGCATTAACATTGTCTATGAGTGTCTTGCATATGAAGTTTTGCTTACCTCATGGAGCTCAAAAATCATTTATCCTTGAGGAAACTTGTTAAAGTTATCAGGAAGTATAACTTTATTATGGTTGAGAAGGAATCCCACCTAGCAGCATGACTTTTCCCCATAGCCACCTTTGTGTTTGTGAGTGCATATCAACTAGCGTATGTTTCTCAACCTTTGCGATTTCTCACCCTACAGATGATCAAAAGTTCCATGGCATCAGAGTGAGTGTGGTGTGGCCTTCTCACCCTGAAAATGACCTAAAGTTCTATGGCCCCAGAGTGAGTACATATCTTTTTCTTTTCTTGCCCTTTCCATTGCATGAATTTGTATCTTGGGGGCTTGATATACATGTGGATCTCTCTTGAATTTCTACTTTAGTGTGTGTTTGAAGCAAGTTCATCCCCTAACTAAAGTGGGGGCTAAATGTGCCATAAAAAAAGGACCCTTTGCTTGACATGGGATTAATTCATGATAAAATGGACTTAATGAGGCCTTTATTAAGGTGTTGTGAGGCATTTTATGCATCCACACTAAATCTTGGAACCTTGGAAATTGAATAACATGCTTTTAACGACGTCTTGTAAAGATGTTGTAAAGTCTTGTAAAGGACTTTCATGCTTTTCTAGACCTAATGAACCTATTTCTCCCTAATTCAACATTATAAAATGTGTTTAATAACATTATTACACCATTATAGAAGGTTTTTAATGTAAACTTAATATTAAACTAGTGCTGTAATGTGTCTTGCACATTCACATTTGTTCTTGCTCATTCCTAGGCTATGTGGACCTCATTTAAGTGTTGTAAAGTGTATTTAATTACACTTTCACATTGATTTATGTGTCCCAAGCCCTATTTCACATTCACATAATCACTAATAGTCCCATATTAACTCATATTGTGCATCCTAAGGTTCAAATTGATCAAATACCTGACAAGGTTGCATTGTAGACCTTATTTCCTTGTTCCTTGGCATTTGAGCTGTCAAATTAGCCCCTGTGGGACCCATTAACCATGCTTGGCGAATCAGTCCCATCCAAGTGGGACCCATTTTCCATGTGTGTCAAATGAGTCCCATTTGGCTTAAAGTTTGACCTTTGAGTAGGAAAAGAGTGAAATTTGAGTTTAATTTTGCTTCATGTTAGCCTATGATGAGGTATTAATGGGATACTAAGGTACAAGTGTGTATAAATAAGTGGTTTTATCCTCATTTTACATCTCTTATCTCTCATTACTCCATTAATTCATTCTTCATCATTCATCATCTATCTTCAATTTCAAGTCAAGCAATCCAATGTTTCATGTTTACAAGTTATTAAGAAATCTTCTAAAGACATTCAAGGGTGGAACCTTCATTTTTTGCTATAGAATTTCAAGATCTATCATAATGGAAAGGTAATTTATTCCATTGCTTTATTTTCCATTCCATTCTTTCATCATTTTGGTTTAATTACCTAAACAGGGTTTGACCAAGGTAAACCCCCAGGCCCTAACAATCAACATTTCTTCTTGTCTTCTTGTGTGTTTGTAGATTTAGACATCTTGGAAGCTTAGGAATCATTGAATATTGAATTTAAAAGTTATCCATGTCTTCTCTTCATTAAACAAGGAAAAATATGAAGAAAAGGTCACTTTCAGACTCAAATCTGACAATTTCAGGAGCAAACACCTATAGAAAGCAGAAGTGGAAATCTAGATACATAGAATCAACTCCAGATTTTGTTGATTATTGTAGGTGGAAAAATTCACCACCCATGGAGAATGAGTCCCACCTATAGGCTTGGAAAGTGATTTTGTAATTATTTTAGCTCCTAACAGATAGAAACCTATTTCTAGGACTTTTCATTAGAAGTAGGACTGACTCACCATGCATGGTGAATCAGTCCCAATGGTAAATAATAGTGACTTTTGGGACATTCCATAACCCTATAGTAATAGAAATATTCCTCCAAGTGTACTATGATTAATCTCATCAATTTTTGTTATCATTTGTTTAAGTTTCTAGTTCACTTTTTCAATGAACACTATGTTTTTAAACATCACTTGCTTCTTAGGTTTTGGATTCATAATAAATAAATTACTTAGCTTTGTTGTACTCAGATCATTTCATTTAGCTCATACAACATCACACACATCTTAATTTGAGTGAACCCCCTAGATTTTAGGTGTGGTATCTATCTCTTTCCATTAGGTGAAAGACCCTAATTGAGTAAAAATAGACATAGTATTCCTAGTCCCTAAAATCCACGGTTCGCCTTCTTTCTCTTCATTATGCCATTGAGTGGGAGTGAAGCTCACCTTCCTATATTTGCAAGTCTCTCATAGTCAAATACCAAGATATTCCATTGTTTTTATTTTCTCTACAAGCATCTCATATTTTTTTACAAATTAAAGATTCATATCTTCAAAATAATTCACGTATTCTTCCCATAGATTTCATTTTATCTTGATTCCTTATTTTTATGAATAGGTGTAATGCCCATCGTGCAAACCGCAGAGAAAAATCATTGCAACCATTTTTTTTTTTTCAAATACAAAGTAAACATGCAACTAAACATTAAAACATATTTACATTACACAATAACATTATAATGTCCAGTCCTCTGGGGCACGCAAGGTCACATCGCATAACAATTCTTAACAAAAAAGTAAAAGATGAAACTAAATAACTTATTAAAAATTACATTCATCATAACCTTACAATAACCATTTACAGAAGTACATCCATGAACCATAAGTAAAAGTATTCTTACATCACATATTACAACTGTAATGAATCTCATACAATAATATTTACAAAGGTTCTTAAATAATACATCATCGTTTAAACATTACATTACATGTTCTTGAAAAATGAATTACAATAAATCTCCCATACATGTGGGATAAATACATAGTACAGTAACATCAAAATTACAAATGAACATCAGGTACAAGCTTCAACTAAAGAATGCTGATGGGGAACCCACCGGGTGTGGAGCACGTTCAACCCAACCACGTGGGTTATAAATAACCTACCCCCCATGCTCAGAGGTGACAAGGAAGTAACCACGACCATGAACGCCATAAACCAATCCCAATAAAAGAAAACATAGAACAATAACTCCAAAACAACATCAAGGATTACAAGGACATAAACGACAACATTCATGAGTCAACATAATAAAATTAAAGCCATAAATCTCACCACAACAAAAAAAGGCATTAACCATTAAGCAAGTAACCAAAGAACAATCATTAAACATTTCCAAATGAAACTGAAACAATAAACAAAATACAATTCCAGAGGCAACCAAGAAACAAGGCATAAGGGTGTCTAGTGGAGAGTGTCATCGCATAGCTTACATGGGTTATCCTGGCCCTTCCTCCAACCTGAGGCGCTAGCCCCCATCTATGGTTATCTTGGCCCTTCCTCCTACTTGAGGCACTGGCCCCATAAGGTAGCTCATGCGGAGCCATCAACCTCTCGTGAGGACGAGGTTACGACTTTGCTAACCACGACCTTCTCAGTTTACCATTAGTCTGCGCTAGCCCTAATGCATAGACGAGGTATCCAATTATTATATTATGTGTTTTACTACCCATCCGCCTAAGTTCTATTATTAGGTTTTCACTTGTTACACTACTCTTACATGGGTTATCCTGAGCTCTTCCTCCTTTTGAGGCATCGACCCCCATGAAGAGCCACTCTCCTAGAGACCCTAAAACATAAACCAAAACAAGGCAAGGGTTGTACCATTAGAACAAAGGATAAATCTCAACCAAATTCATGCAAGGCATTACCCATCTCGCTAAAGCACATAATCAAAACCCAAATCAAAACTCGTACAACCCTTCTAAAATAATCATACTATTATCTTGCAACTTCAAGAGTACAAAAAAAATGAGAATAACATTCAAAGATTAAATCACGCCTCTGGAACTAAGGTTCACAATTACTAAAATTGGGTTCGTAAGATCAACAGGGTCCCCACCATACAAAAGTCCAAATGATAACTCAAGGAAATAAAGAAGTCATGCAAATTAAGAAAATAGAGTAACGCAATAATTGTCACACAAAGTTAATATAATTCTTTTTAAATTACATTACAAAACCTCTCTTTTTCCTTTTTTACGATTTTAGAATAAATTTCTAATATTACTAAAAAAAACTCCAATTCTCAATAAAATTTTACCTTTTGCAAAATAATCACAATTATAATATTCATAATAAAGCTGGAACAAATATATATGTATATTTTAAATATATATATATAAATATATGTAAAACTAAATTCCAAACCAATTAATACATAAAACATATATATATATATACATATATATATATATATATACATATATATATATATAAAAAAAAAAAACTCGGGCCATTCCCAAAAAGGTCGTTCGGCCAAGTACATGGGCTGGGCTCAGTAGTTGACAAGACTATTGTGGCAGCCTTTGGCTACGACAAGGAATGAGGGGGGGGGGGTGGTACGGCTACAGCCGTCCCTCCCAAAAGTCCTCAATAAATATATATTTTTTATTTTTTTTCTTTTTAAAAAAAATATATAACAAAAGATTTACGGTTGTACACGGGTTTGCCCAAAACAATAAATACAGACGACAGATGAAACAAAATTTGATTTTTTTTAAATATATATATATATATTCATCATACTTGAATCTTCACAGCAGTATACTCACAACAAAATAATGAATATATATATATATATATATATATATATATATATATATATATTTGATATCACTTCTATAACAGAGGGAAATTCATTTTCCCATAACAATATTAAAGAAAATTAGAATCAATTTTAGAATCCAATGGTAGATTTCTTTTATAGCTAAATTATAAAAAGAAAACACAAAACATTTTCAAAAACCTAGATAAATTTCTTCAGAGATATCTAACAACCCACAAAATTTCTTTTCTTCAATTGATCAAACATATTTATTCATATATCTAATTTTTTTTCTTTTTCTTTTTTGAATCAGGAACTAAAGACGAAGCAAATGGAACCTGGAGTCCTGCGTTGACGAAAACTTGATGAAGCTTCGCTTGATCTAGATAGCCCTTCAAATAACTTTTGTTCCTTCCTTGAGAACTTCATCTCCAACTTTCCTTGAAAGATTCTCTAATCTAACTTAATCCAGAATATCCTCTCTTTCCAATAAAGAAAAAAAAACTAAAAAGATTTATTGCAGAAGAAGAACATGGGAAAATCCCATTTTGAGAAACTCCATATTTTTTGTAACTTCTGTAATTTCCCGTGAATCCCCAAAAGTCTCTCAAAATTTTCCATTAAATAAAATATAACTCTTCCTTTTTCGAAAGCTTCTAAAAATCCAATATAAAAGAAATTTTCTAATTTAATTTCAGCTTTTAAGCCAAACTCAATACTCATTCGTCCTTTTTATCTTTTCTTTTCTTTTATTTATTTATTTTCCATTTATCAATACTTTTTGCTTTAATTTTGATTTTGTAAGCTTTACTTGCAATACACACAATTTCATTTATTTAATTTATTTATTTCATAATTATCCTCAACAATCTAATTTAATTAAATTAACAAGATACAAATTTAATATTTAATTAACACTTTAAATAAAATACGACTTTTAAAATAAAATTTTATATTTTATTACAAATTAAACCAACACTAATAAAACATTTAGTAACATCATTTCATTAAATAATTCAAATCATACAAATTACCAACGTAGAATACATACCAAAATACACTCACAAAAATTACTAAAATAAATTGCAAATTGACAAAAACAAAGATGCACAATACCACTCAATCAGGATGGTTTGACAACATGGGGGGGGTGACTTCCTTGTCATCTCTGTTTCAACATTATGACCGTTGGGTTATTTGATGCTCGCCCTATCCTACCGAAGCAGGTGGAATCGAGACTCTGTACTTGCAATCCCTACATACAAACAAGGTCGTATATATATAGATATATAATCAAAGTATTACATTGTGAGAAGGAATTGCAGCGTCGCAGGACACTCGTAAACAAGTGGTGCTACACTGTCCTCTCACCAAAACTATACTAACAAGTATAATATCAATGATGAAATAACATTTCTAACTAACTGATCACATCATAAAATAAATTACTAAATCACTGCATCATAATATATTACTGAAATCAACTAACATCACCAAACCATAATGTCATATCAAAGAATCATGTCTACTAATGAAATAGCATCATCACCAAATAGTCTAACTATCCAAACCAAACAATAAATAGTACTATGAAAGTCACGAAGTATCAAGCAAAAAGCATAGAAAGAAAACAAGTCTAAATAGTAACAGGAGGGGTATTACATCCTCCCCCCCCATAAATTTGGCTTACTCCTAGAAGTCGGTAAACAAAAGAAAATAAGATTCCCTAATACGAGAGGCATCCTCCCATGACGCCGAGATCACAACGTTAGGACACCGTCAAACCCTTTCGAGCTCACCTGGGAGCTCCTAAGTCAGTACCTCATCCTCTACTGGGAGCCTCTACACCTCCACCTTGGTGCCCAGCCTGGCGATCGTCAACTACAAAAAAAACTCGATGAGACCTTCCCGCATCTACCACTGTCGGCTCAGAAGTGGCTGGTCTCTAATTAAATCCAGAGATGCTCTTTTGTGAAAAAAATCTAGCGATATGTCCTTCCTACCCACATGAGTAGTAACCAGTACCTCAGCCAAATCCTCTGCCCTCGGATGGAGCATTGGATTGCTGAAAGCTTCCTCGACTCGACGCTAACTAAAAACTAGGTGCAGGCAGCTCAAAACGCTCCTGATGAGCCCAGTTACGCTTCTAATCCCTACGAAACTGAGACATGCCACCCTGCTAAGATTGAAAGTTCTCATGCTTTGGCTGGGATTGCTGCTAATGATGCTAGTGCTGCTGCTGATGTTGCTGACCCCCTTTAGAGGGTGTAAACTTGTTCCTAGAAGATCCTGCAGCCTGTGACTAACCTCCATGAGTGCTAAAACCAGGTGTAGGTGCACTGCCAATCTGTCCTCCAATGTGACCACCCAAGGCTATGGCCAAATTTTCCTCTACCAAACAAGCCTTCTCAACTTCCATTTCCATCATCTTCAGTTCAAAGACACGCACACCTCCACTGATGCAGGCATTTAAGCCCCAAACAAAATGCTGCACCAACATGCCTTCATCATGGTTGATCCCTGCATACTGCTTAAACTCATAGAAGCGCCGCTTATACTGTTCCCTTGACATCGACAACTACTTGAGATCATGAAACTCATGAGCCCTGAATTTCCTCCAATGGTCTTAGAGGAAACGAGCCCTAAATCTATCCAAAAATAATTCCCATGTGACCATACTGATATCAAGGTGTAATTTTTGTTCTTCAAGACGCCACCAAGTAGATGTGAAACCTCGCAGATGCATAACTGGGCACTGAGCTTTGGTATTGCTACCATAGGGATGCATGGCGAAGCAACGATCCAAGTCAATTAGCCATGTTTCAGCTTCTAGTCCTCCTCTCGAACCATCAAATGTCGGTGGGTGAGCTCTCATCAAATGTCTCATATGGCCTGCCATCATTGCATCCTGATCCACAGTTATTTCCGTTCGCCTCGGCGACCTTTCTCTTTCTCTGTCAACTTGTTGCACCTCCTTTGGTGTGGGTCCCAACTAATCCAGAATCTCTCCAAGAATGTGCTGCAACTGACCTTCTAAGTCAGGCTGTCCTGGGTTCTAACCACCTGATGGATTGCTGTGAAGACTCTGCTATTCCTCATGCTCAAAACCATGGGAACTAGGAACTGAGGGACTTTTCTGGTTTGCTCTATGACTAGCACCATTACCTCTTGCTCGGCCACATCCTCTACCTCGACCCATATTTCTTAGCAACAAGATAAAGGTAAAAGTGAGCTCAAGATTCAAACACAAGGTTGCCTAATGGACTAAACTACCCAGAGACCCCAACATTTGCAAACCTGTCTCTAATACCAAGTTGTAACGCCCGTCATGAAAACCCTAGAGAATAAACATTGCAAACAATTTTTTTTTTTAAATACAAAGGAAACATGCAACTAAACATTAAAACATATTTACATTGTACAATAACATTATAATGTCCAGTCCTTTGGGGCACGCGAGGTCACATCGCATAACAATTCTTAACAAAAAGGTAAAAGATGAAACTAAATAACTTATTAAAAATTACATTCATCATAACATTACAATTTAACTATTTACAGAAGTACATCCATGAACCACGATAAGTAAAAGTATTATTACATTACATATTACAACCGTAATGAATATGATACAATAATATTTACAAAGGTTCTGAAATAATACATCATCCCTTAAACATTACATTACATGTTCTCGATAAATTAATTACAATAAATCTCCCATACATGTGGGATAAATACATAGTACAGTAACATCAGAATTACAAATGAACATCAGGTACAAGCTCTAACTAAAGAATGTTGATGGGGAACCCAACGGGTGCAGAGCACATTCCACCTAACAACGTGGGTTATACATAACCCACCCCCCGTGCTCAGAGGTGACAAGGAAGTAACCACAACCATGAATGCCATAAACCAATCCTAATAAAAGACAACATAGAACAATAACTCCAAAACAACATCAAGGATTACAAGGACATAAACGAAAACATTCATGAGTCAACATAATAAACTTAAAGCCATAAATATCATCACAACAAAACAAGGCATTAACCATTAATCGAGTAACCAAAGAAAAATCATGAAACATTCCCAAATGAAATTGAAACAACAAACAAAATACAATTCCAGAGGCAACCAAGAAACAAGGCATAAGGGTGTCTAGTGGAGAGTGTCATCACATAGCTTACATGGGTTATCCTGGCCCTTCCTCCTACTTGAGGCGTTGACCCCATAGGGTAGCTCATGTAGAGCCATCAACCTCTCGTGAGGACGAGGTTACGACTTTGCCGACCATGGCTTTCTCAGTCTACCATTAGTTTGCACTAGCCCTAATGCATATATGAGGTATCCAATTATTATCTTATGTGTTTTACTACCCATCCCCCTAAGTTCTATTATTAGGTTTTCACTTGTTACACTACTCTTACGTGGTTTATCCTGAGCTCTTCCTCCTTTTGAGGTGCCGGCCCCCATGAAAAGCCACTCTCCCAAAGACCCCGAAACGTAAACCAAAACAAGGCAAGGGTTGTACCATCAGAACAAAGGATAAATCTCAACCAAATTCATGCAAGGCATTACCCATCTCGCTAAAGCACAAAATCAAAACCCAAATCAAAACTCGTACAACCCTTCTAAAATAATCATACTATTATCTTGCAACTTCAAGAGTACAAACAAAACGAGGATAACATTCAAAGATTAAATCACGCCTATGGAACTAAGGTTCACAATTACTAAAATTGGGTTTGTAAGATCAATAGGGTCCCAACCATACAAAAGTCCAAATGATAACTCAAGGAAATAAAGAAGTCATGCAAATTAAGAAAATAGACTAACGCAATAATTGTCACAAAAAGTTAATATAATTCTTTTTAAATTACATTACAAAACCTCTCTTTTTCCTTTTTTATGATTTAAGGATAAATTTCTAATATTACTAAAAAAACTTCAATTCTCAATAAAATTTTACCTTTTGCACAATAATCACAATTATAATATTCATGATAAAGATGAAAGAAATATATATGTATATTTTAAATATATATATAAATATATGTAAACCTAAATTCCAAACCAATTAATATATTTTAAATATATATATATATATATATATGTATATATATACATATACATATACATATATACATATATACATATATATATATGTATATATATATATGTATATATATACATATATATATAAACAAAACAAAACTCGGGCCATTCCCAAAAAGGTCGTTCGGCCAAGTACATGGGCTGCGCTCAACAGTGTTGTTGACTGCTGTGGCAGCCTTTGGCTGCGGAAAGGTACAAAGGGGTACGGCTACAGCCGTCCCTCCCCAAATTCCTCAATAATTTTTTTTTTTAATATTATTATTTTTTAAATATAACAAAATATTTATAGCTATACACAAGTTCGCCCAAAACAATAAATACAAATGCTAGATGAAAGAAAATTTGATTTAAAAATATATATATATATATAGATACGTATATGAATATATATATACATTGTATATATATATTTTACATATGTATATACATATATCTTCAATATCACTTCTATAACATAGGGAAATTCATTTCCCACAACAATATTAAAGAAAATTAGAATCAATTTTAGAATCCAATGGTAGATTTCTTTTATAGCTAAATTGTAAAAAGAAAACACAGAACATTTTCAAAAACCTAGATAAATTTCTTCAGAGATATCTAACAACCAACAAAATTTCTTTTCTTAAATTGATCAAATATATTTATTCATATATCTAATTTTATTTTCTTTTTCTTTTTTGAATCAGGAACTAAAGAAGAAGCAAGTGGAACCTAGAGTCCTGCGCTGACAAAAACTTGATGAAGCTTCATTTGATCTAGATAGCCCTTCAAATAACATTGGTTCCTTCCTTGAGAACTTCATCTCCAACTTTCCTTGAAAGATTCTCTAATCTAACTTAATCCAGAATATCCTCTCTTTCCAACAAAGAAAAAAAAACTAAAAAGATTTACTGCAGAAGAACATGGGAAAATCCCATTTTCAAAAACTCCATATTTTTTGTAACTTCTGTAATTTCCTGTTAATCCCCAAAAGTCTCAAAATTTGCAATCAAATAAAATATAACTCTTCCTTTTTCGAAAGCTTCTAAAAATCCAATATAAAAGAATTTGTCTAATTTAATTTCAGCTTTTCAGCCAAACTCAATACTCATTCATCCTTTTTATCTTATCTTATCTTATCTTTTATTTATTTATTTTCCATTTATCAATTCTTTTTGCTTTAATTTTGATTTTGCAAGCTTTACTTACAATGCACACAATTTCATTTATTTAATTTATTTATTTCATAATTATCCTCAACAATCTAATTTAATTAAATTAACAAGATACAAATTTAATATTTAATTAACACTTTAAATAAAACATGACTTTTAAAATAAACTTTTATACTTTATTACAAATTAAACTGACACTAATAAAACATTTAGTAACATCATTTCATTAAATAAATCACATCATACAAATTACCAACGTAAAATACATACCAAAATACACTCACACAAATTACTAGAATAAATTGCACGATGACAAAAACAAAGATGTAGAATACCACTCAATCAGGACGGTTCGACAACATGGGACGAGGTGACTTCCTTGTCATCTCTGTTTCAACATTATGCCCATTGGGTTATTTGATGCTCACCCTATCCTATCGAAGCAGGTGGAATCGAGACTCTGTACTTGCAATCCCTACATACAAACAAGGTCATATATATATAGATATATAATCAAAGTATTACATTGTGAGAAGGAATTGCAGCGTAGCAGGACACTCGTAAACAAGTGGTGCTACACTGTCCTCTCACCAAAACTATACTAACAAGTATAATATCAATGATGAAATAACATTTCTAACTAACTGATCAGATCATAAAATATATTACTAAATCACTGCATCATAATATATTACTGAAATCAACTAGCATCACCAAACCATAATGTCATATCAAAGAACCATGTCCACTAATTAAATAGCATCATCACCAAATAGTCGAACTATCCAAACCAAACAATAAAAAGCACTATCACAGTCATGAAGTATCATGCAAAAAGAATAGAAAGAAAAGAAGTCTAAACAGTAAAAGGAGGGGTATTAAATCCTCCCCCCCATCAATTCAGTTTACTCCTGGAAGCTGGTAGACAAAAGAAAATAAGATTTTCTAATATGGGAGGCATCCTCCCATGACACCGAGATCACAACATTAGGACACCGTCGAACCCTTTCGAGCTCACCCGCAAGCTCCTAAGTCAATACCTCATCCTCTACTAGGAGCCTCTACACCTGCACCTTGGTGCCCAGCCTGGCGATTGTCAACTATGGAATACGCTCGATGAGACCTTCCCACATCTCCCACCATCGGCTCAGAAGCGGTTGGTCTCTGATTAAATCTAGAGGTGCTCTTTTGTGGACACAATCTAGAGATATGTCCTTGCTGCCCACATCAGTAGCAACTAGTACCTCAGCCAAATCCTCTGCCCTCGAATGGAGCATTGGACTGCTGAAAGCTTCCTCGGCTCGGCGCTGATTGAAAACTAGGTGTAGGCCACTCAAAATGCTCCCAACAAGCCTGGTTCCAGTTCTGATCCCTACAAAACTAAGAATTGCCACCCTACTGAGATTGAAAGTTCTCATGCTTCGGTTGTGATTGCTGCTACTGATGCTGTTGATGTTGCTAAACTGCTTTAGAGGGTGTAAACTTGTTCTGAGAAAATCTTGCAGCCTGTGACTGACCTCCATGAATGTGCTAAAACTAGGTGTAGGCACACTGCCAATCTGTCCTCCATGTGACGACCCAAGGCCATGGAAAAATTTTCCTCTACCAAACGAGCCTTCTCAACTGCCATTTCCATCGTCTTTGGTTCGAAGAAACGCACACCTCCACTGATGCAGGCATTTAAGCCTTGAACAAAATGATGCACCAACATGCCGATCCCTGCATACTACTTCAACTCATAGAAGCGACGCTCATACTGTTCCATTGACATCGACAACTACTTGAGATCATGAAACTCGTCAGCCCTGTGTTGCCTCCAATGGTCTGAGAGGAAACGAGCCCTAAACCTATCCAGAAATAATTATCATATGACCATACTGATATCAAGGTGTAATTTTTGTTCTTGAAGATGCCACCAAGTAAATGAAAAACCTCGCAGATGCATAACTACGCAATGAGCTTTGGTATTGCTACCATAGCGGTGCATGGCGAAGCAATGATCCAAGTCAATTAGCCATGTTTCAGCTTCTAGTCCTCCTCTTGAACCATTGAATGTCGGTGGGTGAGCTCTCATCAAATCTCTCATATGGCCTGAGATCACTGCATCATGATCCATAGTTATTTCCCTTCGTCTCGGTGACCTTTCTGTTTCTCTCTCATCCTATCACACCTCCTCTAGTCTAGGTTCCAACCAATCTAGAATCTCTCCTAGAATGTGCTACAACTGACCGTCTAATCGAGGCTGTCCTAGGTTCTGACCACTTGATGGATTGTTGTGAAGACTCTATTGTTCCTCATGCTTAGAACCATGGGAACTAGGAATTGAGGGACTTTTTTGGTTTTCTCTACAACCAGTACCATGACCTCTTGCTCGGCCACGTCCTCTACCTTGAGGCATATTTCTACGCAACAAGATAAAGGTACAAGTGAGCTCAAGAGTTAGACGCAAGGTTGCCTAATGGACCAAACTACCCAGAGACCCCAGTGTTTGCAAACCTAGCTCTGATACCAAGTTGTAACGCCCGTCGTGTAAACCCCAGAGAACAAACATTGCAAACAATTTTTTTTAAAAAAATACAAAGTAAACATGCAACTAAACATTAAAACATATTTACATTGCACAATAACATTATAATGTCCAGTCCTCTGGGGCACGCGAGGTCACATCGCATAACAATTCTTAACAAAAAGATAAAAGATGAAACTAAATAACTTATTAAAAATTACATTCATCATAACATTACAATTTAACCATTTACAGAAGTACATCCATGAACCATAAGTAAAAGTATTATTACATCACATATTACAACCATAATGAATCTCATACAATAATATTAACAAAGGTTCTTAAATAATACATCATCGTTTAAACATTACATTACATGTTCTTGATAAATGAATTACAATAAATCTCCCATACATGTGGGATAAATACATAGTACAGTAACATCAGAAATACAAACAAACATCAAGTACAAGCTCCAACTAAAGAATGCTGATGGGGAACCCAACGGTGTAGAGCACGTTCCACCCAACCACGTGGGTTACAAATAACCCACCCCCCATTCTTAGATGCACGACAAGGAAGTAACCACAACCATGAACACCCTAAACCAATCCCAATAAAAGACAACATAGAATAATAACTCCGAAACAACATCAAGGATTACAAGGACATAAATGAAAACATTCATGAGTCAACATAATAAAGTTAAAGCCATAAATCTCATCACAACAAAACAAGGCCTTAACCATTAACGAAGTAACCAAAGAACAATCATGAAACATTCCCAAATGAAACTGAAACAACAAACAAAATACAATTCCAAAGGCAACCAAGAAACAAGGCATAAGGGTGTCTAGTGGAGAGTGTCATCGCATAGCTTACATGTGTTATCCTGGCCCTTCCTCCAACCTGAGGCGCTGACCCCATCTATGGTTATCCTAGCCCTTCCTCCTACTTGAGGCACCGGCCCCATAGGGTAGCTCATGAGGAGCCGTCAACCTCTTGTGAGGACGAGGTTACGACTTTTCCGACCACGACGTTCTTAGTCTACCATTAGTCTGTGCTAGACCTAATGCATAGACTAGGTATCCAATTATTATCTTATGTGTTTTACTACCCATCCCCCTAAGTTCTATTATTAGGTTTTCACTTGTTACACTACTCTTGCATGGGTTATCTTGAGCTCTTCCTCCTTTTGAGGCGCTGACCCCCACGAAGAGCCACTCTCCCAGAGACCTCAAAACATAAACCAAAACAAGGCAAGGGTTGTACCATCAGAACAAAGGATAAATCTCAACCAAATTCTTGTGAGGCATTACCCATCTCGCTAAAGCAAATAATCAAAACCCAAATCAAAACTCGTACAACCCTTCTAAAATAATCATACTATTATCTTGCAACTTCAAGAGTACAAACAAAGCGAGGATAACATTCAAAGATTAAATCACGCCTATGGAACTAAGCTTGACAATTACTAAAATTGTGTTTGTAAGATCGATAGGGTCCCCACCATACAAAAGTCCAAATGATAACTCAAGGAAATAAAGAAGTCATGCAAATTAAGAAAGTAGAGTAACACAATAATTGTCACACAAAGTTAATATAATTCTTTTTAAATTACATTACAAAACCTCTCTTTTTCCTTTTTTACGATTTTAGAATAAATTTCTAATATTACTAAAAAATCTCCAATTCTCAATAAAATTTTACCTTTTGCAAAATAATCACAATTATAATATTGATGATAAAGATGAAACAAATATATATGTTTATTTTAAATATATATATAAATATATGTAAAAGTAAATTCCAAACCAATTAATACATAAAACATATATATACATATGTATACATACATATGTATACATACATACATACATATATATATATATATGTATATATATATATATATATATATATATATATATATATATATATATATATATATATATATATATAAACAAAACAAAACTTGCCATTCCCAAAAGGTCGTTCAAGTACATGGGCTGTTGTTGATTACAATAGAAACACAAAGCTGATGGCGGGTCTATTCCCAAAATCCTCAATAATTTTTTAAAATTTAAAAAAAAAAAAAATTATAACAAAAGATTCTGGTACGGGTTAGAAAACAATAAATATAGATGCTAGATGAAATAAAATTTGATTATAATATATATATATATATATATATATATATATATATATATATATATATATATATATATATATATATATATATACGTATATGAATATATATATATATATACATTGTATATATATATATTTTACATATATATATATCTTCCATATCACTTCTATAACATAGGGAAATTCATTTTCCCACAACAATATTAAAGAAAATTAAAATCAATTTTAGAATCCAATGGTAGATTTCTTTTATAGCTAAATTGTAAAAAGAAAACACAGAACATTTTCAAAAACCTAGATAAATTTCTTCAGAGATATCTAACAACCCACAAAATTTCTTTTCTTAAATTGATCAAATATATTTATTCATATATCTAATTTTATTTTCTTTTTCTTTTTTGAATCAGGAACTAAAGAAGAATCAAGTGGAACCTAGAGTCCTGCGCTGACGAAAACTTGATGAAGCTTCGCTTGATCTAGATAGCCCTTCAAATAACTTTGGTTCCTTCCTTCAGAACTTCATCTCCAACTTTCCTTGAAAGATTCTCTAATCTAACTTAATCTATTATATCCTCTCTTTCCAACAAAGAAAAAAAAACTAAAAAGATTTACTACAGAAGAAGAACATGGGAAAATCCTATTTTCAAAAACTCCATATTTTCTGTAACTTCTGTAATTTCCCGTAAAACCCCAAAAGTCTCAAAATTTGCAATTAAATAAAATATAACTCTTCCTTTTTCGAAAGCTTCTAAAAATCCAATATAAAAGAATTTTTCTAATTTAATTTTAGCTTTTCAGCCAAACTCAATACTCATTCATCCTTTTTATCTTTTCTTTTCTTTTCTTTTCTTTTTTTTCCATTTATCAATACTTTTTGCTTTAATTTTGATTTTGCAAGCTTTACTTGCAATGCACACAATTTCATTTATTTAATTTATTTATTTCATAATTATCCTCAACAATCTAATTTAATTAAATTAACAAGATACAAATTTAATATTTAATTAACACTTTAAATAAAACACATGACTTTTAAAATAAACTTTTATATTTTATTACAAATTAAACTAACACTAATAAAACATTTAGTAACATCATTTCATTAAATAAATCACATCATACAAATTACCAACGTAAAATACATACCAAAATACACTCACACAAATTACTAGAATAAATTGCAAAACAATAAAAGCAAAGACGCACAATACCACTCAATCAGGACGGTTTGACAACATGGGACGTGGTGACTTCCTTGTCATCTCTGTTTCAACATTTTTCCCATTGGGTTATTTGATGCTCGCCCTGTCCTGTCGAAGCAGGTGGAATCGAGACTCTGTACCTGCAATCCTTGCATACAAACAAGGTCGATTACATGTACATATATATATATATATAATCAAAGCATTACATTGTGAGAAGGAATAGTAGCGTAGCAAGACACTTGTAAACGAGTGGTGCTACACTGTCCTCTCACCAAAACTATACGAACAAGTATAATATCAATGATGAAATAACATTTCTAACTAACTGATCACATCATAAAATATATTGCTAAATCACTGCATCATAATATATTACTGAAATCAACTAGCATCACCAAACCATAATGTCATATCAAAGAACCATGTCCACTAATGAAATGGCATCATCACCAAATAGTTGAACTATCCAAACCAATCAATAAATAGTACTATCACAGTCATGAAGTTTCATGCAAAAAGCATAGAAAGAAAACAAGTCTAAATAGTAACAAGAGGGGTATTACATCCTCCCCCCCATAAAATCAGTTTACTCCTGGAAGCTGGTAAACAAAAGAAAATAGGATTTTCTAATATGGGAGGCATCCTCCCATGACATCGAGATCACAACGCTAGGACACCGTTGAACCCTTTCGAGCTCACCCGCAAGCTCCTAAGTCAATACCTCATCCTCTACTGGGAGCCTCTACACCTGCACCTTAGTGCCCAGCCTGGCGATCGTCAACTATGGAAAACGCTCGATGAGACCTTCCCACATCTCCCACCATCGGCTCAGAAGCGGCTAGTCTCTGATTAAATCTAGAGGTGCTCTTTTGTGGACACAATCTAGCGATATGTCCTTACTGCCCACATGAGTAGCAACTAGTACCTCGGCCAAATCCTCTGCCCTCGGATGGAGCATTGGACTGCTGAAAGCTTCCTTGGCTCAGCGCTGACTAAAAACTAGGTGTAGGCCGCTCAAAATGCTCCCAACAAGCCTGGTTCCGGTTCTGATCCCTACAAAACTGAGAATTGCCACCCTTTTGAGATTGAAAGTTCTCATGCTTCAGCTGCGATTGCTGCTACTGCTGATGCTGTTGATGTTGTTGACCCGCTTTAGAAGGTGTAAAATTGTTTTGAGAAGATCCTGCAGCCTGTGACTCACCTCCATGAGTGCTAAAACCAGGTGTAGGCACATTGCCAATCTGTCCTCCATGTGACGACCCAAGGCCATGGCTAAATTTTTCTCTACCAAATGAGCCTTCTCAACTCCATTTCCATTGTCTTCGGTTCGAAGACACACACACACCTCCACTGATGCGGGCATTTAAGCCCTGAACAAAATGCTGCACCAACATGCCGATCCCTACATACTGCTTCAACTCATAGAAGCGATGCTCATACTATTCCATTGACATCGACAACTGCTTGAGATCATGAAACTCGTCAGCCCTGCATTGCCTCCAATGGTCTAAGAGGAAACGAGCCCTAAACCTATCCAGAAATAATTCCCATATGACCATACTGATATCAAGGTGTAATTTTTGTTCTTGAAGATGCCACCAAGTAGATGTGAAACCTCACAGATGCATAACTACGCACCGAGATTTGGTATTGCTACCATAGGGGTGCATGGCGAAGCAATGATCCAAGTCAATTGGCCATGTTTCGGCTTCTAGTCCTCTCTTGAACCATCGAATGTCGGTGGATGAGATCTCATTAAATATCTCATATGGCCTGCCATCACTGCATCCTGATCCACAATTATTTCCCTTCACCTCGGTGACCTTTCTCTTTCTCTCTCATCCTGTCGTACCTCCTCTGGTCTAGGTTCCAACCAATCTAGAATCTCTCCAAGAATGTGCTGTAACTGACCGTATAATCCAGGTTGTCCCGAGTTTTGACCACCTGATGGATTGCTGTGAAGACTCTATTGTTCCTCATGCTTAGAACCATGGGAACTAGGAACTGAGGGACTTTGCCAGTTTGCTCTACGACCAGTACCACGACCTCTTGCTCAGCCACTTCCTCTACCTCGAGGCATATTTCTACGCAACAAGATAAAGGTACAAGTGAGCTCAAGAGTCAAACGCAAGGTTTCCTAATGGACTAAACTACCCAGAGACCCCAGTGTTTGCAAACCTGGCTCTAATACCAAGTTGTAATGCCCGTCGTGTAAACCCCAGAGAACAAACATTGCAATTTTTTTTTTTTTAAATACAAAGTAAACATGCAACTAAACATTAAAACATATTTACATTGCACAATAACATTATAATGTCCAGTCCTCTGGGGCACGCGAGGTCACATTGCATAACAATTCTTAACAAAAAGATAAAAGATGAAACTAAATAACTTATTAAAAATTACATTCATCATAACATTGCAATTTAACCATTTACAGAAGTACATCCATGAACCATAAGTAAAAGTATTATTACATCACATATTACAACTGTAATGAATCTCATACAATAATATTAACAAAGGTTCTTAAATAATACATCATCATTTAAACATTACATTACATGTTCTTGATAAATGAATTACAATAAATCTCCCATACATGTGGGATAAATACATAGTACAGTAACATCAGAATTACAAACGAACATCAGGTACAAGCTCCAACTGAAGAATGCTGATGGGGAACCCAATGGGTGCGGAGCATGTTCCACCCAACCACGTGGGTTATAAATAACCCACCCCCATTCTTAGATGTGACAAGGAAGTAACCACGACCATGAACGCCCTAAACCAATCCCAATAAAAGAAAACATAGAACAATAACTCCAAAACAACATCAAGGGTTACAAGGACATAAATGACAACATTCATGAGTCAACATAATAAACTTAAAGCCATAAATCTCATCACAACAAAACAAGGCGTTAACCATTAACCAAGTAACCAAAGAACAATCGTGAAACATTCCCAAATGAAACTGAAACAACAAACAAAATACAATTCCAAAGGCAACCAAGAAACAAGGCATAATGGTGTCTAGTGGAGAGTGTCATCGCATAGCTTACATGTGTTATCCTGGCCCTTCCTCCAACCTAAGGCGCTAACCCCATCTATGATTATCCCGACCTTTCCTCCTACTTGAGGAACTGGCCCCATAGGGTAGCTCATGAGGAGTCATCAACCTCTTGTGAGGACGAGGTTATGACTTTGCTGACGACGACGTTCTCAGTCTACCATTAGTCTGTGCTATCCCTAATGCATAGACGAGGTATCCAATTATTATCTTATGTGTTTTACTACCCATCCCCCTAAGTTCTATTATTAGGTTTTCACTTGTTACACTACTCTTACGTGGGTTATCTTGAGCTCTTCCTCCTTTTGAGGCGCCGACCCCCATGAAGAGCCACTCTCCTAGAGACCTCAAAACATAAACCAAAACAAGGCAAGGGTTGTACCATTAGAATAAAGGATAAATCTCAACCAAATTCATGTGTGGTATTGCCCATCTCACTAAAGCACATAATCAAAACCCAAATCAAAACTTGTTCAACCCTTCTAAAATAATCATACTATTATCTTGCAACTTGAAGAGTACAAGCAAAACAAGGATAACATTCAAAGATTAAATCACACCTCTCGAACTAAGGTTCACAATTACTAAAATTGAGTTCGTAAGATCGACAAGGTCCCCACCATACAAAAGTCCAATGATAAATTGAGGAAATAAAGAAGTCATGCAAATTAAGAAAATAGAGTAATGCAATAATTGTCACACAAAGTTAATATAATTCTTTTTAAATTACATTACAAAACCTCTCTTTTTCCTTTTTTACGATTTTAGAATAAATTTCCAATATTACTAAAAAAAAACTCCAATTCTCAACAAAATTTTACCTTTTGCAAAATAATCACAATTATAATATTCATAATAAAGGTGAAACCAATATATATATATATATATATATGTATATATATTTTAAATATATATATAAATATATGTAAAACTAAATTCCAAACCAATTAATACATAAAACATATATATATATTATAAATATATATATACATATATATACATATATATATACACATATATATATATAAACAAATAAACAAAACACAACTCGGGCCATCCACAAAAAGGTCGTTCGACCAAGTACATGGGCTACGTTCAACAGTCTTGTTGACTATTGCACGCAATAGTCGTAATGACTATTGCGCACAGCCGTCGGCCTTTGACTGCGACAAGGTACGGGGGGTACGGCTATGACCGTCCCTCCTCAAAATCCTCAATAATTTTTTATTTTTATTTTAAAAAAAAAGTACCAAAATATTTATGGTTGTACACGGGTTCGCCCAAAACAATAAATATATACGCCAGATGAAACAAAATTTGAATTATATATATATATATATATATATATATATATATATATATATATATATATATATATATATATATATATATATATATATATATATATATATTACATATATATATATTCGATATCACTTCTATAACAGAGGGAAATTCATTTTCCCATAACAATATTAAAGAAAATTATAATTAATTTTAGAATCCAATGGTAGATTTCTTTTATAGCTAAATTGTAAAAAGAAAACACAGAACATTTTCAAAAACCTAGATAAATTTCTTTAGAGATATCTAACAACCCACAAAATTTCTTTTCTTCAATTGATCAAACATATTTATTCATATATCTAATTTTATTTTCTTTTTTCTTTTTTGAATCAGGAAATAAAGAAGCAAGTGGAACTTGGAGTCCTGCATTGACGAAAACTTGATGAAGCTTTGCTTGATCTAGATAGCCCTTCAAATAACTTTTGTTCCTTCCTTCAGAACTTCGTCTCCAACTTTCCTTGAAAGATTCTCTAATCTAACTAAATCCAAAATATCCTCTCTTTCCAACAAAGAAAAAAAACTTAAAAATATTTACTGCAGAAGAAGAACATGGGAAAATCCTATTTTCAAAAACTCCATATTTTTTGTAACTTCTATAATTTCCCGTGAATCCCCAAAAGTCTCTCAAAATTTGCAATTAAATAAAATATAACTCTTCCTTTTTCGAAGGCTTCTAAAAATCCAATATAAAAGAAATTTTCTAATTTAATTTTAGCTGTTCAGCCAAACTCAATACTCATTCGTCATTTTTATCTTTTCTTTTCTTTTGTTTTATTTTTTTCCATTTATCAATACTTTTTGCTTTATTTTTGATTTTGCAAGCTTTACTTGCAATGCACACAATTTCATTTATTTAATTTATTTATTTCATAATTATCCTCAACAATCTAATTTAATTAAATTAACAAGATACAAATTTAATATTTAATTAACACTTTAAATAAAACACATGACTTTTAAAATAAACTTTTATATTTTATTACAAATTAAAACAACACTAATAAAACATTTAGTAACATCATTTCATTAAATAAATCACATCAGACAAATTACCAACGTAAAATACATACCAAAATACACACACAAATTACTAGAATAAATTGCAAAATGACAAAAACAAAGACGCACAATAACACTCAATCAGGACGGTTTGACAACATGGGACGTGGTGACTTCCTTGTCATCTATGTTTCAACATTATGCCCGTTGGGTTATTTGATGCTCGCCCTGTCCTGCCGAAGCAGGTGGAATCGAGACTCTATACCTACAATCCCTGCATACAAACAAGGTCGTGTACATGCACATACATATATAATTAAAGCATTACATTATGAGAAGGAATTGTAGCATAGCAGGACACTCGTAAACGAATGGTGCTACACTGTCCTCTCACCAAAACTATACTAACAAGTATAATATCAATGATGAAATAACATTTCTAACTAATTGATCACATCATAAAATAAATTACTAAATCACTGCATCATAATATATTACTGAAATCAACTAACATCACCAAACCATAATGCCATATCAAATAACCATGTATGAAATAGCATCATCACCAAATAGTCTAACTATCCAAACCAAACAATAAATAGTACTATCATAGTCACGAAGTATTAAGCAAAAAGCATAGAAAGAAAACAAGTCTAAACAGTAACAGGAGGGGTATTACAATAGGATTATCTTATAACTAGAGAGGAGAAGACATACAATAAGTAACACCCCAAAGGGTAGAAACCATATAAGATTCTTTGAAGGTCTTCATAAGTTATAGATTCATTTTTAAAAATTATAGTTTTTATAATTTAATTATAAAAAAATAGTAGCCTAGATGTAGAAAAAATAAATCATACTTTGTCAAGGATTGTAACACTCTATTTCTACTTGGTTTATATTTATGTTTCAAGATAGATGTAATTAATTATTAAATTATATTAGAACTAGCTATATTTAATTTATTTCAAAATAATTCTTCAAAGAAAGTCACATGCAAACAAGATTCACATCTTTAGTAGGAAAAAGATACCCCACCTCATGAAGTTGTTGAATGAAACAAAAAAATAGAGTTGACAAGAATCTTCAATAAAGAAATGAGAAAAAAAACACAAAAAATAGTTATTTCATTTAAAAAATTAAGTTCATTTAGTTCCACATTCATCAAAGAGTATAAAAAATTATAAAATAAATTCATTTATTTGCTAGTTAACTATCTCATCAATGATCTTTTTCTTTTGGAAATAAATAAATAAAGGTGGCTTAATTATTTAGTTCCTTGCATTTAGATAGTTCATGTTAGTCAACATACATACAAAGTAAAAAATAATATCTGAAACACTATACTAGGTCCTTTCACAAATAGGCTTTTAGGCCCGTTTAAATAGAAAATTGAACAAGGATCTTGCTAATTATAAAGAAACAAGATGAATATATTGTAATGAAATATCTTACAAGTGTGAAAATCTAATATTTAACTATTTATCTAAGGAATACCATATCATGATTATGTGACTACATACAACCAACAAATAATATGAAACAAGATTTATGTGGACAAATAATTTCAATAAATATCTCCACACAAGAAGACATGTAGTACTCTTCAACAAAGAGATATATCCAATATAATAACACTCTCTTCACATCAACATAGATCTAAAAAAAATTACATGCCTATAAAATAAATTGATGAAATGGTAAGTGTAAGATAACAGGTCTATTTTTTGTCAAAAAATGGAAGTATATTTTTTAAAATTCAAATTCTATCATACTTGGAGTAAAAATTTGAAGCACTTACACATAGAATCTTAAGAAACTCTAGTAATATGAAATGCGGGGCCTTGATTTTTCTTCTTAAATATGCCATTTACTTTAACACCTAGATTACACAAGTCAATTTTGTATAAGATGTACAAAAATCACTTTTCAAAGTCACATTTTAAGGTGATAACATGCACATGCACAACCAACATAATTTGAACTAAATAAAATAATTTTAATTAAATTTTAGAAAAGATGTATATTTTAGTAATTATTTATAACAATATTTTTTAATAAATTTTTCAAATATTTTTAATATTATTTTTTTATTGATCCTAATTGCTATTTTTGAAAAATCCTCATGTATGGTAAAATTAATTTGAGCTAAAATAATAATAAAGTGAATTGTTCTATTGCATAAAAAATGATGGTTAAATTTATGACATATTTTTTCAAAAATTACTTTAAAAGTAAAAATTTATTAAAAACAACTAATACATGATATTTCAAGTTTATAAACTAGTTTCATAAATAAATAGTGAATAAATAAAAATAATTTCAATCATAAATAAATTAGATGGTTAAAAACTATGAATTGTAATCTACAATGAATTTTCATTTCATTTAAAAATCTAACGAAAAAATTGTCAGCCATATTGCTAAAGTAAATTTTTCTATTGTTATTAACATGGTCTTGTAGTTGCAATTCCAAGGCTAAGGGTTAAGTTAGAATGCCTTTCCAAAACATAATACCAAAATAAAATATGTGGATTATGACCTCTTTTTTTTAACAACGTGTACCCTATTTAAAACAGGTACCTATTCTAAGAAATATGAATGGGTATTATTTTAAAGTGAGTGACTATTTCAAAAATAGAATGAGTACTCATCTAAAACATGGTACCCATTTCTTATATATCCATTATTTTCCTATTTTTTAATAAAATATACTACCACTACATCTCTACAATTTTTTAGTTTATATGTATATCTTTATATCAAGAATTTCAACCTATTATTTAAGGTATCTTGTAAAATATTTTTCCAAGACATATTATATTCATGTTTTAAAAGGATTCAATCATAGGAACAATTTTGAAGTGGAATCAAGTACATGGTATATTTTCCAGAGGAATCAAGTCCAAAGGTCTCTTGTAAAGTATACACATCTTCTTTTACTTTAGAATATATTAAAAAAATGATCTACATCTACTTGTTATTTAGAAATTTGAAAGAGGTATTAATCTAAAAATATAGTAAATATCATTTTTTAATTTTATCAAGAGGTTTTGCTAATTATGTAATCAAAACAACATTAGAAAATAAAAGTAAGCTCGTGATACTTGAAGAAATTGAAGTAGATGAAGGGGGGGGGGGGAAATGACAAAGAGACATAAGAATAATAAATATTTGAGAAATGAAGAATATTGAAACATTGAATTTGATGACTATTAAAGAGAAGAATATAAAAGAGACCAACATGGATACATATAATAATTAATGATGATGCAAATTAGGAAATGTGAATATGGAAGAGTTCAAAATAATAGAAAATGTGATTATAGAAACAAATCCATATAATTTTGACAATTAGTTATCTAATTTTTCTACATGTACATCTTCTACATTTTCAAATTTTTGCATTGTTTGATTGACCATGGTGAAGTTGGGTTGGGGGCCCCAATGGGTTTCCCCTTCCAAGAATTTTTCCTCTATTTCAGGTGTCATAGATGAAACTTTGACTCCCAGTAGTGGCTCCTTAGGGTCTAAAACTATAAAGGACTGCGCTTTATCTTAGGATAGTGGAATTGGCCACCTTCCTTGTCTGGGTGGATCTCCTTTGGAGAATAGGAATTCTAATTCATATGTGGAAAAACTAGTGGGGAAAGGTTCCTTATCCAAAAGGAATATTGTTTCTCATGATACTTCTAAATACTATTGTGTTGTGGATGGTTTGGAGGTGATTATCCTATATGAGATGATGGATGAGTTTGTAGCGAACCTTCTAATGTCACTTGTATGAAAATTCTTATCCTTCAGGCCTAATATTGGCCAGGATCATAAATGGATGTACTCTATTTGGACCCTTAAAGGAGAGGTTAACGTTAGTCCTATGTCAAATGACCTTTTTTCCCTTTTTAGCTTCTTTAACTAGGTGGAATTAATTTATGTTCTAATATGAGGTCTTTGGGCTTATGAAAAGAACTTCAAAAAATACATTTATTTGTGTAAATGGAAACCTAGTCTAGACCAGTCTACTAATTTGGGCTTAGTTTCTCCAATGTGGGTTAGGTTCCTTGGTCCCCCCTTTGAATTTTGGAACCAAAAGGTGTTTCAAGGTATTACCAATTCTTTTGGTAGCCTCCTACTGGTGGGTAAGGTTACTACCCTAGAATTAAGACTTGTTTTTGCTAGAATCTATGTGAATGTGGTTGATAATAGATTCCTCCCTTCCTCTATTACTCTAAAATGTAAATTTGGTTCTTGGACTTAAGTCTTGGAATATGAGAATGCAAGGATATTTCTCTAGGTCTATGGGAAATTATGGCATCTTAGCAATTCCTATAAGAAGCACCATTTCCAAAAAGATAAATTAGTCATCATGGCTACTCACCCCTCTTCCTGTGAGCTACAAGGTGGCTCCCATAAATCTAGTCAAATGTCCCCTAAATTGAAAGGGCCTTGAGTGGTTGAACCAAACGTGAGGTTGAATGTTGAAAAATAAAATAATTATTGAGAAATGGAGACAAAAGATACTCTATTGGTCTCTCCTTGTCAACTCAATATTCAAGAAGATCCTATGGTTGTTACTAATGGGATGGGTGGTTCTTGCCTTCAACCACCTAGAAGTATAGAGTTAGATATTGGAAATAATCTATGTGTTTCTCTTGACAAAGAAGATTCAACATCCCAGTATGCTTTTCATAAAAAATACAAGATTCACTTGCCATTTTGGGTTTCACAAAGTTATTTTCCTTTTATCCTTAAATATAGAGGAAAATAATTACTCTTGGACTCAAGTGAATGAAAAAATCTAAAAATTAGAAGAAAGTGGATAATGGAAATGATTCAAAAGTAGGTAGAACCAACAACAAGGACGTGAGAACTAGAGAAATGGCTAGAGATAGCCTCTAGAAAATAGAGGACCCTCGAGGGTCTCTCTAATCTTACTAAATCAAAGAAATAATTTAGGGAGGTTTCTCTCCTTTAGTCAGTATTTTGTTAATACTGGCTTCTTCTATTTTTTCCAATGAATTTTTTTTCATGGAATATCAGAGAACTAAATATTCCTCTAAAATATTATATTATGAAGTTCTCAATAATAGATTTTAAAATTGATCTCTTAATTCAAAAAACAAAAATTCAGTAATATACCTTTGAAAAAATGATTAAAAATGTTTGGCCTAGGGAAAAGTACTGTATCAGTGATGTTAAGGGAGCTTCAAGGAGATTTGCTACCTTATGCAATTTGGATAGATTTTCTAGCTCCATAGTAACAAGAATTTCTTAGAATCTATCTTAGAAGATGGGTGGAATGGTTGGAAGTGGAACCTTCTCAACATTTATACTATTCATAGTAGGGTTCCCATGAATAATTTGTGGAACTCCTTTTTGGTGCTTCTATCTAACAACCAGTCGATGAAGTGGATGTTTGCTGAGGATTTTAACACCCCGCTTTACCCTTTTGAGAAGCTATGGGTTATGGAGGATTTCTCATAGAGCATGATGGATTTTTATAACTTAATTTCCACTCAAGGTCTATTTGATGTGGAGCTATTAGGTTCTAAATATACTTGGTCTAATAGACGTCATCGCAAAAATCATATATAGGTCAAATTGGATAGAGTGTTGATTTTTGGTGATTGAGATATCTTAGCTAAATTGCAGTTGTCTACTCCTCTAAGGTCCACCTTCGATCACAATTCTCTTATTTTTAGTTGAGAGGACAAATGAAATTATTTTCCTAATCCCTTTAGATATTAGATTATGTGGATTCTTCAACGAGATTTCTAAGATCTAATCAGGCTTTAGTGGAACCTTCCCTACCAAGGAACCCAAATGTTTTGCATAGCCTAAAAACCTAAAGATTAAAGTTAAATTATAAATGTTAGAAAAAAATTACTTCTGGGAACATGTTTAAGATGAAAACCAATATCCCTTTGAATATAAAATATATTCAAGAAAATATGGAAAAGAGGGCGATCAATGATGAGCTTTACAATAAAGAAAACAAATTAAGGGATAAATGATTTCTTATAGCCAAGAAGGAGGAAATCTTCTAGATTCAAAAAATCCCAGGTGCAATGGTTGCAAGAAGGTGATAGGAACACAATTTATTTCACCAATCAACCTTCAAACATAGAAGAAGGAATAAGATCAACTTCCTTATTAATGGTAATGGAGATTTGTTTACTAAGGATGAGGATCTAGAAGCTTAGGCCCCATCTCTTTCTTCAAAAATGTGTTGAGTGATCAAGCCTCCCTTCTAATGGCATTGATTATGTCCTAGAAGTTATCCCAAAAGTGGGTTTTGAGAATGACTTGAACATTCTTAGAAAGACGGTCACTTTGTAGGAGGTTAAAACTGTTGCTTTCTCATTTGGATAATTTAAAGCACCTACCCTCGATGGTTTTCCTCCTTTTTTAAGGAATTATAGGAAATCTTATATGATGATCTCTAAAATGCCACAAAATATTTTTTTAGGTCAAGAAAACTTCTTCTCCAGCTCAACTCAACCTACTTTGTCCTAGTCCTTATGAAAGAAGTTGCTACTTCAATTTTTTATCACTGTCTTATAAGCCTCTATAATACGTTGTACAAAATATCTTCAAATTATTATTAATAGGTTGAAGAACTTGCTAGATAAAATGATTTTTGGGAGCCAAAAAGGTTTTCTTACTAGAAGAAATATTTTGGATGCAATAATTTTTTCCCATTAGTTTTCCCACTCTATGGAACACTCCAAGAACCTAGGTATGGTTCTTAAACTTGATATTTTGAAATCTTATGATAGGGTTTCTTGGAACTTCCCTTTTGTTTCTTTGGAAAAGTATCATTTTAGTGGAAAAAAAGTTAAATTAATCAAGGAATGTGTTACTACTACTAGCTTTTTTTTTTTTTTTTCTTAATGGAGTCCTAAAAGGTTACTTTTCCTATGATAATGGATTGAGACAAGGGGATGACCTCTCCCATTAATTATTATTGTTACTGAACTTATGGGTCACAATTTTCAAAAAAGTTTGGATAAATGTCTTCTTAAAGGGATTAGAGCTTCTTCTCTTCCTCTGACTTCTCATCAACAGTTTGTTGATGAAATGATTCTTCTTAGTATTACTTCTATTGTAGAGAAAGCTAAATAGAAATCTATCCTTCAAGAGAATTCTAAAGCCTCAAGTCAGTAGATCAACTACATTAAGAGTAAATTCTACTTCTTCAACACTTGCTAGTAGGTGAAGGAAAGAGTTCTATGAATCCTTGAAGTTCAAGGGGCTATTCTTCTCGATGTGTACCTTGGACTACCTTTAAGCACTTAAAAGCCTCATAATTCCTTCTAGTACGGTATCTGTTGCCTAAATTTTCACCCTCTGGCTCAATCAGGCAAAGAAAATAATGTTAATAGGTTCGAGAAGGCCAAATGAAGTATTCATCCTAGGGAAAAGGTCATCAATCTGATGCTAGGTCATGGGGAACTCAGTGAAGAAGCCTGCCTTGTTCTGGTTCAGCATGAAAATCTTCTAAGGACAGAGTCACCAAGACCCCAGGAGTGTCATAGTGATCACAGGTCTTCTGCATTCTTCATTCGGCAAGATGGTTCTATTGTTTTGGCGACCGTGGAGGCTTCTATTGGCATATATCTTAGCTGTCAGGGTTGCGTCTTACTGATCTCAACATGTCTCCCCGACTATGTATATGGTGGTTCATCGGCGGAGCTAGGTGATATCGGCATGAGTTGCGGCGTCGGTGTATGGTCATAGTGAGTTCTCTTGGTCTTACCGACAGTGTGCAAAATGGTTTGCTTTCGACATGAGTTCACTTTTGTCTCATCGATCGGTGGTGGAAGGATGTGCTCATCGGTATAGGTTGGGGCGATTGCCGTAAGGTCTCGGCGAGTGACCTTCGGTCTCGCCGATGGGAAAATAATGAAGGATCCTTGTCGGCATAACAATTGCCTTGTCTTAGTGAATTTGAATGCATGAGGCCTTTCGGTGTAGCAAACACAGTCTATGTGAGGTCTCCCCGAAAGATGGAAGCTACAATGACATACTTGGGACAGGCAGATTCATCTGTGGGAGGTACATTATGTCTCAGCGACCCGAGAGTGGTTGAGGTCTTTTGGAATAACAAGGTGCATTCTTTATGATATCTCGTCGATGGTGGAACATCACAGCGATGGAAAATGGATGGACTCGTCGGCAAGATAAAGCATGTGTCACGGTGACTCAGATGCATTAAGACCTTTCGGCGTAGCAAATGCAGTCTATGTGAGGTCTCACTAATCAAATATATCTCACCGAAGTAAGGAGATCTTGGCAAAGCAAGCGGGCTTCACTAGGAGGTCTTGCTGAAGCCATAGGGTCTCCCTGATAATCAAAAGGAAGCATGTTTTGGGACAGGTCTGGTCGACAAAAAGTCTTCCCGGCACAAAGAAAAGAGGGCCCTTGGTATGACTAAGGGATCTCCCTGAGATGTCTCAGCGATTGTACAAGGTCCCCTCGAAATGAAATGGAGCTCGACAAGAGTCAAAGGGCTTGATATAGAGTCTCAGGGAATAGAAATGGTCTTTCCAATTGAAAGGAGGCCCCACCAAAACATGAAATGGCTCGCCAACAGTTAAAGATGTCACCCAGAGGTCCTGCTGACAATGGGAGGTCCTGGCAACATACAAGGTGTTATCGGCAAGAGTCTTACTGAAGAGGTAGAGCCATAACAAGATGAAATTCTCTTGACATAAGTTGAAGCCTTCGGCAGGATGTCTCACCGAAGTGTGAGTGTCTCAGCAATAAGAGCAGATATCGGTATGACAAGAGACGCTTGGTATGAGGTCTGACTGATCGGCCAATGTCTTACCGACCGGAAGGAGCTCGCATGAGTTGAGGCCATCGAAATGATGTCTTGCCGACTCGATAAGGTCTCATTGACTAGCAAAAAGCACCTGACTGTTGAAATGATGTCTTACCGACATGGAGTGGTCTCAGCGATGAAAAATGATATCGGCATGACTGATGAAGGTCACTGTAACCTCTCGCCGATGAATGTTTCTCTTTCCGAAGTGAAACGAAGTGAGCCCTCGCCAAAGCAAGGTGCTTTTGGCACAACCTCTTGTTGATAAAGCGATGTCCTACCGACAGGAAACCAACGGAAGTCTCCTTGACCCGAGGAAGTCTCGCCGACTCTAGAGCATAGCGGTAGGATAATGAGGCTTCGGTGAGAGGTCTCACCAACACACGAATGTCTCGCCAAGGAATGAAGAGCCTGAAAATGGGTTGAAGTGAGCTCAGAGAATGAAAAGGAGATTGGTGAGATGTCTCGCCGACCGAGCAGGTTCTAGCTGAAGTGAAATAGGGGCTCGCTAAGAGGTTGAAGGCATCGCCATAATGTCCTTCCAACCTGAAGGGGTCTTGCCGATACAAAGTGAACTTAGGGCGTCTCTATGACTCTTGCCAATGATAGTGAGTTACGCTGATGGCTACAAAGAAGCATAATCACATCGGGGAGACATGATTAAGTGTCTCACCGACATACGATTCTGGTGATGAGCTTGTGACTGCTCGAGACAGCTTGCGTGGCAACTTGACCAACAAAAAGAAAATCAACAGAATGTGAATCAACGTGTATCTGTTCTGGACTTTGGAGCATTCAAGGCACTCAACAGGGGATTTCAATAGGAGGACACAACGACCAGAAGTAAATGCACCCGGTAGCTTCAAAAGATCTAAGGGGCTTCTCCAGACAGTAACTCTTCACCGACACACACCATATGGACACGCAACATGCAACCTTAAATTCAATAAAAGATATGAGGATAGATCTTTCTGAGTTCGATATTATTTTGTAAGCCCTAAGGGGGTCATCACAGTCTGTATATAAGGCTTTTTTTTCCTTTTTTGTAGTTAGTTGGAATTATGCATTCAAGAGAGTTAGTGATTTTTTCATGAATCCTTTCTCAAATAATGTATGTTTCTATAACTCAGTTGGAATCTTGAATATAACACAGAGTTTACCTTGGAAGCTAGTGTTCATGTTTGTACTGTTCTCATCTCTGTATCTTTCTTTGGATTATGCAAGTCTTTAACTGTGTTTATATAATTTTGCATTTATGTCTTAAGGCTGTGAAATTGATCTTTCCTTCCCAAGATGTGTATGTAGGCCAAACCTGTTAGGACTAAAGCATTAAATCTGAAAGAAGTTGTTATGAGTGTGTGAAGCAATAGAATTTAAACTTTCAAGTGAATGTTCTCCCTATGTTCATTTCGTGATTTATCATTAATACGGTGTATCACCAAAAGTTTAGTTCCATTTTCATGAACTTCCCTTCTCCCTTTTCCTTCAAAGAATCAGTAGTTTAGGTGGTACCCAAAGGAAGCCGACATTCTCCGAAGGTTCACTCCAATCTCAGGTGACCCACAGCCTTGGAGTGATCCAATGTTTCACTAGAAAGCTTAGTTTTACAACTTTGCATCAGGGTGCATTTCTAGGTGACAACAGTATCATTGAGAGAATCCAAAAAAATATGGTTGGTTGGAAAGGTAAACTACTTAGTCAAACTAGTAAAGTGTAACTTCTAAATTATTCCCTTCAAAATATTTTGATGTTTTTCCTTTCCCTCTTGAAGATTCCAACTTTATTATTATAAAGATCATGCAAATTCAAAGGACCTTGATTTGTATAGGGACAAAAGAAAAATAAATAATTTCACTGGTCAATTGGGAGAAGGTTTGTTCTCATAAGAAATTTGGGGGTTTGGGGATTGAAAGATTGAACCTATTAAATAAGGATCTTCTCTCAAAAGTAGGTTTGTTAAGTTATTCAAGGGAAGAAGGACTGGACTAATATTCTAAGTGCAAAGTATAAGGGAAATGATGTCCCCTGTTTCTTGTTGTCTTCTCAATATTGGCCTAAAGGATCAACCATATGGAATAATATTGTAAAAATTAGGAGTTCATAAAAGAAAGGTACTAGAAGAAGAGTTGGGAATGGGAGAACTATCAATATTTGGGAAGAGGCTTGGGGAAGTGGTCTTGTTTTTGTCATCGGTGGCCCAATTAAATCCAATCAAACATGACATTTCAATACTTTATGGGACTATTCTTATTCAACTATATTGATTAGAGTGGAAGGATCCCTAAATGTAAAAAAATTAAGCAAGATGTTTTGGACTTGAGAGCTAGGAGTGGTGGTACTTTGTCTATCTATTCTCATCTATTCTCTACTTTGAGATTTTCTTCTACTTTTCAAGATGGATAAGATGAGTGGATATGGAGTGATAACTCCTCTAGAGTTTTTTTAATTAAATCTACTTATAATAGTCTAGATTAACCCTCTCTTGCTGCTCAAAATTTTAATTGGAGAAAAATTTGGAATACTAAGATAGTTAAAAAAATTAGCTACTTTTGGTGGGAAGACGTGCATGGAAAAATTATTACAGTTGATGTACTAAATAGGAAATGGTTTGAGTTTGTAAACAAATATTCTCTTTTTTGGGAAGTTGAAGAAAGTATTTCCCATCTATTTTTTCAATGCCCTTTTTCAAGAGAAGTTTGGTCCCTGGTGCTTCAAAACTTGATGACTAATTGGGTGTTCCCCTTTGACATAAAGGAATTTCTTAACTAATTGTTTTATTATCCTTTTTCACATCAAATAATAGTGGAATTATGGTAGCAAATCCATTTGTTTGCCTCCTCGTACCTATGAAAAGAGAGAAACAATAAAATTTTTAGAGAGTAGTTGAGGAGTTGTGGTGAGGTCTTCCAATGTACAAAAATTCTGAAAATTTTAAATTCAAACATTTTGGTCTAAGTTCTAAAGTCATGTTATCCTATAAGGATCTAAAAATAAAATATATCTAGGGTATTAAACATGACTTGACCAAAATAAATTGGGCTAATATATTAAGTTGAAAAATGACAGTTTGGATTCCACTAATTGATTGGGTCCAATTAAATTTTGATGGTTATTCAAAAGGTAACTTGGGCATTGCAGCAGTGGGTGGTTTGTTCAAATACCATAAGGGGAAATGTATAGAAGCATATGCAATATGTATAGGGATAGATACTAGAAATGAAGCTGAAGTGAATGTTGCATGGAAGGGGATAAAGATACCATAATAACTAGGGTTTAATAAGGTCATCATCAAAGGTGACTCAAAAATAATAATTGAGTCACTTAAAGGTAAGGTGGAGCCCCCCCCAAAAGGTTGAGTATGATTTAGGACTAAAAAATATGATAAATTCATTTGACCAGTATACTCCACAACACACTTTTAGAAAACGAAACAAAGTTGTGGATGTCATTTCAAATGTTGGTCTCTCCAACTTCCAATGGCTATTTTGGAAATTTGTCAATCTCCCTCAACACATAAAGGAGTTAGTTTCAAATGACCATTTGAGAAGTATGAAATTTAACTATACTGATGGATATGGTGGACATCTCGAATTACATAGTGGATGGAGATTAAAAACAACCCTTGTGCTAGGATAAGTTTTATCTTTTGTCACCTTTTTTTGAATTTGAATTTTCTAGCTTAGATGATGACATGTATAAAGAGGGATATGCTAGAGAAAAGAAAGGTGGAATTGCTTATGTCAACATTAATAAAGTATCTTGCCTCATGTTGCTTTATTAGATGGTTGGCTCTTAAGATTTATTTGTGAATAAAGAAAGTGACAGTGAAAAGACTTTGATTTTAAATCAAAACCTTCCTAAGGAGACTTTTATTTTGAAAAAGAAAAAAAATGATTAAAAGGATGAAATTAATAGGATTAATCCTTCCAAAAATAGTATTTTAAATTGTAATCATTTTAAGATGATTCAGTTTAAAGTTGAGAAAGACCTTGACATGACCAAACATTTAAATAATATTCTTGTAAAGGTCACAAGTATTAAAATTTTTCTCCCTTTGGATTGCAAAGTACATTTCAGGAGGCCTATCACATGATTTTGATGTCACGTTTTGATAAGTGTCACTTCACTTATTCCCCTGAATATAGAGTGGTTTTAAAAGCTTTAATTCATTTAATGTTAGATTGTATCCCTCTCATGGGTTCTAGGTGGTGGCTAAATAATGCTATGACCTAGCTTACAATATAATCAATCTCAAATCATGAAAAAGGTATCAGTAAAATATATTGGATGATCTTTCGAGAAGTCTGTAGACAAAGGTTTTCCTTTTTAAGAGTTTGTGTGGGCTTTCAAAATGATGCAGAGAATTCAAGGTGTAAGAGAAATCTTGCATTGCCCAAAAAAAATGTTGTTTCTTTTCAATAAGGGATAAATTTGGTAGGGTTACTATTTTTGTAAGTTTGCATTTATGCACAGTTGGACACAAAATCTTACACAAACCTCTAGAATGGTAAATTGAGCCAATGGAAAAGAAATCACTTCAGTACCATTTGTCATTTGAGAGATATTAAAATTTAAATTTTCAAAAATCCTAGTAAAATCTTTGGGGTCAATTTTGAGGCACTTAGAGGCTCTAGATGGGCTTGAAAATTGGTGGAAAACAAAAGTAGCTAGCCTTTAGGCCCTACTTTTTAGCACAATATTTTCTTGAGACCTTTTCGAAAAGGTATTATAGTTGAAAATTTGATGGTCAGATCAAAAGTTATGACCCTGTGAAGTTGTAATACCAAAATTAATAAAATTTCAAAATATCTTCCTGAAGAAGGGTATGTCAAAGATCATGATGGGCCAAAAAGTTGCAATATGATGGGTATGTGGCTGATGAATTGTTTTTACCCAAAATTGATGAAATGAAAAGGCTTTTTAAAGGAGATTCTTAGCTTTCCACCAATATAAATTATGCCTTACTTTGAATTTAATAAGTAATTATTATCCTTTTTCTATTTGAATTACGACTAAAGTCCTAATTGTTAGGTTGATTATTTACTTGAAAAAACATATGAGTTTTATATTTTTTAAAAGTTGTAATAAAAAATTCATAATTAATTATTTACTTGAAAAAACATTACAAAATAAAATAATAAAAAAAATGATTTTACAAACTTGGGTCAATTTTAAGTGTCTTTAGTAGATCTCTCTCGATGATGGTGAACGACGCTGCTCGAGTGGTGGTGAGGCCTGCATGAGGGCTTCACCCTTCATGCATGTCTGGTTTCCTTTGCATATTGAGTTTCTTTGCTGCGTTTTCACAGTGGGTGGGGTCTAGATGCATTTGGGGTTTTTGATTCTTTAGATTTCTGATGGTTCCCATTCTTGGTTGCGTGGGGGTGGCATATTTTTCTGCTAGCTTCCTTTGTTGGCTGCGATTACTCTTGTTTCTAGTCGCTGCTTCTAGTTGGGGGTTTGGCATCCCTTGAGCTTGGTATTTTCCTGGATTAGATTCAGTGGAAGGGATTAAATTCAGCTTTGGAGGAGGGATTTTTTCTTGATCAGCATAGTGGTGGAGTTGGGGTGTGCTTCAGGCATAGCCTTCTTAGGTTTGTGGATTGTTGGAGGAGACGAAGGGGGTTTGGTGCTAATTTTTGTGTGGGTATCTTCCTTTTATTTTTATTATCCCAAGGGCTTGCATGCTATAGTAGGGTTTTGTTTCAGGCTCATGTCTCAAGGGGAATCATCGAGGGCCGACCCCAAGATGGATTTCTGTTCTGTACTTGGTTCGAAACCCTCGCTACAGGGTTCTAAGATTTTTGAGAATAACCTATTTTCTCTAGACTCGGAGAAGATGGAATTTGGCTCATCAAGTGGGTCTCGGATTTTGAAGATTAATGGGTGTCTAGAAAGGGGTAAAGAGAGGCCAAATGTTGTGATTCCAATAGAGATGTTGGCAGAGGATATTGATTATTATTCAAGGCATTCTTTGTACTATAAGTTCTTGGGATTGAAAATCTCATTGCAATTTTTAGATGTATGGGCTCAAAGGAAATCGATGCCAGAGGGGGAGATGGAGATCCGACTCTTGGAAAATAACTATTTCATGGTATCTTTTGATTGCATGGTTGATCAAAATAGGGTCTTTGAAGGGGGCCCTTACTTTTACAACCAGGTGGGCTTGTTCATTAAGCCATGGCACGTGGGCTTCAACTCGGATGAAGAGCTCTCGAGTCAGGTTCTTGTTTGGGTTCATCTTCCAAGGCTCTTGGTGGAATGTTGGCGTGAGGATGTGTTGTACTTATTATCCTCGAGGTTGGGGAAACCAGTGGGTTCATCGCAAAAAACATAATTCAAGAAGGTAATGAATTTTGCTCGGTTTTGTGTGGAAATTGACTTAAGCAAGCCATTGCCAGAATCTTTAGAAGTGAGTGTAGGAGAATATTCATGGGTACAACAGCTATATTGTGAGACCCTACCTTTCTGTTGTTCATTTTGTCATGAGTATGGCCACCTCCAGCGTAGATGTCCAAAGGCCAAGCCTTTGGAGGCTCAATCTTCTTAGCCTTCAAGTAATCCACCTAGAGTGGATAAGGGCAACAATCCCATTCAAGATTTTGGGGGTAAGGAAGATGGTTTTATTCTTGTCAGAGGCTGAAATAGAAATAAAGGACATAAAAGGACTTTGAAGGACAAGCAGGAGGAGGACACTTTCAATAGATTTGAGGTGTTGGACGACCTTAGTCAGTAGAAGGTGAACTCAAGATTATTAGATTTGGATCATGGGACTTTGGATATTGAACAACATGGCCCTTCAGTTGAGGCAACACATGGTCTTCAACAGGATGGGGACATGGGAATTCCATGCTTAGAGGAGGTTGGGAATGATCCTGGGTAGGCAAGGCTCAGTTCAAAGGTAATTATGGCTCCGCAAGTTGATGGGACTTTGAACCTGGTAACAAATTGACAGATGGGGGTTTAGGATGAGTTGGGTGGTAGTGCTGAGGCAGTGAAAGACAGTGGGGATAAGGCTCACCTCTTGCGGAAAGCGGGTTCAGAGGTGGGTAAGAATAATAAGTCATCCTCTCAGTTGGGTATTTTGCAGAAAGATCTCAAGAAGGGGGGGTTGGAGAAAGTTTCTAAGCTGGGAAGGAAGAAGGATGTGGAAAAGATTAAGATGATAGGGAAGACTTTGGTGGAGTCGGGGTCAGTTAAGACTTTGGATTCACATTTTTTGAGCCCCTTGAAATGATAATTCTCTCTTGGAATGTACAGGGCTTGAATAGTGGCCCTAGACAAAATGCTGTTTGGGATTTGATTAGGCGTCATTCACCTGATGTTCTTTTTCTACAAGAGACTAAAATCTCTGTGGAGGGTATGATGAAATTAATGCCTAAGTTATAGAGGAATGTTGAATTCCAATGCATTGGTTTCTTGTTTTATGTCAAGGGAAATTGCTCTCTTCTCCAATGTGTATGCACCTGTGGAGTTGCGGGGCAATAAACTCTAGTGGTCCAACATTCGTTTAGTCTATAGCTTGTTTCCTTACCATCCTTGGATTATTGGAGGAGATTTTAATTCTATCACGGAGCTTGTAGAGAAGCGAGGTGGTACTGCAAGGTTGGAGGCTTCTACATTGTTGCTCCAAGACAATATCTCTACTTTGAATCTTGTGGATATCAAGCCGGGTAATGGTCTATTTACTTGGAATAATAAGAGAACTGGAGATGCTTCTATTTCAGAAAGACTTGATAGATTTTTGGTGTCCAATTTTTGGTTGGGGGATAGGTGGATGACTAGTTCTAAAATATTGGATGGTCGAGGTTCTGACCATTAGCTAATTAAGCTGGTGGCTGAAGTGCCTCAACGATGTGCTAGACAAACTTTTAAGTTCCAACTTATGTGGCTCAGGGATGAATCTCTTCATGATATGCTTCTTGGCTGGTGGGATCTTGGGAAGCCAATTTATGGCATTGCTATGTACTCTTTGTCAAAGAGGCTCCAGTATGTTAAATATAGGTTGAAAAGATGGGAATAGGAAACATTTTGGTAATTTATTTCATGAAAAACATAAAGCTCAAGATAATTTGGACCTAATCACCAGGCAGATTTGTGATCAAGGCATCACAGAAGAGTTGAGTTTGTTAGAGGTTGCTGCAACAAAAGAGGTTGAGGAATGGGAGTTAAGGAAGGATATTTTTAGGAAACAGAAATCCGGTATTGAATGGCTTTAGGCTGGTGATAGGAATACTTCATTCTTTCACAACTTAGTTAAAGATCAGAGGCAAGGTAATGTTATTTCTTCTCTCTTATTGTCTGATGGGGAAACTTTGTCCTCTTTCGCTATTATTTCTGTTGAATGCATTTGGTATTTCTCTACATTATTTTCTGAGGATTCACCTCCAGCAGAGGAGGATGAAGCAATAATTCTAGATTATATCTCGCAGGTGGTGTCTAATGGAATGAATGAATCGTTGCTTTCTCCTATTACCTTGTCGGAGCTTGAAAATTTTATGTTCTAGATGAAGAAAGGTAAAGGCCCTGGGCTTAATGGATTCCCAGTTGATTTCTTTTAGGAGTTATGGGAGGTGGTTAAGTTGGACCTCTTAGAGGTTGTTCAGGGATCCCTCATGAATAAACAAATGTTGAAGTCTCTTAATGCAACTTTTTTACCTCTCATTCCAAAGAAGGAGGGGGCTAATTCTTTGGATCTTTTTAGGCCTATTGCACTATGTAATGTTTTTTATAATATTATTACTAAGTTGATTGTTGAAAGGCTAAAACCTTGGCTTGGTGGGTTAATCTTTGAGGAGTAGGGGGGGTTTTTTGCTTGAAGACAGATCATGGATGGTGTTGTTATTGATGCTGAGACCATCCATTCTATGGAATCCTCAAAAGAAAAATCTATGTTTATCAAGTTGGACATGGCTAAAGTGTATGATTGAGTTAAATGGAACTTTCTGTTTAAGATTCCTAGAGATTTTGGCTTTGTTGGTGGTTGGATTGAATGAGTTAGGAGTTGTGTTACTTCTTCATCCTTTTTGGTGCTTATCAATGGTGAGCCCACATAGTTGTTTGGTGCTTCTAGAGGCCTTAGATAAGGAGATCCTTTGTCTCCTTACTTATTCATCCTTCTTGCGGAAGGCTTGGGAAGGCTCATTCATGCTCAGGTTGTGAGCGGCTTGATTCAGGGTTGGATTTGGGGAAATGATATTCCCCCTCAGTCTCATCTTCAGTTTGTAGATGATACTACCTTGATGGGTAGGACGAAGGTTCAGGAGGCTCTCAACTAGTGCAGTGTGTTGGACAGCTACTTGGCAGCGTTAGGGTAGCACATTAATGAGGGGAAGTCCTTCATCTACTTCTTCCACACTCCTAAGGCTATCCAAAGGAGAATTTCCAGTATTCTTCATTTCTAGATCAGTTCGCTTCCTTTTTCCTATCTTGGAATCCCTCTCGCCATTTGTGCTCTCCCTAAAAGGTTTTGGAAAGAGACTCTTGACAAGTTTCAAAGATTCGTCAGTCACTGGGCTTGTAGGTGGCTTTCTTCAGTAGGTAGAGTGACTCTTCTAAAGTCCGTGGTCTAGGCTCTCCCTCTTTATAGGTACTTTGTTCTTTCTGCTCCATCAAGTTTTATTAAAGATTTTGATAGATTTTCTCGTCAGTTTCTGTGGTCTGGAAACCTTCTTCATAGAAAATGGAGCTTGGTGAAGTGCGATTTTGTTTGTAGGCCAAAGCAAGAGGGGGGTCTTGGTCTACGATGGACGGATTTGAATGGGCATGCCTTGGATGCTAAGCTGTATTAGTGTTGGTGTTCACAACAACATATGTGGTCAGCTAAAATTCTTACCTTCAAATATTTGGGGGCGGTGGAAAGTAGGGAGCTTGTAAGATTTAGTATGGAGGGGAAAGGTTCTATGATCTGGAGTACCCTCAAATGGGGTGCCAAGCTTGTTAAGCAAGGTCTTTTTTGGATTTGTAGTGGGGGTCAGGATGCTCTCTTCTAGCATGATTCCTGGGATGGACACCCCCCCATTGTGTCTTCTCATCCACACCTCCATGACTTGTGCCAGATCTTCGAGGAGGCGAGTTGGTGTCATGTGGTAGACTTCAAATCTCAACAATCATTGGGTCAGATTTCTATGTCCAGGTGGAAGGACCCTTTGGAATGGCCTCCTGGTGGTGTGATGGAAGATCGTCAAGAGCTTGCTAAGATTCTATCGGTTCGTGCCTACAATTCTATCCATGGGAGTGATGTGCTTGTGTGTGGTCCTGATTTGAAAGGAAATTTTTTGGTTGCCTCTGGTTATTAGGTTCTAGACAAACAGGTCTTTGGGAGCTCCACGGTTTCTTGGTGGAAGCATGTTTGGAATGAATTTGCTTGGCCTAAGTGTAATTTTCTCTTGGCTCGTGGTCCAAGGTAAGTGTCTAACTTGGGAAAATCTTTGGAAACGTGGGTTCCAGGGCCCCTCCATGTGTATTCTGTGTGGTCAGCATGAAGAATGCTTCTTGCATCTCTTTTTCTAGTGTTCCTTTGTTAAGACTATCTGGCATCACTGGTGGAATCTTTGGAGTGTACCATGTTGCCATGTCTCTTCTTTGGAGGATTTTTGGAGGAGACAGGGTTCATCTTCTGCCACAACCTCTTTTCTTAAAATTGCTTGGAGCATTGGCCCTAGTTTGATTGTTTGGAAAATTTGGTTGGAGCGTAATAGATGAATTTTCTTGGATAAAAAATTGATCATGCGGAAAATTTGGAGGCGAATCCTTAGGGCTATGTAGGATACTTTGACTACAAAGTGTGACTTGTCTGTGTCAATTGATCCTGGGGACTTGGGTGTAGTTAAGGCATTGGGTCTTGTTGCAGGGGATAGGAGTATTTTGAGCAAAGTGCATCGTAGGCATGGGCGTGAGAGGGTTGCTCGTGATGGATATTGGTGTCCACCTGCTCTGGGGGAGCTAAAAATAAATATGGATGGGTCATCTAGGGGTAATCCTGGGCATGCTGGTTTTGGGGGTATTGGTAGAGATAGCCTTGGAGTGGTGGTTTTTTTCTTTTCTATGTATCGTGGTTTGCAAACTAATAATCTTATGGAGGCGAGTGTTATTCTTATGGTGATTGAGCATGCGGTTGGCCTTGGGTGGTGATGGATTGTTTGTGATTCAGATTCACCGGCAGTTATTGATATGTTGAATAAGTGAAATTTGGAGGATGTGAATTGGCAACTGGCTGTGGCTGTCAAGAAAATTATTTCTATGTGCTCTACTTTGGATTCCATTATTTTTTCACCATATTCTGTGGGAGTGGAATAGGGTGGCTGATGGGCTGGCTAGATGGGCGATGGAGAGGATTGATTCTTGGTATGCAGATGATTGGGGCAATCTTCCTAATGAAATGGCCCCTGTTCTTGAGGAGTGGGTTGCTGAGGATATGAGGTGCTTCTTGGGTGTGAATTAATTCTTGTTTTGTTGGGCCCCTTGTGGGTTTATTTCTTTGGACTTTGTATTGTTGTTCTAATTCAATAAAGCTTTTACCATCTTTTATTAAAAAAAAATATTACAAAAAAATATGCATCACATTGGGACATGAGTCCTCTACTTATATCTAAAATCTAATAAAAAAATATTATCATTTTATTGTGGTTAGGGTGGTCAGACAGACACCTACTTCTTATTTTTTCCCTAAAATTTTACTACTATTGTATTGAAATTTCAAATTTTCACCAAATAGATTTCCTTTTTAAAATAAATCTAGTATTTTAGAAACTACATTCAATTTTCTACAGATTCTATTCTTACAAATTTTTGAAATAATATAGATAACTTATTCAAATTTTTATGTCAAGTTTCCTAACTCTAATTTTTCTAAATTTTTTGCCACTTAAGGGCCTATTTTTTCCATGATGATCATGCACATACCTAGAAGTTACACTTTCCAGAAGATTCTAGGGTGGTTACACCTTCCAAATAAAGGATTTAAAGGGCGACTATAGAGGGAAGGCGAGAGTAGAGTAGATGGTGGCTCCGATTTGTAGATTTGCATATTTATGTAATCAGAAAGCCCATGTGATGGCAAATATAATGTTGTAATTTCATTTTTATTTCAGTGATAATAGAAAATATTTGCTTTCCTTCTTGTATTTTTTTGGTGCCATTATATGTTTTTTTTGTGAGTTTTAGAGTGGAAGGGGAGTACCCTTCATCACAAAATCTATTTTATTGCTTGTGAGTTCTATCACAAGTAGGGGGTTTTCTCTTATGGGAATTTTTTTGAGGATTTTGAGGTGAAAAGGTAGATAGTTTTTGCAGACACTAAAGAATGGCTTAGGCCTATGACTGCATTTTTCATCATCAATTCAAGATATCTATGAAATGATTAAATGATTTTATCATTTAATTATAATTTAACATCACATTTCCTCTAAATTAATTAAATAGTTCTAACCATTTAATTAATTCATTTTCATTATTCTTCTAAAATTGGTTAATTAAGTAAATTACATTAATTTACTTAATTATGTCACTAATTAATTCTAATCACTTCTTTTGATTAATTAAATAAGTTTCCCAATTTTATTTAATTATGTCATTTAATTAATGATATCAAATTTCCACAATCCATATTGTATTGTTCAAAAGACTTTTGGATTTGATTGTGTGCAATTTCTTACATCAACGTTTCAGATCACACTCCATGATCCATCATTAGGATGAGAATAGAGAGCAAAAGGAGAAAAATAGATAGTTGCACACCTAGAACAACTTTAAAAGATCAGAAAAAGGGAAGAGAAGGCTGCACACAAACCAATAAGACAAGACAATTTTAAAATGAGAGAAAAACTTAAAGAGAAACCAATGGAAAAGGAAAAAAGGAATAAAATAAGAGAACCTAAGAAAGGAAAATGATATAGCACAAGAAAGAGTACACAGTAGATTAAAAATAAGGACAAGAAAGAGATAAAAAACAAAAAGAGGAAGAAAAAATACAAGAAAAGTTAAAGAGAAGAATAAAATAAGGAAATATTAAGGATTCAAAAGAAATTTTATAATTGAAAAAATAGAAAGAAACCAAATAAGAGACAAAAATAAATTAAGAATTAAAAGAATAAAATACAGATGAATCAAATAAGAGAGAAAGAAATAAATAAAAGAATTAAATAGAAATGAATCAAGTAAGAGAGCAAGAATTAAATGAATGTAAGAATAGAAAGAAATGAATAGAAATGAAACAAATAAAAGAAAGAATTAAGTAAAAGAAAGGAACAAATAAATGAGAGAACTAAAAGAATTAAATAGAAATGAAAACAGAAAGAGAGAGAAAGAATTAAGTAAAAGAAAGAAACAAGGAAATAAAGAAAGAGAATAAAACAAATAAGAGAGAAGAAATAATTGAAGAAATAACAAAGAGGCGAATAAAATAAAGAGGAGAATAATAATTCAAAAGAAACTAAGTAAAAGAAAAATATAAGAAAAAAATTGAGAAAGAAGAAAAAAATGAAAGAATGACAAAGAGAGGAATCAACACGAGCATATAAAAGAGAAAGAAATAAAAAAATTTGAAACAAATAAAAGGAGGAGATAAAAGAAAGAAAAAAATTGAAACAATAAGAAATAAATAAATAAATAAAACAGACTAAAAAAGAAAGAGAAAAAATAAGTAAAGCAAAAAGAATATATATATATATATATATATATATAACAAGACAAACAAGGAAAAGAAATGCAAAAAAAAATTATACATAAAAATATACATACAAGGTATAAGAAAAAATTACATAAAAATAATAAACACACACATGAATATAAGTATAAATAAAAGAAATGAAAAATTAAATAAAAATAATAAAACCACGCACACATGCACATAGACAAATATATATATGTGTGTGTGTGAACCCAAAAGAGGGAAATTAAGGAAAAATAAATAAATAAATAGATAAATTTAAATATATAAAAGAAAAGAAGAATTTAAAAATATATTATATAAATATAAAGAAATTAAGAAAAATAATTGATAAATTTCAATATATATAAATGTGTATATATATATATATAATAATTTATAGGAATAAGAGTATATATATACATAGGAGAGAAAACATTGAATAAAAGAACCAAAAAGAGAGAAATTAAGAAAAAATAGTAAATAAAATTAAATATACATGTTATATAAATATAAAGAAATTAAGAAAAAATAATACATAAATTTGAATATATATAAAATTATTTATATATATAAAAGAATTTATATATATATAGGAGAGAAAACAAAGAATAAAAAACAAAGACGTGAATGAAATAAAATTAAGAAAAAAAAAGAGAATGAAAGAGAGTGAAAACGGAAAAAAAGAGAGATCAAGAAAAATAAAAAGGAGAGCAAGACCCAAAAACAAACCAAGACACGAAGAAGAAGACTAAGACAAGGCCAACCCCGAGCCATGGATACCAGAGCAATGAAAAAGTGATCAAAGCGGGAGGGAGGGAAAGGAGAAGAAGAGGGGGCGAAGAACTACTTCGAGGAGGGAAAATGGAGAGTCCTTAGGTTAGATAACAAAGGATGCCAAGATTGGCTCAATTTCCACCCCTCATCACGATTAAGGTTTGAGGGGTGATTGTTGATTTCAATGGCTTATTTGAGCTTTCTTTTAAAGAAGTTGTCCTCTTTGAATAAGATTTGAGTATTTTCAAGACAAATGTTGTGTTTAGAAGAAGAGGAGTGTTCAGCTAGGGTAGATTTGAGAACCCGCTCATGTCTGATATCTGTGCAATGCTCTTTGATTCTTGTGCTAAAGGAACAACCTGTTTCCCCTATATACAAAATACCACAAGAACAAACAACCTTATAGACTCCTGAATCTAGAAAGAGGTTTTTAGAGTCTTTAAGGGAAGGGAAGTGAGTTCTCAAAGTGGATATGGGTTTGAAAGCACAACGAAGGCCTTTTTTATGGAGGATTTTAGAGATTTTTTGGGATAACCCATCAATATAAGGAAGGGAAGCCAAGGGGAGCTTAGAAGAAGGGTAAGGCTTGGCCGAGGGGTGGACACTTGACTTGGCATGGGTGAAGGCTCTAGAAATTTGCTTAGTAGAGTACCCGTTCAATTTGAAAACCTGACGAAGATGGGTTAACTCAAGGGGTAAGTGATTCTCATCACAAATTTTATAGGCTCGTAAGGCTAAGGTTTTGAGGACCCCACTTTTCTAGATGGGATGGTGATGAGAATATGATTGGAGGTAAAGATCCGTGTGGGTAGCCTTATGGAAGACACTACGACCAATGGATCCATCGGGTTTCTTGAGAAGTAGAATGTCGAGGAAAGGAAGTTGCTCGTTAATTCAATTTCCTTGGTGAAGGAAATGTTGGAAAACATGCTAATGAGGTGGGCATGGAATTCCTCTAACTTATCCAAGCCATGTGGCCAACAAACATTAGTATCATCTACACAACGTTTCCACCACCTAGGATTGAGCGGGAAAGAGTGAACAGCTAAATCTTCAAAATGCTCCATGAAAAGGTTGGTAATGATAGGGGAGAGGGGTGAGCCCATAGCGACACTATCAACTTTCTCATAGATGACTCCTTGAAAGGAGAAAAAAGTAGACCTTAAGAAAAGTTCAACCAAAGCGGTGACTTCTTCATTGGTCTTATGCCTGACAATAGCAATCACATCAGGGATGGGGACCTTGGTGAAAAGAGAGAGCACATCAAAGCTCATGAGGTCATTTCTTTCTAACTTTTGATTTTTGATGAAATGGACAAAATGGTTAGAGTTTTTTATGGAGGAAGAATTCCCTACAAGAGGAGCAAGAAGCTTTGAAAGGAAGGAAGCTAGATTGTAATTTGGTGACCCTATGGTGTCGACAATGGGTCTTAGAGGAATACCGACTTTGTGGATTTTGGGCACCCCATAAATGCGAGGGGTTATTTCTTTATAGAGAAGGAGACGCTTTTTGGTTGACTCATCAAAAGAGGAGGATGAAACAACCAATTTGACAGATTTATTTATTTAAATTAAATCTCTTCTTCTTACTAATTAAATAAGTCTACTAAATTTATTTAATTACACATCTAATTAATTCATATTCTCCCACATTTAATTAAATAAATGATTATTCATTTAATTAATTAACTCTATCTTCTTATTTAAAAGTGACTCCGTAAATTGAATAAGTCATTTAATTGATTTTGGAATCACGTACACACAACTTCCTCCACCAAGAAAGGAATTAATTTTATAATTAATTCTTCTATTTGAGCACATGTCTCCTACATTTTCAATATAATATCTCATGCATAATTCTCTCCATTCCTGACTAGCACTCTCTCTCAGTTCACTCACCTAACTGATCTTTCATCTTCTTTTGACTCACACAGTCTTTTAGTTACATGTCTTGAATAATAAATCAAATTGGTTAACTATTCAACCAATGTCTCAATCAAATTGGCTAAATATCTAATCAATCTCATCAATCAAGTCACTTAACTATTCAATTAGATCTTCACACTCAATCTGGACCATTCAAATGCAAATCAATCTTGACCGTCGAATCCGTGAAGCTTCTATAAAAGAAGCTTTTGAATTCCATTCATGAGTAATGACAATCTTCAAAGTTTTGTTGTAAAAATAATTACTGGCTAATATTGCACACTCACAATCTGAGGGCATTGAGCATTTTCAAAGAAAATTTGATAAGAATAATGGAGATGAGTCAAGCAAGCATGGGAATCAGGTGATATGGTTCTTGTTATTGAATTTATTTTATTGCTTTGCACTTCATTATTGATATGGGGAATCTTAGCATGATTTAGGAAATTCATGATTGTTGTCATTGTTATGCTTTCTTTGTTCCTATTTATTTTTCCTTCACATTTGGTGAACCTAACGTGAAGTCACAAACTTTGAAAAATTCATAGAAAATTTCATTTTTTGTAGGAATAGGTACATATCGATGCAACTGTGACACAAAATGACACATCTGACATTATGAACAACATGTAAAGAGGGAAATGCTACATCTAACTTCAAGTGACATGTATCTATGTTTTTTTGTGATGCATCTGACTAGTGAAAATTATTTTTTTATTTTTGAAATTTTGAGTTCTAATTTTAATAATTAATGTTTAATATGACTAATTCATAGTTTACAACATGTATTTTGGTGGAGTTTACCTAGTTTTTGTAGGATGATTGAAAAAAGAAAAGAAGAATATAAACATTCAAACTTCTAATGTGTGGTTTTACAGGATGATTTTTAAAGAAAAAAATCTGAAACTCCAATCTTATCTTGCTTTCGTTCATGTTTTGGGTCTTCACATAGGTTATATTTTATTAATTAAACAGTAAATTAACCCTACTTTGAGTCTTCACATAGTAGTTTTTTGTTTAATTGGGGTGGATTTATTACTGTTCTCTATGTTGGGTGCTTTTGTACACTTATATTCAATCTTGATTTAATGACAAAAATATCCTCTCCCTTTGCGCACTTGTGCGATCCTCGGTGTAAGAGAAATTGTTATTAACTCTAGATGTCCTATCATGGTGGGAAAAAGTACTCACCCCAAGATGACTCAAACCAGAAATGAGATAAATCCAAGCTACTTCAGACCGGTATATAAATGTGAATGCTAATGGAAGACTTAGCATTATAGGTGTGGATGTGTTATATAGACAAGTGATTCCCTCAGTACTTGTGTGGTATGTTAAAACCTATAGAGCATAACCTCTATAGGCTGGGAAACCTCCTTATCAGAGGTAATATTTCCTCATGTATAGCCACCTAAATAGGTGTCCTATTTAAATACCATTTTGTTTAGATTTCCAAAAACCTTCTATCGCTAGTGCAGGAATGGTCATTCCCAAGCCAACCCACATTATACACACAGTCTAGTAGTAGAGATGAAAAATTTCTAGGATGTCACTACCTAGGAATCTAGAACTTGGTAAGCCTGAGAAGTGAGTGCACTATAAGGGGGAACCTATGCTACCATGATCCTAAGTCATCTACTCTAGAGAGTGTGGTTGGAGGAAACTCTAACTGGGAGTCCAACATATATTGTCCTTTCCAACCTTAAGATTTGTAATTGTTTGTTTATTTATTTCAAACACTTTGCTTGGCATATCTTACATGTGTGTTTAATCAAATATGATCAAACAAAAAAATTCAAGAGTCAATCTTAAACAAGTCAGAAATATGTCAAAACCTAGGACCAGCTCACTATTTAATGCATTTGTCACATATAAACCTACATCGGGCATATTGAGTCGCAATTATTTCAACAAAATATGCATATGATATTTTGAGTCACAATTATCAAACCCGTAATTCATCTGAGATTGAAAACTACATCTGTGAGCTTATGTGACGCATCTAATATTATGAACCAAATTTTCAGTCTAGAACTATGCATCTGCCTGCCACAAAAACTATTTCAATTAATAGACTAAAATTGGATCTAGACCTAAGACTAATTTTACCATCAAACCGCATCTGACACTACAAACTGCATCCATGAATTTTAGTGACACATATGATATTTTGAACCACATTTGTAGTCTGGAACAACGCATCTACCTGCCACATAAATTCTTGCATTTTAACAAACTGAAAACTGAAATGATTTACTGCCCATTTTCTGAGATACATCTGATATTTTGAACCACATTTATAGTCTGGAATGATGTGCATCTTTCTATCATAGAAAATATGACATTTAACAAATTGGAAACTCATAAAATTTACTATAGGATCTCATTATCTGATTTACCCTCTCATAATTAGGTTCATCCTTAGCTTTCCTAGATATTTTCATCATTGCAGTACTTAGATCATCCCTATCATACTTAGGGGAATCCTTTTCCATCATAAATTATAGAATTAGGGTAGATAAACTGTCTTACCTTGATTGAAAACAAGGATTCAAATATGATTTCCTTTGACATATCATTTTACAATCTTTCCTTTGTCATCTTAGTGGATTACCTCAAACTCACTAGGTTAGTTTGAATTCCACTTAGTCAACCTATCACTTAATCATTTCGGTATTGATCCTAAAATATCATTAGCAATCCTAGTTGGAACCTTGCATCAAACTTGGTCAGTTAGTGACTCATCCCTTAGTTATCGAAAGATATTGACATATACTTTTCATTATTTAACTTAATCATTGCATGTCATAATCTATACCAAAAAAGACCAAAAACATAGCTTAAATTTCATATCCTAGACATTTGCATTTTAGACATTATCTTAAGTCATACCTAAGTCATTACATGTCATAATCTATACCAAAAAAGTACATAGCTTATACTTTCACATCTTAGGTAGTTGCATACCCCATAGTTCACATTTACATGTCATCCCTTGTTGATCAAGTCTTATCTTATGGTCTAGACCAGATTACAAAAGAGACAATTAGAAATAGACCCTTCACACCAACATGAGGACTCTTACAATCCCACTAGCAAAATGAACCTTGGGTCAACATTGCAGGAACCTCCAAGGTTTAACTCATATGTCAACGCATTTGAAAACTACCTCATAAGAGATGACCAAGGTCATATCACTATTGAGGAAAATGACGAAGCAACCCATGATCCTAAGGTTTCTAAATTTGTCGATGAGCTCATCATGCTCAACCCTCAGATATTTTTAGCCAAACTCTTAGCAGATGGAGTTAAATTACCACCTAGATTTTACATAAACACTCTACAAGAGGTTCCTTCACCTAGCGATATCTCAAAAAAAAACTAGGGTCATAGAACACATATTCCACAAAATGTTACACAGCTAAACCTTAACATACCTTTAGGAGCTATACATAGTTCTGCAATGATTCACACTACTCTTGCTTTTGGGATGCCTTTCTTAGCTCCACCTAAAACATCATTTTCTATGCATTCCATGACATAGGCTGCGACCCAATCAACATTCACACCTATAATACAATCAACAACACAACCAATGGGAACTAATCCCGTTGTGATCTTGACGAACACCATGAATACTAACTTGAAAAATCCTCCTAGATGCAAGAGAATAAGATTTTTAGGTGCAGGACCCACACCCATGGTTAATTTCAAGGGTCCCACATATAGTCATGCTATCCCTCTAAATAGTGTTACACAAGGACAATAAGGTACACATATGTTGCCTTGAGGGAATCCAACACAACTGATATTTCAATCCAATACCTTTACACTAAACACGTCACAACAAAGTACCCATGCACAACCCAGAAGTTAGAACACACAAGGGAAACCCAACATAAACACCACATATACACATATACCTTAGGTACAAAAAAAAACACCTTCATATACCTACCATGTACCTACACAAAATGTGGGACCCAATGTCACAAATGAATTACCAAACCCACAGGTGGATGCTCTAACTAGCCGTGATCCCACAATAATGGGTTACAGTTTTTGGCCAAACTTGACATTAAAATCAAGATTTTTCACCAGACATTCACTTTCTTACACCTATAGCAGCTAAACCATTAAGGTTTTGAAGATGAATCAAACTAGTTATTTGTTAGATATTTTGTGTAGATTCTAATTATATATATTTTTTAAAAATTAAAAAATAAATTGTGAATCATTTTATGTATTTTTTAATAACTTCTTTTTTCTACTAATCAACATTTTTAAAAAGTGATGTTTACTTTGGCCAACGTAACTTTTTTTATAGATAGGCTGCAATTCTAATTTTTAAAATAAAAATTTTCCACACCAATATCTAGGGAATGTATATTTTTTCATAATTTTTTGTTACATATTTTTTTAAAATTAATTTTCCAAGTCAGCGTAATTATAATTTGGACAAAGGTGTACTTCGGCCTGCATAACTTTTTTTGCATTCATTTGAATTAACTTATTCTTGCTTTGTTGGAATAAGGACATCAATACCTAGTGCACATGTATTTTTTAGAATTTTTTTTCTCTATTTTTCTATTTTTTCGTATGTGTGAAATAAAGAACTTGTTGTTCATTAAAAATCCTACATTCACAAGAAATAAAAAATAAATATAATAATCAAATTAAACATATTTAAAATTATACTTTTTGGGAAGCTTATAATAAGGGTTGCAGGCTTACAAAACATAAATTTTAAATGAATTCATTTAATCACCCAAAAAGTAAATCAAAAGTGGTTTTTTATCAGCATTTTGATAGGTGTAGAGGAGACTCGATTATAGGTATGGTTTAAATCTAACAAGGTTATATCCAAGGGGGTTTGATCTAAGGGGGTTTGATCAATCCCTCTTTAATTAAAATAATTTAAATGGAGCCTTTAAAGTCATAAATCATTTTATTTTCTAAAAATATGTGATTTCAGGCAAAAATCAGGATGTCCCAAAAAGTGTAACCCATTATTGTGGCAGCACAAGAAAAATGCTTGCTTTATAGAAATAAGTGGGGGTGCTGCCACAATAGTGTGTCTCACTTTTGGGACATGTTGATTTTTTCCTAAAATCACTTCTTTTAGAAAAACTAATGATTTCAACCTTGATAGGTTCTATTTAAAGCATTTTAATTGAAGAGGGATAGATAGGACCCCCTTAGATCAAACCCCCTTTGATAGAACCCGTCTTATATTAAATCATTCCCAAAATGGAGTCTCCTTTTCACCTATCAAAATGGTAACATAAAAACACATTTTCTTTACCTTTTGATGGATTAAATAATGTCATTTAGAAATGATATTTTGTAATATTGTAGCCCTTGAAACTAGCTTTCCAACAAGTGTAGTTTTGATATGCTTTAATTTTATCTTTTATTTAAATTTAATTTTTACTAAACATTGGTTTTTCTCCAAACATCAAGCTCTTTGTTCTACAGAGGTGGAAAAATAGTGAAAACATGTAAAAAAAATCAAAAAACACCCTTTCCCTAGGTATTGATGTCCTTGTTTCAATAGAAAAATAAATTTTGGATTTCGATATATACACAAGAAGTTAGGTTGTACGAAACACGTGCATGTCCAAATTATAGTTACAATGACTTCAAAAATCAATTAAAAAAGATATATGTAACAAAAAATTATGAAAAAATATCCTTTCCCTAGATATTGATGTTGAGAATATATATTTCAAAAATTAGATTTTTATTCTTTACAACAAAAACATTATGTTGTACAACAAAAACGTTTCTTTCTAAAAATGTTGTTTTCTATTTAAAACTAGTTATTAAAGGAGATGTTGAAAGATTCATGATTTATTTCAATTTTTTTTTTAAAATATATTTAAAATCTACACACAAATTACCAAAAATCACTCAAGTTTACATCATCTTGAAATTCTTAATGGTTTAGCTACTATGGCTGTGAGAAGATGAAGATTCAATTAAAAGTATTTTTGTAAATTTCCATCTTGGGAAAAAAGTGAGACATAGTATTGTGATTTCACCTGTGGAGAAGATGCAAGTAAAAACCAAAAAAACCTACATGCAGGACTTACATCCATACCCCTTTGATAGGAGTATCTACATGCCTCATTTTCCATGAGGATACACAATTCTGATCTATTCAAAGTACAAAGCGACAAGCAACCCAATAGAGCACATCAAAGAATTTAGCACAACTTGTGTGGAAATTGCCTAAGAGCACACATACTTGATGAGATTTTTCCCTAGAACTCTTATGGGTCTTGCACTTGAGTGGTTTTCACAATTATGTGGGGGCATAACAACATGGCCCAAATTAGCCAACAAATTTGTAGATAACTATGCCTTTAACATTGAAAATGATATCACATTAGCCACCTTGTGTACCTCAAAACAAGAAGAGGGAGAGTCCTTTATCAGATACTTCCAAATATGGAGAAACTTGGTGAACCAATGTCAAGTAGAGATCCTTTAAAAAAAAGGTGGACATGTTTGTTGAAAACCTCCTGGATTCTTTCAAAGATCCCTTGCAAGTTCATTGTTGTGCACGCTTTGTAGACCTAGTAGAAAAAGGAATAATGATTGATAAATCACTTGTCACTAAGGGAACCCTTAGGCTCTCTTAGAATACAAACAATCATCACACGTTTAATGAAAAAAAAATACTGGTCTCAAAAAAATAAATCATGAACAATGGGTTTGTGGATACCAAAGTGGTAAACAAAATTGGTCATGTTGTCGCTCTAAGAGGACCTGAAGCCTTAATGACGACCAAAAACCCTTACACCAATGAAAAATTCCCTATGAAACAATCAAGGACTAGGACAACAAAGACCACTGAGGCAATACATTTAACATGAATACACTCCCCTCAGATAACCCATTGAAATGGTACTGAAGAAACATGTTCAATTAGGTGTCATACAACTACGGGAAACCACATCTTATGTGTAAATTTTAAGCCCTCTTGGTGGGACAATAATGCCTTTTGTGAATATCACCGAGGTAAATGACATCAAACATCCGCTTGTAGATAACCAAAAAATAAATTTTCATGACCTTATCAAACATAAAGTAATCGAGGTAGAGGGACAACAACAACACACCTCCTGGAATCGATAACACATGATCTACAAGACTCCCTTGGGTATGTGCAGGATCATGATGGACCAAAAAGTGGTGATATGATGGGTATGTGGCTGGCAACTTCTTTTTAACCCAAAATTGATGAAATAAAAAGGGTTTTTAAAGGAGATTCTCAGCTTTCCGCGAATATAAATTATTCTTTATTTTGAATTTAATAAATAATTATTATTCATTTTCTATTTGAATTATGACTAAAGTCCTGATTGATAGGTTGATTGAAAAACATCTATATCTTTCAAATGGTATCACATTTTTTGAATCTGAAACATGTGTCACATTCTATGCTTCGCATACTATAGGATTAAAAAGAGAAAAATTGATTTTCATGATGTTTTGACCAAGTTAAGGTGGTCAAACATACGAGTTTTTATATTTTAAAAAAGTTGTAATAAAAAAATCATAATTAATTATTTTCTTGGAAAAAAATAACAAAAAGGTATGCATCACATCGAGACATGAGTCCTCTAATTATATCTAAAATATTATAAAAAAATATTGCCATTTTATTATTGTTAGGGTGGTCAGATAGACACCTACTTCTTATTTTTTCCTTGAAATTTAAGTACTACTGCATTGAAGTTTCAAATTTTCACCAAATAAATTTTTTTAAAAATAAACCTACTAGTTTAGAAACTACATTCAATTTTCTATAGATTCTATTCTTACATATTTTTGAAATAATATAGATAACTTATTCAAATTTTTACGTCAAGTTGCCTAACTCTGATTTTTCTAAATTTTTTGCCACTTAAGGGTTTGTTTTTTCCATGATCTTGTAGATAGCCCCCTTCAAGACCACGGTTCAGGGAAAGGCTCAGGTTCAAGTACTAATAACAATAACACAACCAATTATATCAATACTAGCTATAATTACACCAGAATCCTCCATCTTTGTGCTGTAGATGAACATATCAACACCATTACCATAAAAAAGACCTCAGAGTGTGTTGTAAACAATCACAAAACTAAAATCACCATACCTACCCCTTTTCTTCCCAAGTAGTCCCAAGCGAAAGGCCATTTTAACTTGTTGGATTAGCTAGAGAAAACCCCAGCACAAATATCCATTTTGGAACTGGTATGCACATCACTTGAGCATAGGCACATCCTAGATAAGATGCTATAAGAAACCTCTATCCCAAAAAACCTCAACATCAACCGATTTCAATCCATGGTTGGATTCCTTGCGAAATATCACCATGTTACCTTCTTTGACAAAGACTACTTAGCCAAAAAGATGAACCATAATGACTCACTACACATTGAAGCCTTCATCCATAAAAATAACAATAAATGATCCTTGATAGATGGTGGAGCAGAATTGAATGTTTTCTTCCTTAAAATTGGTTAAGGCACTGGGTTTTTCTAAAGCATGTGTGGATAAGACAAAGAGCATAGTCATAAAAGGTTATGATGATGATGAATGATCCTCCCAAAGCACAATTACACTTCCACTTTGAGTGGGCCCATGATGTTGGATATGACTTTCTGTTGAGAAATGTGACTCAAATTACTGTATTGGTCGCTTCCTAGAGCGCTTATCTTTTCCTCCTTTGTCATCCTATTTCCTAAATCTTGAACCTCAAAACCTATGCTGTCGGGTTCTAAATTATTGTAATTGGGAGACAGTGTATTGGTCACGAGGTTGCTGAATGTTCTAACCTTGGAACCTTGTCGCAGTGTTTGAAAGTTTCTTAATTTCTCGATTGGCCAATCTCCTTTGTTGTTGTGGCAATCAGCTAATTCCTAACCTTTGACTAGAGGTTGTGAAGTTGAAGTTTCAAGTGACAAGGAAATCCTTCTAGTAGGATGTCGTAGCTCACAGGAACTTTGTAACCTCCATCACGAGGTTTGGAATTTTGGGTTTTAAGCGATGGAGTGATCCCTTTGTTAGCATGTCACGGTGTTTGGGGAAATCCTAACCTTCATCTAGAGGTTGTAAATTTTGGGATTCTCTTGACTGGGCGACATGGTCGGTGTATGGTGGGACCTATCTGCATGGATGGTGATGTTAGTTGTATGGCTGGTTGTTGCATAGATGTGGGGACCACTTGGAACCCAATTGTATGGTGGATCATGATGGAGGCCAACAGGTGGTGATGATGTGGAGGAAAGATAGCCTATGGGCCCATGTACTCGATGGTTGACTCGGTGACTCATGGTGAACCCTAAGTTTGATGACAGAGATTTGTTTGACTACGTATTTGACAGCCAACATTGATGATGGAATATGGCTCAAGGTGAAACCATAAAGGGGTGAGATAGTTGAATGGTTTGTTAGCAATAGAGAAAACTTGTGGGGGAGCATTGGTTGTGGATCTCTCATGGTAGCTCTCGCAGAGTGGAGGTCAACCCTGGTCAAGCTAAGCTATAGGACGAAAGGCTAGATGCGGTGAAGGTTAAGGGAAACTCTCTCGGAGCTTGAAGCTTGGAGTAGAGAGTGGTGGTGACTGTGAGTGGTGGTAACCAGAAGGCGTCGAGGCTGGATGTGAGGTTGAAGGGTTGAGTACTGGCTGAGGCTACTAGGAAAAGACTGAGATGATGCGGGGAGGTCGAGAGGCTACATGGAGGTTGAGTGGTTGGGTGTCAAAGAAGCTGAGGAGACCAAGATGTTGGATGCAAGCTGAGAGGCCAGATGCAAGCAAAGAGCTTGAGATACTAGGCACAAACTGGCTAAGAACTCGAGCATATGCTGAGAGGTTGTGATGTCATGCAAGAGACAGATCTTGCAAAAGGTGAAGGCTGAGTGATTGTGTGACAATGAGGCCGAGAGGCCAATGGTTGAGTCGTGTAGTAGCGTAGCCGTGAGATGTCTCCTACTGAGAGAGGTGGTTGCAAGGGGTTATGCTGCCATATTTTCTCTAGAATGAAACAAGATGTAAACTCTGTAAAGGTCATGAGCCTGATATTGTATTGTAACTATATTTTTTTGCTAAATATTACAATGGTGATCTGGGATTTTGGAGTGTGGGGTTTTTTTTACCCGAAAGGGTTTTCCCCATGTATATCTGTGTGTTCTTGTCTTTTGTTTCATCTTTCATGGTTGTTGATTCTATGTGTTTGAATCTGTTAATGGTGTTGTTGAAACTAATTAGCATGAGTTTCTCTCTAAGGGTCAATGTGGGAAATGAATTGTGCCTGTTTTTGCTTTATGAAATAGTAGTTGTGTCTTTGAGGCAATGTGAAGAAATTAAAATTACTGAAGGCACTGTTGTTCTCAAATGTTTCTATCTGAGATGACCTGTGTTTTATCCCAACAAGTGGTATCAGAGCAGTGTCACTATAGTAAGAATGGAGTCTAGGACTTGCTGATACCAACAAGTGGTATCAAATCCTTCTTTAGGGATGTGTTTTCCTTCCTGGTGTGTTTTTGTTTTGGGTATTCCTTTTGTGAAGATTTCTTAGTCTTGGGCTTGAGGAAATCTAGAGGAATCGACTGATGTTTTGATCCTTTGATGAGTGGAAGTTTTGTCTTTTCTGTTAAAGTTTTTTGGACAACACACATCATGAAAGATGGTGAAGATGGAGAGATTTGAGTTGGTCTTATTGAAATGGTGTGGCCTAAAGCTCATGAATTGGTAATCGTATAACTCGATTGCATGAAGGCTATGGAGTTGGTCATTGGTTGATCTGGAAGCTTTTGTAATAGCTTTCCTCTTAGATGCATGTGCATATTGGTGGTTTTGGAGTTGGCTTGAAATTGGCCTAGAGTTCCTAAATTGATATTTATACTTTCATGGATCTATGGTTTTGTAGGTTTTACATGGTCAAGCAAAACTTGTGGTTATGTGGAGTTGCAGTTAAGCTACTTTATATACCCTAGCTTTTGGGTGTGACTAGATGATATAGTTGCAGTTCGGCATGGTTTGAGGAGGTGTGATATCTTCTCTACATGGGAATGTTGGTACATGATTTTTCACTCAACATTCTTATGGTGGTGCTCATGGGTTTCCTGACTATGGTGCTCATTGTGGATGTGATTGGCGAATCAGATATGAGCTGGATATGGTGTTTGAGTCAAGTACTCTACATTGTTGTTCTCTTTGAGATCTCAGTTTTTCTATTTCCAGTGCAATGATGGGTTTGCATGTTTCTGTTGAATGGATCTATAGGTTGTGCAATGTTGTGGGTTGTCTTTACCTACATGTTTATTGTGAGACAACTCGGAAGTGGACTATCTATATCCACGAGTTTTATTTATTGTTGGTGCAAACTTGTTAGTTGGCCTTATCCATGGTCACTTGTACATTGGTGTGGTGCTTTGAGATGAGACGATGAATGGTGTTGAGTATCTGAATAGTCAGTTATGGGGACCTGTAGCATGTTTATCATGATTCCATGGATAGCTTGGATACACTATTTTGTGTAAGATTATTATAATGATTCTTTGGTCTGCTTGGTTTGGAGATCTTGGTGCAGCTTGGCATTGTTTCCAGATGGACATGTTGTTGTTGTGGACTTGGAGGATTTTTAGTTTAGCAGATGTTTCTTCATGATGCTTGGAGAACTCAGTGTCATGGTTTAGTGGGAGCTTTAGCAATGACTGTGGGTTCATCATGTGGTGGTGAATGATCTTCTTTAGTGTTGCAAATGTTACCAGGAGGAGCTCTTAGATCCTGTTGCTATAGAAGGGTTCTTTCACATTTGCATGGACACTATTTGAAGATGTGTAACATCTTGGAGCCATGGTGGACTCTTGTGAGTCTTTGGTTGAGGTATTGTTCAGTTGGATGGGAGTAGCTAGTTTTTCTGGTTGTTGTTTTAGCTACTGTTCTATTTTATTTTCTTGAGGATGGCTTCACATATGTGTTCAATTTGAGGTTGTTGCCTCTGTATAGCTTGTGAGCATAGTGGAGTGGTGGCAGTTTTGGTGCCCTTTCCATCTGTAGGTTTTGATGCTTGTGCTCTTGAGACTATTGCATATACACCTTGGCTTGTTCCTTTTCCTCTAGTGGATGGTTGGAACTATTTTCTAAGTTGGTGGACATCTCAAATGTCGTTGTAGGTGTCATTGTTGGAGAACAAAAGTATTTTAAAAGATTTTGTGTTTTCATTGGAAGGAGCTAGTAAGTTCTTCATCAAGTGGGAAAATTTGGAGAAATGTGACTCAAATTAGTAGCTTGGTCGCTTCCTAGAGTGCTTATCTTTTCCTCCTTTGTTGGCCTATCGCCTAAATCTTGAACCTTGAAACCTATGTCATGGGGTTCTAAAAGATTTTAAATGGGCGACAATGTGATGGTCACAGGGTCACTGAATGTTCTAACCTTGGAACCTTGTCCTGGTGTTCAGAAGTTTCTTAACTTCCTAACTATCCAATCTCCTTTGTTGTCATGGTGATCGGGAAATTCCTAACCTCTGACTGGAGGTTGTGAAGTTGGTGCTCTGGGCGATAGAGTGGTCCTTCTATCAAGATGTCATGACTTTCAGAACCTTGTAACCTCCATCATGATGTTTGGAAGTTTGGGTATTAAGCGATGGAGTGATCGCTTTGTTGGCATGTTGTGATGTTTGGGAAAATCCCAACCTTTGTCTAGAGGCTCTAAAGTTCGGGTTTCTCCCAACTGGGCAACATGGTCAGTGTATGGTGGGACCTATCTACATGGATGGTGACAACCGTTGTATAGTTGGTTGTCATGTGGATGTGGGGATCACTTGGGACCTGATTGGTTGGCGGATCATGATGGAGGTTGATAGGTGGAAATGATGTGGAGGACAGATGGCATGTGGGCCCATGTGATCGATGTTTAACTTAGTGACTCATGGTGAACCCTAAGTTTGAAGATGGAGATTTTTTTGACTACTTATCTAATGGCCAACATTGATGATGGAATATAGCTTGAGGTGAAACCCTAAAGGGTTATGGTATTTGAACAGTTTGTTAGTGATAGAGAAAACTTAGCAGCAGAGAATCGGCTATGGATCACTCTTTGTAGCTCTCGCAGAGTGGAGGTTGACCTTAGTCAAGTCGAGCTATAGGCCGAAAGGACGGATGTGGCAAAGGCTAAGTGACACTCTCTTGGAGCTCGAAGCTTGGTGTAGAGAGTGGCGGTGACTATGAGTGGCGGTAACCTAAACACGTGGAGGCTTGGATGTGAGGCTGAAGGGTTGAGTACTGGCTGAGGCTACCAGGTAGAGATCGAAATGATGTGTGGAGTCTGAGAGGCTATGTGGAGGTCGAGTGGCTAGATGTTGAACAAATCGAGGAGGTCGAGATGCTAGATGTAGGCTGAGAGGCTGGACACAAGCAGATAGGCTGAGATGATGGGCATGAACTAGCTAAGAACCTGGGTGTATGCCGAGAGGTTGTGACATCATGCAAGAGATGGATCTTGTGGAAGGTGAAGGCCGAGTGACTATGCGGCAATGATGCCGAGAGGCTGATGGTCGAGTCATGTAGTTGTGCTGTTGTGAGATGTCTCTTGTTAAGAGAGATGGTCGCAAGGGGTTATGTTGTCATATTTTCTCTAGAATGAAACAAATTGTAAACTCTGTTAAGGTCGTGAGATTGATATTGTATTGTAACTGTATTTTGTTGTTGAATAATACAATGGCAATTTGGGCTTTTGGAGTGTAGGGTTTTTTTTTACTCGAAAGGGTTTTCCCCACGTATATCTATGTGTTCTTGTCTTTTGTTTTATCTTTCATGGCTATTGATTCTATGCGTTTGAATCTATTAATGGTGTTGTTGAAACTGATTAGCATGAGTTTCTCTCTAAGGTTCAATGTGGGAAATGAACTATGCCTATTTCTACTTTATTACATAGTAGTTGTGTCTTTGAGGCAATGTGAAGAAATTAAAATTACCAAAGGCACTACTATTCTCAGATGTTTCTAACTCAGGTGACCCATGTTTTTCCCAACACTTTCCAAGTATTGGATCTAGAAATCCCTTATAATCTTCTCCTTAGTTGACCATGGATTCATGCCATGAAGTTCGTTCCCTCTACACATCATCAATTCCCACAACTTCCCTACCACATCACCAAAATTACTATCAAGGGTGACCCTAATCACTTTTTGTATTGCACTAACCTATGAGAAGTCTCTAAACATTATGTGCAACTTAACCATGAAGCCTCGACATAAAACTCATCCAAATACATTGATTCCTCAACACTCACTAGGACATTTGTTGTCCCTCAATCATTTTCTTCCACATCCTTTTCTTTTGCTACAAAATCTGAAGACCTTGAGATCCAAATCCATGAGAAGGGATGTGGATAATACAACATGAACACTACCTTTTGTATCACCACAATGCCAAAATTAGCAAAGAAATATGGAAATCCATGTTACAACATGGAACCTAAGGTCCTAATTCATGTACCTCCCAAAACTACTTTCTTCAAATGGGGAGACCTTGGAAAATAAGATATTGAGGATGTGTCTGACTGGTTCTATAAAGAAAATGAGACACCACTTCCAATAGAGCAATATAGTAAAGGGTTTCTAATGATGCAAGAAAAATGGTAGGATGGAACCAATGGTTTTGGCATAAACAAAAGTGGAAGAAGAGAAACCTACATACCTACTAAATGGGGGAAGAATCTTGGGTTAGGATGGAAACCAATAAAGGTGGGTACCACTAGAACCAAATTTCCTTCAAATAAGGAAGTGTGTGCTTCTAAATGTGTTGAGACATTGGAAGATTCTGACTATGACTTCTGTGACGATAATGATTCTAACAACTATGAATGGGAATCCTATACCTCTAGCACTTACGAACTGGATAACATTTTGCATGATCCAAACACACCTAGCCCTAAGGTAAACAACTATATGAACACCAACATCCAAGAAAATATCTCAATCCTTACCTTATCAGTTACTTCCACACAATTTGCAAATATCGATGATGGTATTTCCTTAGTCTACCCACAACTGGTTGAATTGGACCAACAAGGTCCTATTATTTTGGATACCTTTGAGAACAACAAAGCTATTGCTAAGTTCATAGGACTAAGATAAGGAATGACACAAAGAGACCATAAGGCTGGCTTCACGATAGAACTCAATGTGGAAGCATACTTTAGGGAGACTGTATCACCCTCTAGTCACAAAAATAATAATAAAGAGAAGGAAACGTCTTTGGGTGAAAACTGTGAGGTGCTCTTTGATTAGGGAAAAGTAAAACTAAAGGATGTATCCAAAGGTGAAAACCTCATTGAAGAACCTAAGGATGGAGGGTTGGACTTTCTCCCTATCACACAAGAGCAATCATTGATGATAATTGAAGATACACAAAAGGTCAACACTGGAGCACTTGAAGATCCTAAGATAGTGTTACTAGCAGCTTCCTTGATGTAGAAGAGGAAAAACCCAAATTCCAAGCATTCTTCACACAGTGCAAGGGTAATTTTTCTTGGTCATACACTGACATGCCTGGGTTGGACCATTAGCTAGTCTTACAACATTTTCCATTGAATCCAAATGCTAAATGGGTAAAGCAAAAACTCCTAAAAAATGCATCCACAAATCTCATTGTTGGTCAAGATAGAACTAAAGAAACTATTGGATGGGAGCTTCATCTGGTCTATTGATTATGCAAACTAGATCTCCAATCTGGTACCTATCACAAAAACAAATGGGAAAATCCACATATGTACTACTTCAGAGATTTAAATAAGGTGTGCCCTAAAGATGAATTTCCTCTCCCTAGCATTGACCTGATAGTGGATCTTATAATAGGGTATGAGATGTTGTCCCTTATGGATGGTTTTTTTTGCTATAATCAAATTCGTATTGCTCTAGAAGACCAACATATAACATCTTTCACTTTTCCATGGGGTACCTAATGTTGGAACGTTATGCCCTTTGGGCTAAAAAATCTAGGAGCTACATACCAGTAGGCAATGACTACAATATTTCATGTCCTAATGCACACACTAATGGAGGAATCTATTGATGATATCCTAGCAAATTCCTTAACTAGAGCTGATCATCTAAAGGTTTTAGAGAAATTATTTCAACTACTAAAAGAGTACAAGGTTCGTCTCAACCCGAAGAAGTGTGTCTTTGGAGTAAAGTCTAAAAAATTATTGGGATACATCATCTCATAGCCGAAGATCCACTAAGGTAAAAGCCATAATAGAAATTCCTTTGAAGAACAACAGTCAATTAAGGTCCTTCTACAATCTATTAGAAGATTCATTGATCAACTTGTAGATAAATTCCATTTTAAATTTATCACTTACATAATGGCATCCCTTTCATATGGACCGACAAATGCTAGGAAGCCTTTCATAGGGAAAAGAGTATCTCCTAACCATGTGTTGATGCCACAAATAGATGGGAAGCCCCTCATATTATATGTATCTATAACCACAACAACACTGGGGCCACTACTTGCTCAAAATGACCATGAGAAAAAGGAAAGATAAATCTACTATATTAGCATGACCTTAGTGGGGTATGAACTCAAGCACACTCATATCGAATGGGCCTTCATTGCAATGGTATTTGCAACACAAAAATTAATGCATTACATGTTGAACCACCAAAAAAGATAGTAGCAAAAATTGATCCACTCAAGTATCTTCTTAGTACAATAGTGTTAACAAGGCGATTAGCAAAATGGGTCACGGTCCTTAGTAAATATGACATCCAATATGTCAAGAACATGGAAATCAAGGGATAGGTAATTGCAGATCAAATCATAGACATGCCAACAAAAGTAGAACATCCCCTCATCATTTATTTTCTAGATGAGTCACTTTTCACACTTGAGACAACTAATGTATGGAAGATGTACTTTGATGGCTCCTACACCAATCATGGATTGGGTGCTAGAATATTGTTCATCACCCCACAGGTGACAGGATACCAAAATCATTTAGGATTTCATTCCCTTTTCTAAATAACATTACAATTATAAGGCCTTATTAACGGGATTACATATGGTGGTCAATTGGAAGATCCAAAGTATACAGGTCTTAAGAGATTCACAGTTAGTCATAAATTAGGTCAATGATCACTATGACACAAAGGATGAGAAATTGACTCCCTATAAGAAAATGGTCGACAAATTCAAGCTTTACTTTGTCAATGTCACCTTTTTCTCAGACACCCCACATACAAAAAGAAGCAGCGGACGCCATGGTGACCATCGTATCACTCTTGGACATACCTAAAAATGTGTTACAGTATGAGTTCTTAGTGGAATAGCTATTGGTCCCCACTTTTGATGTCCTAGAATCTAAATTTTTTTATGAACTTGTTGGTCCCAAGTCACCTTGGTACCTAGACACTTATAATTACCTCCATTCCCAGATTTTACATGATAACTTATCTAATAACCAATATAATAAATTTATTTGAAAAGCCTCTTGTTATGCCATCATCGGGGATACCTTGTATTGATGTGCCTTTAACAATTCCCTACTCCAATGTCTCAATAAAACTGAAGCACAAACAACCTTATGCGAAGTGCACCAAGGAATTTGTGGGGCTCACTCAAGTGGTCCTACCTTAGCTATAAAGATTATGCGGCTGGCATACTATTGGCCGACTATGGAACAAGAGGCATACTGATTTGTAAAAATATGTAGAGAATGTCAAGTTCATGGTGATCTCATTCATGCTGCAACACAAGAACTAAGGTCCATCACTTCGCCTTGGCCCTTTTCTCTATAGGCACTCGACCTCGTGGGAAAATTCACTGCAATTTGTCAAATAGCCACAAATTCATTATAACCACCACTAAATACTTTACCAAATGGATAGAGTCCATTCCCCCTTACCTTCATCACCAACAACCAAATTTCTAAGTTCATCCTTAGTTACATCATTTTTCATTACGGTATTCCACAGTCCATAATCACAAATAATGGTCATTCCTTCAAAAACCAAGACGTTCACAAACTGTGCAAAAAATTCCACATCCAACATCATTTTTCCACTCCCTACTACCCACAGGGAAATGATCAAGCCAAGGTATCCAATAAAACCATCATTAAAATCCTTAAGAAAACCATTAATGCCATTGGTTTTGACTGACACATCCAACTCAACTCAACCTTATGGGCATATCAAACCAACATTCATACTCCCACTGGAGCCACCCCATTTCCCCTAGTATTTGGTTCAAAGTCTATTCTCCCCATTGAGGTTGAAGTCCCCTCCCTCTAAGTATCCATGAAATGGTTAATCAATGATGAAGAGTACAAGATATCTAGGTTGCATGAGCTAGAATTACTAGATTAGTAAAGAAAGAAAGCACTGACCCACTTACAAGCATATCAAAACTATCTTTGCAGAACTTACAACAAGAGGGTCTTGGTAAGACATTTTGACATCGACAACTTGGTACTAATACAATCTCCTAAAAACTAGGAAAAACGAGAAAAACTTGGTAAGTTTGAGCCTAACTGGCTACGCCCTTATGTCATCACAACTTCCTTTAGTTATGATGCATAGCAGTTGTCTACTCTAGAGGGAGAACAATTATTTGAGCCTATAAACAACTTGCACCTACACAAGTTTTACACATAGCTTAAGAAATATCAATCAAAAGCATAAAAATACAAAAAAATTGAAAATAAAATAGTAAAGAGAAATAATCCATCATATAGTTAAATCCATCTCAATGGCACTTTGGATAAGTACCATGGTGAAAACCTAGCAAACAGGTGCCATGTGTAGAAAATATTCACTTTGTCATCTATTATCACTTCACAGGGTCTTTTCACCTTCACCAATTTTCATATAAATGTCCCTCCTTCATCCCGCATTACCCACAATAAGAGTAGTTACTATTCCTATGGCTTGAGATCAGTTGATGCTCATGGCATACCGCACAATCATTCTCACCATCCAATCCCACACAGTACTTGATTGGGGGAAAAAACCTAACACCCATTCTTAGTGGAATAAACCTCTAGATCTTGAGGACCTAACACAATTGAAAAATTAAAAAAAACATGTCAAAAATACAAAAAAAATCGTAAAACATGTCAAAAAAAAACATTCAGAAAAATATGTCAAAAATATAAAAAATATTTGAAAAATGTCAAAATCCCAAAAAAATCCAAACAATTATAAAACTATGAAAACAAAGTCAACACCTATCGGGTCAGTCTTTGTCATAGTGAAACTATGTTGCCTCTATGGCTGGACATAGGTAAGGCCATCTGTTGATGCACCTCCAATGCATTAGGTCAGTCTTTTTTAGGTTTTTCAAAATAAAATCATTACTCAATCCTTAGTCAATAAGAAAAAGTCATTGGTCATGTCAAACTAGGAGGTATCTCTGTGTATAATGTAGGCAAGACCATCAATTGATGATCCCTTGATTCTAGACTAGGTCATTCCATTAGGGTTCATCACCTTCACTATCACACATGTCAGATATCTTCAAATAAAACAATTTTTTTTTAGGCATTCCTGTTAGTCAGAGTTTGGTTGAACAACGTGGTCTCTGCATGTACAACGTAGGCAAGGCTTTATCCCCGGAGGCCTTAGATGCCGTTTCCTCTTAGGGTTTTTTTCATATTGTTTATATCACATGGTCATGCAATGAATGAATCGAACACAAGGTCACAAATGGTGCATAATAAAACCAATCTAAATCAATGTCATGTCTATCAAATTTTTCATTTAAGAGTTTTCAAGATGTGTCCTTGACATCAAACTCTTTGTTGTCAACCAATTTATTAAGGATATGTATTTCTTGAATCAACATCTAATCTATCAAATTAGTCATTTAAGAGTCTTCAAGATGTGTCCTTAACATTGGACTCTTTTCTATCAACCAATTTATTCAGGATATGTCTTTCCTAAATCAAGATCTAATCTATAAAATCAATCATTTAAGAGTCTTGAAGATGTCTCCTTCTTGATGAACCAGACTCTTACCTATCAACTATGGGTCTTCAATATGTGTCCTTCTTTATGTCAGACCCTATCATGTCATCTATTCAGGACATGTCCCTCCTGAATCCCAGCCTTGGCAATAGTCAAAATTAACATTTCAATATTTTTTAGGATGTGTCCTTCCTAAAGGGTGACCAGTCAACATTGTCATCAGCAAGTCAACCTTGGCAAACAAACAAAGATCTAATACACATGTCTTGAAAATAATTTTTCATTTATTTTTCAATGAAATGATATGACCATGTAACTAGCCACCTTGACAGTGTCCTATGATGGATTTAGAGGAGCAACAATGTTACATGAGCATATCTTGTTTTTTGACTAATTGTCTTATCTTTTTTAAGTTGTCATGTTACTGTCCACCTCAAGGATGTCCCAATGACATGATTTAGAGGAGAAATGATGTATCATGATGATTTTCTTATCTTTTCAAAGCTTTCATGTCACTATCCACCTCAAGGATATCCTGGAAATAGGATTTGGAGGAGCAACGATGGTTCATGATACATTTTATTTGGATTGTTGTTTGTGGTTTGTGTCGACAAAAAGACTAGGAACAATTGGGTTCCTAAGTATGAGTCATGACAATCCTTGTCTATGACTATTTTCTTTTGGAAAATGCATGACATTAAACACCATTGGTCTATCTCATATCATGGTGTTTCTTGTCTGTTGCAATAAACCACCCAATGATGATTAAAATGTAGAGGCTTAGTATAATGACAACAAAGTGAAGACATATTCTTCTTTCACATTAACATAAATCATCTTAAGGATAATACACTTCTTCCATCACATCTGGATGATGTACTATGAAACAAGAAAATCACCTGCATTCATTACAATATTAGAATAGCATGCATCTTACATCCACATCCATTTGGAATAGGTAAATTAAAACTTCAAATCATTATCATATACATTTCATAACACAATGCATACAATGACTATATATCATATCTCACATACATCCATTACATCATAAATCAAGTGTATCAATCCTAATTAAAAGCATACATCATCATCATCACATAAGCATGACTCATCAAGCAATCATCATTACATCACAAAAACAAACACATGATATAATCGCCACCAAAAATACATATCATATATATATATAAATGTCACAGTATAATATCCGAAATGTATATAAAAAATGGAGCTCACAGGGTCTATAAAAATAATGCAATTTCTATAAATACATAAACATGTCCCTATGGTGAACTCCCACTACTCTAAAAAGGAGAATGAGGAGGTGACTAATGAGAATAACCTGATGATCGTTGTGCAGACAGGGGCCTATCATAAGGTCTTGACCTGTGAGGCCCTAGAACACCACCACTGCTCTAAGATCTACTGTGGGACCATTGGCTACGTGATCTACTATTGAGTTCCTAAGAAGCACTAGGAGCCTGTCTCTCAGGAGGTACCTCTTGCTCATACAAATCCTTGTAGTATCACTCTCGATCGCCAGCCCTAACTAACTCTTGATCCATGTCTGTAACTAGCCCACTGCAAAGTGCGAAGAACTCTATGAACCTTTACTTTGTCTCCTATCACTATGCCACTGCTTGATCTCTCTCCAACTATGCACTATCCCTCTCTAGCCACATCTCATCTCTTTCCATGGACATAGCCCTAACCCACTCCTCCAAGACCTCTAGTTGGGCCAGGAAATCAACCAACCACTGATCTATGGGATGGTCCTCCTCCTCATGCAGTGGTCTCTACCCCTTATCTACATCCACTCCTCTACAGTCTAATCTTAGAGATTTCTCTCCTCATCTCCAATCTCCTCCTTGCGGAAATCCTCCACATCATGATATCCTGCTTGTAATAAATTAAGGGAATCCAAATCCTACTTCTGTCCCCTAGCCTCCTCCCCAACTACCTCCCCTCCAATGGCCTCCTCCCTGAACGACTCCTCACCAATGGACTCCTCCTCTCCACCTACCTCCCCCATGGCTAGATCCTCTCCCTCCACCTCACCATCATGGATGAGTGATAGTACTCTACCCTAGCCTCTACCACCTTTTTGACCTTGTCAACCACCCCTCCCACCTCTTCCTCTACCATCATCACCTCCACCTCTACCACCTCGACCACCGTGACCACCCCCTCTGCCACCATGACAACTTGTGGGCCTGTACCTTAGCGCTATATATTCGCTGGCTAATCAGGATCTATGTATGCCATGGGTCTATGTTGTGCCTACTTGGTCTTTTCCTTTTCTTGTCCTTGATTTTTGTTTTGTTTTCACTTATTTCAACATTGTTTCGATGCTCGGTCGGTAGCTAATTTCCTCTCATTTTCACTTGGCCTTTTTGTTGTTATATCCTTTTTGTTTCCTAGTTTTGGTGTTTTGTTATGCTCTTAATGTTTAGTTTGTTACCAAAAACCAAAATCTCATAGTCCTACATTTCATCCAAAAAGAAATTGTATCTTCATAAAATTCTAGCTCTACCCAGTATTTCATTGATCAAAATTTTAATCTCGATAATTTCCTTTATTATCAGAGTCCTGTATTTTATTGTTTCTTTCTAAACTTTTGAAACTAGAGAGTTTTCTTTCAAATTGTGTTAAATTTATCTTTTAGACTTTGTTTCTAGTCTTTCATTTCATTTTGGTTTTCTTTTTTCTCAAAAGGTATTTCCTGGATCCCAATGTTGTTTGCTCCTTTCAGAAACAATATCAGAAAGCTTTAATCCTAGTAATTAGTAATCAATTACATATCTTTAATGACATATACCTTGAAAAGCACTAGTGTGACATTTTATTGCCACGTATAATCACCACGATGGCTTTCTACTCAAATAACGAGCCAGCGCAGAAATCTAGGTGTTTGTGATTTGGACCCTAATCTATAATGATTGTACCTTTATTTTAGGAATTAATGTGAATTAACTGGTAATTAATGAAGGTGGTGAACTACCTATGTACTTGGCACCACCTCAAGCAAGAAATTTCATTTTGAACACTCCACTTTGTGTCATATTTCAAATTTTCTAAGGACATTGAATTAATGAAGCAACATTAGTGTGCAAATAGAGGTAAAATTTCAAGAAACTAAGACATAGCTACCAAGGGTTTTGAAGTTGCATTATGAAGAATCACCATTAATAATCAGAACTAGGTATGTTTCGAATAACTGATACTTTGTTAAGAGTTTCTCAAGCTAAAAATATTGATAATTGTATTTCCCATTCAAAAGTTTAAATGTTAATTATTCTTTGAATTGTTAAATTTAATTGAAAATGAATTGAAAATTTTAAGAAACGTAAGTTTTGGTTAAATCTAAACCTAACTCGCACACAAGACACATATTCTGAAAATTGCAAAACACAATATTTACAAAATGAGTACTTCTGATGCAAGGGCAAAAGATGAATTCAAGGATTGCAATTCACAAGCAGTTTCCATCAACGTAGTGGTTATAGATACCCACATGGGATGGTCTTCTAACATTGAAATTCACTCACATCTATTACAAGAGAATGTTTCCCAATGTACCAAGAGTGTTATGGCAAATGGATTACTTCCTACAGGAGAATTTCCACCAGCAATGCAAGCTCCTAAATTAGTTATACAATGTATAAATCATTATAACCCAGCTAAGAATTTTTTGAGAAAGAAGGAAGAGTTTAAGCAGACTTATCTCAGAAAGGAATCATATACACATTTGGTCTCCCCATTTACACACAGACATTCAATGTTGACATGAAGACCAAGACCAAAACATATCAAAGCATTGAAGAGTGTAATAGAGAAATTATGAGCACCCAATCGTGCCAACAACCAATTACACAATAGACCAAGGTAATTAAGAGGTCTATGTTTAAACAAGAAATGCAATACATTATAACTTTGTTGAGCAAAGTAGTTGGTTTAAGAGATGCAAGTAAATTCAAACATTGGATGTTCATGATAATATCCTACATGATAGAGGGTCCTGTGAAGCTACATTGGGGAAAATTAATAAGCAACAGAATACTTGAGTAGGTTACTATATTCCCCAAAACAAGATGCTTCTACATGTCATCATATATCATTTACTCTTGTGATATGAGAGCCAATAGACAAGGGTTGAAACAGATTGGTACTCTGGGCTCAAAACTTGACAATAGTTTGATATATGCACATCTACCCTAGAACACCGTCCACGGGTATAAAGATGATTATAGAAAATTGAATGATTTCTTCTATATGAAATTGGTGAGAAAAATGGAAGGTGATAAAGCTAAGAGATTATCCCTAGAAGCACAAAGTGCCATTCGGCCTATGGGAGGCTGGTACATATAGTTCCCAACTTACTCCTACATTAGAGTGGAGGGATTTGATGATCCTATAGATAAAATTGTTTAATTGGAATTAGTGAGATAGTTAAAAACCATCTTAGGCTCTTTATAGCCATGCTCATGAAAAGGACTCTTTCAAATTTCCCATTACAATAGGAAATTATAATTGCAATGCAATTATAGTGACTAATTTGTGTGAGGAAGAACTGAGGACCTACCATTTTTAAGAATTCCCTCTTCAGAGAGTGTACTATGATAATGAAGGAAATATTGCTAAAAATATAGCTAGTTTTCATGCTCATGTGCCTCATTTAGAAGATTATTGGCTTAAGTTCTATGAAGATGAGCATGTGGTAAGAAGAAGAAAATATGAAAGAATGACTTTAAGATTTTCTTGGATGCTCAAGCTTTATGAAATCTTGGACCAATTGGAAGAAGATGATGGTCAAGTGTTGAACCAATTTTATAATGATGACAGGGTATATGATGAACCCATTCTAGACCCAAGTGTTGACGATGAAGATATGACATCAATTGATGACTTTACTAGACTAGATGTTGGGGCAGTTCAACTTGTTCTTGACCATAACAAGTTGAACTACCCCAACATCTAGTGCTAATGTCACAAGAACAAGTGGATACAATTGTTCTAGTTCCTCATAATATGAATATGTTTAAAGAATGGATTGAATACTGGGTAAAGCAAGGAGAATAATTTATTACATATGCAATAATAAAGTATAATGGAGCATGCCATCATTTAGAGAAATTGAAAATATTTGAAGATGAATGCAGATTTTTCTAGGAGCAAGTCATTGATGAAAGGTGAAACATTGAAATTCTCATGCATACAAACATCCAAGAGTTAATATAGAGTAATGTAATATCAGGACATGAAATTTCATTGCCAGGAAAGTGGAAGAAATAGCTAAAATGAGAAGGTGACATTGAATACAATGTATTGAAGGATTTGAAAGAGTTGTCATTGAGTGCAGAGGATTTATTAGTGAAAAAAAAGAATTTATTGAAACATTGACATGTCAAGGTTTTGATCCCTAAACATTAGGACAGGAGGGAAAGGAAGATAAAGATTTCAAAGAATGGATAGAAAGGATGAATAGAGATCCTGTTCAATTACTGATGTAGGAGGTCATTGATGAAATAATACAGTGCAGAAATGTTATAGCCAAGTATGAATTAGATAAAGCATAGAAAAATGATGTCATACTTCAAGTAACTGAAGATTATATTAGGATCAAGCTCACTTGGAGAGCAACACGAATAATTTAAAAACAACGCATGCATCAAATATTAAGAGCTTTCTAAGAATATTAGTTGAAGAAAGAACGAAGAGTCCCGAAACTGGAGTCCTAAGCAAAAGGGAAAGAACCAGATACTAGATACTGGAAATATGATGAAGTTTATTTTGGTTTCAATTTTAAATTTGTAGGTTGATCTCGGTCCTGGTAGATGTTCCTCATTTTAGTAGTTTGGAAGGAAGCTAGTAGCCTTGATTGATACAGAATGTTCGTGTTGAAGTATGAAGAAAAGTGTTTCTATAGATGAAGTGAAATCCTTGACTATTCTACAATGTTCTTGATGACAGTTGCAAGATTCCACATGCCACATTTTAATTTGTTGTTTCTGATTGTCTAGAAATTTTTTAAGTTGAACTTCTAGAGCCTTGTTTCTATTAAAGGCCATCTCCTCCCACATTTTTATTTTAAGTTCAAAATTTGTGGATGTCAGAGGAGCATAAATTTTTTTTAGGTTTTGTTATTTTTTCCCATTTTCTAAACCATTCCAACATAAAAATTTGTATGCACATAGAAATTAATTGATATTAGAGCTTTATGGATAGCTACCTATCTCAATATCTTTTGTAGCTAGTTTTGTAAGTTCAGCTAAACAAGACTATATGCTATACCATTTAAGGGTGCATACAAAACCTACTGGGCGTCCATAAAAAAAACCCTCTCTTTAAAAGCTTGCACCGTTTTATACGTAGCTTTGAAGTAATCTAGTGAAATATAAAGCGGTTTGCTCTATTTTGATTAATTTTTTGGGTCATCCATGGAGAATAACTAGGAGAAACTTCTATTTTTCAATATTTTTCATACTTTTATTTAGAAAAGATGTTTATTATTTTGAAAATGTTCCAAAAATATAAATGAATGGAAAGAATTTTGTTGAATTTTCTTTTATTTTCCATGAAATTTTTGAATGCTTAATGCTAAATCTACTTGAGTGATAGCAAACAATTTCTGATGTTCATGAAATATTATGTTGAATCTTTTGATTTCATGATGTTATTCAATGAATGAGGTGAAATTTTATGTGAAAGGTTTACAATTTTTAGCAAAGCTAGAAATAACTATAGTCCCTTTGAGATTAACAACAAATGTTACATCATTACCCGAGAGCGACCCTAGTACAACCATGACCTAGTTATCAAAGACTTGGGATTGAACGAAAGCCAATCTTTGTCCTATGAGTGCAAAATTTACCTTTAGTTTGTCTTTGTTCCATGTCTTTTGAGAAGGATGGGCTCTTCGCAGTATTGTCTATGGTATTTGATTCAAATTTTTTACTACGAGTAAAACCATTGTCAATAGGAACTGGTGCTTGAAGGAGGGCCTATTGTTGTTATTTTTGGTTACATTAGGTTTTAAACTAGATTTCCATAAAATCACCATATCTCGATCTAGTGATCCTTGGGTGCCCTTAGTCAAGCTTAGTGGTTGAATGTATCTAGATGTCAAAAGTCTAGAAGTTTAAGTGCAAGTCTAAAGATTCCAACTGTTATTGCACCATCACCTCCTATAGTGATGGAATTCTTTAATGTGGAGTCATCGATTCAGTTTTTTGTGTATAACGATTTACCTAAAAATCCTGATAAGTTGTGTCCTAAGTATTATTTTCACAAATATGTTGAAGATCATATTAGTGTATTCAAAGATACATTATTTCGAGCAAGAATTCAACATGAAGATGTCGTATGTCAGTTGTTCCCATATACTCTAAGTGACGAAGTTTACCAATGGTATATCAATTTGCCCCACAATTCTATCAGATCATGGCAAGACATGGAAACTCAATTATTAGCCAAGTTTAGAACACCGACTGACCCTACTTTGTTATATCATCAATTTTCTCAAATCAAGAGGTTCAAAGGTGAACCTATAATTGCTTTCAATGATAGATTTCAAAAGGCTTATTCTAGGTTACAAGCACCATATGTAGTGGATAATTTGTTTGCTATTGCAATTTATTATACAGTAGTAGATCCTTTAACTACTATGTTTATTAAGTGAAGAGAAAATCCTCCCACTACTTTACCAGAAGCCTGTGCTAAAGCTGTAAGTGTAAATTTAGAAATGAAACATCTCAGAAATGGATTGTCCACAAATGGTGGAAACAGATCAAATATTTACCCTACCCCAAATGTAAATGGAGTTCCTATAGGTCATTCTATGGCTCCTAATGCTTATCCTACAGTGGTCCATAATGGGGCATTTCCTCAAAATACTTTCTTTCAACCAAGAAATAGTCAAGCTTTAGTCCCTCACCCTGGTCCAACTTTTATAGAATTGTGTCCTAATGGAAACTCTTTTTTCTCACAAACTCAACAAAAAAAAATGTCAAAATTTTTGAGGAAAAGGAAGACATGAAAGAAATTACAACTCAACTCAAAATATTAACCATAGAGGCTACACAAATACAAAATCCAAATTTCTATTCTTAGAATAATAATTAGAATTCGCAAAATTGAGTGTACAATGCTCCTAGGCCACCTAGACCTTGGAATACACGCCCTAATAACGGGGGAGTATCCACACCTTTAGATAATCTTGATTCACCTGATGAAAAGCATACATCAAAAGTGAACTTAGCTAACCTTGCAATGAACAATTGATGTAGAATTCATAATACAAATTCTCATGCTAAAGTGGATTGTTCACAATTTTAAATTGCTTTAGACATTTTCCTTGTTGCTACTCATTACAATGAGCATTGTGATTCTCATCCTCCTAAAGGAAATGAATTAGTTTTGGTAGGATATGACTCTAATTTTGTCCTAGAAAGTTATGAACACTTCAAATTACCTACTACTATCACAAGTCATGCTCCAAAATATGAAGGTGATAATTCAACTATGACTTTGGAAACATATACTTTCCCTTATCAAGATGAAAACGAGCGTTAAGAAATGGATGAAATACATGTTTTCCAATAGTATTAGAAGGGACATAATTACAACACGAGGAACAATGTTAATAGTGGAGGTAAATTCAACAAGCCTTTAACAACATTTATCCCACCTAATAATGTGAATACTCTACTTGATGAAAAATCAAGTAATAATCCTGGGTTACTCAAGGTGACCTCTTACTACAATTCATCAAATGTTTCAAAAGGTGAAAAGATAGAGTCCGCTAACCAAAACAATTTGACTAACTATTTAGTGGAGGAAATTAAGAAGGTGAAGATTAGCCTTTCTCTATCAAAATTTCTTAAGACACCTATAATCAAGAAAGATTTCTTAACCACTTTAGAAAAATTTCCTAAAGAAAGAAAATTCAAAGACCTTCAAGTGAAAGATAGTCAGGCTAAAATAAAAGATAAGAAAATTATTCCCATAGCAGACACGCATGTAGCCTCTTACAAAGGAAAATTAGAGTCCCCGCCATTTTTTCTCACTTTGAGAATATTCGGTAAGAATATTCATAATCGTTTAGTAGACTTTGGAGCATCTACTAACATGATGTTGTTATCCATATGTTAGACATTAGGGTTAACCCCTGCAAATTCTTTAAAGAAAGTCACTCAAATTGACAAGATAGAGGTAAATGTAGTAGGAGAGTTGACAAATATTCACATGTAATTGGCTTCTGATCCCAAAATCCAATATTATATTGACTTTCAAGTCATGGAGATACCTGATACTTATGGTATGCTTCTAAGTATAGATTGGTCCAAAACATTGAATTGATACATGGTTACCAATTTCTCACACATGTGGTTACCGTGGAAAGGAGTTCTTAATCAAATTTAGATTGAAAGAGAACCATGCATGAAGTACATGATCATAGATTATAATCAGAAAAATTAAGTTCTATATGTCAATGTAGAGCCTGGATTTACAGAATACGAAGTTTAGGAGTTAAAATTCAGGAAGTTTTTACTTGTAATGCTAAGAAATCTAATGAACTAATTCCTAGAATAGATGTTTTAATTGAATCAGATTGTGATTCTTTAGAAGAAGAGAATAGTCCTTATGATAATTTTTAGTAGAATATTATTGCAAAAGCTTGTGAAATCAATAAAAGTAAAATTTCCCTAAAAGGTTTGTTGTTGCAGGATTGGTGCAGGTTGGATAATGTTGTACATTTAGAAAATAGTTGTATGATGTTCTTAGAGATAATCCATAGGATTGAGAATCAATACTATCTAGAACATGATAACACAAAAAGAAATGAACTAGAAATGTATAGAAATGAAGATCAAAACATATAGACTAAAAATATTTATACAATGATATCGAAAAATGGTAGAAGATTGGCTACAAATGACCAAGCCTAGATTCTTAAATTTGATGGATCAAAATCAAAATAAGGAATTGGAATTGGAATTGAACTTATCAATCCACAAGGTAAGTCTTTTCTTGTTGTATATCAATTGTAATTTGAATGTACTAACAATGTGGGAGAATATGAAACCCTTATACATGGTTTGATCTTGGCAATCAAGAAGAAAGCTAGAATCCTTAAAGTGTTTCGTGATTCAGAATTGGTAGTTAAACAAGTCCAAAAGCAATATATTTGTCACTACAAAATATTATCCAATTATCGACACATAATATGGGATTTAATTGAATATTTTGACACATTCAATATTACTCATATCCCTAGAAGATTCAATCAGAGAGCTGGTGCTCTAGCTACTGCTACTAGTACTCTAGAACCTTTAGAGACTTTAGATTTGAAAAGATTCACAGTTGAATTGGTATAATTACCTTTGATTCCTGATAATGTCACTATCCTACAAGTATTTGAAGATGATTGACACATATTGGAATTCATTACTAATTTTGGTATTTTTGAAGCACAAGTAATTGAAGAGATAGATCATCCTAATGGTGAAATTTGAGATGAAGAATTGACTCAAGGCAGAGAATAATATTCTAAAAGGAATAATTTAGTTAGAATGATTGTTTGATATTGACCAGATAGTTAGACAAAAATATTTTCCTCAAAGTGATGGAGGAATATCTAAATTATACAATTTGCATACTAAAGAAGATCCTGAGAACGTACTCATAGGGAAGGTTTGGACTGAAGAAGAAAAGAGAAATATTACTCAGGCACTTAAATATTACTGGAAGGTCATAGCATGGGCATATGACGATTTGAAGATGTATGACACTTCCATAATTACACATACTATACCATTGAATCCTGATGCAAAATATTTCTGACAAAAAAAAAGTCCATTAAATGCACTCTTAGAGCCTTTAATTCAAAAGGAAGTTCATAAACTGATGTCAACCAAAATAATTTTTCCAATCAGACATTCCATTTGGGTGGAAAATTTAGTCCCTATAAGGAAGAAGAATGGAAATAAACAATTGTGTGTAGATTTTTGGAATCTCAACAAAGTGTTTGAACAAGATAATTATCCACTACCCTCATTGGAAGAAGTGTTATAGATAGTTAATGGTTCACAAATAATGTCCTTTTTGGATAGATTTTATGGATATAACCAAGTAATGGTAGCAAGGGAAGATAAGATGAAAACAACTTTGACCACGAAGTGGGGAACTTTCTCTTACATAAAGATGCCATTTGGATTCATAAATGATGGAACTACGTTCCAAAGAGCCATGGACTATTCTTTTTGAGAATTGATAGGAAAATGCATCATTATTTACATGGATGACCTTACAGTATTTTCTAAAGATAGAAAAGATCACATTCAAGATCTCAGAGAAACAATACAAAAGTGTGAAACTTATGGGGTTTCATTAAATCCTAAAATGTGTATTTTTAGGGTGACTAAAGGAAAGTTACTTGGACATATCATTTATGAACATGGTATTTCAATCAATTTAGATAGAGTTAATGCACTACTCAAGTTACAACCCTTGGGAAGTAGAAAATAATTGAAGTCATATTTTTGTAAGATTAATTTTGTTCAAAAATTTATTACAGGATTCACTGAAATAGTGAAGCCACTCAATGATATGTTAAAGAAATATTCCAAGACAGAGTGGATGAATGAGGCTAAAACTTCCTTCAAGACTATAAAGACTGCAATCACAAAAGCATCGGTATTGGTAAGTCCAAACTATGTTAAACCTTTTTATATTTACTCCTTTACCTTTGGTTACACTAGTGCAGCAATATTAACACAAAAAGATAAAAATAAAGAAGAAAAACTAATTTATTTTATGAGTGCTTCATTCAAGGAAGTAGAATTGAGATACACAGATATTGAGAAACAAGCCTTTGCTTTGGTCAAAGTTGTACGCAAGTTCAGACATTACATCCTCAAAAGTATAGTCAAAGCCATTGTCCCAAATTTGGCTGTTAAAATGTTGTTGACATAGAGTGAACTTGAAGAAAAGAGATCTCAATGGGTCACTTTTTTACAACAACATGATTTAGATATCATACCCATGAATTTGGTTAGAGGACAAGATTTGGTCGAATCTATTCCAAAAATAGATCCACAAATATCAAGCCAACAATATACATTGGATGAAAAAGATCAAGAAGATTGGTATTCAAACATTTGGCATTATTTGGTCAGTCATACTTGCCCTGGTCATATGAAAAGGAATCAAAGGATATCCCTCAAGATAAAATCACAAAGTTACATGATCAAGGAAGGAGCTCTATTCAAAAGAAATTATGAAGGAATCTATTTAAGATGTTTAAATAGAAAAGAAGTTGATAAAGTGTTGCAGGAACTACATGATAAATTTGGAACAACTCATGGAGCACCTCTAGCTACTACACACCTCATTTTAAGAGTGGGTTACTACTGGCCCACAATTTTTAAAGATACTTATGAACATGTCAAACATTTTTATATGTGTCAAACAACATCAAATAAAGGAAGATTCAATGCTCAACTGCTGCAACTGGTGATGGAGATGCATCCCTTTTCACAATGAGGATTAGACTTTATTGGAACTATCAATCATCCATCTTCTACTGGCCACAAATTTATATTGACTACTACAAATTATTGCACTAGATGGACAAAGGCATACCCTAGCAAGCAATGCATTATATACGTGGTCATTAAATTCTTAGAAGAAAACATTATCACCAGGTTTGGAATGTCGTATGCATTGGTATGTGATAATGGCCCTGCTTTTACTTCATTGAAATTTTCTAATTCAGAATTTGAATATGGCACAACACTAAAATTTTCATCTAATTATTATCCTCAGGGAAACAAATTAGTTGAATCATTAAATAAAAATTTGTTGAATATAATTAGAAAATTGATTGAAAAGAACCCTAGGGAATGGTATTCTTTGTTAAAATTTTCCCTTTGGGTAGATTGTACTAGAATGTAAGCTGCATTAGGGAATTCTCCTTATCATTTAGTCTATGTGATAGATCTTATACTACCAATAAACTTAAAAATCCCTACCCGACAGTTTGCACAAGAATATATTGGATTAGATGATCAAACAGAAGCTAGATTGTTGCAATTGATGAATTTAGATGAAAAATGTACTTGAGCTATACATCACTTTGCTAAACATCATTTGTAGCACAAAAATATGGTTTGATGAAAGAGCTAGATTAAAGACCTTTAGAATATCCAATTTGGTCCTATATTGGAACAAATCTCATGAACCTAAAGGTGAACATGGTAAGTTTGAAAAATTGTGGATAGGCCCATACCAAATTTATGAAATCTTGGGTGATAGTACTTCTAGATTAAAGTCTTTGACTGGTGAAGATATCCCATTTCTTGTGAATGGGCAATTCTTAAAACATTATTTCCAGTTATAACTAAATAGTTCTGCAATAGGCTCTGTAAATAGCTCTATAAGTAGTTCTCTAAATATTTTTGTAAATAGTTTTGGTTTTTTTTTTGTAAATAGTTTTGGTTTTTGTAAATAGTTTTGTTTTTAGTTGGTTTTGTTTTGTTTTTTTGTCGTTTTTATTTTTTTCTATTTTTTTCTTTTTCATTTTTTTGGAGTGTTGTGTCATTTGATTTTACATTAATTGACAACCTTTGAAGGTCTACAAGTCAATATAATGTCAACTCCAGAACCTTAATCTTTATTGTGATCAGAAATAGTTTTCCATTTATAAATTGGTGGAGAATTATTCAATTTTTTGAATATACTTTGATTAGTATGAATCATTCAGTTGATGTTGAGCTACAAACAAATACATTTAAAATGATTCTACTAAAATTTGGGATAGTAGTTGTTTGCATTAATTGAAAAATCAAAAGACTACCTTTGCTACCACTGTAATTCCCAACCTAATAGCAGGCTTCAATGCTTGCAAGTTGATACAAGAGCTATTATTGTAATATCAAAAGTAAAAAATGAGCTATCATTGCCATATATATATATATCAACTGACTAGGCCATCTAAATAACTCTACCGGGCCTATGGACACTTGATCGATAGTAGAGCTATGTTTGGGGGAATTATGGAGATAACCTTGTTGGGGCTATGGATGCTTGACTGACAACAAGGCTCTATCCCTGGTTGACATAAAAAGAATTGTCATATTATGTAGGTTAATGCAAACAATTGCTATTTCTAAGTTTACTATAGTGAAAATAACCAATTGCACACACGTGAGCTCAGTAATACTTGATTTTGCATGCTAACTAAAGTAAAATTTGAATATGGAATAAGGATCCCATGATTTATAATTAGAATACTAAGGAAAGTTGGAATATTGATGTTAGATCTAGAATTGACTTTCTATTGTTTTGTTTTGTTTTGTTTGTTGCTAGTTGTTGTGTGGTCTCACAACATGCCCCATTTTGTCCATTGGCAAAATGTGGACCCCCTCTTTTTCCTTTTCTTGTCCTTTCTTTTTGTTTTGAATTCATTCTTTTCAGTGTTGTTTTGATGCTCGGTTAGTTGTTAATTTCCTCTCTCATTTTCACTTGTCCTTTTTGTTTTTATAGCTTTTTTGTTTCCCATTTTTGGTGTTTTGGTATGCTCTTAATGTTTAGTTTATTACCAAAAATTGGAATCTTAGAGTCCTATGTTTGAGCCAAAAAGAAATTGTATCTTCATAAGATTCTAGCTCTGCCTGGTATTTCATAGATCAAAATTTTAATCTTGATAATTTCCTTTATTATCGGAGTCTGGTATTTTATTGTTTCTTTCTAAAAGTCAGAAGCCAAAGATTTTTCTTTGAAGTTGTGTTAAATTATCTTTTAGACTATATTTCTAGTCTTTCCTTTCATTTTGGTTTTTGTTTTTCTCTAAAGGTATTTCCCAGATCCCGGTGTTATTTCCTCCTTTCAAAAGAAATATTGGAAATATTTAATCCCATTGATCAGTAATTGATTGCATATATTTAATGACATATACCTTGCAAAGAACCAACATGGCATTTGATTTCCACGTATAATCACCGTGTTGTCTTTCTTCTCAAATAATGAGCCAGGGCAAAAAATCTAGGTGTTCATGATTTGGACCATAATATGTAATGATTGCACCTTTATTCTAGGAATTAATGTGAAATAATAGGTAGTTAATGAAGGTGGAAAACTACATATGTACTTGGCACCACCTCAAGCATGCAATTGCTTTTTCAACACTCTACTTCACATAATATTGCAAATTTTCTAAGGACATTGAATTAACGACACAATATTGGCCCACAAAGAGAGGTAAAGTTTTGAGAAACTAAGACACAACTACCAAGGGTTTTGAAGTTGAATTATGAAGAATCACCATTAATAACCAGAACTAGGTATGTTCTGAATAATTGACACTTTGTTAAGAGTTTCTCAGGCTAAAAATATTGATAATGGTATTTCCCATTCTAAAATTTAAATGTTAATTATTCTTTTAATTGTTAAATTTAATCGAAAAATGAATTGAAAATTTTATGAAACATAAGTTTTGGTTAAATCTAACCCTAACTCGCACACAAGACACATATTCTAAAATTTGTAGAGAACATCATATACAAAATGAGTACTTCTAACGCAAGGGAAAAAGATGAATTCAAGTATTGCAATTCACAAGCAGTACCCATCAACGTAGTGGTTACAGATACACACATGGGATGGTATTTTGACATTGAAATTCACTCATGACTATTACAAGAGAATGCTTCCCAATGTACCAAGATTTTTGTGGCAAATGGATTACTTCTTGTAGGAGGCTTTGCACTAGCAATGGAATCTACTGAATTAGTTTTGTAATGTACAAATCCTTATAACCTAGCTAAGAGGTTTGTTGAGAAAGAAGGGAGAGTTTATGCAAACCTATCTCAGAAAGGAATCATATACACATTTGGTCTCCCTATTTACACACAAATGTTCAATGTTGACCTGAAGACCAAGACCAAGACATATCAGAGCATTAAAGAATGCAATAGAGAAATTATGAGCACCTAATGGTGCCAATAGCCAATTACATAATAAACCAAAGTAATGTAGAGGTCTATGTTTAAACAAGAAATGAAATACATTATAACTTTGTTGAGAAGAGTAGCTAGTATAAGAGATGCAAGCAAATTTGAACCTTGGATGTTCTTGATAATATCCCGCATGATGGAGGGTCTTGTGGAGCTACATTGGGGAAAATTAATAAGTGACAAACTACATGAGCAGATTACTACATTCCCCAAAACTAGATGCTTCTACATGTCATCAAATGTCATTTAATATGGTGCTATGAGAGCCAGTAAAATAGGGTTGAAACAAATTGGTACTTTGGGCACAAAAGTCGAAAAATAGTTTGATATATGCACATCTACCCCAGATCACCGTCCAAAAGAAGAAAGATGATTACAAAAAAGTGAATGATTTTTTCTCTATAAAATTGGTGACAACAATGGAAGGTGATAAAGCTAAGAGATTATCCCTGGAAGCACAAAGTGCCATTCGACCTATGGGACATTGGTACATACAGTTCTGAACTTACTCCTACATTAGAGTGGAGGGATTTGATGGACACCCATTCATGCTGCCCAGGTATCCTACAAATAAAATTGTCTTATTGGAATTAGTGAGATACTTAAAACCATCTTAGGCTCTTTATATCCATGCTCATAAAAAGGCCTCTTTCAAATTTTCCATTACAATAGGAAATTATAAGTGTAGTGCAATTAGAGTGTCTGATTTGTGTGAAGAAGAACTAAGGACCTACCATTTTGAAGAATTCCCTCTTCAGAGAGTGTATTATGATATTGAAGGAAATATTGTTAAAAATATAGCTGGTTTTTGTGCTCATGTGCCTCATTTAGAAGATTATTGGCTTAACTGTGAAGATGAGCAAGTAGTAAGAAGAAGAAAATATGAAAGAATGACGTTAAGATTTGCTCAGATTCTCATGCTGTATGACATCTTAGACCAATTGGAAGAAGATGGTGGTCAGTTGTTGAACCAATTTTACAATGATGATAGGGTATATGATGAATCCATTCCAGTCACAGGTGTTGATAATGAAGATATGACATCAATTGATGACTTTACTAGACCAGTTTTAAGGTATACTCAACACTAGATTGATGATTTTTTCAAAGGTTTGAGAGAAAGAGGAATTGAACCTATCTTCTTAGAATATAAAAGAAGGAAACAAAGAGATGAACTGCTTTTGAAATTGGAGAGCCTACCAAGAAGAAAAGAAAGACTAGGAAGGTGACTCCAGGTGTGAGAATTGAAGGAACAACCCCTGAAACTACAAGATAAGAAGTTCCCATAAACCCATCTAAAAAACAAAAAGATGCAAATACAGGTAAGGGTAAATCAAAAGTGAGACCTAAAGGTGCATCTTCCTCCATGGATAAACCAAGAACAAGATTAATTATTGATGAATGAACAGGAGCAACATAAAATGTTGGTGCACAAACCAGGTCTACATCTCAAAAGGCTGCAACATTATTTACCTCTCCCCCTTCTGTTAATATGGCTAGTATGAAACAAGCACTGGGAGGGACTCCTATAGCTCTAGAGGAAGTTTCTAAAGAATATGAAGAAAGAATTAAAGAATAGATGGACAAATGGGGTGCTATGTGGGAGAAAGTGAAAGAAAAGAAGTCTAGAGAGAAACCCATGGTACACCCGGTGATAGAAGAAATTTAGGATACAAGATCTAACCCCATAAATGTTGAAGAAGAAGAATTTAGTTAAGGAACACTTTCCTCAGAGGTAGGAAACTCTAGCACACTTGAAATGGAAGTAGGGGAGACTACAGAGAAAAATACTATTGATGAGAGAATTGTTGAAGATACTCTTGATTCCCACCCTTCATTTGGGAATGTGAAAAATGGTAATGAACACTCACAAGTCTTTGAAGAATCAGAGAAAGTCCATGTTGAAACTAAAATTGAAATTGAAATTAGAGAAGAAGCTACATAGTTTGTAGAAGATGGAATTGAAAATAGAGATAATCCCGGTGTAGCAATGAATGAAGAAGATAATGTTTAGAGAGATGAAATGGAAAATCTGGATAGACGGGAAAATATAAGTCTCAAAACAAAGGAGGTAGTGTCAAATCCTACCAATCCCAAATCTATGCCAGATATCACTAAGGAAACCCCCATTTCAGAAAAATGTGGCAAGCCAAAGAGAAGAAGTTCCTGAAATAAGTGGTAGACTAGAAAATGTTACAGAGGTGTAGCAAGATGATGATACACTTGATTGGTTAATCAGGGAATTAGCTTCTCCAATGGAAGTGGAAGTACTACCTCTGAATCTTAATAATTTTATATGAGAAGTAAGTACTCCTAAACCTAGGTACAGAGCAAAGAAAAAGCATGTCATATAGAGGAATACAGATGTAAATAGAACTATTTAGATAACCACTCCAACAACTTACAAGGATAGACATTAGATAATTCCTAAGGAGTATAAGATCAAAATTATTAATCTTGGACACTCGTCTTGGTAGTAAGAATTAGAGGAAATAAAAGTAACATTAAATGCTACTATTGCTATAGTACAAAAATAGAAATAGAAAAGAGAATTGAAAGAACGGGTTGCTACCTTGGAACACTTTATTCAGTCATTGACTTTATCTAGTCGAGAACAAGTTGAACTACCCCAACATCTGGTGTTGATGTCACATGAATAAGTGATGCAATTGCTGCAGTTCATCATAAAATGAATATGTTTGAAGAATTGATTGAATATGGGGTAAAGCAAGGAGAAGAATTTATTATAGATGCAATAATAAAGTGTAAGGAAGCATGCCATCATTCAGAGAAATTGAAAAGATTTGAAGATTAATGTAGATTTTGCTAGGAGCAAGTCATTAATGAAAGGTGAAATATTGAAATTCACATGTAGACAGACATCCAAGAGTTAATATAGAATAATGTAATATTAGGACATGAAATTTCATTGCCAAGAAAGTGGAAGAAATAGCTGAAATGGGAAGGTGACATGTTAATACAATGTATTGAAGGATTTGAAAGAGTCACCGTCCAGTGCAGAGGATTGATGAGTGAAAATCAATAAATTATTGAAATATTGACACGTCAAGGTTTTGATCCCCAAACATTAGGGTAAGAGCGAAAGGAAGCTAAATCTTTCAAAGAATGAATAGAAAGGATAAATAGAGATCTTGTTCAATTGCTGATGTGGGAGGTCATTGACGAAGTAATATAGTGTAGAAATGTTATAGCCAAGTATGAAGCAGATAAAGCATAGAAAAGTGATGCCATACTTCGAGGAACTAAAGAATATATTTGGATCAAACTCACTTGGAGAGAAATATGAAGAATTTCAAAAGAGCACATGCATCAAATATTAAGAGATTTATGAGAATATCAATTGAAGAAAGAAGGAAAAGTCTTGGAACCTGAGTCCTAAGCAAAAGGGAAATAATTGGATACCAAATACTGGAAATATGATGAAGTTTATTTTGGTTTCAATTTTAAATTTGCAGGTTGATCCTGGTCCCTATAGATGTTCCTCATTCTGGTATTTTGGAAGGAAGCTAGTAGCCTTGATTGATACAAAACATTCATGTTGAAGTATGAAGAAAAGTGTTGTTGCAGATGAAGCCAAAGCCTTGACTATTCTAGAATGTGTTTGATGATAGTTGGCAGATGCCACGTGCCACATTTTAATTTTTTGTTTCTAATTCTCATAAATTTTTTTAAGTTGAACTTCTAGAGCCTTGTTTCTATAAAAGGCCATCTCCTCCTACATGTTTATTTTAAGTTTGGAATTTGTGGATGTCGGAGTAGCATAATTTTTTTTTAAAGTTTTGTTCTTTTTTCCTATTTTCTAAACCATTCCAATGTAAAACTTTGTATGCACATAGACATTAATTGATATTAGATCTTTATGGATAGCTACCTATCTCAATATCTTTTGTAGTTGGTTTTGTAAGTTTGGTCGAATAAGACTGTATGTTGCACCGTTTAAGGGTGCATACAGAACCTACTCAGTGTTCATAAATCAAACCCTCTCTTTAAAAGATTGCACTATTTTATATGTAGTTGTGAAGCAATCTGGTAAAATATAAAGCATTTTTGTCTATTTTGATTAATTTTTTGGGGAATCCATGGAGAATAACCAAGAGAAACTTTTATTTTTCAATATTTTTTATACTTTGTTTTAGAATAGATGTTTAATATATTGAAAATGTTCCAAAAAATATAAATGAAAGGAAATAATTTTGTTGAAAAATATTTTATTTTCCATGAAATTGTTGAATGCTTAATGCTAAATCTGCTTAAGTGATAGCAAAGAATTTGTGATGTTCATGAAATATTATGTTGAATCTTTTGATTTCATGATGTTATTCGATGAATGAGGTGAAATTTTATGTGAAATTTTTACAATTCTTAGCAAAGATGGAAATAATTGTAGTCCCTTTGAGATTAACAGTAAATTTCACATCATTACCCGAGAGCGACCCTAGTACAACCATGAATTGGTTATCGAAGACTTGGGATTGAACGAAAGCCAATCATTGTAATGTGAATGCACAATTTACCTTTAGGTTGTCTTTGTTCCATATCTTTCAATAAGAATAGGCTCTTCACAGTCTGGTCTATGGAGATTTTATTCAAACTATTTACTGGCCCACCCCTCCATTCCCATTGCACTGGTTGTAGTACATCAATATCTACCTATATCATTGCTATCAGAATCTAGGGCCCCCATAGAGGAACCTCCCTTGAAGATTTGGTGATCAACTTTCCCACGTGGGTGATCCTAAACCTCACCAAAATATCAAATCACTCTATCTAGTAGGTGTCTCTCAATGATATGCACAGTGGCAATGGTCCTCCCAATCAAGTACCGTGTCTGTCAACAAAAGGGAAAGTGTCGATCCTCATCCTGCCACTGCGCACAATCCATGTATGGCCTCCAAGTGAACTGTACAAGTATATCAATTGCATGCCTCCAATATCTAGTATCTCCAACACGAGTTTGTGTAATGGCCCTAGAATACTGAAATACATAGGGAAATTGATCATCTAGTTGATGAACAACTAGTGGACATAAAACATCAATGTGCTCCCATGCCTAGATCATCAATAATGTAGTCCCACAACTCATGGATTGCGCCTCCCTATAAGCTATGTCATGAAAATGGAAGAAAAACATTGCTAATAGATAGGGGCCCCATTCACATACAACCTATCTCTCCAACATACCCACTAACATCTCACCCCAACCCACAAGAAACCCATGCCCTTGATGGTCTAGTAGTATAATCCTAGGAATCATAATACACAACAAATAATCAATCCACTCATATCTCTTTGCGAGCACATGCCATTTGATCTTGTAGTGCTCAATACCAAGGTGTCTAACATCCTCATACACATAGTAATGAGTGATCTCACTGTAACCCCTCTGGGTATCATACTGAACCCTCTCACCCCTGATCGACAGTTTGAGTATCCTATAAACATCCTCTAATGTAACTGTTGCCTCTCTTGTGGGAAAATGGAAAGATGAAGTCTTTGAGTGCCATTGCTTAGTGAGTGCAGTAAGCATCCATTAGTTTTCTTGGATACTGAGCATAAATGTAACATGGTGACATCCAAGGTGCCATATCAAATGTCTCTCTGCACTGGTCAACTGCTCTCACAAATTGTAAGTAGTCAGCCTCGACTCCTGGGTACATATCATATCCAAATAAACCTACAAATGCATAAAACATATCTTGCATTAGAACAAAAAGTTAATAAATGTGCATCATTCAAATTTCAAACTTACTTTTAAACTTCAAAATTTCAAAAAAATTGACAGGGAAATGCATTGCAAAAATACATATGTGTCACACTATTCCGCAAATGTGACTCACTATGCAAATGTGTTGTTGTATTTCACAAATGTAGTGTAGAATGAAAAATGCATCATTATCCCTAGCATATGTGACTCAATATAACAAATGCGATGTAAATATAATGACAATGCATTGATGTAAACAAAGACACAAACACACTTCTATGTGTTTTTGCAAATGTGTTGTATTGTAGACAGATGCGCTACATATGAATGCATTTGCAGTGTACAATAAGTGACGCATATGAAAAATAAACTTTAGGAGCCTAGAAATACATGAAAATTAAAAATTCAAAAGTTGAATTTGGGGTACATACTAGGGCTCCCGCATCGGTCGGTCGTCAAAAGGTCCTGATACGGTATCTACGGTGCTCAATGTAGGGAATGGGAGACATTATGCAGGATGATTCTAGAGCAAAATCACAAGTTTTCAAAATACAAGGGTGAAAATGAATTCATTTTTACCTTAATTCTTTTCATACCTAGGGATTTTTAGGGTTTTCTTTGAAGCCTAATGTATTGGACACATAATTGGGACACTTCCAATGACCATTTCACTTTCTAAACCTTGTCGGAACTGATTTCTTTCACTACCATTGAACTTCTAGCTATCCTATTACTTAATCAAAACAATTTCCAATTTTTTTTAAATTTTTCAGAAATTTGTCATTTTTCCTAAGGGGGAATACCTTTACCTATTTCACACCAGGCCACGACTAGGGGATGTTATTTTTACTTTTTTAATTCTATGACACAAATGCCAAAATGACATTATGTCAAAGAGGGGAAAAATGTATACATTGAAAAAATGGCTTAGGCCTGTGACTGCATTTTTCATCATCAATTCAAGATACTTGCAAAATGATTAAATGATTTTATCATTTAATTATAATTTAACATCACATTTCCTCTAAATTAATTAAATAGTTTTAACCATGTAATTAATTCATTTTCATTATTCTTCTAAAATTGATTAATTAAGTAAAATACATCAATTTACTTTAATTACATTGCTAATTCATTCTAATCCCTACTTTTGATTAATTAAATATGTTTCCCAAATTTATTTAATTACATCATTTAAATTAAATCTCCCCTTCTTACTAATTAAATACGTTTCCTAAATTTATTTAATTACACATCTAATTAATTCATATTCTCCCACATTTAATTAAATAAATGATTATTCATTTAATTAATTAATTATATCTTCTTATTTAAAAGTGACTCCATAAATTGAATAAGTAATTTAATTGATTTTGGAATCATGAACACGCAACTTCCTCCACCAAAAAAGTAATTAATTTTATAATTAATTCTTCTATTTGAGCACATGTCTCCTACATTTTCAATTAATATCTCATGCATAATTCTCTCCATTCCTAGCTAGCACTCTCTCTCAGTTCACTCACCTAATTGATTTGTCATCTCCTTTTGACTCACACACTCTTTTAGTTACATTTTTTGACTAATCAATCAAATTGGCTAACCATTCAATTAATCTCTCCATCAATTTGGCTAAATATCTCATCAATCTCATCAATCTCATCAATCAAGTCACTTAACTATTGAATTAGATCCTCACACTCTATCTAGACCATTCAAATGCAAATCAATCTTGATCGTTGAATCTGTGAAGGTTCTATAAAAGAAGCTTTTAAATTCCATTCACAGGTAATCAAAATCTTCAAAGTTTCGTTGCCAAAATACTTATAGGCTAATATTGAAAACTCACAATCTGAGGGCATTGAGCATTTTCAAAGAAAAGTTGAGAAGAATAATGGAGATGAGTCAAGCAAGCATGGGAATTAGGTTATACGGTTCTTGTTATTAAATTTATTTTATTGCTTTGCACTTCATTATTGATATGGGGAATCTTAGCATGATTTAGGAAATTCGTGATTGTTGTCATTGTTATGCTTTCTTTGTTCTTGTTTATTTTCCCTTATCAAAATTTTTACTGGTAGCAGAATTAACATGAGAGGCCAAGAAAGAGGTTTAAGCCACTGTCTTGCGTACCTCTACATCAAAATATGGAGCTTTCGAAGCTCTTTAAAGAGTTGGGTATGACCCCCTTTTGTTGATGCTAAAAGGATTTAATGACTTGACATCCAAGTTATACGAATCTTGGAGGTAGGATAGGGTTATGATAGGTAGAATCACTTTCACTATGACTCCAAGTTTAATTATGGAAGTGACTGGTTTGGAATTTCATAGTTTTAAAGTGGAAAAGGAGAGAAATGGAAACTATCAACACTTCATTGATAGTTGCTTATAAGGAGAGAAGTTGCAGAGATGTCAAAATGGATATGAACGTGAAAGGCTCCCAACACCTTATGGACTATTAAATGTACACATAATGAAGTATTCCATATTAGAAGGAAGATATGTTATAGTTCACAAGTACAATTTTCCTTTTCTTCATCACGTAAAGAGGAATGAAAGAATGAATCTCTTTTTTTATGCTTTCATCTTTAAAACAATGCAAGGCCAAAGGTGCTTTACCTCCCCTTCACCAAGCTTTGCTTCAAAGGTTGTGTAATCATGTTTCTACTCTTATGTATCTACCTATCCCTTCAAATTTTAATGTTCCCCAATAAGCTGAAGCTTCAGATATCCAGACTCGCCCCCATCTCAATACTAGCTCTAGTAGGAAATAGATTTTGGTCAATCCCTTCTTTGAGGCTCAATAAAATGCTAACTCCCCTTTAAATTACTCTTCTTGAACCCTCTAAGGACAAAATATAGTCTACCAATCTCTCCCATGTAAAGAATCCCCTAGCAATTTATTTTTCCATAAAGGCCTGTTAACCAAGGAGGATCCTATTAATTAGCCTCTAAGCGGAAGAAAACCTTGGGAAACTCCTTTGGTGTCAAATGTAATGGCCAAGATAGTATTGAATTGAGAACTATGAAAAAGTTTATTATTGAAATCCAAGATGAGGTGGAGGAAGGCCATGTAGAAGATTCAAGCATCGAGAAAGGTGAAAGAAGGTCTGCTAGGCTTGTAAGGAAATGTGCTAAAGAAAAATTCCACTTTTTGAAGAACACAAAGATGGAACCTCATACGAGGAGGAGCCCTTGGATTTAAGAAGAAAGGAATTGGAGGTGGTTCTCAATGAGGAACTTGGGGAGGACTCTATCAGTAGTGAGGAAGAAGATGAGGAGGAGGGCCCTAGTTAGGAGGAAGTGAAGGGCTTACAGGAAGATGAAGAAGATGGAGCTCAACAAATTGATAAATAAAATTAAGAGGATAATGTGCAAAAAAAAACTGACCCTGAGTATAAGAGTGTGTTGGATAATAGGTCCTTGGAGTGTTAAAAGACCCAATTTGTTGTTCTATAGGAAAAAATGGATAGGTTGTACAAGGCTTTTAATAGATTGATCTCCATCACACATGGAATTATGAACAAGGATATCTTTGGAATTGTGAACAAATTGGCTAAGGTTAGGAAGCAGTAGAGGAAAATAGAATCTTCTCCATAAATGGATATGCCTACTGATGATAATGCTATTGAAGGAAAGGATACCTCAAGTAATGAGCTAGACTAGTTAAAGATGGAGTAGGACTTGATCAATGGTCCTAAGAATTAGCTAGGTTATGTTGTTTTCTTGTTTTGGGGCATGCATTCTCGTATGGTTGGTATCATTTACTATAGCTTATTGTTTCCTATGGATGGTTTAATGGTTTCATTTTTATGCTCTGTGGGTGGCCAAGTGGCCTATTACTATTTTTCTATCTAGGGGTCAGTCAATTTATTTTGTTAAATACATTTTAGCGGTTATGAATTGATGGTCATGAGGCCAATTATTTGATGTTTTATTGTATGGCATCATGGCCCTTTCCCTTTCTTGTTTAATAAAAAAAATCCATTTTTATCTTCAAGCCCACCTTTTAATGATACGAATCAATTATTTAAGTGAATCTGGATATACCATTGATGGACTCAATTTTAGTACTAAAAACATGAAAAATATAAAATGAAAACAAAATACCTTGTATAAGTGAAAATGAAAATATTTTTAAAAAAATTGATGAACATATATTGGATAATCTTCCTTGTAAGATTTCTTGCAAAAAAATTACAACCCATTCAAATATATTATATAAATGTTTTTTACAAAAGGAAGGTTTAGGATTTCATTGTCAACTCATAATGCAATTAATCAAAATGTTTACAATGTGAAAGTAATAATTTTTTTAAAGAATTTTAATAAAACATAGAAAGTAAAATGAATCAATAAAACTATTTATGTCTAGGATTGTTAATTCTATTGCTTCTATTTGAAAAGAGCTAGTTAAAATATAGGAATGAAATAAGGTTAAATATAAAAATTGCTTAAGTTAATAAATTAATTTTGAGTAAAAGAATAAATGTAAATCATAAAACTTTTGAAAAGTGATAAAGATAAGAGAAATTATTGTAAATGATCAAGTTAACTAATCTTGGAAATTTTTGTTGTGGCTAGGATTTCACCGCTCTTTTTGATGGTGTATTCTCTTGTTGAGGTGGAGATTGTCTATGAAAGAAAATCTTGAGCTATTTCAAGGGGGCTTTAAAGGATTACTTTATTTTATATTTTCTCTATTTCTAGTACTTGTATTGAGGTGGAGTTCTTGAAAGTTGAGGGGATCTTGGGTTTGTAGATTTTGCTACTATTTCTATTTTTATATTCTCCTATTGAGGTGGAGAGTGTCTTTATAGGAAAAGTTGAATTTTATCCAATGGGGATTCTATTGTAATTTCTTCATTTTTTCTTCCTTTTTACTCCTACTAAGGTGGAGGTTAAGATGATGGAATCTTTGATCTGCATCTTAAGGGTATTGATTTCGAGGTCAAGAATGTTGATGGGATCCTAGATCTACATCAAAGAGTGATTTTTAGTGTTATATGGCTTGAGGCCCTTGTTGTTATTTTCCTATTATGGTCTAATTTGGGGTTGTTACCCTTGTGTCTATGTAGTTTGATGTTGATTGTGTATTTCCTTTATGGCTATTGTGGTTAGGCTACTAGTTCGTTTTGGTTTATCTTAGGCAATTTTTTTTTTATGATATGGTTTTGGGGTCCCTTCAAAGCCTATTTTACCTTTATCAAAAAATAATGTTATAATTCTAGAGGTAAACTCTCAATGTTTGATGAGAAATTAAATAATGAAATCAAATATTTAATTTAAAAATATTGGCATGATGACAAAAGGATATCATAAACTATTGGAGATGTTTTAAATTAAGAGTGGGTTCAAAAATTCATAATCCTCACCTAAAAAATGTATTAGACATGACTCAAATAGAAATTTATAAAAAAATAGAGGATTTAAATTGTTACAAAATATTACCATAAGTTAAAGATAATTCGAGAAATGTAAACATTGGTATCTAAAAATTAATAAATTATGAATCTTATTTTTTTGTAAGACTCATATGGAATACCATTCTTATTATGATATTCTTTGATATATATGTTTTAATTTGCATACTAACCAAATTATGCATGAATATTTTGTTAATACCATTTTTTTTATTGGTATCATAAACTATTGAAGATGTTTTAAATTAAGAGTGGGTTCAAAAATTCATAATCCTCACCTAAAAAATGTATTAGACATGACTCAAATAGAAATTTATAAAAAAATAGAGGATTTAAATTGTTACAAAATATTACCATAAGTTAAAGATAATTCGAGAAATGTAAACATTGGTATCTAAAAATTAATAAATTATGAATCTTATTTTTTTGTAAGACTCATATGGAATACCATTCTTATTATGATATTCTTTGATATATATGTTTTAATTTGCATACTAACCAAATTATGCATGAATATTTTATTAATATCTCACCTGATTAATTAAGTCTATTTTGTGAAATACCTAATGGACAATTATTTTATTCAAAACAATGTATTTCTAAACAATGCAATTGATGTGGTAACCTTTCATTGTTAGGATAATGTATGCATGAAATTATTTCGCATTATTTTGGATAATAATTAGTGAATTTAAAAGTATTCATCAATGTTGAATATTCTATAAAGGATGAAAATATTGAATAGTGTTTTGAGTTAGTCACAAAAAAAATGTGTGTATGCATTCATTAAATAAGTTAAGGATAAGATTATTTCCAAATATGTGAAACAAAACCAATATGATCAATGGATTGATGAAAATTTTCAAATATATGAAAACATATTTCTAGTTGGAATAATACTCTTAGTGGTTGGCTTTGCAAAAAAGTATACTTTTGTTAGATAGATATAATAAAATTCAATGTCTACATTTTAATTAGTTGAGGTGGCCCTCTTTCTTCATATTTCATATAGAAATACATATGATAGAGAAAAATATAAGAGAAATTTATGAGGGAGTGCCAGTTTTATTTGAGTGATAATCAGTTACACTAATCATTTTTTATGAAATAATAAATTAAAAAATATTTTATTAAAATTTAAAAGAAAGAGAAATCATAGGACAACCATGGAAAATAGAACAATCCAAAAATAATAAATACCATGCAAGTATCTCAAACCATAATAATCATACCATAATATGAATAATTGTGATAGATTTGAGGATAAAACATGTAAGCATTAAAGAAAAATAAAAAATGATCAAGAAAATAAATAACGACAATCAATTGATCTTGTATATTAATTCATTTTACCAAGGATAAGATGGATTTTTCTTGATATGGGGAATGATATAGCCCATGAAGGCTGATGGGGTAGATATGGAAAGGTCAAGAGGTCTTGATATGTGCATCTAATTGAGGTTGTGGGAGACGTCCTTAAGGTTGCATGTGATTATTCATGTAAGTGGTAGAATGAGAAATGTTGCATTATAAAATGATTGCCTCATGTATATATATCTTATTCTTTGGTACAATGATGTGTTATATAATTATCTACTTGTTTTCCCTTTGGTTGACTTAGATTGAAAACAATTTTATGCTCAGTTTTAGGAATAGTATGAGTATAATCCAAAATGATGCAACTATGTGTGAGGATCTATTGGACCTATCAAGAAATATATGCATGAAGTTAAAAATGAGGTGCTATGCATATCACCCAAAAATATCAACTAACGATGGAATGGAACATACATATTAATATAGGATGGGATGAAAAGTGATAATATGTGAGACCTATATTTTCAGTAGCAAGTATTTTTGTGACTTATGTTATTTGTACATGATATGCATATATAGTTTTGAATATAGATGCTTTGATATCATAGATTTTGACTTTGACATTCTTTGATGTTACCATAGATATATATTACACTAATGCATTTATGTTATCTTTATTGACATTGTTTTGCATTGTTATGCAGCTAATTGAACTAATCTAATGATTCTATTATCACTATTCTATGAACATATGTTAATATGGTTAGATAGATTTTGATGGATATCATATGTAGCACATTATGATCTATCCTGTTAGAAGTTGATTATGTTAATGTCATGATTCTAATGTCATAGAATGAATGAATGTGATGAGTTGCTTACTTCTTTAAATTCTATTTTATGGATATCATGTTGTATATTTTATCCCATGTTTTATTTATGATGATAGACTAACATTTCAATTGAGTATGCAGGTTTAGTCCATGACTAGTGGACCTCGAGAAATACCAAGGTGACATATGTACATTTCTTGTGCAACTAACCTAACTCATTGGTGAGGATAAGGTCTTACATGTTGTGCTTCTATGTAATGTGGATAATGTGTTGTGACATTCTAGTAAGAATTATTATTTTAATGTCCAATGCAGTGCCTTGTGCAAATTTATTACGGTGAAATTTTAATTCCAAGTTTTAATGTTGATTTAATGTGTATTATTAAAAAATTATGGTGTTTTCACAACCCTAGGTCATAAGGCTAGGGCTTGGCGATAATTTCATGGGTTTAAAAGTTAATTTTAGAGCCTTAGGATCCATTTTATAAAGAATTCTTCATAAGTGAAGAAATTAAAAAGTGGATAAGGCATGGGACTCTTAGGAATGCTTAAAAGAACCTTCACACCAAGAGTGTGAAGGATTGGGTTGAGAGTGATAGGTGATCACTTTTGGAGGAAAAAATTTTCACCCTCACAATTGAAGATGAGGAATTATGGTTCTTATGGGAGTTTTATTTTTGAATAAACTATAGCATAGGGATTCACTCATTCATTATAGTTTAGCTATCAACCTTGAAGGGAGTGAAGGAAGCTTGGAAGAAATTGTTGAGATTATGGATGCACAGGGTCCCTGAAGCTGCAGTCTTCAATGGAGGACCTTTTCCAAGAAAGATAATCAACCACACAGAAATTGTTATAACTAGTCATCCACAATAGAGATCTTCTATATTGATGATATGATATGAGATTGATTACAAATGTACAAAATGCCTTGAATATATAGGAATGAGAGAAAACCTAAAATTCATGAGACGTTGCCATGTGTCTTGATCTAACAACATGTGACAGCATGTGAACCCTATCTAGAAAATTATTAAATGTTGAGATAAGTTCTAGAAGGACAACTCATCTTCTAGATGGAATCTTATCCCTACAAACATGGAAGGGGATATTACCCCATTTATTAAATGATTTATTAAAAATGCAACCTAGGACTAAATGATATATGACCTAAGTTAACTTATGCTAGTGTAATAATTAATTTAATTACACTAACATAAATAGCTTGGAGGAGAGAATAATGTTGGTTTTGCATCCACCATTGCAAATTTGAAGACAATCTAGGTTGGTATTGCTCCCCTTTTGTATTATTTTTCTTATAAAAGAGTGTAAGAATTTTTTTTGAAAATATTTTGTGTTGGTTCTTGCGGTTGTTGTGTTGTGATTTCTTTGTCATGTTAAATGAACCTACCATTATATGGAGGTTTCATTATGTTTGGGTTTGAGAGGATGAGATTTCCATAGATGGGTTGTTGTAAGGGTATGAGTACCCATAAAACTTTCTTTGGTTATGTGGAGAAAAATCAATGTGATACCTAGTATGGTATGTCCTGACATAGATGTTGTACACACACACAACAGTCAGATAAATTCTGATAGAGTATCATGAGAACCTACCTTTCTTGAATGACTCCACTGGGAAACCTAAATCTAAGGAAAACTCGACTTGATCCCAAGGCTTGTTTATGTTAGGTCTGACACACTAGGTTCACTTATGGTTCGTTGTGATTTTTCTGTTAAAAACAAGGGGTAAATAGTTGTTAAGAAGTGACCAATATCTGAAAGATAGCAATATAATCCAAGTCTGATCATTCAAATATTACTCAACAACTTCATGAAATAAAAAAATATACAATAATATTTCATGAAAGTCAAATAACTTGGATACATTCAAGTAGATTTAGAATTAAGCATTCAAAAACTTCATGGAATTGAAAGATTTATAATAAAACTCCATGTATTTATCATTTTTGGAGTACTTTCTAAAATATAAAACATCTATTCTAAAAAAAAGCATAGAAAAATTATTGAAAAGTAAAATTTCTCCTAGGTATTATCCATGCATGCCTCAAAAAATAACTAAACTAGAGAAAACCATTCTATACTTCACCATATTGCTTCATAGCTAAGCATAGAATGATGCAAGAGTTTAAAGAAAGGGAGATCATTTGCACTACATAGTGTCAGAATGAACCCTTAAATGGCACATCGCTTAGCCTTGTACAATAGGAACACACAATTATATAAGATTTCATATTAGGAAATAGATTTGAAATTAGCTTTGATATTAGTTAACTTCTAATGAAACATACAAGGTTTTAGGCTAGAGTGGAACAAAAAATAGGAAAAAGAATAAAACTTGAAATTTTTTTAATTCTTCGACATCCACAAATTCTGAACTTAATGAAATAAAACAACTTATTGCATTTTATAGAACATAAGTCCTCATAAAATAAATTACAAATGATGAATGGTCAAGATTCATACTCCAAAATCAATGGTAGCAAACTAATCTCTTCACATGGGTGATGTCAGCAAGTAGTCCCATTAGTTATCACTTGAATTACCTAGAAAATGAACAATTGAACTTTATCAAATATCAAATCATTTGTAAAATTTATTGACACATTTATTTAATTCATAACTTTAGAATTACATTTAAAAATGCATTAATGTTTTTCAAACACCAAATAAGTTAAATTTTAAGTTTCATTCCTGTGAAAATGTGATTTATTCCCTTTTTAAACATTCATTTCCAGTTTTTTCAATTAAGCAAATTAGCTCAAATGATTTCTAGGTTTTATTCTTTTTCCTTTCAAATTTCTAGATAATTTTGTATTTTTAAATTCTTTTAAGAAATAAGGGAGATATCACTGTTTTCGTGTAACTACTTTTTTAAATTTTGGCTCTTTTGAAATTTTGGGGCTTTTGAAAAAAAATGGACATTTGAAAAAAGCAGGACTCGAGACTTTTGAAAAATCTATAGGACTTTTAAAAAAACTGGGACTTTTGTGGTTTAAGTTTGTAAATGCACACTTTTCTTATGGTAACCATTTACCCTTCAAGCCATATTTTTTTATTTTTAAGTATTTTCAAAATCTTCAAAAGGCAACCCACATTATTTTCCCATGCTATTTCCATCCATGATAAAAAAAATGAACTTTTCAAATTTTTTGAAAATATTGAGAATTTAGGTGTCGGTGTCCTGCTGTTTGGTGCAATTTCTTCCTGCGAGATAAAAACTTCTTTGAGCTCGAACTCACTTATTTTTTTGAGTATTTTCCAAAATTTCAAAATGTAACTCATATTATTTTTCAATATTTTATCCATTCATGATGAAATTTTAACCATTGAAAATACCAAATTTTGGATTTTGAATTGATCCTAAATTTTTCATGTGTTTTGACCATTAGAGTAATTATTTTTGAGTTTTTGGTGGACCCAGATAAACTATAGATACCACAAGGAAAGCTATGTCTAAGTCAAAAAGTGGGGGTCCTTATTTTGCTAAAAGAAAAATGGGTTGTGTTGTGAGACTACACAATAGTATCGAGATGATTGGGTGTGAACTAGTGGTTGTGTAGTGGAAGTAAGTTGCTTTCATGTGATGAGAAAATGAGGAGATACAAGGTTGTATATGCACAATATTTTGTTTCTCTTCCCCTCTTTTATATATGTCCCCAGTCCCCCTTTTTAGGCTCTAGAAGGACATGTGTTGTGTGAAATGTGTTGTCACAAACTTGTAATGTAACCTTTGTATGAAGTTTTCTATGCAAAAATGTTGTTGGTTATGTTAAAATTGATGCTACAATATTTATATGTCAAGGTTGAATATGTTGTGATGTGTAAACCATGTCATCTTGGTGTTTCCCCTATCTTGGGAGTGGATTATTTTAGCCCTATGGCTGGGAGGGGAGGCCCCATTGGTCTTGAGAAGTGTTATGTGTGTTTGTGTGCAGAAAACTACCTTGAGAAGAAGAAAGTTGTAAGTGAAGAAATGGTTTTCCACCAATCTGCTACTATTACCTTTCTACTAGAATAGGAGTATAACTATAATGTATAATGTACATGAGAAAAATATGACCTGAAGTCATGTAGTTGAATGGTTACTGTTATTGTTTTTATGTAGAAGTTTTATTTAAATTTTGAAAAAACAAAGAGAGCAAGTAAAATACCTAAATATTTTGTTGTATAGAAAATTTAAAGTTACCCACTTGTATGTACATTTTGAATAAAAGAAAAGAATTTTTTTAAATGGTTCATTAGTAGCATGTAAAGTGAAATAAGTTTTCCAACTTCACTCTGTGCCTTAAGGTTTGCATTTGTAAAGAAATGTTAATGTGGAATGTGTTATATTGGACTTGCAAAAAATGGGAAAATGAGTAGAATGTGTTAGTGATAGACTAAAATATGTAGCCTAAACTGACATTTTTATGAAAAATCTCTAATCATTTTAATGTAGAAAGGGAAAAGTGCACAATTGCTTAGTGACCTGGCTACATTTTCAAGGGAAAAAAAGAGACAGTAAGTGCATGAATAAGTGAATCTTATACTTGAGATATTGTTTTTCAACACTTGCATATTAATAATATTCATAGAATGTGAATGTATGCATATCTGACTGTATTTAGTACATTTTTTTACGAAAGAAAGGACAATAGATTTTCATTGGAAATGTGTATTTATCTCAATTGTATCATTTCTTTCAAGATCAATATGTTGCAGTTCTATATAAGCTTAGATGTGAGAAGTTATCTAAAAAAAATGAAGTAACAAAAAATAATGTGAGTTGCATTTGTTGTAAAAAAGGAGAGATAAATTGGATAAATATGGTAATGGGATTTTTTTTAAAAGATAGAGTAAAGAAACAGAATAGGATGGTTTTTATAGAGGTGTGATTTCTTTTTCTATTTTCTAGAGGGGCACAACCCCCATCCATGGTCGTGGCCTCCTCCAATGAGGTCGAACCCTTAAACTGTAATGGTCTCTTGTCCTACGTTACTCTCCTTATTGTTGTACGTCTCTCCTTCTGTAGTAGAGGATAAAAGAGAACTCATTTATTGCTTATTCTGCTGCCCCCCATTTTCATCCCTACAGAATACAACAAACTAGCAGCCATAAAGGCACATAGCGTTAAAAGAAAACCAAAAAAAAAAAAACATAAAAAGGAATTTTAGGGTATGAATGGTTTGAATCACCCGATGCTAGAGCTACAAAACCACAACCACAGTCTACAGAGGGCGACTGCTGCTAAAGGCCGATGGGAAACAATGACGATCAACCCTCTGCAGTAGGTGCCTCAAGGTGTCAGAGATACCAATAACATGCAAGAATAAATATGTTAATCACCAACATCCTTCATGGCGGCCAATTCAAACTCTTCTGCTGAAATTTTTTCCAACCGCTGCCCCTACATCCCTACCCTACAACGCACATCACTACAAACAAGAAAATAGGGTTAGAAGAGGACACATTAGTTTGGCATAGCAAACTAGGAGACCAGGGAATATTAAGAAGAGTTAATAATCGAAAGGACTAAACTATAGATTTAATGATGGTGTTAATAGAAGTAATAGTAATGTAAGTGATTTAATGTCTACGATAATATTTTTAGACTTAATTCAAATATTAATGATGATATTAATAGATTTAATTTCAATTATGTAATAATAATAAATGTGATATCAACGTGCATGGATTTAATACCAATATCCAAAGATTTAGTGGAAAATTCATAATTAAATTTAAGGTTATTAGATTTAAGAGTAATTTTTAATAACTAATCATTTTAGGATTGACTCGAATTTAATATTATTGTTAAAATGAAGCCAATATTAATGGGGTTATATGTTAATCACATAGTTCAAGTTAACAACAATATTAAGGAAATTGATACTATCCTCAATAACAAAGGAAAATAATGATGTCAATAATAGCAGAGTTAATATTGTAGTAATGGAATAGTTATTAACATTAAAATTACTATCTCTAGAGTTAATATTAATATTCATGACACTATCAATAGATTCAACATTAACATTAGAATTAATAATAACAACAAAACAAATATTATAAAGGTATATTTGGAAGAAAGAGATGAATTCCAAATGGTGATAAGATTTTTAACCATGTTAATAATTGACAATAATTCAACATGTGGCATAATTAGGGTTTACAATAGTAGCAATATGGGCATAAATGTAATATGATAATTGCATGCATAATCGTAATAATGTTAATATCGGAGACAATATTAGGGTGAGGATGATCATTCTATTAAATGGCCTTAGGCCCAAGATTATTTTACTTAAATTAAATAAAGGGAAATATTATTACATGATGATGACAGGTTGAGAAATCTGCAATGTTGTTGGCACTAGCCATGAGGTGATTACATCATCAAATCATTTAAATGGTAATAGTATCATTGTGTCTAAAATTGCAAACCAAATGGTTAAGTTACTTTATGGGTAAACATTAGTAAACCTTGGGGAACTAAGGAACAAGATTTTAGTGATGACACAAGGTTCACTACTTTGAAACTTAAATGCATTATGAGAATGTGAAAGGATCTATAGTTTTCTCACTTAATGCAGGTGTCCCATGACTTAGGGTTGAGCATCAACCCGATGGAAGGTATACCCACTCCCCGCCTTGAGGCAATTTTTTGATATTCAGTGTTGTTCATTCAACATTGTTGATGTGTATAGATTTGCGGCCTTGGGTGTGCATGGTCAACAATTCACATCATTTTTTACTTGTGTAATTTAAAAAAAATTGGGTGTTGTGTTATGTCTGTAAGTGTAAATTATGGGCATGACATTTGGTATCAAAGCCTAGGTTGCAAACTCTTGGAGCTTTTGGATTTGTTTTAGTTCTTGATTAGTATACATGCTCCTTCTATGAAGGTTGTAATTCCCTATCATTGTTTGGTTGTTCTTTAAAATTAATGCCATTACAATTGATCTATGAAATTAGAAATTAATTATATATTTTTACCACCATATGAAGAGTTGGTTGAACTGGATGAAGGAAAAAAACTAAAGTAAATGAAAATTAAATTCTCATTATACATTGTGTGTTAGTTTGAGACCATTGCCTATTCTATTATATCATTTCTTAGGAAACCTCAAGAGGTCAAAGTATATATAGATTAAATGAAAATTGTACGAGGTGTGTGTTTAGATAGTCATGATTTTGATATAGGATGAGATTAACTTTAGATTGTGATAGTTTCCTTACGAATCTTAGAATTCATATGATTAAATAATGTGGACTCCTTAATGTAATTTTTCCAAAGGGACTAAGTTGTGGAGATTACTCATTAAGGTTCTATACTCTCATATTGATAAAACATAACCACATTTATACCTTGATTGTAAGCAAAGATTCTTAAAATGTGATTATTCCTCTATATGAATAGTACAAACTAGTATATTCTACCATGGTTTTCAAGAGATGATTTTTAACCTAATTTTTAATCATTGGATTATGTTTGGAAATATTGGCAACCCATTTTCTATCTAAAATTTAAGTTGTGATTTAACACTACCTTAAAATTTAAACTAATATTACACACCAATTAGGTGTCCTTAATAGCATCATTACTGTTATGCCCTACATAACCACCCCCATTTTCTCCCTTTGCTTGAAAATGGGTCCCCCCTCTTTCTTTTTCCTTGTTGGTTTTTCTTTGTCCTCTTTTGTTTTGGGCTCAAGGAGATGTTTTCTTCCTTGGGTTTTACTTTCCCTTGTGTTTTCTTTCTTTTTGTTGGGATCAGAACTACGGCGGAACCTGAACTTGGAACATTTTGAATGTTCTAGATCAGTTTTCATCTTGATCTTGACCCCACTGGCTTTCCTTTTGTTTTTCTTTTTCTTTGTTTTTTTTTTTGTGTGGGATCTAGTTTCTTCTCTAATTCTACTCCCCTATTTCTTCTTTTTCGTTTTCCTTTTTCCTTGGTGTTTTGGTCAGAATTGCGTTGGGGACAGAACCTGAACTTGGAAATTTTTACAAAGTTCCAAGTTTGGTTTTGGTTCTAATCCCGATCGTGCTTCCTTTTTCCTTGTTCACCTTGTGTCCATTTTATTTTTCTCATTGTTTTCAGGATTGGTTTACATTCTGATCCTGACATATTTGTTGTTTTGGTCTTGTGTCTCTGTCCTTTTTGCGGGATCACGACCAATACATAAATGGAACTAGGAACTTCCATAAAGTTCCACATTTTGTTCCAACTCTGATCTCAACCTCGACCTACCTTTGGGCCGCTTGGGAGATGCGTTCCATATCTTGCTTTGATCCCACACCCGACCTACCACATTTATTGCAAACTCCCTCACATGCGTGAAGTTCTTTTTAACCCTAAATCAAGTTTTATTTTGATCATAATGCAATTAAACAACTAATTTAGTGAACCAAAGAGGAGGAAAACTTAGAGATCATGAGATTCGATCACAGTCACATGGATTGAAGTGGATTCTAGGGTCATTCTAAGCATTTCTGAGGTAGAGGGTTCTTTCACTTGTTCTTTGTCATTTGTCCCTTGTTTTCTTCTTTTCCTTCTTCTATTTTTCGCACATTCACGTGTTTCTCACTTTTTTTATTTGTCTCATGTTTGGTTTTTATTTTTGCTCTGCTTTCGGTTTCATGTTTTTCTTGCTCGCTCTATTTGTTGTTTGTTTTGTCACATTGCTTTTTGTGGCTTCATGGCATTGTGCCACCGTGCCCTAGTTGTGAACTAGGGTTTTTCTTTCAATGGTTTGAGAATTTTGAAACTTCATAAATATTGTGTTGTAAAACCCTCTCTGACCATTTTAATGTTGATTCGAAGAGGTTGACCTTGATTTTGATGCTTGAGGTTCTGAAAATGATCAAATTTAAAAGTAGGGTTTCGACACTATTATAGTGGTTAAATATCCTAAGCCTAGAAAGGTTCTTATCTTGATCACCTTGTGTGGAGTCAGACTCAATTTGGACACTACTTTAAGTGAAAGTTAACAATTCACATTTTTGGATTACTCCCAATCTAGACCTCAATAAATTTACCTTTTAAGGGATCAAAGTGCAAAATGAACCTATCTCATGAAACATTTGCTAAAGGGTCAGTTCTAGAAATTACCCTTATCCCGACCCTGCCTATGTTATTTTGAGCTTTCCATTTCTTGTTCTATTCCTAATCCTAGTCCCAACAGACTTTCAAATTTGGCTAAGTATAGAAAATTACCTTCAAAAGTATGAATGAATATGAAAGTTAATGCTTATGTAATATTTTTAAGGCTTTATGTGGACCTAATAAAGGCTATTTTGTAGGATTAAATTATTTCTAGAGTAGGGGAAGAGATTCCACCAAAGGAGGGGGAAATAGCTGAAAGATGAAAAGGGGGTAAGAACAAGAAGGTGAAACCAAAACAACTACCTTATACAATGAAGTATAAGTACCAAGACACCCTAGTGCCAACAAAGGTTGAATTTGAACTAGCAGAGATCGCAGATACCATCTTGGGATGGTTTCATTTAGATGAACTAACCTAGGATATTTTCTTTGAGGATGAAACTCCAAGGTCTCAAAGGATAGCTCAATCTGAGCTTGCACATGTTTGGACCCCTTTTCCTATCTCAGTCCAGAGCTTGAAGCTTATATTGACATTGACAGGGGAATATAACCATGTACAGAGAAAATGAATTGATTCTCAAGGTAATGAGATTATTGACTTATCTCCTCAGATGATGAGATTCATGTTCAACAACCTTGGTCATTCCAATCCAAAAATAATGACATAAACTAAAGCATTAAAGGTGTTTAACCAAAACAGGGATGCAAACAAATCCCATATGAATAAGAAATGGCCAAGGACTGAGAAGAAGTCTATGAATAAGCTCTCTAAACACCCCAGAAGATTATATTTTTATAAGGAGGTTACTGACATAGTCATGATGTTGTCTAAGGTGTTTGGAAAAAAGGACTCTCGAGCTTTTGAGGAATTGATGTTCTCATTCATCAACACAATATTGGATGGTAAAAAATTATTGGATTGGGGGAAAATATTATTTGATAATCTAAATAATCAGATGCTTTGAGTGCAGCAAACAAAGACCAACTCTACATGACCTCATATGTAGTGTACTCAGTTGCAAGATTGGGTATGTATCTGGGCTTGCATACAGTGGACATATTAGGAGAAGCCCCCAAGTAGAAGAAGGAATGGGAGCACTATGATTAGTTGACCTTGAAGGAATCTGACTGAGTCACACTGTCGGAGGGTCAATATGCCTTCCTCTATATTATCATCAATCAACTCACATGAGATGAATGATATAGGATAAGTAGAGAAGCTATGGGTTTCATTGTTGAATGGGGAAATTGGTATATCCAATATCCCAAGTTTACATACTTTAGATTGGTTGGGTTTGATGCTCATCCCCATAGACTTCCAAGCTGTTGTAGTGATAGGGTGATTTTGATGGAACTCATGTATCAGGTAGTGGAAATAAATGGAAAATTTCCTGACAAGCACAAACCTAGTAGTCTCAAGTTCTCAATGAATTTGAGATACCATTCTTTCTCTCACATTTCAGCTACAAAGGTAGTGTGTATCTAGAGATAAATGGCACAAACCTAGGATTCTACATAGCCCAAATGTATTTTGATCCCCAGAGCAAGATGAATAATCTCTATTCTCCCCTTTTTCCTAAACATCACAATTTGTTGGAATATTTTTGGGCCAATCTATAGGATCAATATGAGGTAAGGAAAAGGGGTTATGAGAGGCTCGCCATCCCTCAAATGATTGAATATGGAGTTAAGGAGGATATATTGTATGATTTATCTAGTGATGGTGTTATGTTGGACCCTAGTTATGAGACCAACAAGGTTGGTACTAAGAACTTGGATCCTATTAATTGGGATGAGAAAGAAACTATTGATATTAACCATCTTTCTAGAATAGTGCTGGATAGGAGTCTCCAACAGGACACCTCAAGGTTGAATGAACCTATGGACCCGACCTTAAAGAAGAGAAAGGATAGAACAATTAAGGAGTTTAGGAGAACCAGAAGAAAGATAGCTCTAGAGGAAAAGCTTGAAAGATACCCTCCCAACATGGAAAAAGATGGTGAACTTGAGATGCCTATTTAGTAAACACAACTGCCTCAAGGTTCACATGTTGCAACAAGTAAGGATGAAGTAGGGACTTCATCTCAATTGCCTCCTGCAGAAATATCCACTAGAGATATGTCCAAGGGGGATCTCTATAGAGAGGCCACAACATTGAAACAAATAGACCAAGAAATGGAAATTCCTAATGTCCAGTCCGATTTTGAAGACATTGAGTTTGATAGGGAGCAAGCCCGAGTAGTCACAACTGGGGATGTTGAGTACATTGGGGAAGAGCATGTCTTAACCCCAGAGGAGTAAGAGGAACTTTATGAATCTACCAAGAAAGCTTTAGCTCAAAGTGTTGACGAAGGAAAAATGAAGGAGGAGCAAGAAGTAGCTACTCAATTAGAAGAGTTTAGAGCTAATGAAGAAGATGAAATATTGACTTTGCAATGAAGGAAAAATGAGCTTGAGGCAAGAGCAAAGGTTGAAGAATTAGCAAGGAACCAGAAGGAAAAGGATGACCTTTGCAACAATAAAAATAATCTAAGGAAAAGAACAAGGACAAAAAGGAAAATCTAGCCTTGTGGCCAAAGATTAAGGAATTGGAGGAAGAAAAGGCTTAGCATCAAAGAGAGAGAGAGGCAAGGGTCAAGGCTGAGGAGATGGATCGACAGAAGAAGGAATAGCATGCCTGGATTGATGAAGAACAATCCAAGCTAATGCAAGATATTAAGGAGTTTGAAAAGGAATGATAAAAATTGTTGGAGAAAAATGATTTAGAGGAGGAAGAAGAAAAGAGGAAAGAACAAGAAGAATTGGAAATAAAGGTTGAAGCTAACACATTAGCTAAGGAGAAGGAAGATAAGGAGCAACAACAAAAGGTTGTAACAGAGCCCATGGTGACAATGATGTAGCTTCCTTTCCCTACACCTCCTCCTTCATAGAAAATAATCACTCCTCCTGCAACTCCCACTTGGCTTAAATTGAATCTTGAGAAGAGGAAGTAGGTGCAACCCCAACCTTTGAATTGGGAAGATATGATGAAAGAGATGGAGAAGGAAAAGCTAAGGAAAAAATCTTAGAAAATTCATTCCATGAGACTATCAGATGATGGCGATCTTGTTACTAAATATGCTACTCCCCTAGTTGAAATAGATGAACTAGAAATGCAATTGAGTGATTACCAAGTGAGCAGTGTAAACTTGGGGAAGTAGACTAGAAATAAAAAAATGAACTTGCTTGATATTGCCACATCTATTTCCAAATCAAGGATGTTAAAGGATAAGCATGCTAAGGATGAGCTCAAGGCCCAAGCTGCTCAGATGCAAATATTTTTGAAGGAATTAGCTTCTCCCATTTCAAAGTAGCCAATTACTCTTGAAGGGAATTTATTGTTATGTTGGAAAGAGGCTTATGACCTCACTGAAATGAAAAGAAAAACAAGTATGATGGATAAGTGGTTTGGCCAATTGAACAAGGAGGTTGAGGATTTTCTTACCAAAGGTCACAAGATCCATACCGATGTTTGGGAATTGATCAATGCTATAATGAAGTATCTTGAGGAAACATGGAAACAAGAAGAAAAGTACAAAAATTATACGAAGAAACTAAAAGACATAAACAACTTACCTCAACAAGTACTCATTTAGCAGGAAATTTTGAATGATATCGATAATTTTAATTTTATAGGGAAGAAAATGAATATTATCATCTTTAGATCCCCATTCATTAGTGGACACAAGGGGCATATTCAACAAGTTGGGAAAGACTTGGTAGACCAATTAGTAGAATTTGAGGCTACTATAGCCATGATTATAAATGGAGACATCCCTATGAAAGATGGTCTTCCCCTTGAGGAGTTGAAAGGAAAATGGGATAATAGATTAAGGGAGATAATACAAAAGGGGGATGATGATGATGGTTTGCTAATTGATAAGTTGATAGATTTTAAGGATGTGGTGAGAATTTCTTAGAAGGAGCTCACTAAGTTAAAGGATATGCATGGTTCCACCTCTGGAGAGTTGGATAGAATCACATTTGAAAACTACTGGGTTGATGGACCTAATGAAGACACTCTCAAGCAAGTCTTTGGTAGTTATGGAGTACCTACAGGAGAAGAAGACAAAAGAGTGAGGGTGGCAGTAGAATATTCCCATTTTAAAATGGAATAAAACCAACATTGGATCACCCTACTTGTAAGATCCTAGCATGAGTTCAATTGAAGCTGTCAGTGGTATGATGATCTTACCAAGTAATGTTAATTTTAAATCTTTATCATATTTTCCTCCTTAACTAGGAAGCTAGGATACACAAAACCGTGTGTATGAACATTGTTAACACTAAGGAATGTGTGATTCATTGTATACTTACTAGTGTATAGTTATTGCCTTGTTCATTGTGACAATCCTATAAAATTTAAGAAATCAATTAATTGATGATTGAGGTTAGAGCCAAATGGGGATTGTTACCTAATTTTCACCCTCAAGATCAATCAGGAAGAATATCATAAGAAAGAGGTTCGAGAAGGCCAAATGGAAAATTTGCACAAGGGAAGAAATCATGTATCTGATGACATCTCATGGGGTTTTCAGTTGGGAGGCCTACTCTGTTGGAAACATGCCTTAATATTCTATGCTCAGCCTCCATTAGAGCCAGGTCGGCCTGACATCTTCACTGTCTGGTCGACTGGCTGCTAGATTCTGTCTGATTTGCACAGGTCACTATTACCCAATATTTGTCTTGCCGAACACGTCACCTTGGAGCCTATCGCTATCACAAGAGGGGTTCGGTATGACCTTTTACCGAGTAGATTTCTTTGGCCGATAGGCCAGTCAATCTTCATTCGGCGAGACTCATGGCGATCGCGGGCTTTGGGGTGACCTATGGCACTGTCGGTAAGATGTCCTAGCAACGAGAGGAGGTCACACCGATTGGACACTTTGGGGTAAGTGAAGGAGCTCGCTAAGAGGTCTTAGCAATAATGGGTGTCTTGGTGACAGCAAGAAAGGTTCATTAGGAGTCTTCCCGATAATAAGTGTCTCACTTAAGGATGGTTTCCGTCATCGACATAAGATATGCCTTCGACATATAGTCTTGGCGACAACAAGAGGTCCTGTCGACAGTCGTCAAGGTGAACCGGTGTCGGAAAAGGAAGGCCTGATGTCTCCTCGATCGAAGAGGAAGTAGCTCATCACCGAAAGATAGAGTGCTCAGTATGAAGTCTGGCCGACAGGCCATAGTCTTGGCGACAACGAGGTAAGTCCAGGAAGATGTCCTATTGACAGATCAAGGTCAACCCGACAGGATCCCAGTTCACCAAAACATGGGTCATGTTGCCAATATGTCTTGGTGACTGGCCAGGGCTTCGCCAAGAGGAAGTGATATCAACGTAATGTCTTGCCGAGGGCTCAAGTGTCTCATCAAAGGAATGTTTGGGGCCGAGGAGATGAGGGATTCACCAAGATGTCCCGGCGAAGGAAGATGTTTTTTCGGGAGTGAAAGGGATTGGGGAAGCGATGTGCCTTTGGTGGAATCTCTCACCGATACTCGGGGGTCTCACCGATAGATAGAAATGCACTCGGCAAGAAATGGTGATTTCGGCGAGAGGTCACGCCGAACAGAGCAAGCTCGAGGATGTGATTTGTTTTCGCTAAGAGGTCTCATCAACTAGCAGAAGGCACCCCGACCATCGAAGCAATGTCTTACTGATATGGAGTAGTCTTAGTAAATAAAGAAGAGCTCGAGCAGACAGGGGTTGTTTGGCATAGGTCTGGCTGAGTGTGGGATGTCTTGCCGATAGAAGTTGCCATTGGTATAACATTGGGAGTTCGGGATGAGTCTTTCTGACCCAATAGGTCTCCCCGACTAGTAAGCGCAAGAGAATAGACCCTCACCGAGACAAGAGCTTTTCAACAAGACTCCTACCAAAACAAAAGGTGATCACCGAGGAGTCTTCCAGACAAAAGGAAAAGTTTTCCGAAGGATAGGGAAGTCTATAAGATGTCTCAGCAATCAAGGAGGTGTCAGCAAAATGTAGTGTGGTCTCGGAAAAAGGAGGAGCATCAGCAAGACGATGAGCTTCGCTGTGATGTCTGGCCGATAGGTTAATGTCTCGCCGAAGGAAATTTGGAACCTGGTGGAATGAAATGCTTTAGGGGTGACATCATTAGGCTCTTGCCGAAGCAATGAGGGGGTTCTCGGGGTAATGTTTTTCCTTCGGGGAATCATCTCATCAACAAACGACTGTCTTGGCGACCATAGGGGCGACATTGGTATGATCTATTGGGCTCAATAGGACTCTCAGTGATAGCTCCAGGTCATGCTAACGGTTGCGAAAAGATTCAATCGCATCAGGGAAACACGATTGGTGTCTCACTGATATGCGATTCAATAGGGGAAGTTTTGACCACCTGAGGAAGCTGCGTGGATTTCACCCAGCCAATCAGGGAGATCTGAGGGTTAACTGTGGCAGTCTAAAGAATGTCAAAAGGATAAAGGGCAACGTGTATCTATTGCAGGCTCAAAGCATTCAAGGTGTAGCCGAGGTAGCTCAATCAAACATGACGACAGGATCAAAATGAATGTAGTAGTTGAAGATATCTGAAGAAGGCTTCCTCGTAGATGAATCTTCACCATCATGGACACATAGGGGCTTCAACATTAATTTTGATCAAAAGATCTGAGTTAGATATTTTCCTGAGCTAGGATATTTTTGTAAGCCCTAATGGGCCAATATCAGTCTGTATATAAGGCATTTTTTCCTTTTTGTAAATAGTTTTGATTGCACACTCTAAAGAGTTAGTGATTTTCAATCAATCCTTTCTCAGTCAATGTATGTTTTCTGTAACTCAACTGGAATCCTGAATACAACACAGATTTTACCTTGAAAGTTTGTGTCCATGTTTGTATTGATTCTCATTTCTGTATCTTTCTTTTGAACAATGCAAGTCTTTAACTATGTTTTATAATTCTGTGTTCATATCTTAGAGTTGTGAAATTAACCTTTCCTTCCTGAGGTGTGTATGTGGGCCAAACCTGTTAGGACTAAAGCATTAAATCTGAAAGAGGTTGTTATGGGTATGTAAATCAGTTGAATTTAGGCTTTCAAGTGTATGTTCTTCCTGTGTTCATTTCATGATTTCTCATCAATTCGGTGTACCACCCTAGTGTAGTCTTTTAATTTATGCATCTTTTTCCTCTTTTCTCTCAAAGAATCAATAGTTTAGGTGATACCTAAAGGAAGCCGGCCTTCTCTAGAGGTTGACCTCTGCTTACAAGAAACCCACATCTTTAGAGGTCTTCCCATGTTACACTGAGGCGTTGAACATTAGGTTCAACAGGGGTGCAACTTTAGGTGATAACAGTTTCTGGCACGCCCGGTGGGACTGTCAAGCAGACAGTTTAAGAATTACATATCTATTATTGGTTTTTGATATGCAACCAGTAAGATTCAGACCTTTCTGAGGTTAATATCAACATATAATGGCAACTCCGCGTACCAGTGCATCATTGAGAAATTCAGCATACTGAGGAATTTGGTGTCTACCTCAGTATCATTCAGCCTTTGGAGGCAGTTTGAACAACACTTGGCAACTCCGAGCTTAAATCTTCTAGTTTCATAGACACAAGTCTTGGTATGTCTCAAAATAATCTGTTTATTCTGAGTTTCCAGCTCTTTAATTACAAAGATGTCAAATATTCATGAAGATGCTTACTATTTCCCTCCATATCATGAGTATGTTGCTCCTACACATCCATATCAGAATGTTTTGGACCTGCTCCAATAGATTGACCATATCTTGAAGGGTTTGAATCAAGGTCTTCACAATATGGAGATTAACGATATTAGTAAAGTGCTTGCATACCTATCTAAGATGTTGGCTAATATCAAGATGCAACAGGGTACTATTATGCAACAACAAGAAATGGCTGAGCAAGTCTACTCTTATGATCAAGAAAGAGTGGCAAAGAGAGTCCAGTTCGAGGAAGGCCTTGAACAGGAAATAACTGCTAAGGAAGAATAAATGAAGCTACTCTCTGCTAAGGTGTAGAACACTCAATTTTACTCTAATTATCAGTGCCAACTAATGGAAGGTATGCAAAGGAAGCAATTTGAAGAGAACCTTGCCTAGCAGCTGGCTGCAAAAGAGGCAGAAAGAAGGTTAAAATTTTCTAAATAGGAGGTTCCCAAATACAAGTTTTCCAGCTTTAGGAAAAGTTAGCCTCTTGACTCCCCTAGTAAGTCTTCTCAGTTTAAGATTCCAAGCTTTAAGGGATTTAATTCGATGCAAGAGAATGTAGTACCTGAACAAGATTAGTCCATCATCCCTCAAGAGCAGTCCATAAATCCAGATGACTTACTCCTCAAGGAGAGAATTAGCCAAGTAAATCTAATGCATTTAGCCGTGGCATGTTACCGACTACAGCAAGAAAAGCTCAAACAAGAGCTAGGACAACAGACAGTTAAGGAGCTCCACTTGCAGACAAAGGATATCCAAGTTTCACTAGAAAAGGAGCCACATAAAGAAGAAAAATTGACTTCTTTATTTGATCAGCTACTTGGTTATGTTGAGCAAGCTGAAGAAAGCATGTAGGCTCCTATTTCGCCAGTCGATTTGGGATGGCCAGAGAATATTGCTGACTTGTTCAATGAGCTTCCTCAATTTGTCAATGAAGATAAAGATCTCACATGCATGATAGCATCTATGCCTGGTATGGAGTGACTAAATGATAAAATTCATCTAGATTTAATGCAAGATTATGAGTTAGATGATACCATAGAAGCTTTTTGTTCCAACATAGATGATGAACTAGTATCATATGAAAGGGAGGCATGTGATCATCCCATTCAAGTTGGTAAGACTATTGAAGAGGTTGTTAAAGATAATGCCTTGCAGCCTATGAACTTATTAGATGAGCTTCCCCACTTTGTTGAGGAGGAGGTGTATTCTTCCATGAGTAAAGAGCATTGAGAGCCACAGTTTGAAGATTTGTTCTCATTTATCCAATAGGGTTATCAGCTTCTTAGTCAAGGAGATCCAACCATCAAAAATGTTAATGGTTTCTTTTCAGAGACTGTTATATATGATGCAAAGAATCAAGACTCCCCTCTCATTGTAGAGCTGAAAGAAAGAACAATTGATCAAGAAGACCAAACTGTAGCAGCCAACGAACAACCTGCATGTTGCCTCCAATCAACATCTTTCCAAGGAAGGTATGAGGTCTTCAAAGATCAGCAATAGGCCAACAAGGAAGTTTTAAATCTTTCCCTTATCAGAGGTTGTCCAGTCAGGTACTTAGCCCGGATGGAGTCCAATGAGGCACCCATATATAAAGGTACAACAAAAGAAGGTGTCCAAGGTGTACTGACAGCCAAACAAGAGTATGTTCAGCTCACTTGTCCTCCTTTGTTTGATAATGCATACGGTCTATCTAGTGAAGTAAGTGAATTCATTCACCTCTTTCAAGGAACAATGCATCATCTTGTTGAACATTTTTTAGTATGCCATCTTTATTCAGCTGCCATTAAGCTTGAGAGCCATTGCCTATTGAGTAGAAAGGGGAGTTATTTTACCCAACCTGTCAATGGATTTGTTTAACCAATTTCTTGCTGGTTAGTATAGGGTAGGTTTAGTTGTTATTTCTTTCCCTAAGTGTTGTTTCAACACATGTAAATGGTTTATTTCAGTTTTTCCTATTTTCAATAAGTTTCCAAGTGATCTAGTGAGTCTCAGGATGAGTTACAACCATGTACAAAGCTGCTCTTGATCTTTTCTCAGTTGTCCTAGTGACTCCATGCCCAATGGATAGGCCTAGGCTACTAGTTTTATGTTTAGTAGGCAAACATCCAGCAAAGGTCGCCAGAAATGTTATCTAATTTTCACCCTCAAGATCAATCAGGCAGAATATCATGTGACAGAGGTTCGAGAAGGCCAAATGGAAAATTTGCACAAGGGAAGAAATCACGTATCTCATGACATGTCATGTGGTTTTTAGTTGGGAGGCCTACTCTGTTGGAAACATGCCTTAATATTCTACGCTCAGCCTCCATTAGAGCCAAGTCGGCATGACATCTTCACTGTTTGGCCGACTGGCTGCTAGATTCTGTCTAATTTTCATAGGTCGCTATTACCCAATCTTTGTCTTGTCGAATGTGTCATCGTGGAGCCTATCACTATAACAAGAGGGGTTCAGTATGACCTTTTACCGAGTAGATTTCTTTGGCCGATAGGCCATTCAATTGTCATTTGGCGAGACTCACGGTGTCTGCGGGCTTCGGGGTGACCTATGGCACTGTCGGTAAGATGTCCCAATGACAAGAGGAGGTCACACCAACTAGACACTTTGGGGTAAGTGAAGGAGCTCGCTAAGAGGTCTTAGCAATAATGGGTGTCTTGGTGACAGCAAGAAAGGTTCGGCAAGAGTCTTCCCGATAACAGGTGTCTCGCCTAAGGAGGGTTTCCATCATCAACATAAGATATGCCTTCGGCATATAGTCTCGGCCACAACAAGAGGTCCTACCGACAGTCGTCAGGGTGAATCAGTGTCAGCAAAGGAAGGTCTGATGTCTCCCCGATCGAAGAGGAAGTAGCTCATCACCGAAAGATAGAGCGCTTGGTATGAAGTTTGGCCGACAGGCCATAGTCTTGGTGACAACGAGGTAAGTCTAGGAAGATGTCCTGCCGACAGATCAAGGTCACCCCGATAGGATCCCAACTCGCCAAAACATGGGTCATGTTGCCAATATGTCTCGGCGACTGGCCAGGGCTGTGCCAAGAGGAAGTGATATTGGCGTAATGTCTCGCCAAGGGCTCAAGTGTCTCATTGAAGGAATTTTTGGGGCCGAGGAGATGAGGGATTCACCAAGATGTCTCGGCGAAGGAAGATGTTTTTCCAGGAGTGAAAGGGATTGGGGAAGCGATGTGGCCTCGGTGGAATCTCTCACCAATAGTTGAGGGTCTCACCGACAGATAGAAATGCACTCGACAAGAAATGGTGATTTCGGTGAGAGGTCACGCCAAATAGAGCAAGCTCAGGGATGTGATTTGTTTTTTGCTAAGAGGTCTCACCGACTAGCAGAAGGTGCCCCGACCATTGAAGCGATGCCTTACTGATATGGAGTAGTCTCAGCAAATAGAGGAGAGCTCGGGCAGACAAGGGTTGTTCGGCATAGGTTTGACTGAGTGTGGGATGTCTTGCTGATAGAAGTTGCCATCGGTATAACATTGGGAGTTCAGGATGAGTCTTTCCGAACCGATAGGTCTCCCTAACCAGTAAGCGCAGGAGAACGGACCCTCGCTGAGACAAGAGATTTTCGACAAGACTCTTGCTAAAACAAAAGGTGATCGCCAGGAGTCTTCTAGACAAAAGGAAAAGTTCACTGAATTACAGGGAAGTCTACAAGATGTCTCAGCAATCAAGGAGGTCTCGGCAAAACGTAGTGTGGTCTCGGCGAAAGGAGGAGCATCGGCAAGACGTTGAGCTTCACCGTGACGTCTGGCCGATAGGTCAATGTCTCGCTGAAGGAAATCTGGAACCCAGTGGAATGAAATTCTTTTGGGGTGACATCAGTAGGCTCTTATCGAAGCAATGAGGGGGTTCTAGGGGTAGCATTTTTCCTTCGGTGAATCATCTCATCGACAAATGACTTTCTTGGTGACCATAGGGGCGACATTGGTATGATCTATTGGGATCGATAGGACTCTCAGCGATAGCTCCAGATCATGCTGACAGTTTCGAAAAGATTCAATCGCATTGGGGAAACATGATTAGTGTCTCACCGATATGCGATTCAACAGGGGAAGTTTTCACCACCAGAGGAAGCTGCGTGGATTTCACCCAACCAATCAAGGAGATCTGAGGGTCAACCGTGGCAGTCTAAAGAATGTCAAAAGGATAAAGGGTGACGTGTATCTGTTGCAGGCTCAGAGCATTCAAGGTGCAACCAAGGTAGCTCAATCAAACACGACAGGATTAGAATGAATGTAGTAGCTGAAGATATCTGAAGAAGGCTTCCTCATAGATGACTCTTCACCGTCATGGACACGCACGGGCTTCAGCATTAATTTTGATCAAAAGATCTGAGTTAGATCTTTTCCTGAGCTAGGATATTTTTGTAAGCCCTAATGGGCCGATATCAGTCTGTCTATAAGGCATTTTTTCCTTTTTTGTAAATAGTTTTGATTGCACACTCTGAAGAGTTAGTGATTTTCAATTAATCCTTTCTCAGTCAATGTATGTTTTCTGTAACTCAACTGGAATCCTGAATACAACATAGAGTTTTCCTTGAAATTTTGTGTCCATGTTTGTATTGATTCTCATTTTTGTATCTTTCTTTTGAACAATGCAAGTCTTTAACTATGTTTTATAATTTTGTGTTCATATCTTAGAGTTGTGAAATTAACCTTTCCTTCCTGAGGTGTGTATGTGGGCCAAACCTATTAGGACTAAAGCATTAAATCTGAAAGAGGTTGTTATGGGTATGTAAATCAGTTGAATTTAGGCTTTCAAGTGTATGTTCTTTCTGTGTTCATTTCATGATTTCTCATCAATTCGGTGTATCACCCTAGTGTAGTCTTTTAATTTATGCATCTTTTTCCTCTTTTCTCTCAAAGAATGAATAGTTTAGGTGATACCCAAAGGAAGTCGGCCTTCTCCAGAGGTTGAACTTTGCTTACAAGAAACCCACATCTTTAGAGGTCTTCCCATGTTACACTGAGGCGTTGAACATTAGGTTCAATAGGGGTGCAACTTCAGGTGATAACAGGGATAAAATAAGATGTGCATAAGTAATTATAAGATTAAGTTGACCTACAATATAAAAATGAATTATTCTTATGCTCTACACTTAAGCAACCTGGATATGGAGCCTTATGTTACCCCTTGGAAGCTATGAAATACAAATAATCATGATTTCCTTGATACTCTTTTCCCTCCTAAAACAATGTTTCACTTGATTAATTCCCTAACACTTGAGGATGAACTTAATAATTTATGAATGGTATTAATTCTAAATTAATTCAAAATGCATATTCTAGGAGGCTAGTAGGTAAATATTAGATGTGGACAAAGTTGTTTAGAAGGTGACCAATATAATATTTAGATTCTCTTTCCCTATCTATACTTAAATGTGGAAACCAATCGAGGATGACCATCTAGTTAGTCAAGTTCAACAAGATGGAGATGCATTTCTATTCCCTCTGCTTCTTGTGCATGTTCCCTCACATTCTATACCTTGCATAAGTTTATAAAGGCATAAATACATTTAAAAATCCATACCAATAGGAAAGAAAGATGATAGGGAGGAGGTTATGAAATGCTTATTAGGTTATAGTGAGGTGTGCACTTGTTGTATCTTACTAATCAATTCACATTATTACTCTTTCTAGAAATATTGATAGTACCTTAAATATGATTCCCCCTTTCGATGTGGCCCTTAAAACTAGTACTTGTAAGAGAAAAAAACATAGTTAAGTTGCAATATGATGCTACATTTTTTCTTGCTCCTCTATTTTCAATTAACTATGCACATGGTCGACTGTGTGTTGGGGGTACCCCTTGGTCCCCCACCCTTGTCTCCTTCTATCTAGATTCTTCTTTTAGCACATGTGGCACTATCCTTGGGGCCCTCTTATGTGTTGTCTGCATCTAGAGATCTCGTGATTCTTGTCCTGCCTACTATCGAGGTGCTGAAACTCCTTGTGACCCTGTTGTCCAAGGGTTGGAAAGTTGTGTTGATGCACAATAACCCGATTCCTAAGGGTTCTCTTCCATGTCTGAGTGCAGATATTTCTATCTCGAGTAATGAGTTCTCCATTCTTGAATCTATTAGCAACAAGATAGTTTCTTCCATGGAGTTGGCAGTGGTGGGTAAGTTTCTTTCCTTCTGGTCCTCTGTAGATATGGTTAGAAGGTGGGTTGTTGTGAAATGGTTGCTAATAGGTAGTGTTGGTGTCTGTTTGATGGCTGGTTTCATTTTCCTCTTCAAGTTTACAACTAAGGAATATTTGGTCTATATGCTCTTGTCGAGTCCATGGGTCTATGGGAAGCATGGGTTGTCTTTATGCCATTGGAATCCAAGTTTCAATCCTGACATTAATCTCTGCAAGTCGGCTCCTATTTGGATTCAGCTCCATTGTCTTCCTATGGAGTAGTTAGATGAATTTATCTTTTAGTGCATCAGGGACTCTCTGGGGGAATTCATCACCTCAGAATCTATCAAAAAATCCATGTCCAGGTTACTTTTTTCTCACTTTTGCATCAACATAGATGTAAATAAGACCTTACCCAACTCTGTGAAGCTATGTTCTATGTTTGGATCTTTGATTCAACCTATTTGCTATGAGAATGTTGTGATATACTTTCATAAATGTGCTAGATCGGGGCACCTTATCATAGATTGCAAATCCTCAATTAGGCATGAACCATGTCCTAGTGCTCGTTCAACAGAGATTCCCTCTGATGGCTTCCCCTTTGAATCATATATTCTTAAGATTATTGAGTCCCCAACAAAGCCTATGTTTGATGACCCTGTGATCCTAGTGTTGTATACAAATTTGGCTCCCTCTGGTTGTGCTTTGGGACTAAATGGTTCCCTTCCCAATAGTTCTAAGGACTCTGGTGTTTCTTCAAAGTTTTCTCTCTCTCCAAAAATATTGGGTGTGGAGGAAGGTGAAATCTAGGATAAAGTAGAGAAGAAACATACACCATGTCGAAGATAGATAGAGGATATTGTGGTACCTTAGGTGTAAAATGTGGAAGAAGATTTCTAATCAACTCCTAAGAAGAAGGGCAAAAAAAAGAAAGTTGATGTGGGTGGTGATTCCAAGCTAGGTAGACCTAACTAACAACTAACCAGGTACAAAGAGGCAACAAAATAAATTGTGATAGGTAAATAGAGGACATTAGAGGTGTCCTAAAAGAAAAATCTAAATGAAAGTCCTATCTTGGAATGTTAGAGGTCTATTAGCCCCCACAAGCAGTTGGCCCTAAATAATTATGTTTTGCAACATAAGGTTGATACATTACTCCTTCAAAAACCTAAGATGAAGAAAACCAATTTTGAACCCATTGCCAAGTTTATTTAGCCAAACACTCTCTTTGCTTGTTGTGATGTTGATGGGGCATCTGGCGGTTTGTTAGTTTTGTGGAATCCCACTCGTATTTTTTGCTTTTAGATATTCCAATGTAGGAATAGCATGGGTATAAAATTCTCCAATGTTGAGGGTTCTTGGATTTTGATAAATGTATATGCTCCCAATATTAGGAATGTGAAGAAATCCCTTTGGAAGGAGATTTCTAATTGGATTTTGGCTAGCAAGAAAGGTTGTCGACTGGTGGTAGGGGAATTTAACTCCCCACTTTAACCTTTGGAGAAGAGTGGAGGTATGATTGATTATTCTAACACGCATGATTTGGATAACTTTCTGAATTTTACTGGTCTAGTTGATATTGGCTTGTAGGGCCAATCATTTACCTGGTCTAATTGATGCCTTAGGGCTAATATGATCTAGGTCTATCTTGATAGATTGCTATTTTCTCCCAATTGGACTACTCTTCTTAATCCTAATTTGTTGGTTCTCCCTAGACTGGTTTTGAATCACAATCCTTTGTTGTTAGTCTATTCCCTTTCTAGTTTGAAATCATGTGGAATTCCCATTCAGACATCAGGAACAAGGTTGCTACCTAGTGGAATATCATAGTGCATGACCCCCCTATGTTCAAGCTCTATCAAAGAATCAAACATGTCAAATATATGGTTAAAGGGTGGAATAAGCATGTGTTTGGTGATGTGTTCCATAAAAAATAGGTCTTGGCTAACAAACTTGGTGAGTTACAAAAAGGAATGGAAAAAGGTGATAATAGTATTTTGACAGGACAATAGGAGAAGGAGGAGCGATTGGAATGGGAAAAAATATTAAAGAAAGAAGCATTTTTCTAGAAGTAGAAATTTAGAATACAATGGCTTGCTGAGGGGGATCCAAACACATATTTCTTCCACGTTCCATCTCTTAAACATAGAAAAGGAATCAAAGAAAAACTCTAAAAGAATGAGGTTGGGGATGAAGTTACTAATCTCATACAGATTAGTCTATTAATTGCTAATCACTTCCAACAAGCTTACTCCCTTCCTTTGGAGGCTCCTGCCCCTGGGTTGTTTGATCTATTGTTGGAACCTATTCCTACTCCTATTTCCTATGAGGATAATGTTTCAATTTTGAGGGAGGTTTCTATTGAGGAGGTTTGGTCTGATGTGTTTAGTATGGGTGCCTATAAAGCTCCTAGGCCTGATGGTTTCCCTCTAGCTTTCTTCCAAACCTTTTGCGAGATTGTGGGGGAGGACGTTACTCTTGCTACTAGGGATTTTTTCAACTCTGGTAAATTTCTTAAATAGCTGAACCACACCTTCATATATTTGGTTCCCAAATATAATGACCCTCTAACCATGTTTTATTTTTGTCCTATTATTCTTTGCAATACTGTTTATAAGATCTCCAAAATATTGGTGAACCATATGAAACCCCTCTTAGAGAAAATGATTGGTCCCAATCAAAAAGGTTTTTTTCTTGGCTGACATATTTTGGATGTTGCTTTATCCACCCATGAAACTCTACACTTTATGGATATGTGTAACAACTATAGCATGGTATTTAAGCTCAACATTTCCAAAGATTATAATAAATTCGTATGGAACTTTCTCCCCAAAGTCCTTGATAAGTTTAGCTTTAATAAAAAAATTATCAATATCATTATGGAATGTGTATTCATGGTGAATTATTTAGTTTTGGTCAATGGAGTGTCCCAAGGTTTCTTTGAGGTTGGGAGGGGAATCAAACAGGGAGACCCCCTATCCCCTTATTTATTCATTATGGTTGATAAAGTGTTGAGTAGGAATGTGGCGAGTATGTTGTCAGAGGGCTCCATCAAGGGTGTCAAACCAGCCTCCACCCTTGATCCCATTTCTATTCAACAATTTTTGGATGACACTATGCTATTGAAGAAGCTAAAGTGGTGGAAGCCAAAAATTGGAAAGGTTGTCTCAATCTCTATGTGACTTTTTTTGGTCAATGCATCAATTATAATAAAAGTATGATCTATTTGTTTCACTACACTCTTGGACTATAGGATCGGGTGACCATAGTGTTAGGTTGTATGAGTGCTACTCTTCCATCAATCTACCTCAGCCTTACCCTAGCTATTAACGAAGCTACTCCAAACTTTTGGAATTATATTCTTGAGAGGGTTCAGAGGAAGCTTGATGGGTGGAAAGGTTCTCTCTTGAGTCATGCGAGAAAGATTTAGCTCGTCACTGCTGTTCTCCAAGGAATGCCTATTTATTTTTTGTCCATGTTCAAAATGCCTAGTAACATTGTTGAGAATTTCAAGAAGATTCAAAGAGTCTTTCTATGTTTTGGCACAAAGCATAAAAAGAAGATGTCACTTGTCAGATGGGAGAAAGTTTTTCTTCCAAAGCTCAAGGGGGGAGTTGGGAATTAGGAAAGTCCTCTCTTCCAACAAGGCTTTTCTTGCTAAAGTGGGGTGGGACCAATTAAGAGATAAAAAGGATTGGTGCAAAATAATGAAAGAAAAATAGCTAGCCAACTGCCCCCTAATGAGATGTATTGAGAATGATCATCCCCATGGGTCTCTAGCTTAGAATAATATTTGCAAAATGAAGAAGCTTCTACTAACTGGCCTAAGATGGAAGCTTGGAAAAGGAATTAAGATATGCTTATAGGAAGATTCCTGGCTCTTATACTCTCCCTTGACCTCTTCGAAGTTCAAAAATGTGATTGAACCTGCTACTTGGTTCTTTGGTAGGAAAGTGTGTGATTATATTCATGGATTGTAGGGTGCTAGGTGTTGGAAGGAAATTGTCTCATGTGGCCCTCTTTCCCCTAACCTAAAATGTATAGCATCTTCCTTACATGTCTTACTCTCTCAGTATAGAATACCTCTTTCATATGTTGAAGATGATTTCTTTTGGGCCTTGGATAGTAAGGGCGATTTGAATATCAAGATTACTTATGGTTTGCTATCGGAAAAGGGATTACAAAGTAAGTTATGGAAAAAGGTTTGGAACCATCAGTTGATTCCTAAAATAAATTTCTTCTAGTGGATGACCCGCCACAATAGGATCCTAACCCAAGATTCTAAGAAAGAGGGGATTCCAAATCCCAAATAGGTACTTGTTGCACAAAAGCAATGAAGAAATTGTGGATCATATGCTTATGCACTATCTCTTTGCTATTGGAGTTTGGGACCTTGCTTTTTAAAAGTTAGAGACACACTGGACCTTGAATAAATATTTGGTTTTCTTTGTGGAGGGGTGGAATGGTCCTTTCTAACACCCTATTCCCTTTGAAATTTTGAGGAAAATTTCCCCCATCATCTGTGAGTGCATCTAGAAGGAAAGGAACAATAGGGTGTTTCATGACATTGAGAAGAGTCTAAAGGAATTTTTTGGTTGTGGGCCGAGACTTATATGTAAAAGTATCTCCTTGTTGAAGTGGAAACCATCAAAAACTACCCCAACTGTTTGGGAGATCAAGATGGCTAAATCCTGGAAAATTGTGCTTGGTAATTATTCCTTTGACAATTCCAAATCCCTTGTTAGGAAAAACACCATTTGGAGGCATCTGATTGAGGGCTAGTTTAAATTGAATTTTGATGATGCCGCCAAGGGAACCTTTGTCTAGCCAAAATAGGTGGTGTTATAAGAGACGGTCAGGGAAACTTCGTTGTTAGGTATGCTGGAGTTAGAGTTATTCACTCTTCTATGGTGGCAGAGTCTTGGGCACTACTCAAGGGCATCGAGATTTTTGTCACTCTGGGTATTAATAAAATGGAGATTGAAGGGGATTCTAGAAATGTGAAATACTCTATTAATTTGGGTCATCTTCTTGGTTGGAACTTAAGGGATATTCTTTTGGATATAAATATTTTAATCTCTAAATTTGAAAGGTATCACCAATCTCATATCTTTTAGGAAGGTAACCAGGTGGTTGATGACTTCACCAACTTGGGGTCAACCTGGTAGATTTGCATATGTTGGAAAAAGATATAAGTTCTATCAGCATCTATTCAAAGGTTAATCCTCTTGGAGTGGAGGAATTTCTCTATTAATAATGATTAATCTGTCATTCATTTTCAGATACATGTGGCATTCCTTGACGGATCATTAGATGGTTTGGTCTTCGATGGGTAAGGTGACCGGGCTCAAGTGGGTGGCCATGTGGGCATTTTATCTCATAATAATTTTTGGTGGGGCTTCTAACCTTTACGGGCTACCTTTCAAATGGTTCAACATATCCTATCAAATCTCATGGATTTCATGTAAAAGGATGTACTTTTCCATCTTATTTATTAATTCCAAATTAAGGCATTTCTTGATTTTCCTTACATTTTATTAGATATACTTGCAAATTTCAAATCGTCCCCCCGCATTCATATGGCTTTGGGGATTTTGTAACCTCTTTATGTTGATTAGCACTATGGATTTAAATTTGGATTCAATTATTATTCCTAATTGTTTTAATTTTGGGTTCCCTTGTGATGATTACAGGCCAGTGATGTTGTCATTGGGAATGATTTTCGAAGTGTGTAAACATCACACTACCTTTATTACACCCTTTCATCCCAACTAGAAGTGTAAAGTTTATTTAAGTAACAGTAATCTCTTTGAAAATATATCTATATTTTAAGGAATTATTATTTCAGCTATTGTGTGTTGTGGGTCACGATGGGCAGAGATGGAGTTAGGACTAATTCAGACAATTTCGAGGAGTTTTTCCAAGACCCCTAGCTTGGAATATCTATTCAGAAGGTGGTCTTGTATCGCTTGTGGAAAATCTTGTGGGCCATGACGAGCTTTTGTTAGCTCGGATTGGTAGTTCTTGGATGGAAAAGCAAGTCACCATGGGTGGCATAGATTTTGATATGGAAGAAGAGATGATTGGTAAGGATACTGACCTTTTCTGTTAGGGTATGAAGTATAGGACTTGGTGAGTTTGAACGCACTCTTCAAGGGAAATGAGAAGCCAGTGAAAAAGCAGTCGGGTTTTGACCATGAAGCACTACCTGAACCTTGGGATAAGGTTTTCCTTGCCATCATAAAATATGTTACCCTTGAGGGTAGATTCAAGGTGCTTTTTTTACCACTTACTATTGTTAAATCACTTAAGGCACAAAATGTTGCATAGTTTCCCTTTCTTTTTTCTTTCAACTCTTGAAAGTTTCATCAAAGAGTCCCAGGAGATTGCCACTCTCAACGTTGATTCTCTACCTCCATTACCATTGCATTAGGGCCTAATCTATAGGCTCTACCAATTCCATTTTCCTTTGGTCCCTCTCAAACTTATCTTCTATTGTGTGTGTGGAAGAGTTGGAATCCCTGAACATTAACCCTAAAAACCCATCCCCTGCTATTTCAGAGGGCTCGAAGAGGAAATCCCCTATCCCTAAAAATGATCCTAGTACTGGGACCTTAGCCACTTCTCCCTCAAAGAAAAAGAAAAATGTGGTGGGGTTGGCCAAATCGAGTGTTGCGACTAGGCTATGTGAGCTGAAACAAAAGAAGACTAGCAGAATGGCTACTAAGAAGAAAGGGAAAAATGTGCCTTAGCTTCTGAGGGTTCTTTCGATCACTGAGGAAGGTAAAAGTGTTGAGGAAAAATATTCTAAGGGAGATACTATGGTGGGTGCTAGCTTTGAGATGGGGATGGAATATATGAGTGTGAGAAGATCCCATAGGTTGGTGAAACACAAGAAAGGGCCCCCCATGGATGATATCTCTAGTGACTCAACTCATACTAGCGGTAGAATTGAAGGAATTAAAGTTATTGAGAAGGTGAAGGATAAAGGACCCATAAAAGACCCTAGTCACTTCTCTAATTTGAATTAGATGCTTCAAGAAGACTCTACCAATTTATCAGATACTAGGGCTAGTGATGATGTGGAGATCCAAAGCAAGGAAGGCAAGGTGGACAAGCTCGGTGTGTTGCAGGAGCAGGTTGCTAAGTTGAATCATAAATTTAACTATCTGGCTCGGTTCACTATCAAAATGATTCACAGGTCAACTTTCACTCTATTGGATGTTGTCAAGGATGAAATGGAAAATAACAACACAGATGAAGGGCCCAACTAGATGATGTGTTAAACCTCCTGGTCATGAAATGGGAGGGTGTGGACAATTAGTGGTTGGGTCTATGTTGTGTTGTGTTGTGTTGTGTTGTGTTGTGTCTGTGTCTCTCATTTTTTGTTACTGAAAATATTTTTGATGTTTAATGGTTTTTCTCATTTTTATCCCTTTGGGATCGATGTGTAAAGGGTACAACACCCTATAAATGCTACTTATATAGTAAAAAACATAGTTAAGTTGCTAAGGAAAGTAAAATATGTTTAAGTGGTAGAACAAATTAATTACCATATACCCTTTCCAAATAAACTAACTCTAATGGTGTAGTTAGCTAGTTCCCTTGCTATTGTTAAGATATGAAAAATTTGCTAGTACTTGGGTCAAACTCTTATTTATTTATTTGAATTCAAAACTTGTAATGACACAACTAGAAAATCTTAAAAATAGTGAATCTAGTTAAACTAGGAAGAGAAAATAAAATTTGGACTACACCTAGAGGATGATCTTTCAATCCATATATTTCTTTGTTTAAATGATATTGTGCTAAATCAAATGAGAAAGATGGCGATTCAAAGTAAACATTAGTATTGTCACATATTTCATGTGTCAGAATTTTAATGCTAATTAAACCATGATCATAAATGATTCAGGGTATGGTAAAAATAACAAAAGAGTAAAACTTGAAAATAACTATAGTTATGTAATCATTGTGGAAATGTGGTGTACATTACTTGAGTGTGTTAAACGAGGTACCCAATTCGAAATAAGGGTGATGTGTATATTAAGTAGGGTCTACCTAGGTGTATCCCTTGTGATACTCATGTGTGTTGAGATGTTAAAACATTAACTTTTGAGTGGTTGTGCATGTCTATGGGAAACCCTTTCCATGCGTGAATTGCACGATGGTGTTTTTTTCCATAGTATTGACCATTCCCTTAGAGGAGGGCCCACTAATACAGATAGAGGTTGAGAGATGATAGACCTCCACTATAAATAGTAATATTCCATGGTTATCATCCCTGATCTAATTAGGAGACTTATATTGGAAATTTATGATTTTTACATGAATGTTGTTCCCAAACTTCATTCCTCAATATTGGAAACACACTTATTGATTCTTAGTACAAACCAAATTCTTGAGATTTGTATCCTATTAAGAAAAGAAAGAACCCCAATGTGCTCAGTATGAGGACTCGTTCCTTTGCTCTCATTGATAAGTACTTGATACTTTGATGATATGATATTAAATCCAAAGAATATACGTATATATACATAAATACCATTTTACCAAGTGGATTATTGGATGTAGAGCTTAGAATTGGATAACATAGTTTGGATCAACAACCATTGGACAAGGGTTATATATTTTAGCACACATGAAAATAACCCTAGATGGTCAAAGGTATTGAGATGGAGAATTGTAGTGGCAACATGGCATTCTATGCTATTGTATTAAGTGTTTGAGACCCCATCCCCATTACTCCCCATAAATGTATTGTATAAAAGCCACAGTGTATGTTATGAGTTGATTTATTTTGTGAGAATTTGATGTATAGTAATTTTATTAATTGATGATTTAATTTCAATTTTTTTTGTACCAATAGCATTGAATTTTAATTTCTAGGGTACTTAGCCATTTTGAACATTGCATGGTCCTTTTTCCTCAAGGACTTATTAACTTTTATTTAATTTGAATTGAAAAGTGCATCATTGTTTCCTTTGATTCTTATTTTCTTCATACTTGTTTTTATGAGACTTTAATTGTGGTTTTTGAGTTATGTTCTTATCTTGTTAAATCTAGGCCTTCTTATGTAACAATTGCTAGTGTGTGTTATTTGATGTGACTTATATGAACTTCCTTATCCCAAAAAGGATCCGAAAAGGTTGTATAGGGGAGCAGATAGCTTGGGAAATTGATTGTTAGGATGGGGACTATAATTCGGGACTAGTATGCACGAATTTGATCCACCCTCCCATTACTTTTATATAGGTGTTCACTTGTGTGATTTTTCCCTAGGGGCCAAACCTTTTATATAAATAGAGGAAAGGTAGTAGAAATATATAATAGGTACCTATAAAGGACATAAAAATTCCAGTATGACTATGATATCTATGATGAGTGGCATCCATTGACATATGGTTGAATGCTATCACAATGATGGTTAATGGAGTCCAAATTTACTCAACATTTTAGGTTACAAATTATCAATATTATGGCGATGGAGATCGCCCATGGATATTTTACACCATCTATCCTCATAAATCTCATTGTGTGAGCCTTATGTTGTGGACCTCATTGAGTTAATCATAGTATATGTTATGATTAATGGTGGATATGAGACCGTTGTATAGTCACAAATTATGTAGTTGGGATGAGTACAAATGAGATAACACAAAATATTTATAAAAGAATGATTATGGAGTGTAAATTATTTAAAGGAATTTTTAGTTAAAATTTAGCATTATATGGTGACTTTTGATGAATGAGACTATTGGCTTATATAATATTAGTGCAATCATTTTATAACATGGTATGACCTTACCTTAAAGGATCATGGTACTATTTAAGAAACTATGTGGGAGGTGTAGATATTTCATGTGGTGACTTGAATAAGTAATGTAGTCTTTGTTATGTCTCTTCCCTCCTAATATATGGTTGCTAACATTATAAGAGAAATTACTTAAGTTAAACCTCATTCTTATACTTTAAAATTATTTTCAGGAATACAACAAATAAGATCTAATGTAGTCAACAATTTATGTGCATAATTCAAAACTCTAGTGACTACAAGGAGGAATTCCAACCTTGGAGGGGAAGATTTGAGACCTATCTTTTTAGTACCAAGGATTTTTGTGACTTCCGTGATTTGTATGATTTGCATATATAGTTTTGACTATGGATGCTTTGATATCATAGATTTTGACTTTGACATGCTTTGATGTTATCATAGATATATATTACACTCTTGAATTTATGCTATCTTTATTGACATGGTTTTGCATTATGTAGCTAATTGAACTAATCTAATGATTTTTTTTATCATTGTTCTATGAACATATGTTAATATGGTTAGACGAATTTTGATGGATATCATATGTAGTGCATTATGATCTATCTTGTTAGAAGTTGATTATGTTAATGTTATGATTCGAATGTCATGGGATGAATGAATGTGATGAGTTTCTTATTTATTTAAATGCTATTACATGGATATCATGGTTATATTTTATGCCATATTTTATTATGATGATGGGCTAACATTGTAATTGAGTATGCAAGTTTATTCCATGACTAGTGGATCCCGAGAAATACCAAGGTGACATATGTACATTTCTTGTGTAATCGACCCAACTCATTGGAGACGATAAGGTCTTACATGTCATGCTGCTATGTAATGTGGATAATTAGTTATGATGTGCTAGTAAGAATTATTGTTTTAGTGTATATGGCATTGTCTTGTGCAAATTGATTATGGTGGCATTTTGAGTCCATGTTTTAATGTTGATTTAATGCCTATTATTAATTTTTTGTGGTGTTTCCATGACCCTAGGTCATAAGGCTAGGGATTGTGGGTAATTTCATTGGTTTAAAACTTAACTTTAGAGCCTTAGGATACCATTTATGAAGCCTATTTGATAAGTGACGAAATATAGAAGTTGATAAGACATGGGAATCTTAGGTATGCTTAAAAGAATGTGTTGTGTTGTCTCCATAACACGCCCCAAGACTGTAAGACTTGGGCACCCCAAGTGAAAACTAACACTTATGGCAGGTTCTCGCTAGTCGAAAAGATCACCAAAACTAGAAAGAAAGAAAGAAATTAAAAAAGAATACTTTGTAATTCAAGTGTTCTAGGAACTGAGAAAACCAAAAGTGTAAAGAGGCAACACAAGGTGTTGAGAAAAGTGTTCCAGTCTAGGAGCAAAGGTTTGTTAAAATATGGAGGTTATGGTAAAATCCAAGATTTGAGAAAAATATTGGTAAAAGTTGAAGTAGCAGGTACTGAGTACCAGGTAACAATGCAAAGTAAAGTTTAAAAGTTTAATGTTATCTAAAAGGTATGATGGTCTGGTAACCCGACTAAAGGAATAATTCTGTGAGAATATATGAGTTTTTTTAAAAGCTTGTTTTTATGATGGATTTAAAGTGATGATCAATTAGTGATGGTTTTATTTACATAAGATTTTTTAGGAATGTTTTAAAAGGGATTTAATAGTTGGAAATGGTGATTGCAGGAGAAGAAGATTGTGATGAGAAGTTTAGAATTTTTGGATGAAGAGCCAAAACTTCTTTAAGTTTTTTTCAAGTTTTTCTTGTTTTCTGAATCATTTCAGATTAAAAACTTGTATGTACATACAACTTGATCAAGTTTGAAGCTAATTTGAAAGCTACCTATCTCAAGAATCTTTTGTATTTGGTTTGTTCATTCAGTTGAACAAGATTGTATGTTGCATTGTTTAAGGGTGCATACAAAACCTACTTGGTGTCCAAACTAAACCCCCTTCTTTAAAATCTTACATTGTTCTATCTCTAGCTATGAAGCAATCCAGTGATGTATAGAGCGGTTTTCTTTGATTTGATTAAATTTTGGGGAATGCATGGAGAATACTTGGTAGTAGTTTTACTTTTTAAGTATTTTTTATGATTTATTTTATATTTGATGCTAAATTTAGAAAATGTTACAAAAAAAGAGATGAATGAATGGAAATATTATTGCAAATATTTCGTTTCCATGAAATTGTTGAATGCTTAAAGCTAAATCTACCTAATTAATGGAAAATTTGTTTGATATTCATGAAATATTATTACAAATTTGTTGATTTCATGAAATTGTTTAATGATTATAAAATATTCCATTTGATACCTATGATTTCTTTGCAAACTAGAGATAACCATATACCCCTTGAGATTAACAATAATATCACATCATACCCTTAAGCAAACCTAGTATGGTCAAGACTTGACAATTGGATCCTTGGGATTAAGCCAAGTCAACCTTCCTCTTTTCTCAGACTATTAGGTTATCCTAGTTTAGTCTTTCAAGTAAGCTAGGTTCTTCACAATTTTCCTATGAGGATTTTATTTGCACTGTTGTTGCGACTAACATCATGATCAGTAGGAACTAGTGCTAGAAGGAGGGCCTGATATCTCTCCCTTTAGGTTTTGTTTAGGAATCTATATCAATTTCAGGTTTGAAAGTAGCTCGTGATACAAAATTCTATGCAAGCCGGTAGTTTGAAACTAGATTTTGAGAAACTCTAAGGAATCCTTAACCAGATATTACATCCTTTGAGTGTGTTCACCTTTGGTAGTGTTACTCAATGTAGAATTCATGATACAACTAACCACAATGAATATGATTGTGATTTTTTTAAACTAGGGTATTTTTGGCCATACATAAAGTGATTATTTTAATGAAATAGGTTTTAAATCCTAAAATAAAGTAAATTTTAATGAGAAAAAAATTGAATTATGAAAAGGAATATAACCCTAGTAGAAATAAAAATGTTAAAAAATTAATTGATACATCGAAATGGTTTGTTAACTGCAATTGTTATGAAGAAAATCCTAAGGTTTTATGGGAAGATAGGTGAGAACATCGAGACTCAGAAATATTACACCAAAAATGAGGAAACAACAGTGATGAATCATCATTCCTTTCACACATGGAAAATATTAGTGAAGGGAAAGAGCGGGAAAGTCGAGTGGAAGACTCTTGTTTTTTGTTTGAAACTAAAAATTCATGAACTAAAAAGGGAAATTTTCTTGATTTCATGCAAGATACAAAGTATCCTTTTTTTACTTTCTCTTTCTCTAATAATAATATAAATTGTGTTACTGCTTGGTCTAACAAAGTTCAAAGTGAAGACAGGATCAAAGACTCAAAAAAATTCGAAGGGAAGGAAAATCAAGAAATGGACAGAGTCATTCATGGAGCCAAACAAAGTAAAGAAGAAAACCATGAACCAGGACTAAAAGAAGGTATACTATTGAGGAATCAACAAAAGTGTGTGCAATCGACCTTTAATAAGGTCATTTTCATACATGTGAGCCAATTTATTGGTAAGTACACCTTTGAATTTATGTTTGTTAAACACTGAAAATTTAAGATAATTCATTGTTATAGCAGGAGGTTTGAAATTTATTCCATTGAATTTAAAGATAAATCTACTATAATTCACACAAAAACAACAATGAAGAAAGTTATTGAGCTTAAAATAAATTACTTAGTTAGGCTATCATTTATTAGGGTAAGTTTTGGTTAGTTAGGGTTAGTTTTCTTTCATAGGGTTTGCTTTTGTTTTTGTTTTTTTTTCTTCTCTTTCTTCTTTGGTTTGCCCTCCTAGTTCGCAAATTTTTCTTAACTTATCATACACATGAGATTAAATTGAAATATTCTACAACATTGTGCCATAAATGTAAAAAATAAAACCATACATTGTAAATACAAGCTTTAAAAGGTATGATAAAGCTAAGTTTATATATATTTGTATATTGCATATATACATGGAAGTACCAGAATTCTTGCTACAAAAAGGTGCAAAAGGTGCAAAAAGAAGGGTGCTAGGCTCCAGAAGGGTAGTCATTCAATCAATATGGGATGCCTCATCTACCAAAGCCAAATATCCTAAGTAGGAAATTTCCCTGTGAACTTCAAAGTCAGGGGTATGGAGGTTAGTTAGGAATGACCAAAGTGGAACTACTTCTCCATGTTCCAAGAACTAAGGAATATCATCCACACAAGGGATTGCAATGGTCAGGTGTGCAAAAGACAGAACAATATCCAAATTCCCCAAATATTCATGTTGTACTATCATATTTGTAGCCAAACGAACATCTTCAATAAAAAGCCCAAGGTCTAGAAGTGATGCTACAAATCATGAAGCTAAGTTTGAATTTAGTTGGTAGTATTTTCTAGATTCAATAGATTTTTCCTCAAGGACTAAGCACAAATTTGGTATAGTGAAGTTGGGAGTCCAAATGAAGAAAACTTTGTCAAGCCTTTGAGCCATGATACAACCCATGAAGCCATTCTAGCAGTGAAAGCAGGTCAAGCAAATTGGAGTATCCATGACCTAGATGCAATCAAGCACTAGCAAAGGGGTATGTGTAGGATCATCATGGAAAATATAGGCCCTTAAGTGGCAATAAAATTGAGAAAAATTAGAGTTAGGCAACTTGACGTAGAAATTTAAATAATTTATCTATATTATTTCAAAAATATGTAAGAATAGAATCTATAGAAAATTTAATGTAGTTTCTAAACTACTAGGTTTATTTAAAAGGAAAAAAAAATCTATTTGGTGAAAATTTGAAATTTCAATGCAGAACACTTAAATTTTAGGGAAAAACAAGTAGGTGTCAACAACCCTAACCACAATAAAATGATAATATTTTTCTATAAGATTTTAGATATAAGTAGAGGACTCATGTATCGATGTGATGCATATTTTTTTGTAATTTTTTTCCAAGTAAATAATTAATTATGATTTTTTTATTACAACTTTTAAAAAATATAAAAACTCATATGTTTGACCACCTTAACTTGGTCAAAATGTCATGATTTTTTTTGTTTTTAATCCTATAGTATATGAAGCATAAAATGTGACGCATGTTTTGGATTCAAAAAATGTGACACCGTTTGAAAGCTATAGATGTTTTTCAATCAACCTATTAATTAATACTTTAGTTGTAATTCAAATAGAAAATGAATAATAATTATTTATTAAATTCAAAGTAAAGCATAATTTATATTGGTGGAAAGATGAGAATCTCCTTTAAAAACCCTTTTTGTTTTATCAATTTTGGGTTTAAAAAAAGTCGTCAGCCACATACCCTACACATACCCATCATATTGCCACTTTTTGGCCCATCATGATCCTGCACATACCTAGAGCGGAAATGAAAAATGATAATTGAAAGAGAAAATTAAAGGTGTGAGAAATTTGAGAGAAGTGTTGAATTTATAGAAAGCCATGAGGAAGTTGTAGTACATAGTTGTCTAGATTGAAGTCTTGGAAAGCATAAGTTGAGGTGACAATCAGATGAATTTCTCCAGAGAAGAACATTAAATAAAATTAATTCTCACATAATTGGCTGTAATTTTCTTCAAAGTTGGTGAATACAAATATATTTAATTAAGAAAATTAAATATTTCAAAATTAATAGTGGTCATTTCATTATGTTTTATTGAGTCGTATTAATCATGAAGGTGTCCATGTGTGCAATGCAGAAAGGAAAATGAAGTCGATAAAGAAGAGCATGTCAACACCAGAAAAATATGAAGGAAATGATATATGCACATTGAGGCATGTGAATTTAATGCAGAATATGGTGATCATATTTAAGTGTCATCATAAAAATTTTGATGTATTAATATGGTGCAGCACCGTCAAATTAGAACTGCTAGCCAAGCATTTAGTAGTTTCCATAAAATAGAAATGGAAGGGTGGTAACTAATGGTTCTAAATTTAGATTTAAACTTGGTGATTAAATTGTTTGTTGCTAAATTTTAATTTTTGCATATCTTCTAACATATAGTGAGTTGCAATTAGCTAAGATTTGGCATAAGAGTGGTAAAATTTAGCCAAAAATACACACTAATAGGTAATAATTAAACAAGTTTATGGGAAATAGTAAAATGATGAAGGAATTTGCATTGAATGAAAAATAAAAAGGTAGCTTTCACTACCACTGTAATTCCCAACCTAATAACAGGATTCATTACTTGCAAGTTGAAATGGGCTATCAATGAAATATAAAAAGAAAAAAAGAGCTATCAATGAAATATCAAAAGAAAGAGATAAGAAAAGAAAAAAGAATCAACTCTTTAAGCTATCCAAATATCTCTACTGGGACTATAGATGCCTCATTGGAAGTAGAGCTATATTTGGGGGAATTATAGAGATAACCTTGCTAGGGCTATGGACGCTTGACTAGCAGCAAGGTTCTATCCATAGTTAGCCTTGGAGGATTACCAAACTATGTAGTTCAATGTCAATGAACTACATTTTTTCACTGAGCTCAGGAAACTAGAATTAATCAGAGCACACACTGATATTTTCCAGAGAAATTTTACTATTTTTATATTAGAATATAGGTAAAGGTAAAGAGCTATTGTTTGAAAATATGTATAAATTATAATTCATAACTAGCGATTTAATCCCGAGTTTTGATTTAAATTTGGTTTGATTGGTTGCAAGTTGTTGTGTGGCCTCACAACATGCCCCAATACTATAAGGCTTGGGGACCCCAAGTGAAAACTAACACTTATGGTAGGTGTTGGCTAGTTAGAATGATCATTAGAAGTGGAAAGGAAAAAAATAAAATTAAAAAGAATACTTCGTAATTCAAGTGTTCTAGGTATTAGGTACCTGGAACTGAGAAAGCCAAAAGTGTAAAGAGGTAACACAAGGTGTTGAGAAATTTTTTTTGGTCCAAGAGCACAGGTCCAGTAAAATATGGAGGTTTCGGTAAAATCCGAGGTCCTGGAAAATTATTGGTAAAAACTGAAGTAGCAGGTATTGAGTACTGGGTACCGGGTAACAATGCAAAGTAAAATTTAAAATTGTAATGTTATGCTTAAGGTCTAATGGTCTTGTAACTTGACTAAAGGAATAATTACATGGAAATATATGATTCTTTTGAAAGCGTGTTATTTATGACATGGATTTAAAGTGATGATCAATTAATGATGGTTTTATTTATATGAGATTTTTATGAGTGTTGGAAAAGGGATTTAATAGTTGGAATTGTTGATTATAGGAGAAGCATATTGTCATGCAAAGTTTAGAATTTTTGGATGTTAGAAGAGCCAAAATTTCTTTAAGTTTTGTTCTTTTTTCCTATTTTTTGAATAATTCCAGATTAAAAACATGTATGCACATAGAACTTGATCAATATCGAAGCCAATTTGAAATCTACCTATCTCATGAATCTTTTTGATCTAGTTTGTTCATTCAGACAGACAAGACTCTATATTGTGTCATTTATGGATGCATACAAAACCTACTCAATGTCCAAACTAAACCCTTTTCTTTAAAAACTCACACCATTCTATGCATAGTTGTGAAGCAATATGGTGAAATATAGAGTGGTTTGCTTTGATTTGATTAAATTTTGGGGCATGTGTGGAGAATACCTGAGAGTAATTTTAATTTTCATATATTTTTTATGCTTTATTTTAGATTAGATGTTAAATTTAGAAAATGTTTTGGAAAAAGAGATGAATGAATGGAAATATTATTGTAAATCTTTCGTTTCCATGAAATTGTTCAATGCTTAAAGCTAAATCTACTTAAGCAATAGAAAATTTGTTTGATATTCATTAAATATTATTGCAAATGTGTTGATTTCATGAAATTGTTTAATGATCAGATTGAAAATATTCCATTTGATACATATGTTTTCTTTACAAACTAGAGATAACCATATACCCCTTGAGATTAACAACAATATCATATCACACCCTGAAGTGAACCAAGTATGGTCAAGACCTAACTACTAGAGCCTTGGGATTAAGCTAAGTCAACCTTCCCCTTTCCTCATAATTTTAGGTTGCCCTGGTTTAGTCTTTCAAGTAAAGATAGGTTCTTCACAGTTTGGATGTGAGGATTTTATCTGCACTATTGTTGTGACTAACATCACGATCAACATAATGCTCACACCAAAAGTGTGATTTTTTTGCATGAGAGTGATGAGAGATCAATTATGGAGGTGACACTTGTTGCCCTCACAATTGAAGATGAGGAATTAGGGTTCTTACAAGAGTTTTTTTTTTTTTTTTTTAAAACATAGGGATTCACTTATTCATTCTAGTTTGAATATAAACCTTGAGGGGAGTGGAGGAAGCTTAGAACAAAGAGGTTGAAGGAGAGAGTAATTCTGGTTTTGCATCCACCATTGCAAATTTGAAGACAATCTAGGTTGGTATTGTTCCCCTTTTGTATCATCTTTTCTAACAAAAATGAAGTGTAAGAATTTTGTTGAAAAATATTTTGTGTTGGCTATTATGGTTGTTGTGTTGTGTGTTGTTTTTCATGTTGAATGAACCTACCATTGTATGGAGGTTTCATCATGTATGGGGTTGAGCGGGTGAGATGTGAACACAAAGGGGTTTTTGTAAGGGTATGAGTAGCCATGAAACTTGCTCTGGTTGTGTGGAGAAAAAATAATGTGATACATAGTATGGTATGGACATGATTGGGTGTGAACTAGTGGTTGTGTAGTGGATGTTGTTATCATGTTATGAGAAAATGAGGAGATACAAGGTTGTATATGCACAATATTTTACTACTCTTCCCCTTATTTGTATATGTCCCCTCTCCTCCTTTTTAGGCTCTAGAAGAAGAGACCCGTGTTGTTTGAAATGTGTTATCACAAACTTGTAATCTAGCCTTTGTATGAAGTTTTTTGTGCAAAAATGTTGTTGGTTATGTTAAAAGGGATGTTGTAATATTTATGTCATGGTTGAATATGTTGTGATGTGTAAACTGTATCATCTTGGTGTTTCCCTTGGCTTGAGGTGGGCTATTTTATCCCTATGGCTAGGAGGTGAGCCTCCACTGGTCTTGGGAAGTGTCATGTCTATTTATGTGTAGAAAATACCTTCAGAAGAAGAGATTTGTAAGTGAATAAATTTTTGTCCATGATTTTGCTACTATTACCTTTCTGTTAGAAGATGAGTATAACTATAATGTACACTGCACATGAGAAAAATGTGACATGAATTCATGTAGTTGAATGGTTATTTTTATTATTTTTATGTAGAAGTTTCATTTAAATTTTGATAGAATAGACAAAAGAAATTCTATGGTTTGGTTAGTGTTAGGAGAAAAATACCTAATTATTGTGTTGTATAGAAAATTTAAAGTTACCCACTTGTATGTGCATTTTGAATAAAAGAAAAGAAAAGGTTTAAATGGTGCATTAGTAGCATGTAAATTGAAATAAGTTTGTTAACTCCACTTTGTGCCTTATGGTTTGCATCTGTAAAATGTGTAAAATGTGTTAGTGACAGACTAAAACATGTAGCCTAAATTGACATTTTTGTGAAAACTTTTCTCTAGTTATTATAATATAGAAAATAAGAAGTGTACAATTGCTTAGTGAAATGGATATATTTTAAAGAAAAGAAAAGAGACAGTAAGTGCATGAATAAGTGAATGTTATACTTGAGATATTGTTTTTCAGCAGTTTCATATTAATAAAATGCATCAAATGTGAATGTATGCATATCTGATTGTATTTAGTTGTATTTTTTTTTTTTTAAGATCAATATGTTGTAGCTCTATCGAAGCTTAGATTTGAGAAGTTATCTACAAAAAATGAAGTAACAAAAATAATATGAGTTGTATTTGATGTAAAAAAAGGAGAGATAGATATGATAAATATGGTAATGGGATATTTTTTTAATGATAGAGTAAAGAAATAGAATAGGATGCTTTTTTATAGGGGCATGATTTCCTTTTCTTTTTTCTAGAGGTGCACGACCCCCATCCATGGTCGTGTCCTCCTCCAATGAGGCCAACCCCTTAAAGTACAATGCTTGTCTTGCATTACTCTCCTTATAGCATATCTTTCCTCCTACAAAAGAGGAAAAAAAAGAACTCATTTCTTGCTCATTCTGCCACCGTCCACTTAAATCCTACATAATACAACAAACCATAAACTATAAAGGAAAATAGGGTTAAAAAATAAAAATATAAAGAGGTGTTTTAAGGTATGAATGGTTTGAATCACCTGATGCTCCAGATCTAGGAAACCACGAGCATAGTCCAGAGATGGTGACTACTACTAAAGCTCAATGGGAAACAAGGATGATTGACCCTCTATAGTAGGCACCTCAAGGTTCCAAAGATACCAATAAAATGTAGGAATAAACATGTTAATCGTCAGCATCCTTCATGGCGGTTGATTCAAAATCTCCTACTATAAATCTTTCCAACTTTTGCCCCTACATCCCTACACTATAATGCACATCACTAGAAACAAGAAAATAGGGTTATAAGAGGATGTATTAGTTTGGCATATAAAAATAAGAAACCAAGGAAAATTTATGGAAATGAGATTGTAAAGAATTTTAAATTTTTACTTAAAAAACAAAATTGACGCCCATGACCATTCGAAATGGACCCAAATGCAAATTAAAAGAGAGTTAATAATCGAAAGGACTAAAATATAGTTTTCATTTTTTTAAAACATTGAGGTTTTAATGATAATGATAGTTAGCTTTAATAGATTACACTATAATAGTTTATAATCACATTTTTGTGGAATAGATATTAGTATTAATGTAAATCTCAGTCGAGTTAATATCACTATCAATATTAATATTAAAGTTATCAATATAATGAAATATTAATATAATGAAGCACTAATATTAATTTTATTAATATAATGAAATATTGATATTGATATTATTAATATTCATGTCAATTTTCCAAAATTTAACGTGATGATATTAGTTAATATAAATTATTTGTTGCTTTGTTATGCACATACCCGAATTCAAATTTCCATGCTATAGCTCCGACCATGGTGATGCTAGGTGGGGGGCTAGTTGGTGTCCCATTCCAAGACTTGATACTCCTTGATATGTGGCAACCTTGGTTCCTTAATTTTGTCTGCTTACTCTTCTGGGTCTAAAGTTACAAGGGGTGCTTTGCCTCGAGGCGAAGGTATTTTCAACATTCATCATGAAGCTAGCTCCTCAGTGTTGAAAAAAATCAAAAGTCATATGTAGAAAAACTTGTGGGCTTTTCCTCTACTTTGAAAAGGGTCTTTTTCTCCCCTTCAGTGTTAAAAAGCTATTGTGTGGTTGAAGGGTTGGAAGTTCTGATACTTGAAAATATTATGGATAAATCTATGGCTAGCCTTCAAAAGTCCTTAGTTGGGAGGTTCTTAGCCTTTAGGCCTAACATTGATCAAGTGCATAGATGGATGAACTTGGCTTGGTATCTCAAGGGTGAGGCTAGTGTAAGTTCCATGTCTAATGGACTCTTTTTATTTATTTTTAATAACTAGGAAGACTTGGTTATGATTCTAATTGGGGGCCCTTGGGAATTTGACACAAACTTTAAGAACTGCTTGGCATTTTGTAAATGGAAATCGGGTCTTGACCCCTCAACTAATCTTGGTTCGGTTGCCCAGCTTGCCCATTGAATTTTGGAATTACAAGGCATTTCAAGGAATTTCTAATACCTTTGGGAGATTTTTGGTGGTGGAAAAGATCACTGCTCAGAGATCTTAGCTGGTGTTTCATAGAATGTGTGTCAAGGTGGTTTTTAACAACACTCTTCCCACCTCTATTACCTTGAAATACAAGTTTTGTTCATTGACCCAATCTTTGGAATATGAAAATGTTGGGTTGTTTTTCCTACAATGTCATAAGTTTGGCCATCTCAGCAACTCTTGCAAGATGGACCCCTCTAGAAGAACAAGATTATTTTTGTTTGATCTCCCTCTGGTGAATCCTCAAAGACAAACATTGGTTGTAACATGGCTCAGGCCAAGGTTTAGTCCAAGTGCATGGATACAACATCTACCAAGCCTATGTTGAAGGAGGGTGTTTTTTTTTCTTGCCGATGGAAATAGGAGTCTCTAACTATCTTCCTATTAGGGGTGAGAACCCCCTCTCTCCTACGGGATCCTACATTTTTGATAGAGGCCTAGATCTTTGTGTCTCTCTGAAAAAGGAGGAACCAACCCCCCTTGATTCACTTCACATCAAGATGCAAGAGTCATTGGCTATACTAGGGTTCAAGGACCTGGCACCCTCCTCACCTTTGGTGAAAGAGTAGAATGATGATGCCTAGTCCTAGGTTAATGCCAAATCAAAGAAGAAAAAATAAAATGGACGAAGAGAACAATTCTAAAGTGGGTCAAGAAATCAATAAGGAGGTTAGACTCAAAGAAGCTGCTAGAGACATTGCTTCTAGGAAGAAAAGGACCTTGGAGGGGATATCTAATGGATTTAATGCTAAAAAGTAATTGGGGAGGGTTCTCCCCCTTGGCTAGAGAAAGGTGTTGCTAGCCCCATTTTATTTTCTCAAAGAAGTTTTGTCATGGAATATTAGAGGACTTAATAATACTCTTAAACAAAATATTCTCAAATGTTTAATTTATGACCTCAAAATTGATGTTCTTTTAATCTAGGAAACCAAGATGAAAAAAGATGTGTCGGAGAAAATGGTGAATTCAATCTAGCCTAAGGCTCACTATTGTGTCTGTGAAGTTGATGGTGCTTCTAGAGGAATAGCTACTTTGCAGAATCTTGACAAATTGAAAGGTAAGGAAGGATTTAGTAATAAAAATTCTTTAGAAGTCATTCTAGAGGATTGCAAAATTGGTTTGGAATAGTATCTTATCAATATTTATGCCCCTAACTCTTAAAATGCTAGAAACTAGCTATAGGATATTTTGTCTAAGCACATCTCTATTATCTAGGATAAAAAGTGGATGCTTGTTGATGAATTTAAAACTCCTTTATACCCTTCAAAAAATATGGGTGGGCTTGAGGATGTCTCTAAAAATATGCTTGATTTTTCTAATTTCATTTCCAATCTATGGCTCCTTGATGTGGAGTTACTAGGATATAAATTCACTTGGTCAAACTGACGTAGTAGTAATGATTTAATTTAGGTCAAAATGGATCGTGTTCTAATCTTTGGTGATTGGGACATCCCTGACAATCTTTGGTTATCTACATTTCCAAGATCTACCTTTGACCATAGTGCCTTGGTTTTAAGATGGGAAGACAATAGGAAATCTTTCCCTCTTCCTTTTAGGTATGATATAATGTAGAATTTGCACCCAAAGTTTAAAGACTTAATTAAGAGTTGGTGGAACCTGCCTTGCCAAGGTACGTTGATGTTCAAAGTAGCACAAAAAATAAAAAGAATAAGATTTAATGTCCTAGGTTGGAATAAATTTACATTTGGGAATATTTTCCAAACTAAAAAAACAATTATTCAAGAACTCCAAACTATTCAGGACATGATGGAGGTTGGGACAGTTGATGAAGATACTATTGAAAGAGAAAAGGAGCTAAGAAATGAATGGTTTGAGGTTACTAAGAAGGACAAGATCTTCTGGAAACAAAAGTCTAGGGTATAGAACGACTAAATGAGGGTGATAGGAACACTAATTTTTTTCATTAGTCGACCCTCGAGAATAGGAGAAGGAATAGGATCCGCTCCCTAGTCAAGGACAATGGAGACCTTATTACCAAGTATGAAGACCTAGAATTTGAAGCTATTTATTTGTTTTGTGATGAAGTTCATCCTTGTTGGTGTTTTTTCTAGCAAAATCGTGAAATCCTCTAAAGGGTAGCCAACCCTTATTCTTAAGAATTCTCAAAATTAGTGGCCAACAGACAAGTAAGAGTTATGAGGTCCTTACTTCTTCACTTCAGGCTCTGTGAAACCTAGGAGGGTATTCCTCGTCATGTTCATGTAATATTTATTTGATCAAGAACATTTGCATGCATAGATGAATTCCTATAAAGTGAAAATAGACAACATTCATCAAAGATTTTCCTAACCTTTGAACTAATTACTATCTATTTGCAAGGAATAAAGTGGTACTTCAGATTGGTACATTGTGATTGAAGGTATTTTAATTTATTTTCATTCTCATTCCAAATCCCTAGTTAGGTGCATTACTAACTCATTTTTCCTCAAGATAACCTAATGAAAAGACTAGTGCTTCATCTATCTGGAAAATAGAGTCATATATGTAATAACGAATAATAACATAAAACTTTAGCTCAATAATTGATGGGCTATTGATATACTAATTTGTAGTATTAAATTTACTATATCTAAAACACAACTACTTATCAAATCCTATGTTCTTTCCTCACAAACCTGCAAGCTTATTTTAGCATTTTATTAATTCTTTGAATTGAAGTAGAAAAAAATTGACACATTCAATTGAAACAATTGAAGACAAATGAAATGATCATTAACCATTTTCATTCATAATTTGATAGAAAATTACATAGGAGAGCATATGCTTTAGAATTGACACTTTCTTATATTACTGTTGCTATTGAAAAACTATTTTAAGATCATTACACGGTATCTCCTACCCTTGAATCCATTATGATATATTCATTAGTGTTTACAATTTTCTCTTTCACGATCTTCATTTTTTCACCTAGATCATTTTGAAAATTCATTTCACAACTAATTTCACCTAAATTTGAGATATTCCCTAGTTAGTTACACACTATCATTCTGAAACAGAAAAGAGAAAATGAGAGAACTTCACATAATTTAGTTGAACCAAACTGGAAAGCCTTCCAAAAGGCATAGTTAGTTGCTACAGTAGCACCAAAACACCTTGTCTCTATAGACCAAAGAAATTCTCCAATAGTAACCATAGCAAAAAATTATTTACTACTCAAAAAAGGTATACTCTCCATTGGAGACATGAGGTTCAACAAATCCACCTCACACTAGCCCTAAAGATTTCCACATCAGCACCAAAGACAAAAAATGAAAGATATGCTAAAGAGGACAAGTTTGCTGTAGTGGCAATGGTGTCATCAAAAACAAAAATAGGGCTAAGACGCTACTTTGATTTGTCAACATCAGAGTATGCTTGCCCACTTTGTGTCCTTGCTGAAACAGGAGGAGCTACCACCTCTTCCTCATTAGAATCATCATATGGCACCAGGGAAATAAGGTAGTGTCCATACTATGGGTTAGTTTCTCCTCCCTCGCCCAAAGAGTTGTCCAAAACCTCGATGGCAACATTATGTCTCCCCAGACAAGCCTTAGGATGCTTACTCTTATTCTTCGTTTTCTTCATAGGTCCAACCAGTTCCTTCCCTTTAAACTTGACCAATTATTTTTAAATGGTCCTTCCTCTCAAATTGTAAGTGCTCTTGACCACACTCTTCTTTTTCTTCCCACAAAAATTTCTCTTGCACTTTTTCCTTGTAGGAGCTTCCAATGTGCTAGGTTTAATCTCAAGAACATCATCATGAGGTTCCTACATGCTAAGCCTTCTAGACCTTCTAACTAGCTTGAATAACTCACTTGGTTCACCCATCTTACACACAACAAGAGACAAATTGGAAAACCACCTTTAAAAAAAAATAGCCTATACCCATAGAGCATTTTTGCAAGAATGAAAATTGAAACCAACCCAATATAAACTAACATAGAACACAATAGTGAGCGATAAAATCCTTACCACCCTAGGTAATTAAAACACCATAGCTATGCCATGCGTACTTCATAATGAAACACATATGCATGTAGACACGTAAAATTGACTTAGGCCTGTAGCTCTTAATTTCTCCATATTTCTTCTAAAACATAATTAAAATATTTTATTATGTCCTTCTATCCAAATTCAACTATTAATTAAATAATTCTTAATTATTTAATTAATTCATAGCTTTTATTCTTCTTGACTATTTAAATAAATAAATTACATTTGTTTTATTTAAATACATCACTAATGTCTAATCTCCTCTTTAATTAAATAAATAATTAAATTTATTTAATTAATCCATTATTCCCTCTTGATTATTTAAATAAATAATCTTTATTTATTTATTTAAATACGTTTCTAATGCTAAAGGTCTTTTCATAATTAAATAAGTCTTCCATAATTTATTTAATTATTGATTGGTTCAGGGGCACCTTGGGGTCTCCATGCCTCTTTGAGGCCTTGTTTGTTTTTTTTGTTTGATATCAAGATGATTATGATGTAATAAGGTCCTAAGGACCATCTTCAATGACTTGTAATAGGTTTTTAGGCTTGGTGTTAAGTTTTAATATAATAACAAGGTCTCCTTCCTCACCATGTAAACTTGGTTGCATCTAGAAAAATTAAAGAATCAAGATACCATGATGCAACCAGGTACTTGAGGGGAGTTTCCTTGATGTTTTGAAGTGGTTTATGATGTCTTTTTACACCTCTTGAAGCATCAATGTAATCAGGCTTGTGGCAAGTTGTGTAACTTGCCTTAACTAGGAAATTAGGTGTCTAAGTGAAGTTTGCTTGCTTCGAACGTCCAACTAATTCAAAATTTAGTTGTAGGATGTTGGGAAGGGTTTTTGAAGGTAGAAATAAGCCTCTCTTGGTCAAGGCATGGTTGTTGTTTAACCATTTGATGATCTAATGCAAAAACATACTATTTTCTAGAAATTATGTGCAGAAAATCTCTAATTTCTTGCACGATACGGCCTTTGTATGTTCTATACGGGCATAAACCTATTATGATTGGATAGAAAGAAGACCTGGCTCTCATTTTGAGGTGATTTGGTAGATTTTCATCAAGTATAAGAGGGGATATTGTCATTTCAGCAGGAGAAGGTATGAAAACCCTCAAAACTAGGGTTTTGATTGAAAAATGGTTCTTTCTTCCATCTCCACAATGTAAAATTTCTCAATCTTGGTCGGATGGAATTTTTTTGTACATATTTTCATGTTCACAAGGTTTTGGAGAATGGAAATATGTGTGGAGTAAGTTATGCATTGTTCTAGGCCTAGCATCCTCATGTGGGAGGCCTAGTTTGTGAAGCAAAAAGTTGAGTTTTTCTTGTTCAAAGTAATTTTGTCAGAGAGGCACTTAGAAATGTTAGGAATGGATGTAAATAGCATGTAAGAATTTGATTCAAGGCTTTGGGGTGAAGGGGAGAGCCTAGATAGTCAAAATCCTGTTGTGGGTAATCAATTAGGCCTCTTGGAGTAGTGTTACATTGGTCCATTGCTGCCTTTCTACTCATTGTCAAGAAGGGAGGTTTTGAGGCCTTGTAGGGGAAAATAATAGTTGTCTAAGTTTAGTGGTTTGGGCCTGGTATAGGCTTGTATGTGAATTTTGTTTTGACTATCCTACCGGGCAGGGCTACAAGGGTGTAAAGAGTAAAGAGGCCTAAAGGTTAGAGCGATGAGAAAATGGAGTCTCCTAGGTGCAAGTTAGGGTGTTGTGTTTTGGATTGGTCATATGAAAAATGTTCTAAGTGGTTCTAAACCCTCTTGGTTGTTTGAGTACAAGAACCCTAGGTGAGTTGGGTTATTTCCTTGAAGGAGCGGTGGATTGGAAAGGTCCACATAAAGAGTATTTGAAAAAAGCACCAAGCATGAGTCTTTGTCATATGATTTTGTTGTCTTTCCCTACTCACTCTACATCATTGGTCCACTTCTTCCATGATTAAATAATTAGAATTAATTATTTAATTTTCTCATTTAATTTCCTCCATTTTAAATAAAATTAGTTATTAAAATGGTCTCACATTGCTAACTTCCACTTCTTTTAGTAAATAATTCAAAATCAATTATTTACTGTCACATAAATCCACATTTCTGAGTTAATTTTAATTCAAAAATGGTAATTTTCTTCCATAAATCAAGTAATTTCTAAAATTATTTGACTTTCCAAATCTTTCTATTTTTGTCCAATCTTTATCTCCCTGTCACATTCATTTTCAACCATCAATTTGATTTTCTCAAATTGTATCTTGGCCGCTCATTTCAAATTTTTTTCCCAACCCTAATTGTGGGTTGTCAAACACAATCTTGACCGTTGATTTTAGGGAATTCATCAAATTTTAATCTTTTCCATTTGTCCAAAATTTCATTTTCTATAAAATGCCAATTTTGGTCTCATTTTGACACTTCTTAACACTTCATCTTTTGCATGCTTGAGCTCATGCTCTTTGAATCTTAGGAAATCTTGCATTCTTGTCACTTTGTCATAGTCATACTTACCTTTCATTTGGAAAAATTTAGACTTAGTTTTGATGTTTACTAGTTGCATGATAGCATAGTATTACATGCAATCATTTCAAATCCTTCAACATTTGCTTTGTCATTGTCATAGTCATTAGATTGCTCACACAAAATCTAAGGGAAACATCACATTTGTAGCATGTTGAGAAGGTGTAATGGAGGTTAGCCATAGAAAATGAAGATTTTTGGTGAAATTGTTGCATTATTTTTCATTTTATTTCTTTGCACTTCACTATCGCTTTGGGTATTTATGTTTATGCATTTGATCTACTAACCCTAGGAAAATTGCCATAGTTACATTGGTGAACCCGATGCCAAAGTGAGCATATTTTGTTTTTTCGAATGGAATTTTTCTATTTTGCAGGTACAACTATGGTCACAATGCATTTGATCTATAGAACAACACAACTGTTATATTGCGACACATTTTCTCCTTAGAATGCTGCTTGCACTCTACTGAGACTCATACGAATCATAGAATGACACATTTTCTCATACGCGACATTCAAATTGTAGGTTGTCACATTTTTCTGTCATATTCCAATGCATAGAAGTGAGCCACATTTCTTGTATGGAGTGATGCAATCGCTTTGCTGTGACGCATTCATCTGGTAAATTTTTCCTCTCAAGTTTTTCCATATTTTTCTTTATTTATTTTTGCAATTTATTTTTCCTTTCTGTAATCTATTAGGTTAGAGATTTTTTTTGGTTAGTAATGACTTGTTCTAGCATGTGGCTTTGAGTCTTTCACGAGTCCAAGACATATCCTTGAAACTTCTAACTTGTGGTTTTGTAGGTTCGATTGTCCAAGACTATCACTTCGAAAAAATTGTGTTTGCATATTTTTAGAATAGAAAACACTTCATTTGGTGCATTAAAAAGAATTTTTCTTGTCCTTTGCTTGATTTTTTTTTAAGGTGGTAGGTGATTATGCTCTCACCTGGTGCAAACTAGGTGATCAGAAAAGTAGACCTACCTAATTTTGTGTCACCCTTTGATGCAATAATTGAAGTATCCTCTCCCCTTGTGCATTCATGCAATCTTGGGTGTAAGAGAAATAGTCATTGCCTCTAGAACTTGGTCCTTCCCTGGTGGGAAAAAGTACTCACCCCAAGGTGACCCAGACCGACAATGAAGCTCTTTGGCCGAGCTACCCCCAACCAATATATAAATGTGAATCCTAATGGAAAACTTAGGATTGTGAATGTAGATGTGTCATACAGACAAAGTAGGATTCCCCAAAACCCTATTGAGCATAACCTCATCAGGCTAGAATTCCTCTTTTAATAGAGCTTAATCTTTTCCCAATGTATGGCCACTCAAACGAGGGTACCAAACTAAACACCTTTGTGTAGTAGCCAAAATCTTTCTATTTGCTAGTGTAGCAATGGTTGTTGTGAAGACATCCACATCTTCACAGTTTTTAGTAGAGGTGATTAGTCTGCCATGGGAGTTTTATGGGGGCTGGAAGCTTCGTTGGCCTGAGAAGTGAGTGGACTATAAGGGGGAGACCGTGTAGCCAAGCTTCTAGATTCACACGCTAAGAATATGCGGCTGGGGAAACCCATGTGGAATCTAACAAATATTGTCCTTACTTAACCTAGGTTTGTGCTTGTATTCTTTGTGATTGTTTACACACTCAAAATATTGTGTTTTCCAAGTATTTTTTCAAACATTCAAATAAACGAACATCATTACACAAATTTGGAAACACACTTTCAACTTGAAACAATTCAAAAATTCAGTCAAAATTACAAACAAGTTTCTGCCTACAACACATTTTTTGTCCTTCACAATGCATTCTCTTTGCTGCACCGCATTTGATACGTTTTGGACTGCATTCACTCTAACAAACTACATTCACTTCACAAAACAACACATTCATATGGGCCAAACTGCATTTGCACTATTGAGTCTCATTCATCCCTGTAGAATCGCATTCGCTTAAACTGAGTAGCATCTGCTATATTGTGATGCATACATGACCTAAAATGACACATTTGTCTGACAAAAACAAAAACCTTATCTCAGACCATAAAATGAAATCAAATCTATCCAAACTGTCAATAAGCATCTTTTTCCAGAAGATTCTGTCAAAAAACTAGGTCAGAAAATTGTTCAAATCTTCCATTAGTGTCATCTTTTGGTTGCATTTGACCATAGGTTCATCTTTGTAAATTTTAGTTTCATCCCTAGGCTTCACTATTTTCATTTTTAGTCACAAACTAGTCCTTAAGTTGCATATTTTAGATTAGGAAAACCCTACCATACTTTGCAAAATCTTGGCCTTCAAAAGAAGGTTATCATTGGACTTAGGCACCATTATCTTCTTTAGTCATTGTCCATTTAGTGAGGCTTTCCAACTCATAAGTTTGGTTAGGAAACCTCACTTGTTATTTTGTCCTTGTCCTTCAAAATAAGTCTTTTGATATTCCAAAATTGAGATATAGATTAAGCTTAGGGTGGTTGAACAACCTTCTTCCAAATCATTTAGACTTTTGCATACCTTAGAACATTCAAGACATCTCAGTCCTTATATTGCAAAAAACTCCAAAAACATAGTTTGCATTGTCATATTGCATTTTCAATCCTTATTATCAAAAATCCAAAAAACATAGTGTTAATTAGTTGTCATTTTCATCCTCATCTTAATTTGAGCAATCCTTTATATAGTTGAGACTAGGCTTCAAATTAAGAGAAGAAAAATGGCTAAATTTGGACAAGAAAACAACCATTACATGTTTTCCAATGACATGAATAAAACCTTGAACCAAGACACATCTTTCATCAATCCTTTCAACAATATGAACATTCCATCTTCATCACATAATCCCTTTGAATCATTCATATGTAGGGATGAACATGGACAAGTATTTGAGGAAGACCTAGAAGCCACAACCCAAAATCCAAAAGCGGCCTCCTTTGTAGAAGAAATGGTTTTACATGATAGAGACATATATTTGTCCATACTTCTAAGTCAAGGAGCTAAATTACCATGTGGCTTTGACGTTAACACTTTGATACTAACATCACCCGATGGGTATGTGCAGGATCATGATGGGCCAAAAAGTTGCAATATGATGGGTATGTGGCTGACTACATTTTTTTAACCCCAAATTGATGAAATTAAAAGAGTTTTTAAAGAAGATTCTCAACTTTCCAGCAATATAAATTATTCTTTGAATTTAATAAGTAATTATTATTCATTTTCTATTCAAATTATGACTAAATTCTTGATTGATAGGTTGATTGAAAAACATCTATAGATTTCAAATGGTATCACATTTTTTGAATCCAAAACATGTGTCACATTCTATGCTTCACATACTATAAGATTAAAAAAAGAAAAAATGAATTTCATGAAGTTTTGACCAAGTTAAGGTGGTCGACATACGTTTTTTATATTTTTAAAATGTTGTAATAAAAATTCATAATTAATTATTCACTTGGAAAAAATTACAAAAAATATGCATCACATCAGGACATGAGTCCTCTACTTATATATAAAATCTTATAAAAAATATTATCATTTTATTGTGGTTAGGGTGGTCAGACACCTACTTCTTATTTTTTTCCGAAATTTAAGTACTATTGCATTGAAGTTTCAAATTTTCAGCAAATAGTTTTATTTTTAAACAAACCTAGTAATTTAGAAACTACATTCAATTTGCTATAGATTATATTCTTACATATTTTGAAATAATATATATAACTTATTCAAATTTTTACGTCAAGTTTCCTAACTCTGATTTTTCTAATTTTTTTGCCAATTAAGGGCATGCTTTTCCATGATGATCCTGCACATACCCTAATCACAATGCAAACAATACAAACAATAATTCGTCCAACATAGTCAACCTCAAAAAAATACAAGCAATGCCTTTTTTGGTGCCACCTCACAAATCACCACAAGCACTATTAATGCAACACAATCAATGCAACATCCTTAGGAGGGACACCGACTATGTCACAAACTATGTCACATTCAATGTCAACAATGTCAACAATATCATCACAATCAGTTGGAGCTACCTTTGGGTCCTCATCAATGGTGGAAAGCTCTTCAAATCCTATATTTGGAGCTTGATCTAGTGTCATGGGTGCCTCATCATCAAATCCTTTCATTGGTACCTCATTCAATCCCTTCAGAGGAAGTAAACGACGTATGTTATTCAAGGACCACAACCAAATGTTAACACATCATCACAATTTAATGCCAATACTTCCCAAGGTCCAAATAAAACCATTCCTCATGGACAATTCCAACCATTTGGACAAGGCAATCAAACTTCACATCACATGGCATCATTTGGACACCAAAATATTCATGGTCAACATATTCCCCAAAATTGACTCAAATGGATGGAGGGAACATTCCAACATACACATGACATATTCATACACAACAATAGGTACCTAATCAAAACTTTTAGTAGCAACAACAAGGCCCTAATTAAAATTTTTAGTACCAACAACACATCCCACAACAAAATGCCAACATCTCTTCACAACAAATGGGGACCCGTGGCATACCTATCACTCCCATGTGTGATGTGACAAATAATCCTATAATTGATGCCTTGACAGCTCACGTGGCTCACTTACAAAAGACCATAGTGAACATGCAAATGTTTGACAAGAAGTCACACATATCATATGACCTATGCTTATATCCTTTTGACACGAATCTATACATGCCACCATTCCCTCCTGGATATGTGTCACCAAACTTCACTAAATATAAGGGCAAGACAAATCCAATTGAACATGTTCAAGAGTTCAACACCAATTGTATGGAAATTTCCTATGAACAAACTTACTTGATGAGACTCTTCTCTAAAAGTCTTACATGACCTACACTTGAATGGTTCTCCACTTTAGAAGGGATAAAAACATAGGAAAAACTTAAAGACAATTTCATAAAGAATTATGCATACATGGAAACCTCCATCACTACCTTATGCAATCTTACACATGAATATGCTAGTGAAAATTGTATCCCATTATTCCAAAGATAGAGAAGCCTTGAAAGTCGTTGTCATATTGACATACCTGAGAAAGAAAAGGTCGACATGTTTGTTCAAACACTCCTAGGCCCATTGAAATATGGATTGCAAGTCCATTGTTGCTCAACCTTCACAGACCTAGTCGAAAAGGGTGTCCAAGTTGAGAAAGTTCTCATTTCCAAAGGAGAATTGAAATATGGTCCTAAAATCACAAATGCAAACCCATCTGTAGACAAAAAAAAGTATTGGGTTAGAAATAAACATGTTACCAATGATGGTGTTGTTGATGCCAAGGCGGTGAACAAAATAGGTCCAGTGCTTACCCTTAAAGGAGTGCAATTGAAAAATAGACAAACAACAACACTAAAACCCCCTATCAACACCATTTAAAATAATCAAAATAGTCAAAACAATCAAATTCAAGGACCACCCCACCAGATAAGACAATTCCTAAAAAGATGCACATACACTGCCTTAGGGGAACCAATTGAAGATGTCCTTAAGAAACTTCTTCAAAATGGTCTCATCACACTTGAAGACCCTAAGCCATATGACCCAGGATAGTTTAAACCATCATGGTGGGATGATAACGCTTTCTGTGATTACCATTGGGCTAAAGGGAATAAAAAATCTTCGTGTTGATAACTAAGGAACATTGTCCAAGACCTTATTGAAAATCACACAATTGAATTGGGTGGGCCACAATTTGCTTCAAATGCAGACCATACTATTCATAAAAACCCACTGTAGGACCATGATTCAACTAAACCCTCCACGTTAGGTCCTAAAACAAACAATAATCATGCCAATTATGCTCACACTACATTTGAATATTCAGGAGGAACTATTATAAATTGTGTCAGAGCTGATGATGAATATGTCAATACCATCACTGTCAAAAGAGCACCTAAATTTAATGCTACTACCCAAAGTGGAAAAATCACCATAGCTGGTCCACCTCCTTGGCAACCAAAAATTACAATACCCGGTCCATCCACAAAGCAACCATAATTAGGCACATCCACAAAGTAGTCCCAACCTAAGAGTTAGTTTAATCTTATTGATCAACTAGGAAAAACCCCTACGCAAATATCCATACTCAAGTTGCTTCGCATTTCTCCCGCGCATAAGGCTATACTTAACAAAACCTTGCAAGAGTCTGCTATCACTGAAGACATTGATGTCAACTAGTTTGAGGCCATGGTGGGTTATATCACTACACCCCATAATGTAACATTTTCTAACCAAGATTATTCGTCACCTAAGTCCAATCATAACGACACATTACACATTGAAATCTTTATCCATAAGCACAAGGTCAGATGAGTTTTAGTAGATGGTGAAGCAGGATTGAATATATGGTCCTTAAAACTGGTTAAGGCTCTAGGCTTTTCTGATGCTTGCATAGACACAACACAGAGCATAGTCATACATGTGTATGATGATGAAGAACATTCCTCTCAAGGTGTTATCACTCTCCCTATTAGAGTTGGGCCAGTCATTATAGACACAACTTTCGAAGTCCTGGATCTTGAATTACCCCATAACATCTTGCTTGGCTGACCTTGGATTCATGCCCTAAAAGCCATCCCACCACATATCACCAATGCCTAAAGTTTCCCTTTGATGGCACAAAGATCACTATATATGGAGACCTCGATCCTTTTCAATATTGTACCAATCTAAGGGGTATCTTTGAACATCAAGTTCCCATCAATCGTGAGGCTTCTAGTTCATCCTCGACCAAATTCATTGACCCATCCACATCCACTCCTTCAACTTCTTCTGCCACACTGTCATCTTCCTTGCTTCCTAAGGCTGAGTCCAATGTCAAGATCTAGGACCTAAGTTGTGGAGAATTCAAACTGAATACAACATATTGCATCACAACAATACCCAAGTCTCCTAAGGTCTATGGTCAGTCGTGTTTAAGAATGGAACCTAAAGAAATTTTTAAGGTTTTGCCAAACAAAAAATTCATAAAATGGGGGGGACATGAACAACGAAAACATTTCCCACATAGCATGATGGATTTATAAAGAAATGGAAGACTCACCGCCATTACCAATTAAGATATATGGCAAAGGATATGACATGATAAAGGAAAAAGGCTATGATGGAACTAGTGGCCTTGGTAGAAATAAATCTGGATGAAGAGAACCTATAGTACCTTCCAAACAACCAAATTATCTTGTTTTAGGGTATGGTCTACCTAAAAATGATGATTGATGTACCAATGGAATTTCAAGTGAGAGCATGAATGCTTCAAAAAGTGTTGAGACTATTGAGGAATCCCTTACCGAAACTGACTCCCAAGAATGGGAATTTGGCTCCCAATGATCCCTAAGTGACTATTGCTTTAATGAGTTGTTCCTTGAACCTAGAGAACTTACTGTTGAATCAAGATTTTGGAAAACATTTAAAATGGATCCAACCTTTAATAATGACAATCCTAAGATCCCAAAGAAACAAGAAAATTGGGATAGGCTCTTTGGCCCAAGGAACAATGACAAACCTAAATCGTCTTTTGGTCCTATTAGTCATACACCTGACATATCTTCCCAACCATCTAAACTTAATGACCATCATTTGAATTCATCTAATTTGCCACATGACACTACCAACCACAATGATAGTCCTTTTGTCCCTTATTATGACAATGAGTATGAGTCAAGTGAAGGAGAATATTGGATAGAATCCGATTGAGAATTGGATGATGACAACTTCATTTTCAATGTCCCTGAATCCATCTACTTGCTTTCCACATCCTCTCCTCAATTCACCAATACTGATGATGATATCTCCTTAGTTTATCCACAACTGATCGATTGGGACCAACAAGGCCCACCAGTCATGGACATATTTCAGAATGATGAGGTCATTGTAGAATTTATGGGACTACGTGAAGGAATTCCTAGTGGTGATCACAAGGCTATATTTTTTATTGACTTATATTGTATATCCTACTTCAGGGAGACTACTCTGTGCTCTATTCATAAAATGAAAAATAAAAATAAAACAAAAAATGACACGTCTTTAGGTGAAAATCGAAAGGTACCTTCTAACGATAAAAAAGTAAAAGTAAAGGACATATCTGCAAGTGAAAACCTCTCTAAGGTTCCCAAAGATGGAGGACTAGACTTTCTTCCCATGACTCAAGAAAAATTGGCAATGCTAATAGAGGACACCATGGAAGTAAACATATTTATAGCAGAAGATCCTAAAATGGTCCTCTTTGCGGTAACCTTGACAAAAGAAGAGAAACCTAAATTCCACAAATTCTTTGCAAAATGATAAATTAGTTTTGCATGGTCATATGTTGATATGCATGGGATGGATCCAGAATTGGTCTTACACCATTTTCCAATATTTCCAAGCGGCAAGCCATTAAAGCAAAATTTTCACAAAATACATCCTCAGATCGCCTTGTTAGTCAAAGTTGAACTCAATAAATTGCTCGATGCAAGATTCATACAATCTATTGACTATGTTGGATGTATATCTAATCTGGTACTAGTCACAAAGCCAAATCGTTAGATTCACGTCTGCAAAAATTTTAGAGACTTGAATAAAGCATGTCCAAAGGATGACTTCCTATTCCCTAACATAGACATCATAGTTGACCTCATGGTAGGATACAAAAGGTTGTCTCTCAGGGACGGTTTCTCAGGCTATAATCAAATTCATATTACCCCTAAAGATAAAGAAAAAATAGCATTCACATGTCCTTTGGGTACATATTGTTGGAACATCATGCCCTTTGGTCTCAAGAATGCAGGCGCCACATATCAGAGAGCCATGACAAAAATATTTCATGACATGATACACAAGATAATGGAGGATTATGTGGATGAAATTTTGGCTAAATCTTTAACATGGAAAGATCATTTGAATGTACTAGACAACATCTTGAAGAGACAGGAAGAGTACAAATTCCTCTTGAACCCCAAGAAATGTGTCTTCGGCATAATATCAGAAAAGCTTTTGGGATACATAGTTTCTCGAAGAGGCATTGAAGTCGATCCTACTAAACTGAAAGCCATATTAGACATGCCTCCTCCAAAATGAATAAGTGAACTTAGGATATTACAAGGAAAGTTAATACAATCTATTTGACGCTTCATAACACAACTGGCTGACAAGTGTCAGCCATTTTAGTATCTTATGTGCAAGGGTATCCTCTTTGTGTGGATAGATAAATGTCAAGAGGGCTTTCATCAAATAAAAGACTATCTACTGTCACCACCAATCCTCATGCCTCCCATTCAAGGAAAACCTTTTATTTTATACATTTTGGAAAAAAATTTAGCACTAGGGGCATTACTTGCACAAAACAACCATGATGAAAAGGAAAGGGCCATATATTACATAAGTTAGTCACTGGTTGGATATGAGCTAAATTACTCAACCATTGAACGTTCTTGGCTAACAGTTATCTTTACTGCCCATAAGCTAAGAAACTACATGCTAAATCACAAGACACATTTGGTTTCAAAGATTGATCCCCTAAAATATCTCTTGAGTTGAGCAGCACTGAAAGGTCACCAGGAAAATGGGTCATGATCTTGAGTGAGTATGATATTCAATATGTGGAACGAAAGGCCGTAAAGGGACAAGTGATAGTAGACCAACTGGAAGATGCACCTATACAAAGTGATCACCCATTAGTGGTAGACTTTCCTAATGATTCCATATTTCATACAGAACCTAAGTCACCTTGGAAGCTATACTTCGACGGATCTCATACTACTCATGGCTCGGGGGCAATAATATTGTTTATCACGCTATAGGGAGACTCCATCCCTAAGTTGTTTTGCATTTCCTTCCCATGCACAGATAATGTTGTGGAATATGAGGCACTTGTTATAGGACTAAGAATGGCCATCAAATGGAAAATCAAAGCACTTCATGTTTATGGGGATTCTCAGTTGGTCATCAACCAAGTCAATGATGACTACGACACCAAGGATGAGAAATTAATGCCTTACAAAAGAATGGTTGATAGCTTTCATAAATACTTTAATTTGTTGACTTTTGAACAAGTCCCAAGAACACACAATAAGGAAATAGATGCAATGGCTACAATTGGCTCTCTCCTAGACATTCTAGGCAACGTGTCTCAATTTGAGTTCTTGGTAGAATAGCTTTTGGTCCCTACATATGACATTGTAGAATTAGAGATGGTCTACAAATTTGTTGGTCTTAATTCTCCCTGGTATCAAGACATTTATGACTATCTCAAGTCCCAAACCCTTCCCCCAACCTATCCAAAAATCAACGAAAGTTCTTTATCTAAAAATCCGCCTAATACACCATTGTTAGTGACACCCTCTACCTCCATAGCTTTCACAACATCCTTCTTCAATAACTCAAAACTAATGAAGCACAAACAACCTTACGAGCAGTACATGAGGGTATATATAGGTCTCATTCGAGTGGTCCTACCCTAGCCAAGAAGATAACAAGAATTGGGTATTATTGGTTGACCATTGAAAAAGATGGACTTGAGTTTGTCAAGACTTGTCACCAATGTCATATAAATAGTGATTTGATTCATTCTCTAGCACAAGAACTTTAGCCGATAACATCTCCTTGGCCCTTCGCAAAATGGGGACTCGACCTCATAAGAAAAATCCACCTTACCTCTTCCAACGGGAACAAATTAATTATTACCACCACAAAGTACTTTACTAAGTGGATTGAAGCCATCCCCCTTACATACATAACCGATAAACAAATTTCTAAATTCATCCTCAATTACATTATTTTCTGATATGGTATACCCCAGTCCATCATCACAGACAATGGGCCTCCTTTCAAAAATCAAGACGTTCGTGGGTTATGTGAGTGAGTCCACATTCAACACCATTTCTCCACACCATATTACCTGCAAGGAAATGGTCAAGCTGAGGCATCCAATAAAACCATCCTCAAAATCCTTAAAAAGACTGTCAATGATGCTGGTCATAGTTGGCACATCCAACTTAACCCCGCTCTATGGGCTTACCACACTAGCATCCACACATCTATAGGAGCCACTCCATTCACCCTAGTCTTTGGAGCTAAAGCCATATTTCCCATCTAGGTTGAAATTCCTTCCTTAAGATTCTCCATGAAGGTTCTGATAGATGATGAAGAATATAGATAGTCACGACTACACGAGCTGGAGATGTTAGATGACAAAAGATATAATTCCCTGAACCATCTATAGGTGTATCAGAACTGGCTCTATCACAGTTACAACAAGAGAGTCATGGTCAGGAAGTTTGACATTAGTGATTTAGTCATCATGCAAAATCCTAAAAATTAGGCTAACAGAGAAAAACCTAGCAAGTTTGAGCCCAATTGGTTGGGTCCTTACGTTATCATATCCTCTTTTGGTTCTGGAGCTTATCAGCTAGCTACTCCAGACAGTGAACAACTGACAGAGCCTATCAACAGTCTACATCTTTGCAATTTCTATGCATAGCATTAGAAGCCTAGCTTACAACCTTAAAAATACAAAAAAATTGAAAAATATAAAAATCATCACCCTGATTAAAACCTAGCAAATAGGCATCTTGGTGAGACCCCAAAAAAAAATGACAAAAATAGTAAAGAGAAATAATTTGTCCAAAAGTAAAAACTTGGTAAATAGGCGCTTTGGATGAGTACCATCGTGAAAACCTGGCAAACAGGTGCCATGTGTAGTCAGTCATTACTTTTCCATCTACTTCCACTCTATCTACCTTGGCCCATAATAAACATTCACTTTCCTAACATCATCACGACACTTCCCCCTAACACCATGGCATTTCTTTTCATGGTCGATAAATGGTTGACATCACATCTTGCATACCATCCACCATCCATACTGGTCATGTCCTCTTCCATCCCATTTTGATTGAAAAATTATCAACTTGACTAGGGGAAAATTTTTATCGCGTGACTACAGTGGGTATCACACATGGTCTAGATAATCAAAAAAGTCCTAAAAAAATCCTAAAAATCATAAAAAGTTGTAAAAAAATCATAAAAATCATAAAAATTCCTGAAAAAATCCAAAAAATTGAAAAATGTCCTAAAAAAGACAAAAAATCATAAAATGTCCTAAAAAAAGACCTAAAAATAAAAAAAGTCTAGAAAAAGACCTAAAAATAAAAAATTGTCCTAAAGAAATCCAACAAAATAAAAATATCTCAAAAACACAAAATAGCATCAATGTCAATTAATTCAGTCAAATCAGGCAAGACTCAACTTTGAGCCCCCGAGACATTAGGTCAATCATTTTAGGTTTTTCAAAATAAAATCATGACTCAATCGGGTATGTCCAGGATCATGATGGGCCAAAAAGTGGCGATATGATGGGTATTTGTAGGGTATGCGGCTGACGACTTTTTTTTTACCCAAAATTAATGAAACGAAAAGGGTTTTTAAAGGAGATTCTCAACTTTCCACCAATATAAATTATGCTTTAATTTGAATTTAATAAATAATTATTATTCATTTTCTATTTGAATTACGACTAAAGTCTTGATTGATAGGCTGATTGAAAAACATCTATAGCTTTCAAATGGTATCACATTTTTGAATCCGAAACATGTGTCATATTCTATGCTTCAGATACTAGAGGATTAAATAAAAATGAATTTCATGAAGTTTTGACAAAGTTAAGGTGGTTAGATGTATGAGTTTTACATTTTTTAGAATTTGTAATATGAAAATCAAAATTAATTATTTACTTGGACAATTTTTTTTTTTAAAATGCATCACATTGACATGAGTCCTCTACTTATATCTAAAATCTTATAAAAAATATTATCATTTTATTGTGGTTAGGGTGGTCAGAAGAAACCTACTTCTTATTTTTCCTTGAAATTTAAGTACTAGCATTGAAATTTCAAATTTTCACCAAATAGATTTTGTTTAAAAAAAAAAAAGCTAGTAGTTTAGAAAAATTTGAAATTATGATCATCATTCAGGATGTGTCCTTCCTAAATTTGGAAAAAATTAAAATTTGACATTCAAACATCATCAAATATGACACCTTCAACCTCGTCAAACCTGACATCAAAACATCGGGCATTCAAACACACTTGGCAAGCACTTGGCACTTGTCTTTGGGTCTTTCATCATGTCACTATTTTCTCAGCGATGTCCTAACAACAAGATTTAGAGAAGCAACAACGTATCATGATGATTGTCTTATCTTGTCTTTTTGGTAGTCACGTTGCTAGTTCCTTGAGGATGTCTTGACAACAAGATTTAGAGGAGCAATGACATTTCATGACTTGTCTTTTTGGTCCTTTTATGCTTGTGGTTGGTTGTGACAAAAAGTCTGGGGAAATTGTGCTCTTAGTATGAGTCATTATCATCATTTTCTATGACTACTTGTCTTATGTGATGGTACGACCTTGCACACCTTGATCTATGCCATATCATGGTGTTTGTTGGCCATTACAACAATCTACCAATGGTGATTAAGAGCAATAATTATTAAAGTCTTATGGTAATATGTTGAAGGATTTGGCCTATGTGCTAACATTCATCTCCTTCTATCACATCGCATCTATCTCATGATGATATCCTATGACATACAAAAACATAAGTGCATACATGATCATATAGGCATCGCATTAGGTCCATACATACATCATCAATATCATTAAACCATATACATTGCATCACATATTACATTGTCCATACATATATAATCCTACATTAATGCATCCATAATTATAAACATGGCATCCATTACAATCAAAAAAATTATGCCTATCATCATTATTCTCATGTAAGCATTATCCATAGCATCATCATGACATATAATCCTAAATAAACAATCACATCATCATAGACATCATAAATGCGTAAATAACATCACATAGTCATCACATAAATCATCATAACTGCATCATCATAATCATAATAAGATAAACATCCATCATACAACAGAGTCCACACATAAAGCATATCGGCCACATCAAAAATGTATCATATATATATCATCTCAAAAAAATATAATGTCACAGGATAAAGTCATGAGATATCCCAAAAATGGAGCTCGTAGGCTTGATAGTCAATACATAAAGTGTCATAACATAAATTTCTGAAATATGAATGTCAATAAATGAAGTATGTCAAATAACCCTAGGAGGTGCTTTCCTCATCCTCTCATGGAGAAGAGTGTGGTGACTGATGACCTGAACCTAATACTCGCATAACCTGGGAGACCATGGCAACCTGTTTCTTTGAGGCCGATGGTCCTGTCACTGATGACATCATATCAACTGTAACGTGCATTTGGGATGACATTACTACCTATGTCTAAGAAGTCGAAGGGTCTATCATTGGAGGCTGGCTATGAGCTGAATTGTGCTCTAACCCAGATGAGCTATGGCTATGACCTGACCTGTGACTCAAGGCATGTCTGTGAGAGTGGCTAGACTTGTGACCTGATGAATGTCTTGAGGAGGTAGATTCCCCCCGCACTGCTTTGGCTCTTGTTGCTTGTATGACTCCCTAACCTGCTACCACTACCTATCCTCGTCTAAGATCATGTAAGGGTAGGATCTCTTTTCTTAGATGGCACCGCCTACTCATATAATAATCTATACTATCCCAGATAGGTGTTAACCTTGGCTAGCTCTCTCGCCATGTCACTTGATGGTCCTAAGCATAACTATGCAAACTCTATGCATCATTGAGCTGACTCTTGCTTTCAGAGCACCACCTGATCCCTCTCTACTCTAGCTACCTCCAAATTTGCCTGCAAAGCCCTCACCTATACTATGATCTCATCTAACCTTCCTTGAAGGTCTGCCACTCACTAATTTTTGGTTACATCATCTAGCAGTGGTGGACCTATAGGTATCTCATCATCTCTGTCTATCATCTACCACCTCAAGAGTCACTCCACCTCATCTATTGCCTCATCATCATCACCCATCTCCTCATCATCCTCCACATCCTCCTCTCTCCCAACAACTTCCTCCTCTCTTGGAACCTCCACCTCCTGCCGTACCTCCATCTCTGGCAACCTCTCCTCTGCCACATGCTCCTCCTATCTGGCCTCCTCCTCTGCCACATGATCCTCCTGTCTCCCCTCCTCCCACCCTAGCTCCTCCTCTCTCTCCTCCTCCTCGACCACGTCAGAGATCGGTACCAAGAGAACTCGGTCAACACGCTGTCTCACCCTCCTTGCCTACCTCCCACTATCTCCTCCTCTCCTCCTCCCACCATCCCCCCCATCATCCTTGCCATCTCCATCTCTCCCTCCACCCCTTCCTCCATCTCTCCCTCGGCCTCTACCTCTATCCCTACCACCTTGTCCCACACGTGGTATGCCTGCTCTCCTATGCACAGACACCAGTCTATCTGGATCTGTCAAAGGCATTGAGTGATGCGTCTACCACCAAAGATCAAAGTCTATTGTAGTACCTGGATCTACAAGTCCTCCCCTCCATCCCCACTACTACGCTACCAGCTCATCAATTTGTTACTCTGTGAAGGGGATTGATATCGGCGAACCCCATGTCGACTCTCTGGATGACCTGGCATACTTTGTAGTACCCATTCGAACACAATACTACTTTTTGAACTTTTGTAACACCCTCTAAGGAAAGTACATCTCAATGATAAGCGGGTTTTGTACAGTCCTCCCAATCAAATATCTAAACTACCTACAAAAACACAAATCATCTACCTCATCCTCCCACTACCCGTAGTCCCTATATGGACTCCAAATAAAGGATATCACGGTGTCTATCAGATGGTGCCACCAACCTATCTCACTGACCCTGGTCTACTAAAGTGTGTCTGCATAATAGTATACATACATCAAGCCATCCACCAGTTGTGGTCTCTAGATCGGCAAACAAAAAATAGTGACGTGTTCCCATGCCCAGATCATCAAAAGTGTCATCCCATAGCCAATACTCTGTACTCTCCTATAAGCTACCTCATGAAGCTGATGATATAACATCCACAACAAGCAAGGTCCCTAGGCATACCTGATCCTATCTCGTCTCATCCTGACAAGCACATCACCCCAGCCAATGGGAAATTTGTGTCCTTGGTGATCAGGAATTAGTACTCGTCTGATCAGTGTCACCAATATGGCATCAAATCGTGAATAATGCTCTGCCATGAACTCCTAGTGGATCTCATATCCCTCAATACCCATTCATGCACCCTAATCATGATAATATGTTGTGAAAGTCTGATACCCATGTTGTGGATCATGCACAATCCACTCTCCTTAGATCGGCAGGCACATGATTCGATAAATGTCCTCAAGGGTGACTATGGCCTACCCCATCAAAAAATGGAAGGAGCAGGTCTTAGAATGCCACCTCTCGCAAAGTGCAATCAATAGCCTCCTATTTTCTTGGATAATGGGCATATAGGTGATGTAATAGAGTCCCAGTCACATCAGTCATCGTTGCTCTCTCTTGTAACTAGTCCTAGAATCTTTCAGTAGATGGCTTGCTCTCTCATGTATAAATCGGTGTTAATTGTCTCTACACATGTCAAAACATGCATCAACACTTTATTGAAAATCATCATTATCATTTATCTAGCTCAAAAGCATTTCAAAATTTAAAATTCAAAAAAGTTAGCCTCGGTCAAAGTCAAATTCAAATGCATCACGTTCACTACATTTGTGTCGCAATAATGTGTTTGTGCCACTTTGTACTTCAATTGTGTCTTAATTTGGCGATTGAATCATTCCCGCTAGCGTTTGCGTCTCAACAAAGCACTTGCATTGCAATTTTTGGCACATGCATCAGTTTGTTCAAATGCATCATTTAAGTTTGCGAATGCGTCACAACTTTTTGAATGTGGCATTACACCCCTTGTTTGTGGCGTAATTTTGCAAATGCGTCTCATTTTTTTGCAAATGTGTCACACTTTAGTGTCCTATCCTATTGACCCTTTGCATTTGCATCACAACGCATCAAATGTGTCAAACAAAAATGTGAATGTGGCTTATGCGCATGCATATGTGCTGTGGCACATTCGTTATTTGACCTAAAACCCTAAAAATGACACAAAAAATGATGAAATGACAAAGCAAGTTAGGTGTACATACCGCTGCCTCTGAGCCCTTTGGCTGTCTCTTGGTCCACACGATCTCCTCATAGTGGTCAGTCACTGGAATCACCATCTTCACCAAAATCCTCACTCTGAGCTCTCAAATTTACAAAGGTTAAAAGTGAAAATGAATTGACTTTTACCCCATTTTCAACCTATTTATAAGGTCAAAATGACATTTGTCAAACCTTTTATTACTGGAGGCTCTTTTGACCGACTTTGACCACCTTTTTGGCTAACTTAAACCCTTCAAAATCAAATTGACTTATCAGGACACTTTCCAAATTTTTTGTCCCCAAGCCAAAATTCATAAAATTTCCTGAGGGGGCATAGATACTCTATACCTTCGCTGGGGTGTGACTTTGACTTATTTTCTTTGTCACAATGTGACAGGCTACATTATGACAAAGAGGGGAAAAATGTTGACACCTAAAATTGACCTAGGCCTATGACTCTTAATTTCTCCATATTTCTTCTAAAACATAATTAAAATATTCGATTATGTCCTATCCAAATTCAGCTATTAATTAAATAATTCTTAATTATTTAATTAATTCATAGCTTTTATTCTTCTTGATTATTTAAATAAATAAATTGCATTTATTTTATTTAAATATGTCACTAATATCTAATCTCCTCTTTAATTAAATAAATAATAAATTTATTTAATTAATCCATTATTCCCTCTTGATTATTTAAATAAATAAACTTTATTTATTTATTTAAATATGTCTCTAATGCTAAAGGTTTTTTCATAATTAAATAAGTCTTCCATAATTTATTTAATTATTGGTTTGCTTCTTCCATGAATAAATAATTAGAAATAATTATTTAATTGTCTCATCTAATTTCCTTCATTTTAAATAAAATTAGTTATTAAAATGGTCTCACATTGCTAACTTCCACTTCTTTTAGTAAATAATTCAAAATCAATTATTTACTGTCACATAACTCCACGTTTTTGAGTTAATTTTAATTCAAAAATGGTAATTTTCTTCCATAAATCAAGTAATTTCTAAAATTATTTGATTTTCCAAATCTTTCTGTTTCTTTCCAATCTTTATCTCCCTGTCACATTCATTTCCAACCGTAGATTTGATTTTCTCAAATTGCATCTTGGCCGCTCATTTCAAAATTTTCCCTAACCCTAATTGTGGGTTGTCACACACAATCTTGACCACTGATTTTAGGGAATTCATCAACTTTTAATATTGGCCATCCGTCCAAAATTGCATTTTCTATAAAATGCCAATTTTTCTCTCATTTTGACACTTCTAAACACTTCATATTTTGCATAATTGACCTCATTCTCTTTGAATCTTAGGCAATCTTGCATTCTTGTCACTTTGTCATAGTCATACTTACCTTTCATTTGGAAAAATTTAGACTTAGTTTTGATTCCTACTATTTGTATGATAGAATAGTATTGCATGCAATCATTTCAAATCCTTCAACATTTTCTTTGTCATTGTCATAGTCATTATATTTCTCATACAAAATCTAAGGGGAACATCACATTTGCAACAAATTGAGAAGCTGTAATGGAGGTCAGCCATGGGAAATGAATACATTTGGTGAGATTGTTAGATTAGTTTTCATTTTATTCCTTTTCACTTCATTATTGCTTTGGGTATTTATGTTTATGCATTTGATCTGCTAACCCTAGGAAAATTCCATAGTTACAATGCATACTCACTTGCCTAGGGAAACCATTCTACTACATTTGTGATTATTCAATATACACTCGCATGTTCCTCCTCCCATACCAAAGAAATTATTTTGGCTCTTTGGTAATTGAAAATGTGAGATAAACTATAGGAAATGTTCATTAAGTAGAGCAATTTGAGCATGTAACAATTAATGACCACCCTGGCTCAAACGCGAGCAAACAAACAATCAATCACTCAGTATTTAATCTTGGTCGTAGATCATTGTGGATTCAAAACTTAATCAATGAAGCTATTTAGGGATCACCACTTTCTTTTTCATCCATACATGGAAATAGTGATGGCATTCTACAAATCCACCACATAATTATCCACATCTTAGCCATGTCATTTGGACTTCACTGGTTATCACAAAAGTCCCCTTCTATCACCTCCAAACTTTGGTGACAAGCAATAATATTCTATCGAAGGTAATATTCCTAGATATACACCCTATCGTTGGTCACAGAAAAGTGGTTGAACTCCTTAAATGTTTCAACGAGAAGAACTTCTTGGCAATGCCTCCAAACAACCCTAGCCATTGGGTGTCGCCATAATGAACTTGAAGTTGAAGATGTCTTCGGTGATGAGCATATTTTGCGATGGGATGAAACTCAGACATGTGGCCATCATACCATTCTGTTCTACTCACTTCCATCTCTCATCATAGAAACTAGAAATGGTTTTGAAACATTTCAGCAATGGTGCGATAGAAGAACATTACAACACCTATCTCTTGTCACTAAAATGAGATGGAAGGTGTCAGTTCTTTTTCTAGTAGAACCTTGAAATCCTGTAAAGGGTATCCAACCCTTATGCTCAAGAATACTCAAAATTAGTGGCCAACACATGGGAGATTTGATATGTAACCTTTTCTCCCTTGCACTTTGGGCTCTGTTAAAACTAGGAGGGTGATCCCAACAATGTGTTTATAAATATTGGTGTGTCTAGGCATCAAATACAAAGTAAACAAATGATTCTTCTTAAAAAAATTTAAAGATCAAGTACCCTAAAGGTTTGGATGACCTTCATGGCAATTCCTAACTCAAACAATAGAAAATGTTATTCATTAAATTTCACACACACCCAAAACAATATTGATAGGTAAATTGATTTTAATTTTGTGATCAATTGTTGAATTGGTCATCATAGTTGCAATAGAATTACCCTACTTAAACCAATACCATATCCTTGGAATGTATTCAATCCTAATACCCACACGATTTGACAACATTTTTCATACATGACAATACCCAAAGCCTTAAAAACACTATGTTATAGTATTCCCACTTAATGTCTCAACAATTCACTTCTTACTTGCATCCTCATACATGACTTATTACAAACCTATAGTTATACTCAAGCATTTACATCCATTCATTCAATTAAAGAGCAAGAATAGAGAATTACATCCATTGGATACCAACAGAGGCAAATAAGATAACCATTGATTATATTATTCACAGTTTGTAGAACCAATACATAGGAGAGAAAAAACTCTAGAGACTTTATACTACTCTATTATATATATTATCATTATCATTATCAAAGAACCATGTACATATTGACAAAATTCATCCCTAAAACAAACTACTAGAAATTTTAGTATTCTTTTCTATTTCTCTATGACGCCTTCAAAGAAAAACTACCAACTAACCCCCCTTTTGTAATCAACCTTAAAATCCCTTTTATAGAACAAGGGAGAAACAAGCATCGGGTTGAATTACATATTAAATTTCAATTTCATTTCAAAACTAATTTCACTTTCATTTCAAAACTAATTTCACCCGAATGTGAGATAATCCCTAGACAGTTATAAGCAATCATTTGCAAGAAAGGGGAAAGGAAAAAGAAAAATTCCAAAACATGTTAGTTGGAGAAGACCTACCAACCTTCCAAATGGCATCATTGTCATAGCATAAAAACTTGCATGTCCACACCAAAATTGGAAAATTCACCATCAACACCAAAAGAACAAACTAATAGACTAGACAAAAGGAATTGAGTCAGCACAAAGGACCAAAAACCAAGTACCAACTTAGAAAGAAAATGAGGTGGTACCCTACTTTCTTAACAGTAGAGTAAGTACACCCACTTGGTGTGCTTATTGAAATTGGAGAGGCTACCATCACCTCATTATCTGATTCTGCCATATTAACCATGGCCATAAGGTACTAGTAGTACCCTCAATTAGTTTCAATTTTTCTATTTGAGAGATCGTCTGAGACTTCAATGGGAGAATGATGCTTTCCTAGATAAGCTCAGTGATATTTATTCTTCCTTGTTTCCTCACTCTCAGGCCTATCATACTTCTTCCCTTTACCTTTAACCATTTCCTCCAAAATAATTGTACTTCTCAAATGATTGGCATGCTTGACAACAATTTGCATAGATTTCTTATGGCCAACTTTTGTTTTCTTCCTTTGAGTTACAAAAACTTCAGGGATATCCTATTCATTGTTGGGAGTGTCACTTTGAGACTCAAGGGTATTGAGTCTCCTGGACCTTTAAACTGGGTTGATAGACATACTTAGTATATCCACTTTCAACAGAGTAACTTCACCAATTTCACACATGATAAAGACACTGCCAACAACGTACAAATCCTACCAATCTAGGGAAAAGCTTATCACAATACCTCTAGAACATTTTACCAAAGAAACTCTTCACCAACATCCTTACAAATGTAAGCTCATTTTTTAGAAAACTATGAGGAAAATATGGCTATCAGTCCTCATTATATTGAGCAATGCAAGTGTGCCAACCATTAATATTCAAAGAAAGCTTGTGCGAGAGAACTGATAATCAGCTACTTTAATTTTTGAACCTCAGCCGTCAATCACATGTATAGACAAATCAATGAATAATCAATCAGAATGATTAATTATGAAAAATTTAATTGCATTCCCTTGATGCCTTTTCCTAATAGGAAAAGCCCAAGATGACAGACACCCACTCTTTTTGCATAACTAATCCCATACTTAGCATTTAATAAAACCTATCATGTCATATTTACCGACTCACCCATGGGAATCAATTCACTTGCAATTCATCATAGTAAGATAGCAGGGAGTGATTTTGATTTAATCTTAGAATATTTTCCCGTACTCTACCTTACTTCAATTTCACCTTCCCATGTGTACTAGCACCTGGCAGAATTGATGACCACAATCAAAAAGCATTCCCCAAATCTTGAATAGATGCCAAAAGAAACCAATTCTAATATGGTGCCTATTTTAATTTTAGTGCCATTTTCACCAAATTTTAGAAGTACTTTATCTCTACTAAAGTCCATCAGAGGCCTTAAAATATTCCACATGGCAATCGCCCACTCGCCCATTGAGAAATGGGAGGTACAAGTTGGTGTTTCATGGGATGGCGGGGAGTGGTGGAGATTTAACGATGTGACCCAACAACCACCATAGATCTACTTTTGATACTACTCACTGATCAAAAAGGATATTGGGCCCACCACATAAAGATAACATGTGTCCAATGCCCACTAACCCATGTGATTACTTCGCCTCAATACATAGAACAGATGGGCATGTGGGGAATGACCCAGATGAAGACACATATTTTGATATTAGTCGTTGATCTCTCCCAAAGCTCTACCTATTGACCCTTTGGAATAAATGGTCACACCACCGATCATGACACACGGAAATGCCCACAAGTCCGCTCGAATATTTTAATGAAGAATGAAATAGAGCATCCATGTGGGGAACGATTGATATTTTCTTGCGATGCTCAAATGTCCATTACATAACCAAAATCTACACATGGCACAAATGTTAGTATTTAAAAGAGGGTCATTACTAGGTAGATGAAAATCGGGGACATGAAGACATGGAATAAGACACTAAGGTAAATCTTAAACCTGATAATAGACTTAGGAAATTTTTCATAAAGTATTTCAACCTCAAAAAATAATGATAATAATTAAAAAAAACCACAGGCACTGATCAGTATCATTAAGACTTAAGGGCTAGTAAAAGAACAAACCTGATGGCATGAGTCACAACTTAGACAATTGAGAAACTGCATTAGAAGATCAACACTAAAATAGAATGTCAATCAAGAAATTTTAGACTCAAAAGGTTAATTTGGAAGGGTTTTGGCAACACAAACCCTAAGACAATGATGAGGAATATAACCATAAGCCTAAAACATGGGTCTAAGTGAAATATTGCAAAATTTTAAAATGGAACCAAAGAATTTTTTTGAGGGGTTCCATTAGTGGCAACTATTGGGGAAACATGCCTCTCTTAGGCATGGTGAGATCGAAGAATCTTAGGTTAAAGCAAACGAGGCACAAAAAAAAAAAACCAAGACTTGCCCAGACCAAGCAAGAAGCCTAGACCAAAACAACCAACACATGTACAATATTTACATAGGCTAAAAAACCTAAACCAATAGATTTATTGTCCATTCTTTTTGAAGCCTTCCTCAGATGTGCAATTTTTCAATATGCACCTTGCAATTCAACAAAGATTTAACTTTACTTGGTGACCCCAAGCCACTAAACTTAGGGTTGATACTTTCCCCTATCAAAAAACTTTTTTTCCATTGTTTGTATCATGTTAAGGCTGTAAATATTCTTATGGATCACCCAACTATTGATCATGTTGTATTATCTACAATCCACCACTATGGACATATGCATGAAATTAGTACTATCATGATTAACCCTTTCCAATAAGAAACCATAATCAGATTCTAATTGGAATCCATAATCAATGTAGCATTCTATCTTGTTCCATTCACAATCATACCCTAGCAAATGCTCCTCTAATAGGATAGGGAATTGGAAATACTCATAATCCACTTGATCACTATCACCATAAGGGCTAATATTAAATTCAATTTGATCATCAAATTGAAAATTTCTCATACATACTTCTTTCTAGAGAAGCATTCAAGGACACACACCTTATCCCTTCGGAGTGGTGTTGCACTCTTATTTCATTTATTTTAGGGTCCTTTCTATCTAGCTTTTGTTTCATACCAAGCACATATTTACCTTGTGGGATGAAGAAGAAATATTCATATACAGGATTTTGTTAAAATCGGCACTCTCGTTAATCAAAGTAGTATAATCTAGTTATGCTACCAAATGCTATACTTCCTTGGGAAAGTGATTCATCAATCCTCATAGCATTGTTACTTTTATTCGGATCATGGTTGCTTCCATAAAAAGAATCATTCATACCATCCCAAGTATTGAAAAATATCTCTATCTCAAGTTCATTAACATAGTCCAATCCTCCCCTCCAATGATTGCTCAAGTTGAAACAAAATGCTTCAAAGGATGGATCAACTAGTTTAGGAATGATGTGATTAGTAGTAGGGAATTCAACTGCACCATCAATTGATAGGTATGCTAAATCATGTGTGCAGGACTGGTTGCAATTTTAACATTCCTTATGCTCAACTGGGCATATGTTTTGATTTCTTTTCTCAACAGATTTTTTATTGAAAACAATCATGTCCATCTCTTCCATAAAACTTGTACATCCTATCTCTGTTTCATACAAGCATTCAAGAACATGACCCTGATGTCTGACATCACTAATCCCATCATTTTTAATATTAAACTCAGATTCCAGATGATGGGCACATACATTCTTATCTTCAAATTCATCACCAATCATATTGCCAGGATATTCCAATCTTGATGTCAATGGATTGCATTCCTAATATCCATTATATGGGATTTGTTTTTCAAATTGTAATGAAAAAACCTCATGAGAATCATTATTGTTATCTCCTTGTGTTAATAAAAATTCCTTTAGGTCATTCTCACTAAAAGATTCATATTTCTCATAAGATATTCCAATCTTGATGTCAATGGATTGCATTCCTAATATCCATTATATGGGATTTGTTTTTCAAATTGTAAGGGAAAAGCCTCATGAGAATCATTATTGTTATCTCCTTGTGTTAATAAAAATTCCTTTAGGTCATTCTCACTAAAAGATTCATATTTCTCATAAGAATAAACATAATTCTCAATTTCATTATCTTGGTTATCAAACTTCAAAGGTACATCAATAGTACTTGCAAGCATAGCAATGTCATCATCTGTAGTGCTACAAAGACATTCATCTTCTAAAAAATCCTTATCCATTTCTTGGATAGACATTTGATCTTCAACAAGGCAATCACCAGTGTGACCTTGAGACCTCATTCTTTGTATATAATCATACTTAGCCTCCTCAACAATTCTTATCTAGCCAATTATTTGATCAAAATCCCAAGGTTTTAGTTCCTTGGGCAAGGCACTTAGCCCTGGTTCATAAATGTCACAGAATATGTCAATGCATATTGAATCGTTAGGTCATAACCTTTTAGGAATTTCTATCAAGACATCTAAGAACCTTGCTAAAAACTCATATGGAAATTCCCCCTCATGTCTCTTCATGCTAGACAATCTTTGAAGTATCAACACTAGATCATTATTACTTAAACTTTGTTGAAGTCCATCTTGAATCTACCCATGATTATCATGTTGTGAGGGTGAAAAAGATGAGGCATCAAAAACATCATCACATTGATCATCCTTTTCATCCTTATTTATTTCATTTATATGATGATACCCCAACAACAAACACTTGTAGCCATATATCCCTTCATCATTGAGTATTTCATAGTGTTCAATATCCATAGTAGTGTGACATGCTTGTAGTAATATCTTGGGTCCCTTATCCCTTACCAAATAAAACATCTCATTATCAAATGAACCTAGATACATAATAAAACATTCTACATCATTAGGTCTCAAGTGTTCAAGAACATCTTTTACTGCTTTTATAAATCTTAGGTTAAAGCTAGGAACCAACTCATCTTCATCTCGTTGAATTTCTATAAATCCTTTTCTTATCACATTTGGAAAAATTCTATCATGAAGTCATCCCATGAAGCTATAGAACACACTGGTAAATATGAGAACCAATCTCTAGCATTTTCTTTTAAAGACTGAGCAAAAATCTTCATGACAACATCCTCGTGATCTATCTCAAAATCACCCATCAAATCCATGAATCCATTCAAATGTTTGGAAGTTGACTCAAAAATTTTCCTTGTAAATTTACGAAATTGTTACCTAATATCATCATGAATCTTGTTAGGGAAACCTTGAATACCATAAAAACTTAATGGCTTATATCTCTCAATAGAGAATCTCCTTTGATTGCATGATAAGAATTGCATGCCCTGCATATTTTTACTTGATGTTCTAGTAGGTGATGCAGGGGAATAATACATGTCTCCTTTATCCTTATTTAATCCTTATATATCAACTTCATAGTTGATTTTCCATTGCCTCATTCCTTAATTTAATCATGATTTGAAAATACACGATTTGCAAATATTCATAGTTTAAAATTTTCTAAAAGGTAGATTTCAAAGATAAGCATACTTCTTCAACCCAACTTAGATATTATAAATTTCACCTTAGAAATATGTAAAATGACTACAATTCCCTCTATTTGAGCTTAATTCACATAATAGGGAAGCAAAATTTTTCACCAAATCATTTCAATATGGTTTTCACATGGATTTATTTTTTCTTGAAAACCAAAATAGGAGAAAATACCTAGATACACTACAATTATTCTGAATTTTGTTTTTGACATGGAAGTCCTTGCACATCTACAACTTTCTTCATACCTTCATCAGGTTCTTTACATAGAGTCACCACCTCCTTTGTAGAGGAAAACTTCAACAATATGAAGTATCTTTCATAATTTGATTTCACTTTAAGCTTCCTTAATTGACGGGGTCACACATAAGTCATTTATACTTTTCTTATTTTGTCTCCCACAACCTTTCATTCCATTTTACTAGAGTCTCTCAAATAATTCACACTCACACAAAGATCTTCAAAGTCACCACCCACTTCTACTAAGAAATTCTAAGATTGTTCATGGACTTGTAGTAGATCTTGACAACATTAGCAAGTCTTCAAAGGAGACACAACAAACTCCCTCAACATCTTGAAGGATTCAATGATTAACACAAAGCTAGGTTTGATAATATAATTCTTTAACAAATATTTGACTCTTTAAGGAAGGATGATCTTCTATTAGAATTTTCTTAGGTGGATCCCCCAACAAAGTTTCCATTTCTGTTGGTTCTTTTTCTACTAGAACCTTGAAATCCTCTAAAGGGTAGCCAAAACTTATGCTCAAGAATATTCAAAGTTAGTGGCCAACACATGGGATATTTGATGTGTAACCTTTTCTCCCCTGTACTTCGAGCTCTATGAAAACAAGGAGGGTGATCACAATAATGTGTTTATAAATACCAATGTGTCTAGGAATCAAACACATAGTAAATAAATGATTCTCCTTAAATTGTTTAAAAGACCCAGTACCCTAGAGGTTTTTTTGACCTTCATGGAAGTGCCTAACTCAAACAAGATAAAATTTAATTCATTAAATTTCACACACACCCACAACAAGATTGATAATTAAATTGATTTTAATTTTTTGATCATTTGTTGAGTTGGTAATCACAATTATAGTATAATTACCCTACATAAACCAATACCATATCCTTGGAATAGATTCAATCCTAATACCCACATGATTTGACAATAATTTTCATACATGACAATACCTAAAGCCTTGAAAACACTGTGCTACAGTATTCCCACTAAACGTCTCAACCATTCTCTTCTTACTACCATCCTCATACATGACTTATTACAAACCTACAGTTATACTCAAACATTTACATCCATTCATTCAATTAAAGAGAAAGAATAAAGAAGTACATCCATTGGAGACCAACAAAGACAAATAATATAACCATTGATTATATTATTCATAGTTTGTAGAACCAGTACATAGGAGAGCAAAAACTCTAGAGACTTTCTACTACTTTTTTATATATATTATCATTATCATTATCAGAGAACCATGTACATATTGACAAACTTCATCCCTAACCTTTTGTAATCAGCCTTGAAATCCCTTTTATAGAACAAGGGAGCAACAAGAACTGGGCTAAATTAAATATTGCATTTCACTTTCATTTCAAAAATAATTTCACTAGAATGTGAGATATTCCACAAATAGTTATAAGCAATCATTTGTAGGACAAGGGAGCGAAAAAAGAAAAATTCTAAAAATCATTAGTTGGAGAAGGCCCACCAACCTTTCAAAAGGTGTCGTTGTCGTAGCATCAAATCTTGGATGTCCACACTAAAACCAGAAAAGTCACCATCAACACCAAAAGCACAAACTAACAAACCAACCAAAAGGAACCAAGTTAGCACAAAGGACCAAAAACCAAGCACTAGCTTAGAAAGAAAATGGCGTGCTACCCTAATTTTTTAGCAACAAATTAAGTACACCTGCTTGGTGTCCTTATTGATATTAGGGAGGATACCAACACTTCATTATCTGAGTTTTCCATATCAGCCATGGCCATAAGGTACTAGCAGTACCTGAATCAGTTTCAGTTTCGTTATCTGAGGGATCATATGATACTTCAATGGGAGAATGATGCTTTCCCATATAAGATTAGTGGTATTTATTCTTTCTTGTTGCCTCCCTCTCAAGCCTATCAAACTTCATACCTTTACCTTTAACCAATTCCTCTAAAAAATTTATGCTTCTTAGATGATAGGCACACTTGACAATGTTCCACACAAATTTCTTATCATATTTTTTTTCTTCCTCAAAGTTATAGGAAATTCAAGGATATCTTGTTCATTCTTGGGAGTTTCAGTTTGAGACTCAAGGGGATTGATTCTCTTGGACCTTTAGACTGGGCTAACAAACACACTTAGTTTGTCCATTTTTAGTTGAGTAACTTCATCAATTTCACATAGAACAAAGACACCACCAACAACGTACAAATCCTACCAATCTGGGAAAAATATTATCACAATACCTTTACAACCTTTTACCAAAGAAACTCTTCACCAACCTCCTTATGAACTTAAACTCAATTTTCAGCAAAATGTGAGGAAAATATGGCTATTGCTACTCATTATATTGAGCAATGCAAGTGTGCCAACCATTAATATTCAAAGAAAGCTTGTGTGAGAGTTGATAATCAACTACTTTGATTTTTGAACTTCAGTCGTCAATCAAACATTGAGAAAAATCAATGGATAATCAATCAAAATGATTAATTATGAAAAAAATTAATTGCATGTGCTTGATTCCTTTTCCTAATTAGAAAAGCCCAAGTGGACAGACACCCACTTTTTTGGCATAATTAATCAAATACTTTGCATTTGATAAAACATGTCATGTCATATTTACCTGCTCCCCCATGGGAGTTAATTCACTTGCAATTCATCACAATAAGACAATGGGGAGCGATCTTGATTTAATCTTAGAATATCAGCCTGTGCTCTGTCTTACTTCAATTTCACCTTCTCACGTGTACTAGCACCTAACAAAATTGATGACTGCAATCAAAAAGAATTTCCCAAATCTTGAACACATGCCAAAGGAAATCAATTCTAATATGGTGCCTATTTTAATCTTAGTGTTTTTCTTGCCAAATTTGAGTAGTAATTTATCTCCACTAAAGTCCATTGGAGCCCTTAAAATACTCCACGTGATAGTCACCTGCTCGCCCCCTTAGAAACAAGAGGTACAATTGGGCCAGTCACGAGGTGGCAGGGAGTGGTGGAGATTTCATAACATCACCTAACAACCATCGTAGATCTCCTTTTGATACCACTTTTTGATCACAAAATGATATCAAGACCACCACATAAATGTAACATGTGTCTGTTGTGTGGTCTCACAACACACCCCAAGACTTTAAAACTTGGGGACCCAAGTGATAACTAACGCTTATGGCAAGTGTTGGCTAGTTGAAAATATCACCGAAAGTGAAGAGAAAAGAGAAATTTTTAATAAAATAATACTTCGTAATGTAGTGTTTTGGGTACTAGATACTAGGAATTGGAAAGGTTAGAAAGTAAAAAGGTAATGTAAGTGGTGAGCAAAATGTTCCAATCCAATAGTCTGGGTCTAGTAAAGATGGAAGTTCTGGTAAAATCAAAGTTAGGGGAAAATTCATGGCTAAAGATGAATAATGAGTATCGGGTACAAGATAATGATGCAAAGTGAAGTTTTAAAAGTTTAAGGTTATCTAATGATTCTAATAGTCTAGTAACTTAGTATATAGAAGATGGTCATGCAAGAATTTATGATACATTAGAAAGCATGTTATTTATGATGGATTCTAATGATAACAATTGAATGGTGGTTTTATTTACATGAGATTTTATAAAGAATTTTTTTATAGGGATTTAATGAGTGGAATTTGTGATTGTAGAAGATACAGATTGTGATGTAGAGTTCAGGTATGGGTGGTCAAGAAAATTTGAATCATGGATAAAATCATATCCAGATCGAGTTGCTTATTCTAGGGTGTTATGCGCTGAGGAGTTTAGATCCATCAGAATACTGGAGATCCCCTTATTGCACATGTGGTGGATAAAAGTACCAACCTTTGGGGAAGCTCATTCCCAAGAGTAGAAGGCATGTGGAAAAACAAAAGTGTGGGAATGGAATGATGATTTAATCATGTTGAATATATGGAAAGTTCCTACACACTATCTTGATTTGAGATATCATCCTGGTGATGATAAAATATAAAAAACCAAAGTGCTTCAACATGTGATTGAAGTTGACCTTCATTTACTTCAATTGCAATTCTCTTACCAATCATTGCATTCCATGTGCCTTGATGTAATTTTTCCCTGGATTTTCTCTGATGTATTTTTCTTATCCTATTTGTGCCTTCTATAAAAGGCCAGGGGATACTTTTTTTTAAGTTAAGTTTAGAATTTGTGGATGTCAGAAGAGCCAAAACTTCTCTAAGTTTTATTCTTTATTCATGTTTTCTGAATCATTTTGATCTAAAAGCTTGTATGCACATAGAAATTAATCAATATTACAACCAATTTGATATGCCCCTATCTCATGAACCTTTGTAGCTAGTTTTGCTAGTTTAGTCAAACAAGACTATGTGTTGCATCGTTTAAGGGTGCATATAAAACCTACTTGGTGTCCAAACTAAAACCCCCTCTCTTTAAAACCTTGCACCATTTTATATGTGGCTCTGAAGCAATTGAGTGAAGTATAAAGTAGTTTTCTTTGATTTGATTAATGGTTTGGGGCATGCGTGGTAAGTAACTAGGAGAAATTTTAATTTTCAATATTTTTATGCTTTATTTTAGAGTAGATGTTTAAATTCTTGAAAATGTTCCAAAAAATAGATGAATCAATGGAAATTTATTGAAAATATTTTGTTTCTTATAAAATTGTTGAATGCTTAAAGCTAAATCTACTTAAGTGATAGAAAAATTTGTTGATATTCATGAAATATTATTTCAAATCTTTTGATTTCATGATATTATTTTATGATCAATCTGAAAATTTGGTGTCTAATACATGATTCTAAACAACTGTATTCCCTTTGAGATTAACAACAATATCACATCATACCCAGAAGTGAACCTAGTATGATCATGACTTGACTACCAGATACTTGGGATTGAACTAAGTCAACCTTTTCCTATTACATGGATCCCCTTTTAGGTTGCCTTTGGTTAAGTCTTTTAAGAAGGATGGGCTCTTCATAGTTTTCCTATGAGGAATTTATCTACATTGTTGCTGCAAGTGACATCATCGTCAACAGGAATTGGTGCTAGAAGGAAGTCCATACATTGAAAATTATATTAGTCTTGAGTTTAAAAGTAACTTGTAAGGTGAAAATCCTAGTGCAAGGTAGTACTTTGATATGGAAGTTGAGAAAATTTGGAAAATTTCAAACCAAATATTACATCCTTTAAGTTTACTCAACTTTGGTAGAGTCACCAATTTTAGAATTAATGATACAACTAATCATAGTGAACTTGAGTGTGAATTATTTTTTACTAGGGTAAGTTTGGCTATGCGTAAGGTGATTTCGTTAACAGAGGAAGATTTAACTACTAGAAAAAAGAATTGTTAACTAGAAATACATCCAACCCTAGTGGAATTGAAAATATGAAATAGATCATGGGATATCACAATCAAAACTAACTCAATCAACCCTTTTCCAAGGCCTTTGCATGACAAACAAGGTGCCTTTCTTCACAATTTGACACTATGCCTTGTAGGGCAGCAAACAGGGTTTTTTAGGCATATCTTGTAGGAAACAACTCAAAACCACAAAAAAAATGTTTATTAGGATACAATTTTGGGATTTTTAAAACATATCTAAAACTTCAAGGTGGTTGTTTTGGGATAACACCTTCAAAAATTTGTTGCTACACTTGAAAAAGGTCAAATTAGGCTTGTCTGAGAGGCTCACAACTAGGTTTTCACAACCCCAACCTCAAACCTCCATAAAAATGGCCCATACGTGTCTCCTAGTGTCTTCACAAAAAATTTCCATCATTACAAACAACTCCTCAAGAGATTTTTATCAAACTCTAACTCTGAGGCAACTTTTATGTCAAAAATATGAAGTTTTCCATCTAGGGCAGCACCAAATCTTCCCCAACCTCCCTCCCCTACTCCTACAAACACCATTAACACAAAACACATCCTATATACAACCATTCCACCAACTATCATCAATGGAATGGGTCAAAAAATCATTTTTTTTCAATCAAACCCTCACAACTAGGGTTTTCTAACTGTTTTTAGAAAAAAATGCTCTAATTTACTCAAAACTAAGTGAAATCAGATGAAACCAACTGTAGAAAAACAAGGATTCACAATATCATCAAATCCAACCAATATTTGTGCACTCTCGAGTTGTACAAGGCCATACAAGCTTTGTAGCAACAAATTAAGCTTAAAAAATGTAGGAAAATCGAGTCTTTGTTATTCAAAATTTGAATTTACATCATCCAACCTCTTTCTCAATGTACACAAGTTATTTTTAACCATTCCCAAGCATAACCAATAATTTCAACTGACTTTTAACTCCTCAACCCTTCAAATTCTCCACAAATGCAAACTGGAAAAGTTGCTTTGACAAATTTTCAACTTTTTGCAACATAGAGCAACTTCTATAAAATGGACACCAAAATGACTCAAGACCACTCAAAAAAACTTAAAAAAAGAAAGAAATGGTATTAAATACCTTATTGGACCATGACAACTCAAAAATAAAAAAATATAACACTTTGCAACATTCTTGCATAAGAGCCTATGGTGCCTTGCATCATACTCCTCGGGCAAAATTAACTCAAGTCAACCAAGAATCTATATAAGGATTATCATGTCGTATTGTAGGTAAAATTATTTTTTCAACCATCTCAATTGAAACAATATTATCTTTGTTTCCCTCGTAATCACTTACAACTTTACATACCTTACCAAAGCACTTACAAGTTGTTTTCAAGAGTGTCCTTTATGGTGGTTCATTTTCCTTTGATGATGCTTTGATGAGAGTTCTTACCATTAGTGATTCACCAACTTCTAGAGAAACATGTTGTGATGGATATTTTACACTTTCATAGTCCTCTTCTTGTACCAATTGAGTCCTTCTTTCTCGTCCATGTGAACTAGAAGTTTGACCTTCATTATATTGTCGTGCTTGATGTTTACTGTGAATTCATTTGATCCTCTTCCTGAACTTCCAAATCTACCTCTAAAACCTAATCTACCTCCTCTAAATCCACCTCTCTGATCAAAAACTTGTTCTTGTACTTTGCTTGCATCTTCTTGGTTCTCATATGGCTGCATTGAGTTAGAAAATGAACCTTTTCCTCTCGAATTCCTACCTCTGCCCCTATTTGACTTGTCATGCCTTCTCTTTATCTTTTCTTCAGCCCTAATTTCCATTTGATAGCATTCCTCAACCATTCTTGTATTTTCAAAAGTTAACTCATCTTGGAGGTTGAATCTCAACCCATTCATGTATCTTTCTACTATTTCTTCATCTTCTTATGTATGACCTTCCCTTATACTCAATTTGTAAAATTCCTTTATATATGTTTGCACATCTATCTCCTTTTGCTTAAGATTTTGGAGCCTCTTAAATAATTGAATAGTGTAATCAGCATATAGGAACTTACACTTGATTTTAGCCATCATTCTATCCCAAGAGGTGATTTTGGAATTTCCTTTCTTTCTACTTTCACTTTGCACATAATCCAACCAAAGCAAAGCGCGACTCTTCAATTTTGTCTTGGCCAACTTCACCTTTTATCCTCTGGCACATCTTCATAGTCAAAATACTTATCCAATCCTCTTATCCAATCTAAGAGCTCTTCACTATCCATATTTCCTCCATACATAGGTAAATCCATTTTGATCCTATTCTCATCTCCCTTAACTACTTTCAAGAGATTTTCCATCTTCAAGTAATTAGGATCCATCTCTTCCTCAAACCCTTGGGAACTTTCCTCTTCCACTTCTTCTTCATGATAACTCACATCACGTATCACCATACCTCTCTTCTGACTTATTTATAGGGCATCAAGCCTCTCCAACTCTCCCATCTCTCTAGCATGCTTCTCTTTCAACTCTCTCACTTCTCTGGCAGTTGGATTACTTTTTGAGGCATCTTTCCTTCTTTCCAAACTTCAACCTTTCCCTCTTATTGCACACTTTCCCCTTTCACAAACCTACCTATAATCTGAACGAATTTGATGCATAATAGAGGATATCACAATAAAAAATAACTCAATCAACCCTTTTCTAAAGTCTTTTCACAACAAACAAAGTGTCTTTCTTCACAATTTGACACTATGCCTTGTAGGGAAATAAATAGGATTTTTTGGGGATATCTTGCAGGAGACAGCCCCAACCCACAAACCTAAAAATATTTTTGATACCTTTTTGGGAGTTTTCAAACATATCTAAAATTTAGTGGTGGTTGTTTTGGGACAATACCTTAAAAAATATGTTGCTATGCTTGAAAAAGGTCAAATTAAGCTTGTTTAAGAGGCTCACAACTAGGTTTTCAGAACTCCATCCTCAAACCTCCACAAAAATTTCTTATAAATTTCTCCTAGGGTCTTCCCAAAAATTTACCATCATTACAAACAATTCCTCAAGATATTTTTATCAAACTCTAACTCTTAGGCAACTTTTATGTCAAAAATATGAAGTTTTCCATCTAGGGCATCATCAAATCTTCACCAACTTGCCTCCCCTACTCCTGAAAACACTATGAAAAAAAAAAATCCTATTTACACCCATTCCACCAATTATCAATCCTTTTCATCAGTGGAATGGGTAGAGAACTCATTTTCTTTTAATTAAATACTCACAACTAGGTTTTTCTAGCTGTGTTTAGAAAAAATGCTCTAGTTCACTCAAAACTAAATGAAATAAAATGAAACCAACTATAGAAGAAAAATTATTCACAAAATAATCATCTCCAATCAATATTTGTGCACTCTAAGGCCATACAAGGCCATACAAGCTGCTGTAGCAGCAATTTAAGCTTCAAAAATGTAGGAAAATGGAGTCTTTTTTATTCAAATTTTGAATTTACATCATCCAACCTCTTTCTCAATGTACAAAAGTGATTTTAAACCATTCCCAAGCATAACCAATTGATTCCAACTGAATTTTAACTCCCCAACTATTCAACTTCCCCACAAATGCAAAATTGCAAAGTTGCTTTGGCAAATTTTCAACTTTTTGCAACATAGAGCAACTTTTATAAAATGGACTCCAAAATGACTCAAGACCACTCAAAAAAATTAAAAACATAATAAATGGTATTAAAGACCTTATTGGACCATGAAAACTCAAATCTAAAAAAGACCTAACACTTTGCAACATTCTTGGATAAAATCCTATGGTGCCCTACACCAAAATACTAAAAAAATGGTTGACACATCAAATGGTTTGATAACTGCAATTATTATAAAAAAAACCTTAACGTTTTACAAGTAAATAGGCAGGAATGCCTAGATTCAGAGATATTGCATCAGAAACAAGGAAATAGTATTGATGAGTCATCATTCTCCTTATACGTGGAAAACACAAATGAAAAGGAAGAGTGGAAAAATTGAGCAGGAGACATGTTTTTTGCACCAAGTTGAAAATCCACAAGCTAGAAAAGCAAATTTTGTTGATTTTTTACAAGATACAAAGTATAAAGCTTTTACTTTTTCACTCTCTAATAACAATATAAATTGTGATATATCTGGTCTAAAGAAGCTCTAAGTGAAGACAAGACCAAAGACATGCAAATTTTTGGAGGAGAAGAAAGTCGAGAAATGGACACAACCATTCATGGAATTTAATAGGATAAGGAAACAAACCATGAACTAGGGTTGAAAGAAGATAGAGTATGGTCACAATAGATAAACTGTGTGCAATCGACCTTTAATGAGGTCATTTTCATACATATGAGCCAAGTTATTAGTAAGTACACTTTTGAATTTACAATTGCTAAATGTAGGAAATTTAAATGAATTCAACACTACAGTAGGACATTTGAAATTTATTTGAATGAATTTAAGGATAAACCTATTGTAATTCATACCAAAGCAACAATGGAAATAGTTATTGAAATTAAAATAAGTTGTTTTGTTAGGGTTAATCATTTGTTAGATTAGAATTTTGGTTAGTTAGGGTTAGTTTTGCTTTCATAGGGTTTTTTTGTTTTGTTTTGTTTTTCTTTGCTATCATTTTTCTTTTTCTTATTTTCTTGTTTGGCCCCTGCATTCACAAATCTTGCTTAACTTAGCATACACATGAGAGTTACTTCAAAAATTTGTAAAATTGTGCTATGAAATGTAAAATGATAAAACCATACACAGTAAATATATGCTTTAAAGTATACGAAAAAGATATATATATATATGTGTATATCACATATATACATGGAAGTATCAAAATTCTTGCTTCAAAAGAGCAAAAGGGTTCCAAAAATAAAAAAAGTCAAAAAAACAAAAGTGAGCCAAGCTGCAAATAGAAGTAGCCATTTAGTCAATATGGGATGCCTCATCTATCAGGGCTAAATACCCTATGTAGGCGAGCTATCGGTGAAATTCAAAGTCATGAATATGGAGGTCAGTGAGGAAAGGCCAAAGTGGAACCACTTCCCCGTGTTTGAGGAATTGATGAATAACATCCATGGAAGGGATTTTGATGGTCGGGTGTGCAATAGAAAGAATAGTATCCATATTCTCCAAATATTCAGGCCTTATTATTAAATTAGTAGTGGAGAGAAAATATTCAATAGGTAGCCCAATATCTACAAATGATGCTACAAAGTGAGAAGCCACGTTAGAATAGAAATGATAGTAGTGACTTGAATCTCCATACTTTTCCCCAAGGACTAAGCACAAATTTGGTACAGTGAAACTGGAAGTCCTAATGAAGAAAACCTTTTCAAGCCTTTGTAGTGTGATACTACCTATGAAAACATTCTAGAAGTGAGAGAAAGCCAAGAAAATTGGAGTATCCATAACCTAGAAGAAAATGAGAACAAGCAGAGAAAGAAATGTAGAATAGCAAGAAAGCTAAGTAAAAGTGTGAAGAATTCTAGAAGTGTAAAATTTATAGAAAGCCACGAGGAAGTTGCGGTACATAGTTGCCTCAAGTGAAGTCTTTGAAACTATAAGCGAGGTGGCAACCAGATGAATTTCTTTAGAGTGGAATGTTAAAAAAAATTATTTTTTTACACACAGTTGGTGATAAGTTTCTTCAAATTGAGTAGTACGTAGATTGTGAATCAAGCAAGTTGAATATTTTGAAATTAATAGTGGTCATTTCATTATGTTTATTAAGCCATATTAATTATGAAGGTTCTTATGTGTACAAAGAAGAAAGGAAAATTGAGCCGGTAAGGCAACACATGTCATCACCTGAGGTGTTTGAAAGAAATAATAGGTGCATATTGAGGTGTGAAAATTTAATGTAGAATAATGTGATCATGTTTAAATGTCATCATGACATTTCTGATCCATTAATGTGTGCGGCGTTGTCAAGTTAGAATCGCTAGCCAAGTATTTAGTAGTTTCCATGAATTTTAATTGGAAGGGTGGTAACTAATGGTTCTAAATTTAGATTTAAATTTGGTGATTAAGCTGTTCATTGATAAATTTTAATTTATGCATATTTTCTAACACATAGCGAGTTGCAGTTAGCTAGGATTTGGCATAAAATGGTAAAGTTTAGCTGAAATACACACCAACAGTGAATTATTAAATGAGTTTTTGGGAAGTAGTGAACTGATGAAGGGATTTGCATTGAATAAAAAATAAAAAGGTAACCTTCGCTACCACTATAATTCCCAACCTAATAGCGGGCTTCATTGCCTGCAAGTTGAAAATGAGCTATAATTGAAATATCAAAAGAGAAAATGTGCTATTATTGGAAAATGAAAAAAAAGAAAAACTCAACTCTTTAGGCTATCCAAATATCTCTACTGGGGCTATAGACGCCTGGCTAGTGGTAAAGCTATGTTTGGGGGAATTACAGAGGTAACCTTGTCAAGGCTATGGAAGCTTGATTAGCAGCAAGGCTCTATCTCTGGTTGGCTTTGGAGGATTACCAATTTATGTACTTGAATGTTAATGAACTGATTATTTTCATTGAATTCCAAATACTGGAATTAATTAGAGTACACACAAATATTTCTGGAGATTTTTTTTACCTTTTTATGTTAGAATCTAGGTAAAGGTAAAGGTTATTATTTTAAAATATACATAAATTATGACTTAAAACTTGTGATTTAATCTCAAGTTTTGGTTTAAATTTGGTTTTATTGGTTGCAAGTTGTGTGGTCTCACAACATGCCCTAAGACTATAAGACTTGGGGACCCAAGTGAAATCTAATGCTTATGGCAAGTGCTAACTAATTGAAAAGATCACCAAAAGTGAAGAGCAAAGAGAAATCTTTAATAAAAGAATACTTCATAATGTAGTGTTTCAGGTACCAGATACCAGGAACCAGAAAGGTTAGAAAGGAAAAAGTTAATGCAAGCAGTGAGCAGAATGTTCCAGTCTGATAGTTGGTGTCCAGTAAAGATGGAAGTTCTGGTAAAACTGAAGTCCAGGGAAAATTCATGGGTAAAGATGAATACTAGGTACCAAGTATCAGATAATGATGCATAGTGAAGTTTTAAAATTTTAAGGTTATCTAATGATTCTGATAGTTCGATAACCTGGTATATAGAAGATGGTCATGCAAGAATTTATGATACGTTATAAATCATGTTATTTATGATGGATTATAATGATAACAATTGAATGGTGGTTTTATTTACATCAGATTTTATAAAGCATTTTTTTAAAGGGATTTAATGAGTGGAATTTGTGATTGTAGGGGATATAGATTGTGATGTAGAGTTAAGGTATCGACTATCAAGAAAATTTGAATCATGGATAAAATCATATCCAGATTGGGCTACTTATTCCAAGTTGTTATGCGCTGAGGAGTTTGGATCCACTGAAATACTGGAGATCCTGGTATTACACATGTGGCAGATAAAAGTGTCAACCTTTGGGGAAGCTCATTCCCAAGAGTAGAAAGGCTGAGGAAAAACAAAAGTGTGGTAAGAAAATGATGATTTAGTTGTGTTGAATAAATGTGAAGCTCCTAAACACTATCCTAATTTGAAGTATCATATTGGTGATGATAAAAGATAAAAACCCAAAGTGCTTCAACATGTGATTGAAGTTGACCTTTGTTTACTTCAATTGCAATTCTCTTACCAATCACTGCATTTCATGTGCCTTAATGTGATCCGTCCCTTGGATTTCCTCTCATGTATTTTTCTTATTCTATTTGTGCCTTATTTCTATAAAAGGCTAGGGGATACTTTTTTTTAAGTTAAGTTCAGAATTTGTGGATGTTGGAAGAGCCAAAATTCTCTAAGTTTTGTTATTTTTTCCTATTTTATGAATCATTCCAAACTAAAAACTTGTATGCGTGTAGAAATTAATCAATATCAAAGCCAATTTGATAGCTACCTATCTCATGAATCTTTGTAACTAGTTTTGTTAGTTCAGTCAAACAAGAATGTGTGCTGCATCATTTAAGGGTGCATATAGAACCTACTCGGTGTCCAAACAAGAAACCCCTCTCTTTAAAATCTTACACCATTTTATATGTAGTTGTGAAGCAATCTAGTGAAGTACAAAGTTTTTTTCTTTGATTTGATTAACTCTTTGGGGCATGCGTGGGGAATAACCAAGAGAAATTTTAATTTTCAATATTTTTATGCTTTATTTTAGAGTATATGTTTAAATTCTTGAAAATGTTCCAAAAAATAGATGAATCAATGGAAATTTATTGAGAATATTTTGTTTCTTATGAACTTTCTTAGTGCTTAAAGCTACATGTACTTAAGTGGTAGAAAAATTTGTTGATATTCATGAAATTTTATTTCAAATATTTTGATTTCATGATATTATTTTATGATCAAGCTAAAAATTTGGTGTCTAATACATGATTCTAAACAATCATATTCCCTTTGAGATTAACAACAATATCACATCATACCTTGAAGTGAACCTAATATGGTAATGCCCTGACTACTAGAAACTTGGGATTGAACTAAGTCAACCTTTTCCTATTATACGGATCCCCTTTTAGGTTTCCTTTGGTTAAGTCTTTCAAGAAGGATAGGCTCTTCATGGTTTTCCTGTGAGGAATTTATCTACACTGTTGCTTCAAGTGACATCATTTTCAATAGTTTCTAGTTCCCACTAGCCCATGCTATTACTTTACCTTAATAAATAGAATAGACAGGCATGCAAGGAATGACCTAGATGAAGACACGTGTTGTGCTATCAATCGTTGATCTTTCCCAAAGCTCTGCTTATTGAATCTTTGGAAAAAATGGTCCCACCACCGGTCATGACATGTGACAACTGCCTACCAGCCTACTTGAATATTTTAATGAAGAATGAAACAGAGCAGGTGTATGGGGAATGGTCGAGATTTACCTATGATGATCAAACGAACATTACATAACCAAAATCTGCACATTCAACAAATGTTAGTTTTTAAAAGAGTGCCATTACTAGGTAGATGATGGTTGGGGACATGAATACATGGAATAAGACCCTAAGGTAAGTATTAAAACACAATCATAGAATTAGGAAAATTTTCATAATAGATTTCAACCCCAAAAAATAATGACAATAATTTAAAACAACCATGGGCACCGATCAGTATCATTAGGACTTAGGGGCTAGTAAAAGAATGAACTTGATGGCATGAGTCACAACTTAGACAACTGAGAAACTACATCATGAGTTCAACAACAAAATAGAACATCAATTAGGAACTTTCAAACTCAAAGGTTAATCTGGAAGGGTTTTGGAAACACACACCCTAAAACAATGATGAGGAACATAACCCTAAGCCTAAAATGAGGGTCTAAGCCAAATATTGAAGAATTTTAAAATGGAACCAAAGAAATTTTTTGAGGGGTTCCATAAGAAGGCTTGAAGAACTTCAATGGTAGGCAATGCAAAGGAAAACCATAGCCCATTGCTTGTCATTGAAATGAATCCACCAACAAAGATAACTTCAGCAATAGATGATCACTTAAGTGAATGTGGATTTGTATGAGCATATTAGATGTTTTAAAAAGGGTCCATGCAAGGTCAATGAGACTTATACCCTTGGGAATAAATACTTAAGACTTAAGTCTTTCACCATGAAATATTTATGCCCGACTTAAGAAGTCTGAAAGCAATGGGAAAATAGTTGGTGACCAATGAACCTAAACCAGAGGGCCACTAAAAATATATGATTCAGGTGGCTCAAGTTGTAATTCAGATGACTGGGAACCAGATATGATAGGTCAATGAAGAAATATTTAGTTTTCACATCAAACTAAAACTTTCATAAACACTGTGTTGTGCACTATACAAACAACCTCTAGGTGCATCACAAGTAAAAAATGCATATTCAAGAGCCTCCATGAATTGTGTATCAGGACACAAGCACATGTCTAGGCATTTTGATTTAGCTACATCATAACACACCTAGGTCTCATGGAAATGTAGATCATATGCATCATTAACATCCAAGAAATGAACAAATGTATTCATCTTAGGTTCAATAACATATTTTGACCCATTTTTCAAATCATTATTTAATTCAATGCAAAATACTTCAAAAGTAGGCTCATGTAATTCAACACCAATAGGGCCAGTAAAGAGACACCCGTATGCCTCAATAACTTCATGTGTAATTTTAGTTGATAGGTGTGTTGACCCAAATGTGGAAGACTTGTTGCTATCTAGAATTTGATCATTTACAATAAAACAAGAGTCTTCATTTTATTTCATGTAAATTATTTTCTCATTGGATAAAAACATGTCTATGTCCACACTGTGAAGATAGGGAACATTAGCAAAGAAGAAATTGTTCTCAATTTCACACTTAGTAACATGAGGTCCACCATTATTTTCAGTTCTTGGTTGTTCTACACAAGGATCAAGAAGCTCTACAGTATCAACACACTATGAAACATTTTTTCCACATGAATAAAAAAGCTCTTCAATATTATCAATGGGTAATAATGTTGATTCAAGATCCATATGCTTGTAAAAATGTACAACTTGATCATTCCAAAATGAACCCCTTCTTTCATCAACTTGTACATCATCATCCTCTTCATGTATCACAACAAATTTCCATCTCTGCTTTATATAAACCATCATGAGTAGTAGGGCCATAAGCACATTCATCAACATGTTTATCATGTTTAGAATTATGCTCAAGATTAGCATACTGAACACACACATTTTTATCTTCAAATTCCTCATCATTCACATAATTAATATTCTTTATTGATAACAAACCTAAACTACATTCCAGGTATTCATCACATGCAATTTGTTCCTTCACTTGTGGAAAAGTGACTCCATGAGCATTTATATCATTGCATCCTTCATGTGAGGAATATGCTTGTGGATCATCTTCAAAATAGAAGTTACAATCCCTAGACAAGCAATCAGAAGCCTCAATCTCATCATGATCTTCATCATAAGAAAATTCATCATTGCATAAACCATGTTCAAAATTTTGAGAGTGAATGCTTAAGGCTGCACTTTTAGGATCATGATCACTGGCTTGTATTAAAATATCAACAATACTTGCATTATTTTCATTGATCAAAACATGACATGAGATGATATCTTGCATCTCTTTTATTTCTTCATCATCCAATAGATTATAATAGGAACTTTCATACATATTTATTTTGTCATCATCCCATCTATCTTTTTCTTTGCCACTATTGTGTTGGTCTACATATGTGTTTCTTGTGAGATAATTGCAATCATTACCTTCATCCATACAACAAGGTGGATGTTCATCTTCTAATATACTCTTTTCACTTGTTTCCATTGTTATCTGATTTTCCTCAATAGGAAACTGCTATCTCCATTTTTATACATCACATTTTGTACATAATGAAAATTGGATACTTCTACAGTCTTTATTCAACTAGGTGCCTAATCAAAGTTGTGGGGCTTCAATTCCTTTAGAAAGTACTTAGCCCAGATTCATAGATTTCACAAAACAAATCAATGCACACAAAACCCTTAGGTCTGAAATTTTTGGGAACTTCCAACAAGGCATCCAAAAACCTCAAAAAAAAATCATATGGTGATTCTCCCATGTGTCTCTTCATTTCATACAATCCTTGAACAAAAGATGCCTATTCAAATTTGCTCAAATTTTGTTGATGTTCAACTTGGAGCTCACCATGTCGTGATGATGGAGAAATCATAACAATGTGCAAAAGAATTATCATCTTCACAAGCATTTCTATTGCTTGATCCATGAATTCTATTAGCATAAGGTGTGCTAGGATAGCCAACACTTGCATCCATATATCCTTTCATCATTGAATATTTTAGGTTGTTCTCAATATCCATGGAAATTTTATATGCCTGGTGTAATGTTACAGGTTCTTTATCTCTTAACAAATAACTCATCTTATTATCAAATGTACCTAGATACACAACCAAATATTCTACATCATTTGGTCTTAGACCTTCTAGAATATCTTTTACTACCTTTGCAAATCTAATATTGAAAGCAAGAACCAACTCATCTTCATCTCTATGGATTTCCATAAAAAAAATTCTTACCACATTTGGATCTAGACCCTTTCACCAAATTGTTCTACAAAGGCTATGATAAACCGATTCCATGAAGATATAAAACATACTAGTAAATATTGGAACCAATCTCTATCATCTTCCTTCAAAGACTGAACAAAAATATTCATGACAAATCCTCATGATTTATCTTGTAATCCCCCATCAAATCCATGAATGTATGCAAATTATTAGAAGCTGACTCTAAACTCTGCCTTGTGAATTTGGCCAAATATTTTCTAACATTTTTAGTAATCAGGTTTGTGAAACCTTTAATACTAGTAAAAGCCAATGGAATATACCTTTTAATAGAGAAATCCCTTTGAGGGCATGATAAAAATTGTGTGCCCTTCATATTCTTACTATTTCATAGGGAAACCCTCTTATATCCATATTCAATACTTATCAACTTCATACATAGTTATCACTACCTCATTTACTAATTCAACCATGATTCTAAAATATAGATCAAGCAATCATGCTTTAAATCTTTCTCAAAGGCATAATTCAAAAATAAGCATACTTCTTCGACCCATTGTAGATATTACACATTACACATTAGAAATATGAAAATGACTACTACTATTCCCTTTCTTAGTGTTATTTCACCTAATAGGGAACCATTTATCATCTCAAGTATTGAAGATTTCTCATAAACTACTTTGAAACATGATAATACTTTCTTTAGATTTATGAGAATACCTAGAAACTTGTAGCAACTACTAACCTTTCTTCCTGGTTAGAAATTCTATAGACCTGGAAATTTTCTTCACATATTTAGTAGGTTCTTTAGATAAAGTCTCCACCTCTTTTCATAGAGGATTGAACATCAAGTACTACAAAGCTCTTTCAAAGACAAATCTCATTCAGGGTCTTCCCCAACAATGGAGTCACACATAAATTCTTTGAAATTTGTTGCAAAAAAACCTTTTCCAGGTCCAAGAAATTTTCAACATATGAACAAGATGTTCAGATCCACCAAATGCTTGACTCTATGATATTATAGTCTACAACTAGAGATACAAAATTGTCCTGATTAGAGTCACCAATTATGTTTATTTTTTTCCAGTAGAACCTTGAAATCCTCTAAAGGGTAGCCAACCCTTATGCTCAAGAATTCTCAAAGATAGTGGTCAACAAACAAGTAAGAGTTATGAGGTCCTTACTTCTTCACTTCAGGGTTTGTGAAACCCAGGAGGGTATTCCTCCTCATGTTCATGTGATATTTATTTGATCAAGAACATTTGCATGCACAAATGAATTCCTATAAAGTGCAAATACACAACATTCATCAAATATTTGGCTGACCTTTAAATGAATTACTATATATTTGCAAGGAATAAAGTGGTACTTCAAATCGGTACATTGTGATTGAAGGTATTTTAATTGATTTTCATTCTCATTCCAAATCCCTAGTCAGGTGCATTACTAACTCATTTTTCCTCAAGATAACCTAATGAAAAGACCAGTGCTTCATCTATTAGGAAAATAGAGTCACATCTCTAATAACCAGTAATACCATAGAAATTTAGCTCAATAATTGATGGGCTATTGATAAACTGCTTTTTAATATTCAATTTATTGTATCTAAAACACAACTACTTATCAAATCCCATGTTCTTTCCTCACAAACCTGCAAACTTATTTTAGCATTTAATTAATTCTTTGAATTGAAGTAGAAATAAATTCACACATTCAATTGAAACAATTGAAGACAAATGAAATGGTCATTAACTATTTTCATTCATAATTTGATAGAAAATTACATAGGAGAGCATATGATTTAGAATTGATACTTTCTTATATTACTATTGCTACTGTAAAACTATTTTAAGATCATTAAATGATATATCCTACCCTTGACTCCGTTATGATATATTCATCAATATTTACATTTTTCTCTTTCATGAGCTTAATGTTTTCACCTAGACCATTTTTAGACCTAAACTTTGAACCCTTTTAATCATCCTTGAAATCCCTTTTATAGAACAAGGGAGCAACAAGAATCATGATGAATTATAGTTGCATTTCACTTCATTTCATAACTAATTTTGCCTTAATTTGAGATATTCCCTAGTTAGTTACACGCTATCATTTTAGAATACAAAAGAGAAAAAGATAGAACTCCACATAATTTAGTTGAAGCAGATTAGAAAGCCTTCCAAAAGGCATAGTTCATTGTTGTAGTAGCACCAAAACACCTTGTCCCTATATATCAAAGAAGATTCTCCAATAGTAATCATAGAAAAAACTTATATACTACCCAAAAAAGGTATACTCGTCATTAGAGACACGGGGTTCAACAAATCCATCTCACACCAGCACAAAAGATTTTTGTGTCAGCACCAAAGAAAAAAAATGAAACATATGCTAAAGAGGATGAGTTTGCTATAGTGGTAGTGGTGTCATCAAAAACAAAAATAAGGCCAAGACACTACTCTGATTCTTCAACATCAGAGTATTCTTGCCCGCTTTGTGTATGTACTGAAATAGGAGGTACCTCCTCTTCCTCATTAAAGTCATCATATAGCACCATGGCAAGAAGGTAATGGTGATACTCTAGGTCATTTTATCCTCCATCACCCAAAGAGTTTTATGAAACCTCAATGGGAGAATTGTCTCCCTAGACAAGCCTTAGGATGCTTACTCTTCTTCTCTTTGTTCACAAGTCCAACCGGTTCCTTCCCTTTAAACTTGACCAATTCTTCTAAAAAGGTCCTTCTCAAATTTTAAGCGCTCTTGACCAAACTCTTCTTATTCTTCCCATATAAACTTCTCTTTTCCTTTGGCACTATAGGAGCTCCCAATATTTCAAGTTTAACTTTAGAAACATTGTCATGAGGTTCTTGTGTGTCAAGCCTTCTAGACCTTCTAATTGGATTTACTAGCTCACTTGGTTCACCCATCTCACACACAACAAGACACAAACTAGAAAACCATCCTATACCCACATTACATTTTTGCAAGAAAGAAAACTGAAACTAGCCCAATAAAAACTAACACATAACACAATAGCAAGTGAGAAAACCCTTACCACCCTAGGGAATTAAAACATGATAGTTATGCCATGCATAATTCAAAATGAAACACATATGCATACTCACTTACTTGGGGACACCATTCTACTGCTTCTGTGATTATTCACTTTGCATTCGCATGTTCCTCCTCCAATACCAAAGCAATTATTTCTGCTCTTTGGTAATTGTAAATGTGAGATAAACTACAAGAAATCCTCATTGAGTAGAGCAATTTGAGCATGTAACAATTAATGACCACCTTGGCTTTCACAAGCAAACAAACAATCAATATCTCAATATTTAATCTTGGTCATCAATCATTTTGGATTTAAAACTTAATCAATGAAGCTCCTTAAGGATTTCCACTTTCCTTTTCATCTATACATGGAAATATCAATGACATTCTAAAAAGCCACCATGTAATTATCCAAATCTTAGCCATGCCATTTGCACTTCACTGGTTGTCACATAATACCCCTTATATCACTTCCAAACTTCAACGACAAGAAATAATTTTCCACTAAATGGAATATTCTCAGATATACACTCTGATGGTCGCAGAAAAGTGGTTGAACTCATTAAATGTTTTAGCAAGAAGATATTCCTAATGATGCCTCTGAACAACACTAGCCATCGCGTGTCACCATAATGAACTTAAAGTTGAAGATGTCTTCGACGATGAGCATATCTGGTGATGGGATGAAACTCAAACATGTGGCCATCATACTAGGTTCCCTTCTATGTACCTCCATCACTCATCACAAAAAATAGAAAAGGTTTTGAAACATTTTGGCGACGGCGTTGTTGACAATCAGGATTGCACCCTTAGCCAAGTTAGTCTTTCCTTTCCTATTGCAACATGGAAATGCTCTCAGATTTGTGGGTAAATCTATAAGTGAGAGAAAATATCTAGAGTGGGTTGGTTTCCCCAGTAAACCACCTAATCTAGTAGACCTTTGGAGGAAAGGGGTAGAAGGAAAAAACTTAAAAATAGAGATCCTAAACCTAATGTGATTCACTAGTGATATGAAGATTTTGTCAAATTTACACTCACAACAATATCTCTAAAACTTTGATTCTCACAATCCCACTGTAGATACAAATAATCCAATAGTGATTTGCAAAGAGGCTCATCAAATAGAACATAGAATGCAACCTAAATCACATGAAACCCTAGCAAAAAAATTATAGTGACAAGGCATAAAGAGGATTCTACATTTAAATCACAATTAACATCAAATTGTGACTATAAACATGAGACAAGAAAATGAAAAAGGAAACCCTATTGTTTTATTGAAATGAAGGAGTGACAAATTCAGAATCTAAGTAGAGGAACAAGTTTTCAAAACTCTCTCACTAAGTAGGAGAGCAATAAACCATCAATTTGAACTAAGAAAATCAATTTTTTTTCCAAACTTATATCTCCCAAGTGTCCTCAAAAGTGAAAATAGAAAAAATCAGCTCAACCGCATCTCCAAAATAGCAACTCTGATCCATTTTTGAGCTCCTCAGAAAAGCCTGAAAAATAGTGCCTCAAACTGCTCCAAACTACATCAAAAAGATAACAACTTCCCATCTCCAAAGGGTCAATCCAAAAAATCCACAAAATCAGGTATGAACAACTCAAAACTGAAAATGGAAAGTTCAGTTTGCCTCCTCTTTTCCAAATTCGCCCAAGTGAACTCAACCCAAAATGGAAAGTCTAGTGAAGACTCAACACCCAAACTACATTTTAAAACAAATAACAAACATTAAGGTAATTTGTAGAAACATTAACCTAATGATGTTTTACATCATGTGTAGTTTATGAAAACAAAATACAAACCCTCCCTCTTACATCTGGTTTTTACAATTCGAGTTCAAATATTCTTATTTTTTGTAGTTTGAGTGAAATTTGATATTTTGCAAAAAATAAAATACTTAAGCAAAGGCTCCCATATACATTTGATTTTTTTTTTTAAAAATCACAAAAATTTAATTATGGCTATATCTCCACAAAGCAACTAGAGCATATGAGTAACTTGACTTGGAGAAAAGGGTTAATGTGCATATGGTTTTCTCTTAAAATCATAAGGCAAGATATGAGTTTTATTTGATTTTCTTTAAAAAATGAAGAAAAATGCCTATGGCATGGATCGACCTAGGAAACATTGGGACAAGGCATTAATAAATCTTTTGATTTTTTAAAATAATGTGATAAAATCACATTTAAATTAGGGCAGTTTAGAAACCCTAAGGTCAAAACCGACCCCTATCCTTAATTTTGCTCATCATTTTCACTTAGGAAAACTGGAAGAACTAAGCTTTGCATTCAACCACCATGGGAAACTAGGGTTTGAGAATTTCTATGCATTTTTTGAGTCAACTTCTCCATGCTTTGAGTTGACATCACTTTGCAACTAGATGGTAAGTTATTCTTGGTTATTTTGAGGCACTTTGATTTCATTTTGAAGGGTTTTTGTAGCCTCCAGGTCACGACCTCTGTAATTTTCCTAACTTGTTTTCCATGCCTTGTCTCTCTGTTGATTTCTTCTTCACTTTGAGCCACCATGGAGGGTTTGATTTGATCTTTTTAAAGACTTGGCTCATGGGATTTGAATTATTTTCTCCACACATAAAGTTGGGTAAGTTTCCATTCCTTCAATCTTGTGTATTCCTCTCTCAAATGAGCTCAATTAGAGCATTCTGTGAATAAAATGTTGTAATTTCTTCTTTTTGTGTGTATCTTTTTCACTGGTCACGACCGTACATTGTGTGTTTCTTTGTTTTTCTGCAAACAATAATTACTTCTAGGCTCGACCCATGTTGTAAAAATTGATGAAACTCTTAGAGATTTTTTTTTTCATTTTTTTCAATATTTTTTGGGTTTACAGCCCTTCAATGGCCACGACCATTCACCAGGTTGTTTTCATTTTGTAAAAACCCTTATTCTTGCATGGGCTTGAACCCTCTTAATATCTTCTGTATTTGAGATTTTGGGACAAAACCCCAAGTGGGTTTGTGCTTTGTGAAGGGAAATCCTTCTCTTAGGCCATGACCATGAGAGTACCAACTAGGTTTTACTACATTTTAAACCTCTCATATATTTTTATGAATATGCAAAACACAACATTATCCTTCAATTTTCTGAAATGGAAGCAAAACAAGTTCCTATCCTAGGTTGTGGCTGGAAGAACACAAACTGGGTTTTTCATTTCATGAGACAAACAAAATTGCTTCATTTCACCTCGAAACCCTGGTTCATTGTGAATTTTTCCATTTGATACTTGAAGGATAAAAATAGCTTTCATTTCCTCCCATGCATATCACTATAGAAACACCATGTTTCTCCAATGAGGTTTGCTTTTGGGCACTATGAAGCTTTCCATCTTTGATTTCAACTTTTCTTTGAAATCATGCTTATATTCTTTTACTAGCTCCATTCAAATATATTCAAATGTTTCCCCATACCTTCCATGCATTTCCTTTTTTATTTGTTAGCATGGCTGACATAGTATTTTCACTCCTTTACTTTATGAAGCACACATAGAGAAATCTCTACTTACCCCAAATGTACTGCATGGTGATGTCTCCATTCTATTTTCTCACTTCTTGCATTGTTGCATTTGGCCATCATGATGCATCTATAGATCACTTGTTGTTTGTTGTCATTCACTCCAAGCACTTGAATATTCAGAAAATGCACTTCAAGCCTTCACTCTTTCCATAGTCTTATTCCTTATTGAGAACATAGAATCATGCAATGAGATTTGTTTTTGTAACTGTAGCACCAACATGCTAGAACAAGACTTGAATTTTGTATCCATACTTCATTAGTGATGTTGTTTCATGTTACATTCTACTCAAACACTTAGTGTATTGTGTCCACAATCAACAATGCTTATTTTTCCTTCATACTTTGGCTTTTGTGTTTCACTTGCAGCCACTTGTACTTTAATTTCTTGATGGAGACAAAGCTTCTCTCTATAGTCTTCATGCATTTTTATTTCTCTTGGACAACTACAGTAAATGTGAGTATTGATCTTCAATGCATAGAATATTTTGAAATAAATGATACTCTGCTGATGATGTTTTGAAGCTTTTCCTTTGCTTCATTTGCTATTCTTGATTGTAGACTGACATTGTGTATGCCTATTCACTATCACTCTTGACAATGCATCACTTGGAGCCCCATCGATGTGAACATCATGTTAGTGAAATATGGTAGTGATATAATGTTATAGCAACACTTTGAACATGACACAATTGCATGCAAAATAAAAATGAATGATGAAAGATAGTGCATTTATTTCTATTCTACATAGTTTGAGCATTTTCAGAATAAGTCCTTGCTCATATGTGATTATCATCTTCACTTTTACAGTTTGAATTTGATGTTTGTGTATGGGTGATGAATCTATTTCTCTTGCATTACATTATGAACTTCTCCTTCAATTGGATGTTCCATCTTGACACTGTGAATTTATCCCTTTTCTCAAAGCACCATTTGTAGTCAAGGGTTAGCATGTTGAGCTCAACCCTTTTGGGAGCCACATTTTACACCGCATGCTTTTAATTCTTCCAAGTAGATCAATAACATAATTTTCCTATGCCTACACATGAAACAAACAATGTTAGATTTAAAAAAACAAGTTCAATGTTCTTGTGATGTTTCCTCTTTTGTATTCTCTTGCACACTTCTGATCTTTGCTCCACTGGTTCAATGCACCACAAGTAATGTTCTATATTATTGTTGATAGATCATATAGGAGGATTCATAACTTGATCTCTAACAAAAATTTCTCAATAATCTATAATTTTATTGGAGAATGGGAGCAAGGAGGGAGAAATAACAATGAACACAACTCGAAGACACCTCGGGCATTGACAACTATGTTTCCTCTTGTGTGTTCCTTTCTTTCTGTCATCATCAGTAGCATAGTGCATTTCTTGTGTTATGTTTAATCAACTATTCCCACAAATTTTGTGGGACACTTGATCTTTATTTTCATCCCAATGAATATAAAACAATTTTTTTGTGCAATCTTGTTCAATTTTGTACTTCTCTTTTGCAAAAAAATTATGAAACATTATGGAATGAATAACTAAATACATAATGAAAGTATTATTTATTGCATCTCATGTAATCTTTTATATTGTAAATAATGGATGGAAAACTAAAACACATTGCACACTTAAACTAAACAACTCTTTTAAATTCCAATACAAACAATGATCTAAGCAAATGTGGAAATGAACTAGAATTTTTCCACCTTAAAATGAACTTGAATTAACCAGCTCTGTCAATTTGAGCTTGTGGTGAAAAATTGATAACAGTTGTGATAGAAGAACATTACAATACCTATTTCTTGTTGCTGAAAAGAGATGGAAGGTTTGAAGAACTTCAATGATAGGTGATGCAAAGGAAAACCATATCCCATTGATTGCAGCTAAAATGAATCTTCCAGCAAAGATAACTTCAATGATAGATGATCACTTAAGTGAATGGGGATTTGCACATGGAAATTAGATATTTTGAAAGGGGGCCATGCAAGGTCGATGAGACTTAGACCCTTGGGATTAAAGACTTAAGACTTAATTCTTTCACCATGAAATATTTGTGCCCTAATGGAGCTTCCTATCTTTTTTGTAATTTCTAAGGATCCCATGGATTTAATCAACACTTTAAACCCCCATCCCCATGTTTGGATAGGGTTTTTCCTTTGAAAAACCCTTATCCCTTATAATTTCATGTTGACTTGCCCTGTCAGTTTCCAATTTTTTAAGTCATCTCTTGAGCCATCATGTGCATTTGGCCACCGACCCCTTTCGTTTAAAGCGCTAGACAGCCAGTTGGTCGTCGACTTTAATTGTTTCCTAAAATTGGGTTTTAATTTTTCCAAGTGACTTAAGCTTAATTCATTCATCCATGAGGGTCAAATCATCATTGGCCTAAAAATGGCCCCTTATTTAATGCTAACCTTGTCATGTGTGCATGTTTTGAGATTTGAGACCATGGTAAAGGATCCTGGTCCTACCCTGCTAGCTTGTGGATGTTAAATGTAGGACGATTATGTAGTGTGAGCAAAATGAGATGAGGACGCATGTCCTTATATGGAAATGGGACCTGATCTCTAGTATCATGCATACTACAAGTGTTACCAAACCAACGATGGAGATCAAACACAGGAGTCAATCTCCACCATTCCCTGCTGGATCACAAGGAAAAAGTGAATGCTCTTGAAAAATTGTGAGAGCAGCAAGATCCTGACACATGGATTAATCCACCAAGTCATAAGATGGGACAAATCTTTCGACGAAGGAGTTACCATCAGATTTGGATAAACACTATTGGCCAAAGACAAATGGATGAAGCACTGCTAGAATTCAAACCTAGTCAGCCCAATGCGATCCATTTAATTTAACATCTCATCAAGGGATCAATGGCTGACATTCAAAATTGGTAAACAGGCACATGATAGCCATTTCATTCTGCAACCAGTGGGAATTAATGATCTACTCTCTACAAGTGTGATCAATTGATCTCCATGCATGTGGAGACTTAATTGTAGGTAATCATGAAGTATGATATACAGATTTCCATTCACTTGGGATTTAAACGATGACAATACACATGCCAATGAATTACCCAGTTTGCACGTGTGTTTTCATTGAGCATTGATGATTGCTATCATCACATTGTTCAATAAATACAGGTTGAGAGTTTCTATTTTCACCATCACAATTAGCTGTCAAGTCTTTTGAATTTGTGCAAGAAGTTGAAATTACAAGTGCATATTCTTTGAGTTGCAAGATGAATAAGTTTGGTGCTTCATTTGTTCCAATGCGGAGGTCTCCTCGACTTAATTTGTAGAGCTCTCATGGTGAAGACCTAGAACATACACATGGAACTCATAAGGATATCCATGGAAAGGAATCTGAACCTGTCATTACCAAATGTAGCCATTGACACAAGGGTCAAGCTGTGAGCTCAGAGATAATGGGAGTAAAAGGAAAAGAATCTATTGGGCCCTCCAATAGAATTCAAAGGAAAATTAGATATGGTTGTGGTTATTTTAGATGATAGAAGTCACCCATTCATGTTATGGACAACTCATCTGAAAATGAAATAGAAATGAACTCTGGCTATTGCCAGTATCTCACAACTCTGGGCCGAGTTCCATCCCCTAGAGTAGAAGTATTATTTGTCCTGCCTCTAGCTGTCAAGATTCTAAGTGGGCAAGATGGTGTTGTGCTGAAATAAGACAAAGATGAAGAGGAATTTTAGGTTTCATCTCCATCTCTCACAATGATGTGAAGTGGGTGTGTGTATCATAGATTGTGTGCTAGTGGTGGAAAGTATTAAGGTTGTTGAAAAGATGATGTGTGGAATGAAAATTTTGTGTTGTTTGATAATTCCTGTGGTGGTTGTTTTTTCCCTACGTGCATGGCTAATATTTTTGAGGTGATTGTTGTTGACTATGCGCTTTCATGGAAATGTGAACATCGAATTTGTCACTTACCTGGTGGTTGACAAAATTTTTGGTGACACTTTACTTTTCCCTCTTTGGTGGCTATTGCAATTGTGGTTTCCCCATTTCAACGTGTTACTGTAAAATCAGCATGCAGGGAATTTTGAAATGTAGATGAAATTTGAAGTGAAATGAAATTTTATAATGTGGTATGCATTTCAAGCTAGAAACTTATCTACTCCCTTGCATTATAAAAGGGAATCCAGGGCTTTCTTGTAGGGGGTTCTAAGTTTTTGATTCTTTAGGTCTAATATATGAAAAGGGTAGAAATTAGAAGAATACCAATAAATGGAATAGTCGAATTGTCTTGGTCTATGAATTGTGCATATGAAAATATTAAATAGTTTTGTGGAAATTGCTAATATTGAAATAGATTTCATGCATAATCCATGCACTCTTCTCTATACATCTCTTGAAATTTTTGAATACAATATCAAACATATTTTTTTCATCTTCAAATTCTTCATTTGAATGCATGTCTTTATTTCTGCTTTGGTTCAAATAATCAATTAAATGCTTAAATGAGGTCATGAATTTGTGAGAGTTTATAGAGGATTTGGTAAGAAGTGATGTGTTATGTACAGTGAGTTTTCATAATGCAAGGCCTTATGAAAATAGTCCAGAATTATCAAATTTAAAGAATTTCTATATGTTGATTGTAAGATGCATGACTCCATCACCCAATTGATGAAGAAACTAGTCTATTTGTTATGCTATTTGTCACTTGAATGATAATGATAGTATATCAGGTCGTGGACTTAGGGTTAGAATACAAATTTCTTAAAATTCATTTACTATGAGGCATGTATGTGAGATATTTTCCTATTCCTAGTAAATTGATAGTTATTTTCTTAAAGATTAGCCAACCTTTGAGTGAATTATGTGATTTACCCTTAATAGGAATTGATCTATGATTTTCTATGTCATTCATTGAGATAGTCAAATGGAATTTTGTTAGGAACACCCTCCTAGGTCCCATAGAGCCTAAAGTGTAGAATATTTTAGTCTTTGACTGAATCTTGTTAGTTGGCCATTCATTTTAACGGTCTTGAGTATAGGAATTGGCTACTCTTTAGAGATTCCTTAGGTGTACTGGAAAAAACACCAAAAAAATGGCAACTCTACTGGGGAAATTCTCATTCTCCAAACACAGACAAAATGTAGAGTCAAGTGATGAAGTGAATCTAAACATCTTGTTCAGATGTTGACAAATTCTTGAACCTGGTAGATAATTCGAGTGCATCAAAGATTGAAGGATCCGAACATGACTGTTGTCAAAGATAGCCCAAAACATGTACTATTTGTAAAGAAACTCCATCTCATTTGAAGTTTAGTCCTCTATAAAGGATGTTTTGACTCTAACTCAAATAGCCTAACTAAGCATACATCGATTGGTCAAATATGTAGTTTAAAAGACAAAGGATACTTAGCCACTGCAAATTACTAGGTACTTTCATAGAATTTGAAGAAATCAGAGCATATTATGGGTAAATCAAGATAAATTTCCCACGCTTAGAATGTAAATGATTCCCTAATAGGTGAATTATCACTAGATGAGGTAATATGCATAATAATTTAGCATGACTTTGTGTACAAGTTGAAATTTATGCATTATGATGAAATAAGCATGTTAAATTGTTAGATCTTAGGCAACATTTTTAGGGAATATACATGCTAATAGCCTTAGGATCATATTTGTAAAAGGAATTGAGGAAATATTGTATAATTGCATAGCATATTCTAAATTCCTTTTTAAGAATTAAAGATAAGTTTTAAATTTATGCCATCTGGTGTAAATATAGACAAAAGCATGCAAGGCTAATAGTATTTGTCCCACCAAGGTAGTTTTAGTACTGATAAGTACAAGGCCCTCAACTTTGACAATATTTGTGGCTATCCAAATATTGTACCACCCAAGATCAGGGACAAAATACCAAAGTTGAGTGGTGACAAGTCAGAATTTGCTGATGTGATGGGTGATTACGAGATAGATTCTGAAGATGTGGTTATGAAGTTATTTTTTCAATCACTAAAAGGAGACACAAGAGACTGGTTCTCTTTCTTTCCAATGTCTTTAGTACATTGTTGGAATGAACTTAAGGTATTTTTCATACAATAGTTTGGTGAAAGGATAAATCCAAGTGTTGCAAGGAACAACTTCATGGAGATTTCCAAGGATAAGGAAGAGTTGATCCCTACCTTCAACCTTAGATTTGCAAAGGTCATAAGGGAAATTCCTAAACATATGAGACCAAATGATGTTGAATGTTTGGTTGTATATTTGGGAGAATTTGATAGTAATATGAGCTTCTTATTAAGGGATAAAGAGCCTACTACATTACAACAAGCTTACCAAGAGGTTGTGAACATTGAGAACAATTTTAAATACTCAATCATGAGGGGATCTATGATTGCTAGCATGACCAACTCTAATAGAATTCTAGATATTGAGTCAAATCAATTAGGAAGTAAAAGTTTTTGTCAAGAAAAGGAGCCCATAGATGTTACATATGCATTACTCCCAAGAGATGTAGAACAAGAGCAAGCATCAAACTCACATTAACCAAGGTTGGGAAGGGTTAACTTAGTTTTGTCTATTAGAATGTTGTATGAAATGAAAAGACGTGTAAATGAGTCACCATATGACTTTTTTTCAAGATTCTTAGATGTTTTGATGGAGATACCCAAGATTTTTAGGCCTAATGATTTAATTTGCATTAATTTATTCTGTTAAGCTTACAAATCAGGAGCAAGCCAATGGCCTGAGAATCTGAAGCCTCATAGCCTTGATCAGGTAGTGGATTGGATAAACAATGTGGAAGATATGGAGCATAGCTATATGCCCCTAGTTGTTTCCTAGAATGGGGGTAATAATTGCCATAGTGGGGAGAATCAATGGCTAAGACTGACAGATTGAGAAGTATCAGAGTCTGAACAATTGATTGTTGAATGTTGTCATTTTACAAGCAACATAGAAGAAAATTCAAGTAATAGTGATGAGGATGAAGATATAGATTGTGAGGACAAGGAAATAATACATAATTACCTTCCTTGGGATTTCATAGGCTATGAGCAAACATAAGAGGTACATGGTGAAATGTTACAAATTGATTTAGCCAGGAATAGTGATGCACCAATCAGTGATGGGAATGCACTTGGTCTCAGTTATATGGCACAACTGAGGAATCAAAGGGATGTGATTGAGCTTGGTCAATCCTCTATTGAGTGTGACTCTTCTTATGAAGTGGAGATGGAATCTGTTGCTTCTATTCAAAGGTATGTTAACAATCTTGAAGGAGTGTGTTTCCTAGGCAATGAGCAATTCTCTTCATTTGAAGAATTATCTGAATGTGGATCAATTGTTATGAGTACAAATGATGAAGAGGATATTGAAAGTTTTTTGTTGTGTTCTTCAAGTGATTACACTGATTTTGAATGCACTAATGATCAAAATGGTTGGAATCCTAGCACTGAGGAAGACGAGGTACATGTGACCATCATGAAGGTATGGAAAAATCCTTTATTTGATGAACCTACATTGGATAGTAAGTTCATAAATGATGATTCCTATTGGTGTAGAAGCAATCCCCTTTTTGAAGAAAATCCAGATGAGTACTTAGCAAATACTACTAGTGCATGTGTTTTGGATGGTATAAACAAAATCCAAGATGGTATTGAGGTAGGTAACTTTGATCTTGAAGTTGTCAACCTTGACTTAATAGTTTTCCAACTAAATGGAGGATGTGGTGACACAAAAATTGATAAATTGGCTTACCAACATGTGGTTGATAAAATTGTACATGACAAGCATCAAGAGAATGACTCAAACTTGTTGAAATTTAAATGTGACAATGGATCACATGATAAAGAAGTTCAGGATGGTGATGGAAGCTTTGAATGTAGTACTGCTATCAAAGGGGATGTAGATGATTATGCTAATTTCCCTATGGTAATTGGCTATGTGCTTGAAAATATGGTTGAAGTTTCAACCACTCATGCTCCACATGATGGTATTTTCCTTGATATTAAAGGAAGTTCACTCTTGGGTGACCAAAAGGAAAATCAGAATGAATGCATTAATACTCAGGAAACATCAATTTATGTTGAGGAGAAGGAATTATTTGATGATTCTATAGAATATGTTAATATTTAAGGATTATTTGATCCATATGAAGAAAAATTCAAAGGTGTGGATAACCAAAGGAATGATGTAAGTCAGTATGAAGCTAAATTGCAATTTTTTGTAGATTCTCCCTACCTTATGCATCCTATTATGGGACTTCTTTCATCCATTGAGGAAAACACTTGTGACAAGCAGATGGAAGTTATGCCTGATTCTGTGTTTCTTTTCCTTGATCTTGTAAAATATTAGCCAAGTATGAGCCAAAGTGTTTATGAGGTTTTCAAAATTGATGAAAAAATGGGATGTGATCCTACACTTCATGACTTTATGGAATATGAGGGTTTTTTTTTTCATCTCCATTTGATGAGCCTATGGTGGAGAAGGTTGATGAATTGGGAAGCAATGCATTAATAAATGGCCTCAATCATGATCATGTTAATTGTCAGGAATTGCACAATTTCCATGTGGACCCACTACCAATAGAATAAGATAAAGTATTTGATAGAGGAAAAAATTGTCCCTAAATTTTGGGGGCTAGGGGCCTCCAGGTTATAGATCAAAGCCAAGCGTTTAAATGTGGCTTCTCATGGAAATGAACTACAATGTATATTCTATGAATAGTGTACATAGGTTGGTCTGGTGTGTTTGATTTTTGTTGTGTCTACTTTCCTTGTTTGGGAAAGCTCCTGGGTTTTGGTCTTCTACCCTATTCTTCTTCAACCCAAGATTTGGATTCTTGCTATACCCACTTGGGGTATACGTCCTCGAGCATGAGCCACTAATGGAGCTTCCCAATTTTTTTGTAATTTTTGAGGATCCCATGGATTTAATCAACTCTTTAAACCCTCATCCCCATGTTTGGATAGGGTTTTTCCTTTGAAAAACCCTTAGCCCTTCTAATTTCAAGTTGATTTTCCCTACTGGTTTTAAGTTTTTTAATTAATAATTTGAGCCATTATTTGCATTTGGCCACCAATCCCTTTGGTTTAGAGTGTTGGTCACCTAGTTGGCCATCGACATTAATTGTTTCCTAAAGTCGGATTTTAATTTTTCCAAGTGACTTAACCTTAACTCATTCATCTATGAGGGTTAAATCATCACTGGCCTAACAATGGCACCTTATTTAATGCTAACCTTTTCATGTGTGTAGGTTTTGAGATTCGAGACCATGCGAAAGGATCCTAGTCATACCCCACCAACTCACAGATGTTAAATGTCAATAGGTTATGCAATGCAAGGACAACGAGATGAGCACACGTGTCCTTATATGAATGTGGGGTCTAATCTCCACTATCATGCCTACCACAATTGTTACCAAATTAATGATGGATATCAAACATGGGACTCAATCCCCATTGTTCCCCGCTAGCTCGTAAGGAAAAAGTGAATGCCTATTAAAAGTTGCGAGAGTAGTGAGACCCCAACATGTGGAATAATCCACCAAGTCATGAGATGGGAAAAACCTACTGACGGAGGAGTTTCCATCTATTTGGATCAATGCTATTGGTGAGAGACAAATGGATGAAGCACTATTGGAATTCAAACCTAGTCAGTCCAATGTGAGCAGTTTGATTTACCATCACATCAAGGGATCAATGATTGACATTAAAAATTGATAAACAGGCACATGATAGCCATTTCATTCAGCAACCAATGGGCATTAATGATCTACTCTCTACAAGTGTGATCAAATTGATCTCCATGTGTGTGGAGACTTAATTGTCTATAATCATGAAGTATGATATGTAGATTTCCATGTACTTGTCAGTTAAATGGTGAAAATAGGCATGCCAACAAATTTCCTAGTTTGTGTGTGTGTTTTCATTGAGCATTGATGATTTATATCATCACATTGTTCAATAAATACAAGCTGAGAGTTCTATTTTCACCATCACAATTAGTTGTCAAGTCTTTTGAATTTGTTCAGGAAGCCAAAATTACAAGTGAAGATTCTTTGAGTTCCAAGATGAATAAGTCTAGCACTTCATTTGTTCTAGTATGGAGGTCTCCTCGACTCAATTTGCAAAGCTATCATGGTGAAGACTTGAAGCATACACATGGCACTCATAAAAATATCCATGGTGAGAAATATACAATTGTCGTTACCAGATGTAGCCATCAACTAAAGGGTCAAGCTGTGAGCTCAAGGGTAATGGGAGCAAAAGGAAAAGAATCTGTTGGGCCCTCCAGCAGAATTTAGAGGAAAATTCGATATGGTCGTGGTTCTTCCGGACATCAAAACTCACCCATTGATGTTACAGAAAACTCACCTGAAAGTGAAACAAAATTGAACTCTGGCTATCGCCTGTATCTTGTGACTCTAGGCCAAGTTCCATCCCCTGGAGTGGAGGTATTTTCCATCCCTCCTTTAGCTATCAAGACTCTGAGCGGGTGAAATGTTGTTGTGCTGAAATAGGACAAAGATAAAGAGGGAGTTGAGGTTTCATCTCCATCTCTCGTAACAATGCAAAGTGGGTGCGTGTATCATGGATTTTGTTCTAGTGGTGGAAAGTCTTATGGTTGCTAAAAAGGTGATGTGTGGAATGAAAATTTTGTGTTGTTTGATAATTCCTATGGTGGTTGCTTTTTCAATGCATGTGTGGCTGATATTTTTGAGCTGCTTGTTGTTGACCATGCACTTTCATGGCAATGTGAACGTCGGATTTGTCACTTGGCAGGTGAGAGACATTTTGGTGGCACTTTACTTTTCCCTCTTTGGTGGCTATTGCAATTGTGGTTTCCCCATTTCAACATGTTACTGTAAAATCAACATGTGGGGAATTTTGAAATGCAGATGAAATTTGAAGTGAATTGAAATTTTTCAATGTGGTATGCATTTCGAGCTGAAAGCTTGTCTACTCCCTTACATTATAAAAGGGAATTCAAGGATCATTTGTAGGGGGTTATAATTTTTTGAGTCTTTAGGTCTAATATATGAAAAGGGTAGAAATTAGAAGAATACCACTAAATGGAATAGTTGAATTGTCTTGGTTTGTGAACTGTGCATATGAAAGTCTTAAATAGTTTTGTAGAAATTACTAATATCGAAAAAGATTTCATGCATAATCCATGTACTATTCTCTATACATCTCTTGAAAATTTTAAATACAATATCAAGCATATTTTTTTCATCTTCAAATACTTCATTTGAATGCATGTCTTTATTTCTACTTTGGTTCAAAGAATCAATTAAATGCTTAAATGAGGTCATGAATTTGTGAGAGTTTATAGAGGATTTGGTAAGAAGTGATGTGTTATGTACAGTGCGTTTTCATAATGCAAGGCCTTATGAAAATAGTCTAGAATTATCAGATTTAAAGAATTTCTATATGACTTATTGTAAGATGCATGGCTCTTTCGCCCAATTGACAAAGAAAATAGTCTATTTGTTATGGTATTTGTCACTAGAATGATAATGATAGTATATCAGGTCGTGAAATCAGGGTTATAATACAAATTTATTAAAATTCATTTACTATGAGGCATGTATGTGAGATATTTTCCTGTTCCTAGTAAATTGATAGTTATTTTCTTAAAGATTAGCCAACCTTTGAGTGAACTATGTGATTTACCCTTAATAGGAACTGTTCTATGATTTTCTATGTCATTCATTGTGATAGTCAAATGGAATGTTGTTAGGAACACCATCCTAGGTCCCACATAGCCTAAAGTGTAGAATATTTTAGTCTTCGACCAAATCTTATTAGTTGGCCATTCATTTTAAGGGTCTTGAGTATAGGAGTTGGCTACTCTTTAGATATTCCTTAGGTGTACTGGAATAAACACCAACATGCCTGACTTAGGAAGTATTAGAGTGATGGGAAAATAGTTGGTGACTGGTGAACCTAAACTAGAGGGTTGATAAAAAATATGATTCAGGTGGCTCAAGTTGTAATTCAAATGACTGTGAACTGGGTATGACGGGTAAATGACGAAATAGAATGCCCAGGGTTTTATGACTATGAAAATATGAAACAAGGGTTTTTTTTTTATCAAAACTCAAAACCCTACCCCTAAGCATAGAAGTAATAAATCATGATAACGTAAGAACCAACGCGAAATTCTTAGAATTTTAGAAGCTCTATCAATCCTCAAGCTCCCTCATCTACTAATTTGGCCTCCCTCCTAGAGGTTATTCCTAAATCTCTCCTAATGATATCAAATATTTGGAGTGTAGGGTCTCTGTAAAAGAAGTCAAGTCGGTTGTCTTCTCCTATGGTGCTTACAAATCACCAGACTTGGAAGAATTCCCTCCTGCTTTTTTTCAAGATTTATGGGAAATCTTAGCTGATGACCTGCTATTGTCTATGAGAGACATTTTTCATGTTGGAAGGATTCTCAAACAACTAAACTCTAATTACTTAGTTCTAGTTCCCAAAAATGAGGATGCGAGCTCCATGGTTGATTATCGACCTATTAGTCTTTGTAATATGGTGTACAAAATTTTCTCCAAAATCATGGTTAATAAGATCAAGCCTCTATTGGAGAAGATTATATTTTGGAACCAAAAATGGTTTGTGGCTAGCAAATATATTTTAGATGCAGGATATTATTTCTCATGAAATTTTTCACTCTATGGTTCACTTGAAAATCCTAGCCATGGACCTTAACCTGGATATATGCAAGGCTTATGATAGGGTCTCCTAGGAGTTTCTATTTGTTATGCTGGAAAATTTTGGTTTTAGGGGAATGTTCCTTAGACTGTGTACCATAGAAAAAAGGCAACTTGCTTGATCTGGAGAATGATTTATGATAAATCAGACTTAATAAGGCCTTGATTTGGTATTGTGAGGTGTTTTCACATCCACACTAGGTCTTGGAACCTTTCAAATGCATTTAACAATGTCTTGTAAAGGTGTTGTAAAGTGTTGCAAAAGACTTTCACACCTCTCTAGACTTATTGAACCCATTTTTCCTTAATTCAACATTATAAAATATATCTATTTGCATTTTCACATCAATCTAGAAGGCTTGTAAAATAAACTTAACGATAATCTAATGTTGTAATGTGTCTAACACACACATTGGATGTTGTGCTTTCCTTGGCTATGTGGACCTTAATTTATTGTTGAAAAGTGTATTAAAATCACACTTTCACATTTAATTATGTGTCCCAATTCCTAATTGACCCTTACATCATCACTAATAGGCCCCATATTACCCCATATTGTGCATCCCAAGGCATAATTCGATGAAATAACTAACAAAGTCATCATAAAACCTAATTTATGCATTCCTCAACAACCTAGCTAGAAAATGGACCCCTTTGGGACTAATTCACCATTTGTGGAAAATGAGTCCCTTCTAGGTAGGATTGATTCACCCAAGGTGCCAAATGAGTCCCATTTGGGTCAATTTTGACTTTTGCGTGGGAAAAAATAGGTTTTAAGTTTAATTTTTCTTCATGTCAACCTTGGGGATCAAATTTATGGGAAAATAAGGCAAATTTCCTATAAAATAAAGTCTTTAAACCCTAATTTATAGCTCATAACTCATTCACACATCTCTTATCATTCATTCAACATTTATCTTCTATCTCAAGTCAAGCAAGTTAGGGTTTCGTCATCACAAGTCATTAAGATAGCTTCCTAAGACATTCAAGGACATATTCTTCATGTTTTTTTTACAAAAATTCAAGATCAATCTTCATGGCAAGGTAATAAATCCATTATTTCATGCTTCATTACATTCTTTTCTCATTTTGGTTTAATTACCTACAAAGGGGTTTGACCAAGGCAAAGCCCCATGCCCTAGCATTCAACATTTTTCTCTCTTATCTTGTGTCTTTGCAAATTTAGGCATCTTGAAGACTTGGAAATAATTGAAGATCAAGTTGTAAAGTATTTGAAGACACCTTCATATTGACCAAGGAAAAATATCAACAAAATTTCACTTTCAGGTTCAAAAATTAGACTTTCAGAGGAGGACACCTGTCAGGAACCAAAGTGCAGACCAGAGACTACAGTTTCCAGTTTTGGATTTTCAGAAATTCAAAAGTGGATTGATTCAGTATGGATGATCAATGAGTCCCACTACGAGGCCTAAACAAGGTTTTTTATAGTTTTGGATACTCATTTGTCCAAAACAAGCTCCATTTCAATTTTCCAAAATTGGGACTAATTCACCCAGAATGGTGAATGAGTCCCACCAAACCTAAAAATTAGGATCAATAGCATTCTAGAAGCCATTTTTAGTCTTCATCAATATCTCAGGTGCACACTTTTAATTTCATCCATTTATGTTGCAATTTGCATTCATTTCTAGGTGTTTTCTACATATCACAATGTGTTTTCAAATAATCTACATTTCATTGGTTTTGCATTAATAATCAATCCATTTTATTAGTTTATTGCACTTATATAATTGAATTAAGGAATAATTCCATCATAAATTCCTTATTTTGAGTGAACCACCTCAATTTTTGGGTTCTATCTCTCTCCTTTTAGTTGAAAAATCCTAAGAGTGTAAGAGAAGCACACAAAACATCCTAAAATTGATGGTTCAAATTGATCAAGGAGTTTGTCTCTACTAGTAGCTTTTCTACACTCCTTAATAGTGTCCATACAAAAATATTTACCTATGAGAAAGGGTTAAGGAAAGGTAATCCCTTGTCCTTGTATCTTTTTATTATTGTTGTTGAAGTCTTGGGCCAAAATATTCAAAAGAGTCTTGATCGAGGCCACCTTTGTGGAGTTCATGTTGCTTCTTCTTTAGCTCCTACCCCTCACCAACAATTTTCTTGTTGATACTTTTCTTTTTGGATTAGCTTCAGTGGTGGAGGCTACTATTTGGAAGGATATTCTCAACAAGTATGCAAAACTCTTTGGACAGTGTATAAACTACAATAAAAGAAACTGTATTTCTTTATTTCTACTTAGCTGGTGAAAGAAAAAATCTTGAGAATCCTGGGGTTTCAAATCTGATGTTCCTGAATCATATATGGGAATACCCCTTTGTAGTAGGAAGCTGACTAACTCCTTCTAGAATAGTATTTTGGAGAGAATCCAAAAGAAGCTTGTAGGGTGGAAAGGGAAACTTCAATTTCAAGCTAGTAAGCTCATGCTTTTAAAATATTTTCTTCAAAACATATAGGTTTACTATCTTTCTCTTTTTAAAATTCCATCTTATATCATACAAAGAATTGAATAAATTCAAAGGACCTTTTGTGGGTCAGGTACTGAGGAGAAATATAGAATCACCCTTGTTAGTTGGGAGAAGATGTGTTCTCATAAAAAGTTTGGAGAGCTTGGGATAAGAAGAATTAAAGAGTTTAATAGGGCCTTGATGAGTAAAATAGACTGGATTTTGATCCAAGGTAAAAATATTGGTCCCAGATCCTCCATGCTAAGTACATGGGAAATGAGCCTCCTAGTAGCATGCTGCTTAATCAAAACTTCCCAAGGGGATTGGTATTTTGGAATAAAATTATGAAAAATAGGAACTTCTTGCTTCAATGTGTCAAAAGAAAAGTGGGAGATGGGAATACCATTAATTTTTGGAAGGAAGTGTGGATTATGGGTCCTAAGCTCTCCTTGTTGGCTAATCTTCTTCCTATCAAACAAGATCTTCTATCTCTTTATGGGACTTTGATTTATGGGTACATCAATTGGAATGTTGACACTCCCAAATGGATAAACTTTGAAAAATATATTAATGATCTAAGATTGAGTGGGTTGGTGCAGCTCCACACTGGTATCTTCAATTCCATCAACTATATTTTGAGAGACTATTATCTTTCTATTCAAGGTGGTGTTGATGACTAGATTTGGTGGAACAACCCCTTTGGTGCCTTTTTAATTAGATCTGCTTACAAGCTATTGCCCCCCTTGGAATATCATGAGCTTTATTCTAGACTCTAGAAGGGTGATTTCTTCTATGGAAAGTTTTTTAGTTTCCCATATCTATATGGAAGGAAATAACCCTATTGATGCAATCTCCAACATGGGGCTCTCATTTCCCAATTGGAAATTTTGGAAATTTGAGGATTTGTCGACTTATATCAAGGAATGACTTGCTAAGGACAGGATGGGTAGGACTCCTTTTAACCTTCAATGATGTTGAACCTTGCTTTATGCGTGCCTCACTACTGCTATGGTTAGGTTGTTGGTCTCCCATTCCATTTTGATTTAAAATTTGATTCATAATGTCTATTGTATGACATGTTGTAAAAGACAAAGGTGACTAATTTTAAACTTAAATTTGAATCTAAAAATTTGCAAGGTGATGTGTTACAAAAGGTTGGACCCTTTTCAAAAAGCTAAAGGTACTTTTAGTGGTTGTATGGTGGCAAGCCACATGGTTTGATAGTTGAAGGCTTTTTTGTTTACGTGGCATGCTTATTTGGATCCTACAAAGGGGTTGAGGTGTAGCTACTAGGGAAGTAACAATGACTTTGATTATGGTGGATGATGTTAGCCCTGGTGGATTTCATCTCCCCATACTCTTTTGTGACTTTGTGTTGTCAGTTCCACGTGGTTTGGGTGTCGAAGGAATGCTTGTATACTTGGCATGGTTTTCTAAGTCTAGCTTAGATGGAAAGGGCTAATTACTAGGGTAGGAAAGATGGGTTTGGCATGGGATGGATGATGTTAGCTGCAATGGGCTTTAGTAGCTCATATGCCTTTGTGACTTGGTCCTATCATTTGAAGGAATTGATGTTGATGGGTGATCCAATTAGAATGTATCATGTTCCTCAGGATATTGCTAGTAATTATGCTTTTATAAGTCCATTACAAACTTATTCTCTAATTAGTTTCTTCCTTGAGACAGATTATTTTTTAAATATTTTAGTTTTGGTGGAAAGGTTGAATGATGTGATGTAGATCCTCCCTCCCTTGAAGGAATGGATTTGAGACATATTTCCATCATGATAGATCACCATAGTGTTTCCTCTTCATTGTGCCCTCAAATATTTTCTAAGACACAATATTTTAGATGTCCTTTCAATTAGAGTTTGGGCTTCTATTGGTTCTTGCTCTCCATCATTATTAATTCTAGTGTCTACTCTCACATAGATTGTGGGTTGGTCTACTAAAATTTGGTGATGTTTTATCCCCCCTATAACCTACTCCATGTCTCCTAATATAAATTTATGGAAGTCTTGTGATGTTAGCACCCCATTGGTGGAGGCCTTGTCCAATATTTTTTCACAAAATTGGGGCATCAACTATATTACTACTTCATTTATTATTTCTTCTCCCATGAATTCTAGTATTGAGAAAGGTAATTTGTCTGTTGAGAAAGACAACTTTTTTTCCTGTTCCACTATCACTATAATTTGATGGGGGGTCCTAGGAAAAGGTCTGAAATGTTATCTTGTGTGCCTTTATGAAAAAATGTCAAACTATGGAGGCTATTCGAGGAGGCTGGTATGATTCCATTCTTTATGGTGATGCATGGATACAATAACAAAATTACTACTAATTTTTACAATTCTTGGAGAGAGGATAGAGTTTATATTGGTAGTATTGAGTTTGAAGTGTCTCCTAGGTTGATATCAGTTGTGATGAGTCTTCAGTATAGTGGCCTAAGGGTGTCTAAAATTAGTAATGACAATTACTAGATATTTATAGATAGCTTCCTTGAAGGGGATGAGAAACTAGTGACAAACAAAAATGGCTATGATAGAGAGTTCCTTATTAATCCTTTTGGGGTTGTTAGTGTTTACATCATGAAGTATTATACTCTAGAAGAGGGCTACACCACTATCCATGGGTAATATTTTCCCTTTCTCTGTCATATTTGTTGGAATGAGAGAATTAACATTATTTTCTTTCTATTTTCATCTCCACCAAGGTTTGATCCAATGCATTTATAATTATGATGTTGCTATTACCCCCTACTGGGACCTCCTAGTGGTATCCCTACTACTTTGGTTGCCCCTATTTCTCATGCAGAACCACTCCATGTCCCTTCTCTAGATACTTCTTCTAGTGTGGGTAGCTCCTTTGTGAGACCTCCCACCAAAAGGCCTCTTATCGATCCTTCTAATTTTGAAAAATCTTCAACTAAGGGCCTTCTCACCAAGGGTAACCCTTCTACTTAAAACCAGAAAGGAAATGAGGTTGGTGTTAATCCCTTGGATAAATATGGTACTAAAAGTAAATCCTATGATAGTATTGATCCTAAAACTACCAAGAAAGTCATCATCAAAATAAGAGACAAGAAGGAGCAAGGAAATTTGGAGGATTCTAGTACTGGGAGGGGTGAGAGGTGGTCAGCTAGGCTTATTGTTCAATATACCAAAGGGAAGAAAATTTGTTTTGAAGAGCTTGGGGGTGAAATTGAAGAGGAAAGTCTACCTCCTATTAATATGATTAAGACCCCTAGATCCCTATGCTTCACAAATTCGTGAGTTTCAACAAAATGTGGACAAGATGGACAAGAGGCCTTCAACAAGTTACTGGTAGTTACTTTGGGAATAATGTGTAAGGCCATATTCAGGGTGGTGAGTGGGATTACTAATGCTAGGAAAGGCCTTTGTAAGCAACATGCCTCTTGGGATGAGGAGGAGTAACTAGATGGAGGTGCAACTAGATCAATGGATCAATATAGTGGGGCTATGGAACAACTTGAGAATGAATGGAACCTCATCTACTTTTAGGATTAATTAGGTTTGGTGGTTTGTTTTTTTTCAAATTGCTTTTTCTCATTACTCTTAATGGGCCCGCATGACCTTCATAAAGTTAGTTTTGGTTTTATCTTTAGGATTATTATTTTGTGCTAGTTTGTAGTTTTTGTTGTTCTTTGTTGTTAGGTGTTGAACTTTTTGTAGGGTGTTGGTTGGTTCTTTGACACTTGTTGTTTTTTTTGTTGTTTTTTTGGCCTCCAAGCCTTGTTCTACTCTCTAGTTGGGTTTAGGGGACCTTTCCCCTACTTCTCTTACCAAAAACAATAATGAAAATCAATATTAAAATAAACATCTATGGATTATATTAACATTAAATTATACTTAATGATGGTGTTAATATAAGTAATAGTAATGTTAAGAAATTTAATGTCTATGATAATATTTTTAAAATTAATGCAAATATTAATGATGATATTAATAGATTTAATTCCAATTATGTAATAATAATAAATGTGATATCAACATGCATGAATTTAATACCAATCTCCAAAGATTTAGTAGAAAATTCATAATTAATTTTAAGGTTATTAGATTTAAGAGTAATTTTAATAAATAATGATTCTAGGACTGACTTGAAGTTAATATTATTATTAAAATGAAGCCAATATTAGTGGGGTTGTATTTTAACCACATAGTTCAAGTTAATATCAATGTTCATAAAATTACTATCTCTAGAGTTAATATTAATATTAATGGCACTATCAGTAGAATCAACATTAATATTAGAATTAGTAATAACAACTTCACGAATATTATAAAGGTATATTTGAAAGAAAGAGCTAAATTTATGATGGTGATCAGATTTTTATCCATGTTGATAATTGACAATAATTCAACATCTAGCATAATTTGGGTTTACAATAGTAGCAATGTGGGCACAAATGTAGTATCATAATTTCACACATAATCATAATAATAATATTATTAGAGACAATATCAAGGTGAGGACGATCACTCTATTAAATGACCTTAGGCCCAAGATTGTCTTACTTAAACCAAATAAAGGGAAATATCAATGCGTGATGATGGCAAGTTGAGAAGTCCTCAATATTGTTGCCCCTAGCCATGAGGTGATTACATAATCAAATCATGCAAATGGTAATAATATCATTGTCTCCAAAATTCTAAACGAGATGGTTATTTTACTTTATGGGTAAACATTAGTAAACCTTGGGGAGCTAAGGAAATAGATTTTAATGACCATACAAGGTTCACAACTTCAAAAACTTAAATGAATTAGGAGAGTGTGAAAGGATCTATAGTTTTATCCTTTAATGTAGTTGTCCTATGACTTAGGGTTGAGCATCAACCCGATGGAAGGTATACCCATTCCCCACCTTTGGGAAACTATTTGATATTCAATGATGCTCATGTAACACTATTGATGTGTATGGATTTGTGGCCTTGGGTGTGCATGGTCAATAGTGAACATAAATTTTTAATTGTATAATAAAAAATAAATTAGGTGTTGTGTTATATTCATAAGTGTAAATTATGAGCATGACATAATAAGATGGTATAGAAATTTTCAATATGAAGAGGTTATTAGATCTTTGCAAACACTTTCTGATTCTATAGATTATTCAAAATGTAAGAGAAAAGCATACAAGAATTTAGAAGATCTTACAAGAAAACTCAATCTCTTAACTAGGAATCTATGAAATTTTATTTCTCAAAATAAAATCTCTGATACCATGTTAGTAATCTAAAATAGATTGAATTACCTAAGAACTTTTTAAGAGAAAATAAAAGTTACGTAACTTGGAAAAACACGAAGAATGTAAACTAGGTCTCTAAGAGATTATGCAATATCGATATGGTACAATTGAATTAAAAGCTTCCAGGATGAATGATCAATGCAAAATATATAATATTATATGCAAATACAGGCTAGGTAGTGAGCCTATATAGAATTATGGAGAGGATGGAGGTGGTGAAATGAGGGGAAATAGGAATGGATGTTAAAATGGGGGTATGATGAACCTATCTTCCTTATTTAATTAGGAAAAGTGATCCACACAAAGCATTGACTTACAACCCTTAGGTGAGTCAACTCAAGGTGTGAATCTATAAATTTTGTTATGCTTGAGAGATGGGATCAGGTTCACTAGGCACTTTTGGGAGAAAGATTAAAAATAGAAAATCAACCCAATTATGCCAAATTAAACTTGAAACAAAAATATTAAAATAAAAAAAAGCAGAACTAGAAATTAAATTACAAACCTAAGAAGGGAAAAACTGTGTTTACTAGTCAGCAAAAGTGAGTTGTCAAAGGATGACTAGGACTCATTTACCCAAGGGTGAATGGGTCCACTGTCACTAATTTTTTGCAACTTTTTGGGAGCTTCTGATACAATCTGAATCTTCCAATTTGTCCAAGTGGCAGTGTCATAATGTTAGAAATAAATTATGTAGATGGGTTTCCATGAGATGACAACTTTTATGACAACTTTTGCAACTTTTTCAACTTCTTCAAATTTTATCTTCAAGAGATCTTCAAGCTTTCTTCCACCTAGAATTGCAAAAATGAGATAAGGGGGAAAAAAAAAAATGGTGAATAGGGGTTTTCCTTGGTCAAATTCCATTTTGGTAATCAAACATTAAAGTGAAATGAAACATGAAAGAGGGAAAGAAGAATGAAAAAACCTATGTTACTACTCAACAAACCATTGAATAAACCTTCAAATGTAATTTTGCAACTTGCATGAAATGGCTTCAATGGATGTGGATATCAAACTTTTAATATTGCTTGAAATAGTGCATTGAATGCTTGATTTGATCATGAAACCTATATCACAATGTTAGCTCCAAAAACTTGCATGATGCAAGAAGAATTTGACATGAAAATTAAAACTTTAATGCTGCAATAAAAATCTAATAAATCTTCTCTTGAATGCCTTTAATTGCTCTTGAAAGTGCTCTTGAAATTTCATAAAAAATTTAGGTTCTTCTCTTCAAATTTTAATAGGTGAAACATAGTGAACTAACCTTATATTTATAGATATGGATCCTCAATTTCTTGAAATTCAAATACCACAAGCCAACATTGAATAAAAGATTTTAATACATTAAAATATGGATGAAAACATAATTTAAATTCAGGTCCTAAGGTGTAGGGAGGACCCATTCACCCATGGGTGAATGGGTCCTAGGTCCATAAATCTAGGACACACATTGTTCATTGTGAAGGGTTATGTTAAGGCATTAATGAATGTTGGGTTTTCTCTTTGTAAAATGTAATTAAATAGGCTTGGTAAATGAAATAAAGGGCTAGTAAAGGAAAAATTAAGATCAATTAATTAAGGGAGTCCTACATAAGTGTCAATGTGTATAGGGGTACACTTTACAACACTAAATTAAGGCAAAATTAAGTCTAAATCAACTAGGAGGGCCAAAAAATTTGAGAAAATGTAAAGGGATACATTTTCTATACGACATTTAGCCACCACTTTAATGAGAGGATGACCTTGCATCAAACTCACACTAACTAGATATTCAAAAGATATGCATGCAACAATGACAATATACTCAATCATACAATTTCAAAGACTTAAAGAAAGGTAAAAATAAAAAGGGTAGATCAAGCCTCAAGTGTCCAATGCAATGTGGAACCCACCTTAGATGTTTGTCCAAAAACATTCACAAGTAGAACTCATTGTACACTACAAACAACACACATGCTCACACAGGGTAATGGAACACTGTCTATCCACTAGGCAAGCCCCCAAGGGTGAAAAATTAGAGAATCTTATTAGGATCCCGTACCATACCAAATCTATATCTCTGATAACTTCAATAAGGCACCAAAAAACAAAAAAAACATAAAAGAGGTGGAAAATGAGAGAATCTCACTAGGCTCCCATACCATACAAAAGCTATATCTTTGATAACTTTAGTAATGCACCACAAAAATAAATAAAAAGGGGTGGAAAATAGGAGAATATTATTAGGCTCCCATACCATACCAAAGTTATACCTTAAATAACTTCAATAAGGAACCAAAAATAAAACACATAAACTTCAAGCTTCATAAGGCCTAGCAAGCTATGTTATGCTAAGAACTTATGAACAAATAAGTCAAGGCTTCATAGGAAAGAAAAGTGTGTTATGCTTGGTGGACTTGAAAAGGGTTCAAGCTTCACAAGGTTAGCAAGCTATGTTATACTAAACACTTATGAACAAAAATGCAAATAAACATGTTCAAAGGAATTTTTCTTAGTTCGTGTAAGGTATCCTCTTAGGGAACATCATGCCTAGTGTCTCCAAGAGAGGACAAATCAAGGATAAAATATTCACAACATAGGGAATGTAACGCGTAGCATCCCCACTAAGAGGAAAGTCATATGCCAAGAAAATTCACATTCCTAGAGGACATCTAACCCATTGACAACACCAATAAAAAGAAACATCGCAAGAAGTAAGAAGATCACATAATGAAACATACAAAATTCCAAAATTTTGAAAAATAATAATGCCAATGTATGCCCCCACTTTAAAGAAATTTCTAACATCATTGTTGTGATCAATTTACTTTAAAGTAGCAACTAATCTCTGCTAACAATAATGAAGACATGAGAGCTTATTCAAAAAGTCCTATCCCAAGTCATATGTTTCCAAATGAAGCACATCATGAAAAATGGGGAAGGGTTTTCCCCCAAAATGAAATCCAAAACACATAAGGGATCTATGGATTTGGGGCCAATATGTCTTTGCTACAATGATATTATAGAGCTTGGAAATGTCATCATTCCCTAAATACCCATAGAACTAGAAGAATGACACAAAGAGTGAAAATAAAGAAAAATATTTTGGGTCAACATGGAAGAGACCTAAATTTCTTGATATCTTATGTCATCCCCAAAAGAAAAATACAAGACAAAAGAAAAGATAAATTTTTACAACATACAGAAGAATGTAGATTCAAATAGAGGAATGAACATGAAGAGATACATCAAATACAAAAATACGACGGAGATCACATTACACACATGCAATCACACAAATAACATGTAAAGGAAAAAAAAGAAAAAAACTAATAAGGAACATGTGAGTCAACCTATAGTAGGTCATCTACATCCCAAATCTTGTTCATTGTATGTAGAAGGTGGACAACTACCCAAAGGGACAACATCAACTACCAAACTAGGACAAGGCTATCTAATCATGTTCTCCCACTATATGCAAGACAAGGATGAGCGAATATGAGTGATGAGAATAAGCTTCTTGCAATAAAGAAAATAATTTTCAATGAATGTAAAGCATGCAATAGTGAGTATGTTGTGATCCTACAACTATCACATGGCAAGGAGCAAAGTTAATATACTTTAGTCAAGTTGGATCCCTAGGGGATTTAAATTTCTTTAGTAATTCTTGTAAACCATGACAATTATTGGTGTGATGTCCAAAATATCTATGATAGGCACAATATGGCTCATTTTGACCACTTTTTTGTGGTGTTAATTGTTCAGGTTTAGGATGTAGCTTAATTAATGCCTAATGTAAAAGAGTGTAAAATTCATTCTCAGTCTTGAATATTTTCAATCGGACGTCAAGAGGATCAACAATATGATCTATACTTCACATGATGTCTATTCAATGTTCATTTTCAAGCACTTTCTTCACATTATCTAAAGCATGAATGGAAATACTACCAATGCTTTCATAAGTCACAAAGTTTTGCAATTTTTATATTTCTTCATCTATCCTTATTATGTTCTCTTGTAGGACACTACCAACCGTTGTTTTGACATCATGCACATAATTTTGTGGGTAGGAAAGTCTTGGGAAATGGCATATGAAAGCTATGATCCATAGAGGGTTGACTAGTGTCATCAGTATGAGTGAAAGAGTTAGAAAACCAAAGATCCACAGTGAATGGTGTATTGTAGGATGACATGAGTGTCAAACTATGTCTCATGATAGTATTCAAAATAGGACACCAATTTGTGAAGCTCATACAAGTTTCACAAACTCAATATTTACCAAAAATGGATAAGAAGTAAAATGAAATAAAATATACTATAATGTAAAGTGCAATGCAAATATATGTAAAAGAAATTTTTAGATTTGTAACAAGATAATTTTCTAATTATGCTATGAAAAATCGTAAAAATGATGTTTTTTAAATACAATTTTGAATTCATACAATGCAATGAATTTATTAAATGAAGCTTAATATGATCAATTTGTGATAATATAAATTGTGTAAATAGTAATAAAAATTAGAAAACAACAAAATAGAATACATAAATAGAGATTTTAATACCCAAAAATGCTAGAAAAACTCCTAATCAGGGACTCATTCACCCATGGGAGAATGGGTTCTAGCTAAGGGTTTTTTAAAAATAAATTTATAGATTTTTGAGTTGATTCTTATGGTTTTCAGATTCTGGATTGAGATAGGTGGTTATAGTTTGAATTTTCCATAAATTTAAGTCTAAATGTGAATGAAAAATAATGATAAATGACAAACTAGAAGACCTATTTTAATATACAATTTTGATTCAATTTTGTGTTTTAATTTTTTTATCATTCACCATTATGTAAATGCTTTGCAAAATGACTATTTTTTTGGTATTCTCTAGATTTTAAAGAATGTAAAAATGCAATCCTAAAATCCTAAATGAGACTCAATTCAATGCAATGCAATGCAAATGAATGCAAAATCAATATAAATGGCTAAAATAGACTACAAAATTGGAAAGATACAATGCTCGAATGCCAGGTTCACCAAAATAAAATGAGGGGAAATAGGTAATGGATGTTAAAATGGGGGTACGATAAACCTATCTTCCTTATTTCAAAAGGAAATGAGATCCACAAAAAGAATTGACTTACAACACTTAGGTGAGTCAAATCAAGGTGTGAATTTGAAGATTACCTTATACTTGAGTGATAGGGTTCAAGTTCACTAGGAACTTTTGGGAGAAAGAATAAAAATAGAAAATCAACCCAATTATGCCAAACTAAACTTGAAATAACAATAATAAACTCAAAATAAGCAGAACCATAAAATAAATTACAAATCTAAGAAGGGAAGAACTATGTTTACTAGTTACCAAAAGTGAGTTTTCAAAGGTTGACTAGGACTTATTCACCCAAGGGAAAATGGGTCCATTATTAGGGATTTTCTACAACTTTCAGGAGCCTCTAATATAGATCCAAATCTTCCAATTTTTCCAAGTAGTAGTCTCAAAATGTTGAAAATAAATTTTGTAGATGAGTTTTTGTGAGATGAGAACTTTTATAATAACTTTTGCAACTTTGTAAACTTCTTCAAATTTTCTCTTCAAGAGATCTTTGAGCTTTCTTCCACCTAGATCTACAAAAAAAAAGATTAAAATGAAAAACTATTTATTTTTGTTGAATGGGGATTTTCCTTGGTCAAACCCCATTTTGGTAATCAAACCTTGAAATGAAATGAATGAAAGAGGTTGTAGAGAAGGGGGATTGGCTACTGATGAGTCTCTTTATTCTCAAGAGAATACCAAGCCATGAACTACCCTAAACTACCTCAAGGAATAGAGAAAGAGTTTTAAAACCAAAAGAGAAGGCCATAGAGGTTCTTGGGACAACCTAATGAAGTCTCTATCAAAGGACATCACAAAATATGGATGACCTTACAACATATTGGAGTTCCAGAGGTGTGTTGACATCTTGTAAAGACTAAAAACCAAGAATGCTATAGAAATCACTAAGGAAACTAATAAAAATATGATTACTAATATCTTCTAGAATGCGAGAAGATAAAAAAAAAGTAATAAAACTAAAATAAGATAAAGTAAATGAAAATGTAAGAGAATAAGAGAGAAATTTCTCACATCAACCCAAGAAATGAAGCTTCCAACAAGGAAATATCTTCAATACCTACATACATAAAATCAAGAGAAAATGTTGGGGATGTATAGGGGTTTGCCCCAATCAAACCCCCATTTTGGTGTTCCCACCTCCAAAGACATCCAAATAGATAGAGAAAGTGAACAAATTACAAAAATATGAAGTGATAAAAGCAATCTCCACTCAAGGAGGAGAATCCATATCATGAGATAGAGATGCAATAGATAGGGGATGGGAGAAATCCCAGTATGCTCACAAGAACAAGATAAGGGAGATATCACTTGTAAGGCTTAAGCAATCCAAAAAGAGAAAGAGGCAATTGTGAGAGCTAAGAGAGTTGTAAAGAAAGCTTGAGAGTGTTGCTATAGCAAGTTGTAAAGAGCTATACAAGAAATATAGCAAGAAAAAGAGAAGAGGAAAAGGCTAGAGCCAAAGCTAGAGTGATTCAGAAGACAAAATAAATTCAAAAGATAGAATTTAAAGAGAGAATAGAAGGGAAAATAAAGTTCTTGATCCATTACAAGATGTTCTGATTTGTTACCACTAACAAAAAGTAGCCTAAAAGTGGCAAGGAACTCAAAAATGGTCATTGAATGTTGAAATGTCATAGGATGCTAGTGCGTCATGTAGATGTCTTCATGACATGCTAGTGTCCAAACACATCACACCGCAAAATTATGAGAATGGGAAAAGAACAAGGTTTGATGCAAAGATGATGCATGAACAAAGCTGCAAGAAAGAGGTCCTAAGCAGCCTGAGAGTGGAAAAGGCTAATGCTATGGCTAAAATGATCCCAAACAAATACTAAGGGAGTGAAAACTAAAGTAGATGCAAGAATGTATGTAAAATTGTAAGGGGTGCCATTTTATGACATTACATTTCCCCCCCACTTTAGCAGGCATATGAATCTACACTAATATGCATGCTAAAGGAAACATACTAAAAAAAAATAACATCATGATACCAAAAGGATACTATAGAGGAAGTAGACAACTCTTTGACCCAAGGAAGCATTCCCCCAATATGAAGACCTACAGAAAAAACACATTAGACAAATAATATTTGCACAAGACAACAAGGTTAGAACATAGAAAACCATTACATCATAGGGTTAGAACATATGGAAACACATACACATAGGCACACAAAAACTAAAGGATTTTATTCAGCAAAGTGAAAGAGACCTCAATGTAGAAGGTTATCTCAATACTATATGTCATCCCTAAATTAAGAAATAACACATAGAAGAATTCTTAAATGAAGAGAAGAATGTAGGGATCGATTGCTTCAAGAGAAAAATACACCCAAAAGTCAAGGAAGCAGCCAATGTCAAAGAGAGAAAGAGGTATACACTCAAGATGGAGAAGATACAAGTCTTTGATCTAGTCTATACAATTTGAGAAGAGAAGAGATAAGATAATTTAAGAGGGGAATTAAAATTCCATGAGAGATGGCTCCATAGGTACTCTCTCCTATAGAAATTTGAATAAAATTGCCATAGGCCTACGGGAATGTGAATGAAAGGCTCTATAGGTGCTTGGTCCTACATAGTTGAATAAAGTAAACTGAAGGCCTATAGACCAATGGTGAATAGATCCTACAAGATAAAAGCACTTTACAAGTCCTCATACTTGCAAAGAGGGTTCCCTAGGTACTCTCTCCTAAGGAGATCCCAATGTGAGAGGCCCTGCAAGGTCTAATGGGCCTTTACAGGTGCTTGGCCCTATAAGGAAAGCTTGATGTAAATAAGCTCTATAGGTTCTTGGTCCTATAGAGAAAGACTAATCAGATAATCCTATGGCTACTACAAGTTGCATTGCAAGATAGTCGCATAAAATATAGGTCTAGTTGAGATGCCCCAAACTAGATGCCAAGATATAAGATAGGTCTAGTGAGGCTTCCCCCAAGATAGATGCCAATGAATTCATTTGAGAGAAAAGCTTCCAAAGGGGCTCCCTTGGGAACCCTTCATAATAAAAGCAGTCAACTTAAGGGATGCTTCAATCGAAAGATAGAGAGAAGATAGGGGGTCCTTAAGAAGGACACACATCTCCAAAACAAGTTATCACTTCCCCTTAGCATACAGGGTAGGAGAACCATGCAAGATACTATAGAAGGGAGGTGTAAGAATCTCATGAGAATATGCTTAGAATGGAAAAGATAGAGGTAAACATCAATATCACTTGTCATGTGAAGAAGAGATAGGTGCATCAAAAAATAGATGAGTGATGGCACCAAAATCATGAAGTTGTATTTTATCCTTCAAGGCCTTATATTCACTAGTGAATGGCCAAGCACTCAATGGTATGTATCGAAATAATTTTTTTCTTTATCATGTTAATGAAATTTCTTATGTGTAGGAGGAAGAGTAATCAAGTGGGATTTTAGAAGCCTCAACAAGATACGCTCTTGCTCAGATAGAGAATGAGGAGTAGGAAGTAACCCTTTCTCTTACAAAGAATAGTTTGACTACTCACAAGAAAAAGACATGTAGAAGATAATGGTAGATGAATCAATCTGAGAGAATGAGGTTGAGTGAGAATCATGCCAACATTCAACCATGGTTTCTATTTAGATTGTTCATTCAAGCAACCAAACCCCAAATTATGAATACAAAGTGAACATTCTTTAGGGACTTGAATTCCTTGTTTTTATGCCTGCAACCTTTACACCCATAACCATATTTAGAGATAAGTTGGTATCTAGGGCCATAACATGTTTGAAAATCTTGAGGAGGAGGATCCCCATAGAGAGCATTATTCCAACAATGGTGATTATACTCATCTATGTGATCATCATCAACCTTCTTGACAAGATTACCAACATTTATCCTCTTTACTAGAGGTGTGATCATCTTCCTCAGAAGGGGGAGGATTTCCATTAAGAACATTATAATTTGTGTTTACATTATCTTGCAATACAAAAGAATAACCATCTTTGATAGCTATTTTGGATGATGTTATTGGAAGGACTAAGTGGATCAAGAAAACTTTATATTCTACAATGAAGGATTTTGTAAAGTCTAGAGAACCCCAATAATCACCAAGACATGCATTCTTTTGAGAAGTAGGAGTAGATTTAAGATTTCTTGCTTCAGAAGGACTCCTTAAAAGCTAGAGAGGAAGAATAAATACTAATCTTAGGCAATAGATCAATGCTACATACATTGAGTGCCAAACTAGTGTCAACAAGAGTATCTCTAATTCCAATTTTATTAATATTAACTATGATCATTAGAGGGTCTACTTGCTTTTGTACTTCTGGATGTGGGAGTTCTTGTGGATAGAACGTAATATTCAGTGAATCCACACAAATACTAGCTATCAATGCATTAACATATGTCATCATATTAAAAGGCAAGAGAATCCTTTACAAGGCTTCCCAAAGCATACCTTGGTAAACAAAGTATATTGAAGCAAGTCCCATACTGTAATCTTGGTTGAAGTAATGCGGAGTTTCTCGACAATATCGTAATCACCAAGTGCTTTAGTTGTGGGTTTAGGTGTTGAAGGAAGAATTGGTTGAGAAGGTGGTAAAGAAGCATGTTGATGAAATTTTTTTTTTATTCTTTCTACTATTATAAGTATGGAATACCAATCTATAATAGGGATCCTTAGAAAGATCATAAGAATCACTATTGAATGGAACACCATTAATAGAACAAATACTTTTAGGAGAACAACTAGCTGAAGTTAGATAAATGACCAGTCTCTTAGGCATTTGAGGGGTAACATAGACATAGATAAAATGTACATACTCATTACAACTTATAGAGGAATCATTTGAAGAAACATGCTAAACATCTATCCCTGGAGGACTTGATGTGAGAGGAACTTCATCATTTGCTAATGCATCATCTCATGAAGAGAATACATCAGAATAAAGAAGAGATTCACCATTCATGAATGCATCGTCTCTAGAAGAGAGTGCATCAAAGCAAAGGTTAGATTCATTATTCACGAATGTAATGTCTCTAGAAGAGAGTGTATTAGAATGAAGAGAAGGTAGAGTAACGTTAAGAAAAGCATTAATGATTTCATCCTCTTGCACCAAAATACCCTTAGAAGGAATTTCAAGAGAGAGATCAACAAAGAATAATAAGAAATGAGAAAATAACTCATGTTCACATGCTTGTAAGAGAAATTCTTGAAGTTTCTTAACAAAGCTAGAAAGAGATAGAAGGAACAAAGATAGAAAGTACATTTTGAAATAGAGATATAGACAAGTTGGTCGAAGGCCAACATATCACTTTGATAGTATGAAATGGGGTTTTCCAGTATGAACCTTGTTCTTTTCCTATTCTCATCATTTTTAGGAGAGTTTTTTCACGTCAGGTTGACCAAAATGTAGAGAAGGGAGATTCGCTACTCATGAGTCTCTTTATTATCAAGAGAATCCCAAGGGGAAAACTTCCCTAAACTACTGTAAGGAATAGAGAAAGAGTTTCATAATTAGAAACAAAATGCCACAAATATTTTTTGGACAAACTGATGAATTCTCTATCAAAGGAGAACATCATGAAATATTGATGACAATGTGGTGCACTAGAGTCCCAGAGGCATGATGACATCTTGTATGGACCAAAAACAAAGAATGTTAGAAAAATCACTAAAGTGACTACTCAAAATTTGATTACTAAGAACTTCAAGAATGCGAGAAGGTAAAAAAAAGTAAAAGAATTGAAATAAGATAAAGTAAATTTTAAAGTAAGATAATAAGAGATAGAAACTACTCACATCAACGAAAGAAATGAAGCCTCCAACAAGAAAATATCTTCAATACTAGCATACATAAGATTGAGAGAAATTGTTGGGGTTGTATAGAGGTTTTCCTCAATCAAGCACCCTTTTTGGTGTTCCCACCTCCATAGACTGTGAAATAGATAGAGAAAGTGAACAAAGTAAGAAAATATGAAGTGATAAAAGTAACCCCCACTCAAGGAGGAGAACCCGTATCACAAGATAGGGATGCAATTGATAATGGATGTGAGAAATCCTAGGATGCTCACAAGCATGGGGGATATCACTTGCATGACTTAAGGAAGCCAAAGAGAGAAAGAGGCAATTGTGAGAGCCAAGAGAGTTGCAAAGAAAGCTTGAGAGTGCTGCTATAGCAAGTTGTAGAGAGCTATACAAGCAAGATTGTAAGACAAATAGAAGAGGAATAGGCTAGAGCCAAAGATAGAGAGATCACAAAGACTAAATAGATTAAAAATATAGCATTTAAAGAGAGAATATGAGGGAAAATAAGGGTCCTAAGCCATTATAAGTCATCTCAAGCCATTACCATTGAAAAAAGTTGCCCACAAGTGGAAAGGAGCTTGGAAATAGTCGTCTAAACATTGAAATTCCATAGGACACTAGCACTATAGAGATTTGCATGGTGCACTAGTGTCCAAATAGATCATGCTACAAAAAGACAAGAACAAGAAAATCACAAGGTTTGATGCAAAGCTAACACATGAAGGAAATTGCTAGAAAGGGGTCCTGAGCATCCTGAGAGGGGAAAAGGCTGATGCAGGGGATAAAATGAGCCTACACAAAAACTATGGAAATAGACACTAAAGAAGATGCAAGAATGTATGTGAAATTGCAAGGGGTGAAAATTTACAAAATTATAAAGGGAATGAATAATGAACAAATCTATTTTACTGTTAGAGTAAAGGTTTTCACTTAATTATGTTAATTAAGTTACCTTTTATTCCTCTCTTAAGATTTCACTTTAGTTTGCATATTGTGACATTTAATAATTAATATTAATTATAAAATGTCTACCTATTAGGGTTTCTTTAGGGTTGCACAATCTCCTTTTATAAGGACTGATCATTGTATTTTAACTCACTCTCTGATTAATACATTTTCAACTTTCAGAGCACCTTTGTCTTTTGTCTAGAATGTCTTCATTTTGTGACAGGTTATTTGCATGCAGGTGATCTTTGGGGTCTATGAAGTTGGTTTTCACAATCTCAATATGGTATCAGAGCTCCAAATCTGCAACTCCCCTTTTTTTTATAATATTTTAGCTTACATAGTTTTCTTCTGTGCAAGGGTTTCATTCCTGGTATTTTTTGCCACATCAAAGGGTCTTCCATCATTTTTAAAGAAATTTTGACCTTGATCTCTCAAACAGTGCATGCTAGTGCAAAATGGACTTCACGAGTGCACTCAGAAGGTCCAAAAACCCCTATTTTCATATAAAATATGATAGGGTTTGCTGAAAATTTATTTTTTGGTGTTTTTGGAGAATATAAAAAAAACCTAGAAAAATCTATACAATTGTACGAATCCGTACAGACACCTCAATTTTTGAACAATTTTTTTGTTGTCTACATCAATTTTGAGTTGCCTCGATTTTTGTGCCATTTTGCATTGATTTATGTGCCCTTTTGATTTCTATGCTACCTCGATTTTTGTGCCATGAAGGTACAACTTAATATTTTATCAATTTTTTAATCCTTAAATTAATAAAATGTTTGGTTTAAAGCCTAAATGAACATATTTAGTAAACTAGTCATATCTTGAGCAGACAGTGTCTATTTTTCGAAAATGAGATATCGTTAGAAAGCTGGTTCCGAGCACTATCATTTGATCTACATTTTGTAAGGTCAGTTTTCTCATATTTTTTAATTTGAAGAGTTATCATGGGTTTTTCTACTCACCCTTCAATTGTAATTCTGGAACGAGGTAATTATGAGTCATGGGGAAAGGGCATACTTACACATTGTAGGTGACTTAATATTTTGCCTTATTTGTATGATCTCATACCTGAACTAGCCACTTTAGATGGAAAACTAGCTTGGGATATCATTAGAGATCACATAGTAGGACTTATATTGTCTAGTGTTGATGATGACACTATGTGGGCTATATCAGACATTAATTGTCCCCACCCACTTTGGACACATCTTTGGGAGATCTATGGAGATCCCAATCTCTCTCCATTCCTAGAGGATCCTGCTTTAGATTGTCTCTTACCCATTGCTTGGAGAGATAATACACCCTTTGATCATGATACTTTAGAGGAGCTTGAGTATTTAGACACCCTTACATGTTCCAATGGATTAGAGGCTTGTCTCATAGTTCCTACTCTTCAGACTAAGATTATAGATGTATCATCCGTTGTTCTTGATGACATCAATATTGCCACATTGGCCCCTATGGATTCAATTCAACATCATTACCATCTTGGTGATTCATTATCTACTACATCATGGGATTCTTATTTTGTAGACACATTCTTGTTTGTTGAGTCTCACACTGTAGATCTTGAGGATTATTTTGAGGACATTCATCTCCTCTACCTTGACAGTCAAGTTATCACTATACGCCCACCATTATCCATGCATTCAGAGGTTGCATTTCAGGATTCTCCACATCAGTTTGGATTTGGCATCATTTTTTTAGTTCAGACTGAGAGATTCTTCAACATCCTATCATGGCACACATCTTGAGATAGATTGGTTCATCACTCTTCATAGGGTTTCTTCAATATCGTCCTTTGGATCCATTTCTTCCCAAGGGGAGGAATATCATTTGTTGCTTTAGTATTTCTTTTTGGATTCTACATCAAGCATCTACCATTGTGATAGGAGTCTCTTCATTGTGGGGGGGCCTTCTTATCTCTTTATATCTCTCTTATAGAGACCATTGTATATGTACTTATATGATAGAAGCTATCTATGGGGGGTATCATGTAATCCACCTCCTATCCTTCTTTCATTAGTTCATTTCATTCTTTTCTATTCTGTCTTTTGGGGGGGAGTTTTGTTCCCATGAGGTTTTCTTCCTTTCTCCACTTTACAGAGATTTGGTTGTATTCAGGTACTTGATCAGGCCTAGTTGTCGGGACCCTTATTTTCTTTCATGTATTGTAGTTACCTTTGCTTTCTTGCACATGTTTGTAGCTGCACTCTTGCTCATCTTAAGGGGGGGTGTTAGAGTAAAGGTTTTAACTTAATTATGTTAATTAAGTTACCTTTTATTCCTCTCTTAAGATTTCACTTTAGTTTGCATATTGTGACATTTAATAATTAATATTAATTATTAAATGTCTACCTATTAAGGTTTCTTTAGGGTTGCACAATCTCCTTTTATAAGGATTGATCATTGTATTTTAACTCTCTCTAATTAATACATTTTTAGCTTTCAGAGTACCTTTTTCTTTTGTTTGGAATGTCTTCTTTCTATGATAGGTTATTTGCATGCAGGTGATCTTTGTGGTTTGTGAAGTTGGCTTTCACAACTTCAATAGTTACCACTCAAAAAACCCTTGAATAAACCTTTGAATGTAAGTCTACAACTTGCATGAAATAGATTCAATGTAAGTCTCCAAAAACATGCATGATGCAAGAAGACTTTGACATGAGAGTTGGATCTTGAATGCTGCAATAAAATTGTAATAAACATACTCTTGAATGCATTTCATTGCTCTTGATGTTGAGATTATGGATTGCACAGTCCCTGAAGCTCCAGAGTCTTCAATGGAGGACCCTTGCCGGGAAAGATAATCAACCACACAAAAAATGTTCAAACTAGGCATGCATAATAGAGATTCTATATTGATGATATGATTGATTGATATGTTGCAAATGAACAAAATGCTTGATTATATAGGCAACAGAGAAAAAATAAGATGCATGAGATGTTGCCATGTGTCATGATCTAACAACATGTGACAACATGTGAACCCTATATAAAAAATTATTAAATATTGAGATAAGTTCTAGAAGGACAACTCATCTTCTAGAACGAATCTTATCCCTACAAACAAGGAAGGTAATATTACCCTATTTATTAAATGATTTATTAAAATCTAACCTAGGACTAAATGATGCATGACGTAAGTGAACTTGGGCTAGTGTAATAATTAATTTAATTAATTACACTAACACCCCCCATAAGTTCAACTTAGGGAGGAAAATACAATTATTATGCAAGATGATGAGATGATGGGTCCCGACTATGAGGCCATGTTAGGTACCCATGTACATGAAGAAGATGCAGAAAAATCTCCCACAATCAGAGAAAAGGGGAAAAAACAGTGGGAACAAAATCCCTCTCCAAAAGGGAGATGAAAATGAAAAAAAGTGAGAATGGGAAGGATGGAGGACTCCCAAATACCCCCCAAGTACACCATTTGTCACTTGGATACAATACAATAGTCCCCCCATAGGAGGGAAAGAGAGAGACTATATAGCCCCCCAAGAAGATGTGATCACCTACAAAAATGGTAAGTGTCTGAAGACAAAACAACAAACAACTTGCCTCCCTTTCGGAAGAAATAGAACCAAGTGCAAGTGTAGAGATGCTTCCCATTCTGGATAGGAATTGAAGGAAGGAAGGATGAAGGTGGATGCCAATGGTACCTCTGAATTCTTCTCAAATGTCTCCTTTCCTGAAGATGAAGATGTCACAATCAATGAAGAGGGTGAAAAAATAGGATGATGTGGAAACTAATGCTGAACAATATCCAAAGAATGAGATGGAATGAATATGATGGAGACTTGATTGCCCTCCTGAATGAAGTGTCCTCAAAACCATTGAAAGAAAATTGAAACAAATATAATGGTAGATGCTGATTAAACCTCAAGTCCTAAATGGAATGACATGGAAGAAGTCTCATCTATGAAATCTCTGAAGAGAAACCAAGTGTCTCCAAGATAGTCTCAGGATCTCCAATCAAGGTTGAGACAAAGGAATGAGAAGAATCAAGAAAACTCTCCAAAGTGGAATCTGAATAGAGGAGTGATACCCCCTCAATAATGTCCTCCAAACCTGTAGAAGTAGCCAAGTCAGTGATACCTGAAACGAAGCCATCCTATGATGTCAAGTCTGGAAAACATAAGGTGTCTTGACGAATGATGATGGTGGAAGCCTCAATCAATGAATCTAGACAAGGAATCACTGAATGTGAAGGGATACCAATAGTCTCTGATGGAGAAGAAGCACCTAAAGCAACCTTTTCCACCTCTTTAGAAAGATCAAGGCAATCAACCTCCTGCACAACAATATCATCATGGGTTACCTAATCCGAAGAATGATATTTTGAATCATGATCATCGAGGAAGGGTGGAGTATCTAAATCTCCATATATATCCCAAATCTTAATCCAAAGGATGCGAGGACAATCACAATGATCAATAGCTTTCAAAACATCACAATCAACTTGCATCTCAATAATCTCCAAAATAGTGTACCCGCTGCAACTCCAAGTAAACTCGTGAATAACTTCACTCAGATGGGGAACTATACCATATAAATGAGGCAATAAATCAAGTGATTGGAGATGGTGGACGATCCCATCTCATCATTGCTTATAGCTACCCTTATGCAACATAACCAAAGAAGGAGTATATGCAAGCCCCATAATGAACTTTCTCCAAAAACACTAAGAAAAATGACCAACAACAAATAGAAGCTTCCAAAGATGATGCACAATTGAAGTGATGATACCCAGATCAAAAAATATTTTCCCAAGCTTCAAGATGTCTAGGTTATTGAAAAAAGGAAACAAACTAAACAAATCAATGCAAGAGTACCTGGAGCTGAAACTGATCAAGGGGTTTGGGCTGATGAAAAAAGCTCTGAATCACCTTCCTGATGCCACTGGAATCACTGAAATACGATGAATGGTTGCGAAGTTATGAGCCTTTAATTCCAGATTAGGTTTTTTTTCTTTAGTTGGATATAGAATTTTCTATATGCAAAATTTCATAGAATGGATGTCACCACTGTAAAGTACTTGGAATTACCTTTCCGACGGTATCTCGTTTGTCAATTTTTGACATCGTGGGTGAAAGTTATGATAGAATGCAAAAAAATGCCTATATTTGGCACTTGGCAGGCTAACAAGGAGCAAAAAATTAGCCCCTCTGGGCTTAGCTCTCAGTCCTTGATGTGACCTTGGTGCTATTTGAAGCAAAAAAAATGGCTCCCACCTGGAGCAGTGATAGAGCAGAGCAACTTGGGCAAAGCGACGCATGCAAGGGTGACTATACTTCCTATAGCGAAACCCTTGGTCTGTGATGAGACTGTTGGTGGGAGCTTCTATGAGGTACCAATGGGAAGGTTGTTAGTAGGGCAGACTCCGACATGATCGACTGGGGATTTAGGACATACCTGATGGTGATGAAGCTAGACAGAGATGTGACTGGAGAATGTACACGGTCGGGACAGGACAACTGATAGTTGATGAAAGGACCTGATGGTAGGATGGTCGGTCGATAGTCGGTGATGTTATGGATGACCAGAATGTACACCCCTTCTGTACGCTTTTTGATTTGATAAAAGGCCGACAAGACTTTTTTGCAGACCGCGAAAACCAAATAGCCAACAAATTTTTTTTTGAAGAGTTTTTCAATATTGCATAAATGCAATTCAAAAAATCAAAAAACCTTTATATATATTTTTTTGAATAATGTTGACTAAATAAATATATCCGTATAATATAAAATAAGCTAGATAAAATAAAATAAAAAATCAAACTCTTATGAATATTATACCGATGGAGAAATATAGTCTACAAAAATAAAAAAGGATGATGTTGATCAATAATTTATTTGAGGTCGCTCCAAATTTTTTTTTTGTAACTATAGAAATGCCCAAATAAAATGATTTTTTTGCCAAACTAATAGAAATATAAGCCCAATTTTTCCTGAAATGAAAAAGTGCCTGTGACAAAAAAAAAATTCCTCAAAGGACAACTGACCGGGGTGATTTTTTTACTGCAAATTTGTACGAATCGTACCAGTTGATTTTGCAAACCCAAATACCTCTGATGGCTCCCAGGTTCATGAATCCAATTTTGATGAATGGGTAGGTGATCCTAGGGTTTTGAGGCCTTCTGAAGACAATGGTGAGCTCAAATACGACTCTATCTACTTTAGAAATCAGCTTGGTTCCTGGGTGGAGTCAAGTAGCCTTCAATGGAAACCTTCAAGCCTACAAAGAATTTCGCACACCAACTTTCTTGATCAAGGGTTGATGTTTCATAGGACAAGCTCTAATACCATGTTGAAATTATGGATGCACAGTCTCTGAAGCTCTGGAGTCTTCAATGGAGGATGCTTGCCAGGAAAGATAATCAACCACATAGAAAGTGTTCAAACTAGGCATACATAATAGATATTCTATATTGATGATATGATTGATTGATATGTTACAAATGAACAAAATGCCTGATTATATAAGCAAAAGAGAAAACCTAAGATGCATGAGATGTTGCCATGTGTCATGATCTAACAACATGTGACAACATGTGAACCCTATCTAGAAAATTATTAAATGTTGAGATATGTTCTAGAAGGAATCCTATCCCTACAAACAAGGAAGGGAATATTACCCTATTTATTAAATGATTTATTAAAATCTAACCTAGGACTAAATGATGCATGACCTAAGTTAACTTATGCTAGTGTAATAATTATTTTAATTAGTTACACTAACACTTGAAAGCTCTATTGAAATCTCCTAAACTTTCTAGGTTCTTCTCTTCAATTTTTTCTAGGTGAAACATAATGAAATAACTTTATATTTATAGATATGTCTCCTCAATTTCCTAAAATTAAAATATCACAAGAAACATTGGATTTAAAATTTGAAAATGTTAAAATACCTCTAAAAACATAATTTAAATCTATGTCCTAAGGTCTATGGAGTACCCATTTTCCCATGGGTGAATGGGTCCTAGGTCCATAACCCTGAGACACACATTGCTCATTGTCAAGTGTTATGTTAAGACATTAATGAATGTCGGGTTTCCTCTTTAGAAAATGTAATAAAATAGGCTTGGTAAATGAATTAAATGACCAATAAAGGAAAAATAAGCTCAATTAATTAAGGGAGCCCTAAATAAGTATAAAAGTGTAAAGGGCTACACCATACAACACTAAATTAAGGAACAATTAAGTCTAATTGAACTAGTATGGCCCAAACAAGTGAGAAAATGTAAAGGGATACATTTTCTATCACTACATTTAGACCCCACTTTAGTATACATTCAAAATCACACTAAAGTAGACATTCAAAACATATGTATGTAACAATTAGAAGATACTCAATCATACAATATCAAAGACTTAAGCAAAGGTAAAAATAATAAAGGGCGGATCAAGCCTCAACTATCTAACATGATGTGGAACATGCATCAGTTATTTGTCCAAAACTGTTCACAAGTAGAACTTGCTATCCACTCTGCAAACAATACACTAGTCACATGGGCTAATGGAACTCTGATTTTCCACTAGATGAGCCCCCAAGGATGACAAATGAGAGAATCTTAGTAGGCTCCAATACCATACCAAAGCTATATCTCCAATAACTTCAATAAGGCACCACAAAAGAAAACATAGCATAAAGGGGGTGGAAAATGAGAGAATCTTATTTGGATCCCATAGCACAGCAAAGCTATATCTCTGATATCTTCAATAATTAACCACAAAAAAATAAAAAATTGTGTAAAATGAGAGCATATTATTAGCTTCCAATACCATACCAAAGCTATGTCTCTGATAACTTCAATAAGGCAACAAAAAAACTTAAAGCTTCATAAGGCCTAACAAGTTGTGTTATGCTAAGAACCTATGAACAAAGAAGGAAAGGTTGCACAGGTAAGAGAAATGTGTTATGCTTGGGGTTCTTGAAAAGGGTTCAAGCTTCACAAGGTTAGCAAGTTGTGTTATGCTAAACACTTATGAACAAAAATTAAAATAAACATGTTTAAAGGGATTTTTCTTAGTTAGTGTAAGGTCTCCTCTTAGGGAACATCATGCCTATTGTCTCCAAGACAGGACAAGTAAATGATAAAAGATTTGCAACATAGGGAATGAAATATGGAGCATCACCACTTAGAGGAAAGTTGTATGCCAAGAAAGGTCACACTCCTAGAGGATATCAAACCCAATGACACAACCAAGAAAATGACACATTGCAAGAAGTAAGAATATCCTTAATGAAACATAAGGAATGTCAAAAATTTCAAAACTAATAATGCCAATGTATGTCCCCACTTTAAATAAATTACTAACACCATTATTGTGATCAATTTACTTTAAAGTAGAAAATAATCTATGCTAACAAAAAATAATACATGAGAGCTTATTTGGAAATCCCTATCCTAATTCATATGTTTGAAAATGAAGCTATGTCATAAAAAATGAGGAAGGGGTTGCTCCCAAAATGAAATCCAAAACACATAAGGAATCTATAGATTTGGGGTCAGTATGTCTTTGCTCAAATGATATTATAGAGCTCAAAAACATCATCATTCCTAAAAAACTTGTAGAACTAGAAGAATGACACATAGAGAGTGAAAGTAAAGAAAAATATTTTGGGTCAACATGGAAGAGACCTAAATGTCTCAATTCGGAAAACACAAGTGAAAGAAAATATAAATGTTTATGACATATAGAAGAATGTAGATACAAATATAGGAATTAACATGAAGATATACATCAGATAGAAAAATACAGAGGAGATCACATTACACACATGCAATCACACAAAGAACTTGAAAAGAAAAGCAAAGAGAAAACTAATAAGGCACATGTGAGTCAACCTATAGAAGTTCATTCAAATCACAATCTTGTTCATCATATGCGGAAGGTGGACAACTACCCAAAGGGATATCAAGTGCCAAACTAGGACACGACTATCTAATACCTTGCTTGTATTATGTGCAAGACAAGGATGAGCTGAGATGAGTGATACAAATGAGCTCCTTGCAATGAATGTAAAGCATGCAATAGTGAGTATGCTATGATCCTACAACTATCACATGGAAAGGAGAAAAGTTCATGTACTTTAGTCAAGTTGGATCCCTTGGGGATTGAAATTTCTTCAATATTTCTTGTAAACCATGGCAATTATGGGTGTGATGTCCAAAAAATCTATGATAGGCACAATCTGGTTCATTTTTATCACTTTTTTGTGGTGTTAATTTTTTCATGTTTAGGAGGTAGCTTAATTAATCCCGAATGTACAAGAGTGTGAAAGTCATTCTTAGTCTTGGATATTTTCAATAGGCCCTCAAGAGGATCAACAATATGAGATAGATTTTGAAATTTTTCTATTCCATGCTCATTTTCAAGCATTTCCTCACATTATCTAAAGCAGGAATGGCACTAGTAGCGATGTTTTCAGAAGTCACAAAGTTTTGCATTTTCTCTATTTCTTCATCTATCCTTCTTATGTTCTCTTGTGGAACATTAGCAACCTTTTTTCTAACATCATGCACATTATTTGTGGGTAGGGAAGTCGTGGGAAATGAGTTATGAAAGCTAGGGTCCATAGAGGGTTGACTAGTATCAACACTAGGAGTGTAAGTGTTAGAAAACCCAAGATCCAGAGTGAATGATGTATCACGAGATGACATGAGTCTCAAAGTATGTCTCATGACAGTATTAGCAATAGAATACCAAGTTGTGAAGCTCATACAAGTTTCAAAAAATTGGTATGTACCCAAAATGGATAAGAAGTAAAATGTAATGAAATATCCTAGAATGTAAAGTGTAATGGAAATATGTAAAAGCAATTTTTAGATTTCAAAGAAGATAATTTTTTAATAGGCTATGTGAAAACCTAAAAATTATGTCTTGTAAATTCAATTTTGAATTCACACAATGCGTTGAATTTATCAAATGAAGCTTAATATGATCAATTTGTGATAATAATTTTTTTAATAATAACAACAAATTGAAAACAACAAAATAGAATATTGAAATGGAGATTTTAATACCTAGAAATCCAACAAAAATCCCTAATCAAGGACTCATTCACCCATGGGTGAATGGGTTCTAGCTAAGGGTTTTTGTAAAATGAATTTACATATTTATAGGTGTATTTTTACAGTTTTTAGATTATGGACTGAGATAGGTGGTTGCAATTTGAATTTTCTATAAATTTAAGACTAAATGCAAATGTAAAATAATTATAATTGACAAACTAGGAGACCTAATTTGATATACAATTTTCATTCAATTTTTTGTTTTAATTTTTTATCATGCAATGTTATTTAAATTCTTTGCAAAATGATTGATTTTTTTTTGTATTTTCCATATTTTAAAGAATGTAAAAATGCAATCCTAAAACCCTAAATGAGATGCAAACTAATTCAATGCAATGCAAATGAATAAAAAATCTAGATATAGGGTTGAAATAGACTCCAAAATCATAAATATATAATGCTCAAATGTTGGTTTCACCAAAATAAAATGAGGGGAAATATGTATGGATGTTAAAATGGGGGTATGATAAACCTATCTTCCTTATTTAATTAGGAAATGAGATCCACACAAAGGATTGACTTACAATCCTTAGTTGAGTCAAATCAAGGTGTAAATCTACAAACTTGCTTATGCTTGAGGGATGAGTGTCAAGTTCACAAAGAAAATTTGGGAGAAATATTGAAAATATCAAATCAACCCAGTTACATGCCAAATTAAATTTGAACAAAAATACTAAACTAAAAATAAGAACCAAAAATTAAATTATAGATATGAGAAGGGAAGGACTATGTTTATTAGTGAGGTAAGTGCAAAAATATGGGTTTCAAAAAGGGGCTTAAGTGGCCACTTATTTTTTGAAATAAGGAAATATTGACCTTGGACATGAAATTGAGGATAGTTACACTAATTTTTTTGAGATGGAACAAAAACAAGGATCAAAGTGCTCCGAGTCTACTTTCTAAACTACTAATTTATTTTGAAAATGGTTCAAATTAAGGGGTTCAAAAGAGGGATGTACAAAAATTGGTACTATTTTTGTCAGAAAAATATAACATAGCAACTCTTGTACATCCGGTGCATGGTGAAATTTTTTTTAGTATTTTTAAAATTGCTCTGGTGAGAAATTAACTAATATTATGTAGTTGATGCACAATTTTTCTAATAATTTTTTAATGAATATTTTATTTTTAACTATTTTTCTAAGTGGAAACTTCGTAAAAAACAAAATCTTAGCCATGCTACCCCTATAAATTTTTGAAACTAATTGAATTTAAAAAAAAAAAAAATGTAAAATGGAGTCTAGTTTCTAAAAAATGTAATTTATTTTAAATTTTGATGAATGCTTAATTTATAATGAAAAAAACCAAACATTGCATTTTTCCAAAAAAAAGACACAAATAAAAAAAATTATAGATGAAAGGCTTAACCTTGTTAGAAAGTGAAAAAAATTACATCATTGGATAGATAAGGGAGAACCTAACATTACCAGGTGTTTGATTTGTTTGACATTGAACCACGTACAATCCTGATGGTGAGTATGAACCCGATGATGTGAAATATTGTAGAATTTGTAAAACCATGTCTCTATTCATCGGGAATGCCCTCCAAGCCTTTGGGTTGGTATTCCAAGGAAAATACCAAGCCCAAGGCTTGGGGATTCCCAAAGAAAGATATAACACACATGTGTTATAATGTGCTTGCATTATCTCTTTTTTTAACATGGCTTTTGTGTTTTGTGAATGCATTGACAAAACACAAGTTCATTATAATGAACTCATGTTTTGATTTGCATTGAATTTATTTTTCTTTTCTTTTTTTTTCTTTCTTCTCGTAATCTTTGAGGGAAACTATATATAAGTTGAAATTCACATATGGGTGTTTACTTCATTTTACTTTAAGTTATATTTAATGTATATAGTTTCAGGATGTTTGAGAGTGGTTTAGGATCTCTAGGAGTTATAATGCAAATTCTAGTTTTTGGAAGATCTCACAAATTTTAGTAATCAGGAGGTCAAATTTCAGTAATCAATAAATTGTATTATTTCTCTCTATCTCACTCATTTTTTATCCCTTACACTCTAGAACTCTCTCTCACTATCTCCATCCCTTTATCTGACTCTCTCTCTCTCTCACACATTTTCCCTCTAATTCTCTCTATCTCACTTCTCTCTCCCTCCTTCCCTCCTTCCCTCTCTACTTATCTCTATCTCTCTCCCTCCATAATTCTCTCTCTACCTCTCCATCACTCCCTACCACTGTCTCTATTTCTCTCTACCTCACCTCTCTCTCAACCCCCCTCTCTCTCCCTCCATACTTCTCTCTCCCTCTCTTCTTCCCTGTCTACTCTCTATCTCCCAATCCCTCTCTCTACCTACTTCTACATCCATCAAACCTTACCACTCTCTCTCTACACCTCTCTATCTCACCTTTCTATCCCTCCATACCTCTCCCTCCCTCCCTCATTCCCTCTCTACTTCTCTCTATCTCTCCTCCCACTCTACCTCTCCTCTCCTTTATACTTATCTTTATCTCCTCTCTCCCTCTCTCTACCTACCTCTCCTTCCACCACTCTCTATTTCTCTCTATCTTACCTCTCTCTCCCTCACTACATATACCTCCCTCTCTAATTATCTATATCTCCCCTCTCCCTCTATACCTAGCTCTCCATCCATCACAACCTACCTCTCTCTCTCTCTATTACTCTATATCTCACCTCCCACTATCTCCATCCATACCTTTCCCTCTCCTTCCCTCTCTACCTACCTCTCCATCCATCAATCCCTAACACTCTCTCTACACCTCTCTATCTTGCTTCTCTCCCTCCCTCCCTCATTCCTTATCTACTTCTTTCTCTACCTCTCCTTCCCTTTCTAATTATCTTTATCTCCCCTAGCCTTGTCTCTCTCACTAGATGTCTCCCTACCAACCTTTTCCCTTATCTACTCTCTATCTCTCCTCTCCCTCCCTCTACCTCTCTCTCTCTCTCTCATTCTCTCTTACTCCTCCCTCACCCTCTTTCTCTCTCACTTTCTCCTCTCTATCTCACCATTCTCTCTTTCCCTCTCTATAACTCTTTCCTTCTCTATATGTCACCATTCTCTCTCTACTTATCTTTATCTCACCTATCCCTCTTTACATCTCCCTTCCCTCTCTCGCCCACCCTCCCTCCCTCCCTCTATCTCTATCTCTCTCTACTTCTCTCTATCTCACCTATCCCTCTCTACCCTCATATCCCCTCATCACTCCCTACCACACTCTCTCTATTGCTCTCTATCTCACCTCTCTCTCACCTCCCTCTCTCTCCCTCCATACATCTCCCTCTCCTTCCCTATCTACTCTCTATCTCTCTAATATCTCTCTACTGACCTCTCCATCCATCACTCCCTAGCACTATCTCTAAACCTCTCTATATGGCTTCTCTCCCTTCCTCTTTCTCTCTCTACTTATCTCTCTACCTCTCCTTTCTCTAATTATCTTTATCTCCCCTAGCCCTCTCTCACTCTCACTAGATGTCTCTTTCCCTACCTTTTCCCTTATCTACTCTCTATCTCTCCTCTCCCTCCCTCTACCTCTCTCTCTCCCTCTCTCTCACTCTTCCCTCACCCTCTTTCTCTCTCACTCTCTCCTCTCTATCTCACTATTCTATCTTTCCCTCTGTGTAACTCTCTCCTCTAAATGTCACCATTCTCTCTCTACTTATCTTTATCTCACCTATCCCTCTTTACCTCTCCTTTCCTCCCCTCTCTTGCCCACCCTCCCTCCTTCCCTCTATCTCTATCTCTCTCTACTCTCTATCTCACCTATCCCTCTCTACCTACATAGCCCTCTATAAATCCCTACCAAACTCTCTTTATTGCTCTCTACCTCACCTCTCTCTCACCTCCCTCTCTCTCCCTCCATACATCTCCCTTCATTTGTACTTCCTTATCTACTATTTGTATCATCTCTCTACATATCCTTCCCTCTCTACTTATCTTTATCTCCCCTTTCCCTCCCAACCTACCTCTCTGTCTCCCCCTCTTTCTCTCTCCCCCTATAAGGGTTGAGGGTGTAATATTTAGTGTTTAAGGTATATGGTTGAGGTTATAGGGTTAAGTGTATAGGGTATAGAGTATAGGGATTAGGGTTTAGGATATTAGGTAAAAAGTTGAGGGTATAAGGTATAGGGATGAGGGGTGAGGGTTTAAGGTATAGGGTTGAGGGTATAAGGTTAAGTGTATAGGGTATATGGATTATGGTTTAGGATATTGGGTATATAGTTGAGGGTATTGGGTTAAGGATATTAGGTTAAGGGTTGAGGGTTTAGGGTTTAGGATATATCTATAAGTTTAAGGGTTGAAGGTTGAGGGTATGAGGTTAAGTGTATAGGGTATAGGGATTAGGGTTTAGGGTTTAGGGTATAAGGTATAGGGTTAAGGATTGGGAGTGTAGGGTTTGTATTTTAAGTATAGGGTTGAGGGATAATGTTTAGGGTTTAGGGTATAAGGTTGAGGGTATAGGGATGAGGGTTGAGGGTGTAGGGTTTAGTGTTTAAGGTATAGGGTTGAGGGTTGAGGAATAGTGTTCAAGATTGAGGGTATAATGCTAAGTGTATAGGGTATAGGGATTAGGGTTTAGAATATTTGGTATAGGGTTGAGAGTATTGGATTTAGGATTGAGGTATAGAGTTTAGGGTTTAGTGTACAAGGTTGAATGCAGGGTTTAACATTTAAGTATAGCGTTGAGGGATGATGTTCAGGGGCTAGGTTATGAGGTTGAGGGTATAGGGTATAGGGATGAAGGTTGAAAGTGTAGGGTTTAAGGTATAGGGTTGAGGGTTGAGGTATAGTGTTCAAGGTTGAGGGTGTAGGGTTAAGTGTATAGGGAATAGGGATTAGGGTTTAGAATATTAGGTATAAGGTTGAGGTTATTGAGTTTAGGGTTGAGGGTTTAGGGTTCAAGGTTTAAGGTACAAGGTTTTATGTAGGGTTTAGCATTTAGTTATAGGATTAAGGGCTTAGGGATAATGTTTAGGGTATAGGGTATAGGGATGAGGATTGAGGGTGTAGAGTTTATGGTTGAAGGTATAGGGTTGAAGGTATAAGGTTATGTTTATAGGGTACATGGATTAGGGTTTAGGATATTAGGTATAGGGTTGAGGGTATTGGGTTGAAGGTTTAAGGTTAAGTTTATAGGGTATAGGGATTAGGGTTTAGGAGAGAGAGAGATGCCTAAGAGAGGGTGAGGGGGTGTGATGGAGAGATGAGAGAGATAAAGTATTCTCTAGTTAGGGTGGGAGGGAAATACTTGAGCGAGGGGGAGGAGGTGGAAGGGAGAGACTTGAGAGAGAGGGAGAGAGAGAAGGGGGGAGAGATAGAGAGAGATGGCCCACATTTCCTAGACCCATTTTTTCAAATAGGGCACTACATTGCCAATTTCACCAAATTGGCAAGCCAGTGGGCCAAATAGCTTGCCAAATTGGTGAAATTGGCAACCTAAATTTGCTTGTTTGAAAAAATGGGTCCAAGAAATGGGGTCTCTTGGTGATTGAGATCACTAGGAGATCCCATTTCTTGGACCCATTTTTTTAGAAATTGGCAATGTAGTAGTTTTTTTGAAAAAATGGATCCAAGAAATGAGGTCTCTTGGTGAACATCACCAGGAGACCCCATTTCTTGGACCCATTTTTTCAAACAGGCCACTACAATGCTAATTTCACAAAATTGGCAAGCGAGTGCACCCACTAGCTTGTCAATTTGGTGAAATTCGAAACCTAACTTGGCCTGTTTAAAAAAATGGGTCCAAGAAATGGGGTCTCCCGGTGATGTACATCACTAGGAGACCCCATTTCTTCGACCCATTTTTTCAAACAAGACACTACATTGTGAATTTCACTAAATGGGCAAGCTAGTGGGCGCACTTGCTTGCCAATTCAGTGAAATTGCAAACATAGTGGCTTATATGAAAAAATGGGTCCAAGAAATGGGGTCCAATTTTTTCATACAGGCCACTACATTGCCAATTTCACTGAATTAGTAAGCTAGTGCACCCACTAGCTTGCCAATTTGGTGAATTTGGCAACCTAACTTGTTGTATTTGAAAAAATGGGTCAAAGAAATGGGATCTCCTAGTGATTTAATGGGGTCTCCTAGTGATGTAAATCATTAGTAGACCCCATTTCTTAGACCCATTTTTTCAAACAGGCCACTACATTGCCAATTTCACTAAATTGGCAAGTCAATGCACCCACTAGCTTGCCCATTCGATAAAATTGGCAACCTAACTTAGCCTGTTTGAAAAAATATACCCAAGAAATGGTGTCTCCTAGTGATGTAAATCACCAAGATACCCAATTTCTTGGACCCACTTTTTCAAATAGGATACTACATTACCAATTTCATCAAATTGGCAAGCTACTCAGCCCACTAGCTTGCCAATTCAATGAAATTGACAACCTAACATGCCCTATTTGACAAAATGGGTCCAAGAAATGGGGTCTCTCAATGATGTAAATCATTGGGAGAACGCATTTATTGAAACCACTTTTTCAAACAAGTCACTACATTGCATATTTCACCGAATTGGCAAGCTACTGGGACCACTCGCTTGCCAATTCGGTGAAATTGGCAACCTAACTTGGCCTGTTTGAAAAAATGGGTCCAAGAAATGGGGTCTCCTGGTGATCATCACTAGGATACCCCATTTCTTGGACCCATTTATTCAAACAGGCCACTACATTGCCAATTTCACTGAAATGGCAAGCTAGTGGGACATTGCCAATTTCACCGAATTAGCAAGCTAATGAGACATTGCCAATTTCACCGAAATGGCAAGCTAGTGGGCCCACTAGCTTGCCAATATGATAAAATTGGTAATGTAGTTGCCTGTTTGAATAAATGGGTCCAAGAAATGGGGTCTCCTAGTGATGGGAGACCCCATTTCTTGGACGCATTTATTCAAATAGGCCAAGTTAGGTTGTCAATTTCACCAAATAGCAAGCTAGTGTGCCCAGTAGCTTGCCAATTCGATGAAATTGGAAACCTAACTTGACTTGTTTGAAAAAATGGGGTCTCCCATGATTTACATCACTAGGAGACACCATTTCTTGGACACATTTTTTCAGATAGACCACTACATTGCCAATTTCACTGAATTGGCAAGCCAATGCATCCACTAGCTTGCTAATTTGGTGAAATTGGCAACCTAACTTGGCCTTTCGAAAAGGTGGGTCTAAGAAATAGGGTCTCCCAGTGATGTAAATCACTGGAAGACCCCATCTCTTGGACCCTCTTTTTCAAATAGACCACTACATTGCCAATTTCACTAAATTGGAAAGCTAGTGCGCCCACTAGCTTTCTAATTTGGTGAAATTGGCAACCTAAGTTGTTCTATTTGAAAAAAGGGGTCCAATAAATGGGGTCTCTCAGTGGTTTACATCACTAGGAGACTCCATTTCTTGGATGCATTTTTCCAAATAGGCCAGTACACTGCAAATTTCACTGAATGGCAAGCTAGTGCGCCCACTAGCTTGCCAATTCGGTGAAATTGACAACTTAACTTGCCCTGTTTGAAGAAATGGGTCCAAGAAATGGGGTCTCCCAATGATTTAAATCATTGGAGTATGAAATTGGGTCTCCCAATGATTTAAATCATCGGGAGACCCCATTTCTTGGACTCACTTTTTCAAATAGGGCACTACATTGTCAATTTCACTAAGTTGGCAAGCTATTGGGCCCACTAGCTTGCTAATTCAATGAAATTGGAAAATCTAACTTGGCCTATTTGAAAAAATGGGTCCAAGAATGGGGTCTCTCGGTGATGTAAATCACTGGGAGACCCTATTTCTTGGATCCACATTTTCAAACAAGCCACTAAATTGCTAATTTCAATGAATTGGCAAGCTAGTAGGACCACTAGCTTGTCAATTTGATGAAATTGGCAACCTAACTTGGCTTGATTGAAAAAATGGGTGCAAGAAATGGGGTCTCCCATTGATGGCCACTACATTGCTAATTTCATTGAATTGGCAAGCCAATGCACCTGCTATCTTGAAAATTAAGTGAAATTGGGAACTTGACTTGGCTTGTTTGGAAAAATGGGTACAAGAAATGGGGTCTCTTGGTGATTTATGTCACCGAGAGACTCCATTTCTTTGGACTCATCAAGAGACCTTATTTCTTGGATTGATTTTTCTAAACAAGCCACTACATTAACAAATTCACCAAATTGGCAAGCAAGTGTGCCCACTAGCTTGCCAATTTGGTGAAATTGGCAACCTAACTTGTTCTATTGGTAAAAATGGGTCCAAGAAATGGGGTCTCCCGGTGATGTAAATCACCAGGAGACTCCATTTCTTGGACCCATGTTTTCAAATAGCCCACTACATTGTCAATTTCATTGAATTAGCATGCTACTACGCCCACTAGCTTGCCAATTTAGTGATGGGTCGAAGAAATGGGGTCTCCTAGTGATGTAAATCACTAGGAGACCCCATTTCTTGCACCCATTTTTCAAAATAGTCCAAGTTAAACCATCAACCCTTAATCCCTCAACCCTTAACCCTTAAACCCTAAAACCTCAACCGCTATACCCTCTACCTAAACATTGGACCCTCAACCCTAATTCTTCAACCATATTTACCCTCAACCCTAATCCATCAACCCTACACCCTCAACCCAATACCCTACACCATCATCCCTATAGGTCCTCAACCCTATACCCTTAATTCTCAATACTCTACCCTATACATTAGATCCTCAACCCTCATATATCTTTGTCCCTCCCTCCTCTTCTCTCCTTCTCTATATCTCACTTCTCCCTCCATGTGTCCATCCATGTGTCCATCCCTCTCTACCCTAAATTCTCAACCCTAAACAGTCAACCCATAAAACCATTAAACACTCTACCCTAAACCCTTAAACCCTCTACCCTCTACCCTCTACCCTCTACCCTAAACCCAGTACCCTCTACCCTCAACCCTAATCCTTCAACCCTTAAACCCAAGAAAACTCTCTACCCTAATACCTAAACCCTAAGAGGGAGTGGGAGAGAGTGAGAGTGATGGAGAGGAAGTCAAAGGGAGATAGTGAGAGATAGATAGAGGGAGTGAGAGAGAGTGGTAGGGATTGATTGAGCAAGAGGTACGTAGAAAGAGGGAGAGGGTAGATAGAGACAATTAGAGAGGGTAGGAGACAATGAGGGAGAGAGACATGATATGTATAGATAGAGAGAAATGGATAGGGGTTGAGGGTATAAATTTGATGGATTAGGGTGGAGGACCTATAGGGTATTGGGTCTCTACCCTCAACCTAATACCCTCTACCCTCAAACCTAATCCCTCAATCCTTAAAACCTTAAACCCAAGAAAACTCTCTACCCTAACTCCTAAACCCTAAGAGGGAGTGGGAGAGAGAGGTAGTGGGAGGGAGATATAGAAAGATAGATAGAGGGAGTGAGAGAGAGTGGTTGGGATTTATTGAGCAAGAGGTATGTAGAAAGAGGGAGAGGGTAGATAGAGACAATTAGATAGGGTAGGAGAGAGGGAGGGAGAGAGAGGTGAGATGTATAGGGTTGAGGGATTAGGGTGGAGGACCTATAGGGTTGATGATTTAGGGTATTGGGTTGAGGGTATAGGATTGAGGGATTAGGGTTGAGGGTAGAGGGTAGGAGGTTTAAGGGTTTAGGGTTAAAGGGTTTATTGTTGAGGGTTTAGGGTTGAGGGTTGAGAGTTTAGGTTATAGGTTTTAGGGTATATGGTTGAAGGATTAGGTTGAGGGTTGAGGGTGAGGGATTAAGGGTTGAGGGTTGAGAATTCAGGGTTGAAGCTTTAATGTATAGGGTAGAGGGTAGAGGGTAGATGGTTTGGTTTTTAATGGATGAGGGTTGAGGGTTTAAGGTTGAGGGTAAAGGATTGAGGGTATAGGGTTGAGGGATTAGGGTTTAAAGGTTGAGGGTAGAGGGTAGAGGGTAGAGGGTTGAGAATTTAAGGGTTGAGGGATTAAGGTTTTAGGGTTGAAGGTAGAGGTTTTAGGGTTTAGGGTATAGTTTTGAGGGTATATGGTTGAAGGATTATGGTTGAGGTTCTAACGTATAGGGTAGAGGGTATAGGGGTTGAGGGTTAAGGGTTAAAGGGTTGAGAGTTGAGGGAATAAGGGATGAGGGTTGAGGGTTCATTATATAGGGTTGAGGGTTGAAAAATGAGGGTTGAGGGTTTAATGTATAGGTTAGAGTGTGGAGAGTTTAAGGGTTGAGGGTTGAGGGTTTAAGGTAGAGGGTAGAGGATTGAGGGTATAGGGTTGAAGGATTAGGGTTGAGCATCCAATGTATAGGGTAGAGAGCATAGGCATTGAGGGATTAGGGTTTAAGGGTTGAGGGTTGAGGGTTGAGGGTTGAGGGTTGAGGGTAGAGGGTAGAGGGTTTAAGGGTTGAGGGATTAGGGTAGATAATTTACTTGGGTAGAGAGTTTACATCACTAGGAGATCCCATTTCTTGGATCCATTTTTTTCATATAGGCCACTACATTTTCAATTTCACTATATTGGCAAGCTGGTGTGCCCACTAGCCTGCCAATTTGGTAAAATTGGTAAAATAACTTGGTATTTTTGAAAAAAAAGGTCTAAGAAATGGGGTCTCCTAGTGATGTAACCAAGAAATGGGGTTCAGTGATGTAACCAAGAAATGAGACCCCATTTCTTGGTTACATCACTAGGAGACCCCATTTCTTCGACCCATTTTTTCAAATAGGCCAAGTTAGGTTTCCAATTTCATTGAATTGGTAAGCCAGTGTGCCTAGTAGCTTGCCAATTTAGTGAAATTGGAAACCTAACTTGGCCTGTTTGGAAAAATGGGTCCAAGAAATGGGGTCTCCTGGTAATGTAAACAAGAAAGGGGGTCTCATTTCTTGTTTACATCATTGGGAGACCCCATTTCTTGGACCTTTTTTTTCAAACAGACCAAGTTATGTTACCAATTTTATTGAATTGGCAAGCTAGTGGGCGCATTGGCTTGCCAATATAGTGAAATTGAAAATGAAGAGGGTTTAAGGGTTGAGGGTTGAGGGTTGAGGGTTTAAGGGTTGAGGGATTAGGGTAGATAATTTACTTGGGTAGAGAGTTTACATCACTGGGAGATCCCATTTCTTGGATCCATTTTTTTCAAACATGCCACTACATTTTCAATTTCACTGTATTGGCAAGCTAGTGTGCCCACTAGCTTGCCAATTTGGTAAAATTGGTAACATAACTTGGTCTTTTTGAAAAAAAAGGTCCAAGAAATGGGGTCTCCTAGTGATGTAACCAAGAAATGGGGTCCGGTGAGATAACCAAGAAATGAGACCCCATTTCTTGGTTACATCACCAGGAGACCCCATTTCTTCGACCCATTTTTTCAAATAGGCCAAGTTAGGTTTCCAATTTCATTGAATTGGTAAGCCAGTGTGCCTAGTAGCTTTCCAATTCAGTGAAATTGGAAACCTAACTTGGCTTATTTGAAAAAATGGGTCCAAGAAATGGGGTCTCCTAGTAATGTAAACAAGAAAGGGGGTCTCATTTCTTGTTTACATCATTGGGAGACCCCATTTCTTGGACCTTTTTTTTTCAAATAGACCAAGTTATGTTACCAATTTTATTGAATCGGCAAGCTAGTGGGCGCATTGGCTTGCCAATACAGTGAAATTGAAAATGTAGTGGCATGTTGGAAAAAATGGGTCTGAGAAATGGGGTCTCCCAGTGATGTAAACTCTCTACCCAAGCAAATTCTCTACCCTAATCCCTCAACCCTCAACCCTCAACCCTTAAACCCTAATCCCTCAATGCCTATACACTCTACCCTATACATTGGACACTTAACCCTAATCCTTCAACCCTATACCCTCAATCCTCTACCCTAAACCTTAAACCCTCAACCCTCAACCCTTAACCCTTAAGCTCTTTACACTCTAACGTATACATTAAACCCTAAACCCTCATCCCTTAATCCCTCAACCCTCAACCCTTAAACCCTTAACCCTTAAACCCTATGCCCTCTACCCTATACATTTGAACCTCAACCCTAATCCTTCAACTATATACCCTCAAACTTATACCCTAAACCCTAAACCCTCTACCTTCAACCCTAAAACCTTAATCCCACAAACCTTAAACCCTCAACCCTCTACCTTGTACCCTCAACCCTCAACTCTTAAAACCTAATCCCTCAACCCCTATACCTTCTACCCTATAAATTTCACCCCAACCCTATACCCTCAATCCTCTACCCTCAACCTTAAACCCTCAACCCTCATCCCTTAAAACCTAAACCCTCTACCCTCTATCCTCTATCGTATACATTAAACCCTCAACCCTCAATTCTCAACCCTCAACCCTTAATCCCTCAACCCTCAACCCTTAAACCATTAACCCTCAAACCCTAACCCTCTACCCTATACATTGGACCCTCAACCTAATCCTTCAACCATATACCCTAAACCCTCTACCCTCTACCCTCAACCTTCAACCCTAACCCTTTAACCCTAAACCCTTAAACCTTCTACCCTCTACCCTCAACGAAATAACCTCTACCCTCAACCCTCATCCCTCAACTCTATACCCTCAACCCAATACCATAAATCATCAACCCTATAGGTCCTCCACCCTAATCCCTCAACCCTATACCATCAATCCCTATCCCTTTCTCTCTATATATACATCTCACCTCTTTCTCCCTCCCTCTCTCCTACCCTATCTAATTGTCTCTATCTACTCTCTCCCTCATTCTACTTATCTCTTTCTCAATCAATCCCTACCCCTCTCTCACTCCCTCTATCTATCTTTCTCTATCTTGCTCCCATTACCTCTACATCACTACCTCTCTCTCCCACTCCCTCTTAGTGTTTAGGGTTTAGGGTAGAGAGTTTTCCTAGGTTTAAGGTTTTAAGGGTTGAGGGATTATGGTTGAGGGTAAAGGGTATTAGGTTGAGGGTAGAGACCCAATACACTATGGGTCCTCCACCCTAATCCCTTAAAACTTTACCCTCAACCCCTATCTCTTTCTATCTATACATCTCATCTCTCTCCCTCACTCTCTCCTACCCTCTCTAATTGTCTCTATCTACCCTCTCCCTCTTTCTATGTACCTCTTGCTCAATCAATCCCTACCACTCTCTCTCTCTCCATCTATCTATCTCTCTGTATCTCCCTCCCACTACATCTCCATCACTCCCTCTCTCTCCCACTCCCTCGGTTTAAGGATTAGGGTTTAGATATTAGCGTAGAGATTTTTCTCAGGTTTAAGGGCTTAAGGGTTGAGGGTAGAGGGTATTAGGTCGAAGGTAGAGGGTTTAAGGGTTTAGGGTTTAGGTTTGTGTGTTTAAGGGTTTAAGGGTTTAAGGGTTGAGGGATTAGGGTAGAGAGGGATGGATGGATGGTAGAGATGGATGGATGGATGGAGAGATGGAGAGAGAAGGAGAAAATAGGAGGGAGGGACAAAGATATATGAGGGTTGAGGATCCATTGTATAGGGTAGAGGGTTGAGGACCTATACGGTTGATAGTTTAGGGTATTAGGTTGAGGGTATAAGGTTGAGGGATTACAGTTGAGGGTACATATGGTTGAAGGATTAGGGTTGAGGGTCCAATGTATAGGGTAGAGGGTATAACAGTTGAGGGTTTAGGGTTTAAGGGTTGAGGGTTTAACTTAGAATATTTTAAAAAATGGGTCCAAGAAATGGGGTATGTCAGTGATTTACATCACTAGGAGACCCCATTTCTTTGACCCATTTTTTCAAATAGGCCACTACATTGCTAATTTCATTGAATTGGAAAGCTAGTGGACCCACTAGCTTATTAATTCATGAAATTATTAACATAACTTGGCCTATTTAAAAAAATGGGTCCAAGAAATGGGGTCTCCCAGTGATTTACATAGACCTAAGAGATATACCTAAGAGTGAGTGAGATAGAGTCTTGAGAAGGTTTAGGGTTTGAGGGAGAGAGGGATACCTGGAGAGAGAGTGTTATATAAATAGAGTGGAAGGGAGAGACTTGAGAGAGGGGGAGGGGTGGGAGGGAGAGACCAGAGAGAGAGAGTTTTCTAGTTAGGGTGAGAGGGAGAGAGAGGGAGTGAGAGAGAGAGAGAGAACTAAGAGAGGGTGAGGGGTGTGAGGGAGAGACCTGAGAGAGGGAAAGAGAAGGAGAGAGAGAGAGAGATAGAGTTCTCTAGTTAGGGTGGAAGGGAGAGACTTGAGATAGGGGGATGGGTGGGTGGGAGAGACCTAAGAGAGAGAGTTCTCTAGTTAGGGTAGGAGGGACAAACTTGAGAGAGGGGGAGGGGTTGGAGGGAGAGACATGATAGAGAGAGAGAGAGTTCTCTAGTTAGGGTGGGAGGGAGATACTTGAGAGAGGGAGACTTGAGAGAGAGGGAGAGGGAAATGGGGAGAGAGAGAGAGAGAGAGAGAGAGGGTGTGAGAGAGAGAGATACCTAATAGAGAGAGATATATATATAAGAGAGAGGGGGTGGGAGGGATAGAATTGAGAGAGAGGGGGAGACAGAGGGAGTGGGAGAGAGGGGTTTGGACCTAAAGCATAAGCCATAAACCATAAATTCTAAAACCTAAATAGTAAAACCTAAATCTTAAACCCTAAACCCTAAACCCTAAAGCTTAAAGCATAAATCCTAAATAGAGAGAGGGAGACATAATAGTGAGATAGAGAGTAGAGAAGGAAGGAGAGAGAGAGAAAGATAGGGAAGGGTGAGAGAGAAATCTATTGGGAAGGATTAAGGCTGGGAGATCAAGAGAGATGGAAAGATAGGGAGAGAGGAAGAGAGAGAAAGAGAGAGGGAAGGAGGGAGGGATAGGTAGATATGGAGAGAGATAGAAACAAAGAGAGAAGGAGGAAGGTTGGGATATTGAGAGAGAGGGAGAGAGATGGAAGGAGGAAGGGAGAGGTAGATATGGAGAGAGGGAGAGATAGAGAGAATTTTATAAGGAAGGAGAGATATGATTGAGGGTTGAGGGTATTGGGTTTAGGATTGAGAGTTTAGGGTACAAGATTGAATGTAGGGCTTAGCTTTAAGTTTATGGTTGAGGGTGTAGGGTTTAGGGTATATGGATTAGGATTTATGATATTTCGTATAGGGTTTGGGAGATTGAGAGAGAGGGTGAGAGGGAGAGAGGGAGAAGTAGAGAGTGAATGAGAGAGAGGTGATAGAGAGAGGTAGAGAGTGAAGGAGGAAGGTGGAGAGATTGAGAGAGAGGAGGGAGGGAGAGAGAGAATTAGAGAGGGAAGGTGGGTAGGAGAAAGTGGAAGATAGAGAATATTAGAGAGGGAAAGAGGGAGGGAGGGAGGGAGAGAGAGGTGAGATGGAGAGAGGAGGGATGGAGGGAGAGAGAGGTGAGATGGAGAGAGGAGGAAGGGAGGGAGAGAGAGAATTGTGCTTGATAAATATTAAAGAGGGAAGGAGAGAGTGAAAGAGAGAAAGATGGGAGAGAGAGAGAGAGAGAGGGAAGGATGGAGGGAGAGGTAGAGATGGAGAGAGGGAGATAGATAGAAGTATATAGGGAAGGAGAGATAGAGTGGAGATTAAATGAGAGAGAGAAAGAGGAGGAAAATTAGGAGATTGAGAGAGAGGGAGAGAGAGAAGGATGGAGGGAGATGTGGAGATTGAGAGAAAGAGATAGAGATAATTATATATAGAAGAGGAGAGATATATTTGGGGATGAGGGAGGGAGAAGTAGAGATATATATATAGAGATTGAGAGTCAAGGAGGGAGAGAGAGGTGGTAAAGAGAAAGGTGATATAAAGAGAGGAGGGAGGGAAGTGAGATAGAGAGAATGAGAGAGGGAGAGAGGGGGTAAGGAGTAAGGTGGAGAGATTGAGAGAGATGAGGGAGGGAGATAGAGTGAGGTAGAGAGGGATAGGTTAGATAGAGAGAAGTAGAGATGGAAGGTGGGTGGGAGGAGGGAAGAGAGAGATGTGAGATCAATAGAGAGAGAGGTGATATACACACACAAATATATATATA
>VDFB02047230.1:565324315-565424055 GCA_007258455.2 Sequoia sempervirens
ATAATAGAGGTAGGTCTATTGTTAGTTTACTGAATAGAAGAAATTCACACTATTTTTTATGTATTCAACTGAGTTCAAGCAAAGGCTAATAACTCTAAGATAGCCTTATGAGCTATGGTGTGGAAGGATTCTTACTGTCAAGTATTTCAAGGTATTTGCAAGAAAATGTTATATCAAAATAGACAGAGAGAATTCAGGAATTTTTGATGCAAGATGTGATAAGGGTATTTTCCATGGATACTCTACTAGAAGCAAAGCTTATAGATGTTTCAATAAAAGGTTGAGAAAGATTATTGAGAGCTCAAATGTCAAGGTTGATGAAGCACTAAAGAATTCAATTGAAGTTGATGGATATGTATCAAATGAACTTGATTGTAGAGAAGTTGAAGAAGCTGTTGAAGAACAAGAAAAGTAGAATGAAGAAGAAGAAGTTCTAGTGGTGTCCCCAAAGACACCTAAATATGTGAAAAATAATCATTCTAAAGAAAATATAATTAAAGACAAGAGAAAAGGAGTATTGAAAAGAAGCAGAGTTGTTGTTGCTACTGAAATAAATCTATGTTTACTTTCTATAGTTGAACCTAAGACAACAAGTGAAACATTTAAAGATGAGCATTGGATGAAAGAAATGGAAGAAGAACTTATGTAGATTGAGAAAAATCAAACCTAGGAATTGGTTCTTGGATCAAGAGATAAAAACATAACTAGATCAAAATGGGTATTCAAAAACAAATTAAATGAAAATGGAGGACTGGTCAAAAATAAAGCAAGGCTTGTGTGGAAGGGTTACTCACAAGTAGAAGGTATAGAATTTTAAGAGACTTTTTCTCTAGTGGCTAGGATGGAAGCTATCATAATGTTTTTGGCTTGTATTTCTCATAAAGATTTTAAAGTTTATCAAATGGATGTAAAGTCCATTGATTTCAAAAGTTAGTCTTAAGATGATCATATGATTTTCATTGATAAGATCTTCATGGATGCTTCATGCTTATGCTTCAGGAGTTGAGAAGTTGGTCATCATGTCATTATAGATGGTATTTGTTGATTGGAAGTGTTGAAATGATTGGAAGTTACATTCATGATGTAAAGTTAAAGGTTGTAGTAGTAGCTTGAGTTGTCATCATACCGTAGGGTTCACATGCAGTATGATCAACATTTAGTTCTTGATGTTTACCATGTGTCTGAAAGTATTGCTTCAGTAGTTGCTTCATAATATGCAAAGATGCTTCTTGATATTCAAGTCATTCAATCAATTTTCTCAAGTCATTCAAGAAATCAAAACTTTAATGTATCAAAGCTTCAAGGTTCTTCAAAGTGTATAAAAACTTCAAAGCATAGTTTTAGATCATCAAATCTTCAAAGGATCAAAGAGTATAAAAGCTTCAAACCCTAATCTAAAAAACCCTAAGGTTTCTAAGTTTATGTCATTTTACATGGGTTTAAATTCCAAATAAACTTTCATTTTTATTGAATAGTGAGTTGGTAGTAAATGTTAAAAGTCACTTAAATAATCAATTGAGGGTTTAATCTCATTATTCAACAAACACCTTTTATAAAGGAACATATTAGGAAGGTTAAGGTTTTTGATTAATATGTTTAAATAAATATCAACAAATTTCTTTAAAAGTTGATCTTGGAGGAAAGTTAAGATCAATGACTATGATTTAAACTTCACAATGGTTACTTTCCAATTGTTGAATTCAACAGGAGGTAGAACGCCAAGCTTATCGTTCCAACTTTCTTTCTATTTTGAATGCGAAAGGTTAATAGATATATGTGGATTATGTGATGGGTGCTAAAATTTGATGAATTCCTTTTTTTCTTTTGGCATGGAGTGGGTATTTATAGTGTATAACATCGAAGAAATTAGTTTTTAGTTTTTGATGATAAAGCTTCTAATTTGAAGAATGATAAATACAAAATGAAATGCAAGATTCAAAATGGTTCCAAGGGTACTAATTAGTTCAATATATGAAAGGAGTGAGAGCCTTGATGGAATATGAAAAGGAGGATAAATGACCTATGCTAGCATCAATTTAAAAAGCTATTGAAGTTAATGTATGATAAATTTGGATGTTGTTGAATATGAAAAATAAAGGTTAGGTATTTTCCTTTGAACATTGAATTAATCTTGGTGTTAAGGGTATTCAAGACTAATATGCTGAGAAAGTAGAGTATACAATAAAAAAAAAAAACTTGAATAAAGTGCATATATGGTCCATCTATGTGACTGTGACATGAATATGGCCTTGGTGTCTAAAATGGTATTAAGGTTGTGATTTGGAAAACATGAAATGTAATTGAAGATTGTGTTATAATGACTCTATCAAGTTAATGTTGAAAGAGATAGTAAAAAGGAGATTAAATGGATTGAGAATGTGATGGAAATTAGGGAATAAGTTTTTCATTACACAAACTAATGAAAATCTCAATGTGTTTGTAGATTGTTGGTATATTGAGACAAGGTAAAGTTCTATTTGAGACAATAATTGTAGAGCAAGTGCAAAAGGTTTGTCTTTAGTTTATAGTGGGATATGGTATTGAATTTATTAGTGCATCTAGATAGTATGTGAGATTGTAGAGTTGTGTTGTTTATCAGATTGGTGTTAAAAGGCTAAGATAACTAAAGAAAAACATTGATGAATATTTTTCTTTATCACTGGTTTGAGGTGAAATAGAGAAACCCTTTGTAATTTACTTTTTTTTATTCAAATTGGAGTTGAGTTGTCAGTGAGACATGTTCAACCAGTAAGGCTTGTATTGATAGTGAGGCATGATGAACAACCAATGAGGCTTATTATGTTGTTAGCGAGACACACAAATTGTATTCAACAAAGTTTTAGATAGAATATCCTAATAAAGCATTGATTAAAGTGTGGTTTTTTCACCCTATTGAGTGTTTTTCCACTCAAAATATTTGGTGTCTTATCTCTCTTTGATATTGTATGGTTTTGAATTCCTAATTTTCATATCATATTGTAATTTGCATAGCTCTAGGTTTTTGATGAAACGTAGTATCCAAGTTTTTTTGGTGTGAACAAGGAGTTCAAGAATTTGGGATTGATTTTATCTAGCCACTGATTCACCTTCCCTCTTAGTGGTCCTATAATCCAACAAGTGGTATTAGATTTGTAGGATTCCCTATAAAATTTTAATCAAATTGGGGTTGATCTTGGTGGTGTACAATGGAAAAAAGAAAAAGAAATAAAGGAAAAAGAAATACTTAGTAGAGCACTAAACGAAAAGCACTAGTTGAATCAAATACAAAGAATGATGGAGAAGAAGTTATAAACAATGAATCACAAATGGAAGTGTATCCTATACCTAGAGTACCTTGGTTCGAAGGCAACAATTTTATTCTTTGGAAACTTAGGATGGAGACTTATCTATCTTCCTTAGGATTTGTTGTGTGGATAGAAATAGAGAAAGGTTATACAATATCTTCAATGTTTCCTTCTACTATTAATGAGAAGAAGGCTCTTGAATTCAATTCTAGGGCCATGGATGCTATTTTTAGTGGTTTTCCAAATGAGATCATTACAAAAGTTATGTATTGTAAGGATGCAAAGGAAATTCTAGATAAACTAATTTATATGTATGAAAGTGATGAGTTGCTAAAAAATACACCCTTGTAGATTGATATAGGATGTGATTCATTTGAGAGAGAAGAAGACTGCTCTGTGAGAGATTATGAACAAGAGTTAGATGAAAATGAATGTGAGTTTGATCTTGAAGGTGAACTTACTTGTGCTCTTGGTGAGATTGAAAAACTCAAAGTGGAGAATCAAAGACTAAGGTTGCAGCTTCAGGAAGAAGAAAAGAGCCTAAAGTTAAGGTACTTTTGGCTTTTTAAGAAGCAAAGAAACTGGTAATAGATTGAAAGGGTCAAGTTGCAGAAGGAAAGAAAATAGAAGAAGTCAACAAACAACTTAAGGAAAAAGTGGCTGATTGTGAAAGTATGAATCAGAGATGGTTTCTTTGAAAAGTGAATTAGGAGAAGCTTCTTCCAAGTTGCACAAACACTTCAATCTAGAAAGATAACTATTTTTTTTTTTTTTGAGATGTTAAGAAAGAAAAAACATCATAAGTATACTACTAGATTAGGTTTTGAAGAAGGGAAGAGTTCTTAGTTTAGAGAAACACCAAGGAAGAAAATAGATCTAAAGTATTCTAATGTTCCTAAGGCTAAATACTGTTGGATGTTGTGGTTGTGTTGCTGATATTTGGTTGTCATTAATGTCAACACTACTAGCATTATTGTATTGGAGGCTATATATGTCGAGGATATTGAGAAAATTGTTGAAGGAAGAGTTACAAAGTTTTTGGTTGCTAGTGGAATAGTGAAGGTCATGAAGGTGTTTTTTTCTATACATTGAAGATCAGTTGTTGTGGACTAAAGGATTTATTGCTGAAAGTATCTAGTTCATCTACTAGAAGTTTCAGAGGTCCACGTGAGGATTTGATCGTGCTATGAATAGTTGTGTTTTAATAGTGTTTATGTGGGTTCTGTCAGTGTTCCTAATTGAAGATTATGTGATTCTGATAATTTTTGTTGTTGTAGATGCTTCTAGATCATTCTCTATTCTTGTTGTACGTCCGCATTGATTGGATTGCTCATGGTTCAATATTTTTCAAGTGTATGTTTGGGTTTTCATGTTCCTAGCAGACATAATGGTTGTAACATGTTGTGGATCCTTGAAGATCAAAAGTTGAATGTTTGGAATGCTTGAAGATAATGTTTTGGGTCACACCATAACATTAGCTGATGGTGTTTGATCCACAATAAATTTATTTGTAAATTTGGGCCGACATTGAAAATATGTTTTATATTTCTGGCTGACTAAGTTGTTGATGTATTTCATGTTGCTGATATAAGAGTAGTTGTTTGAGAGAAGTTAGTGTGTGTGAAAGAAAAATAAATTGAAAGAAAGAGAAAGTGCACAAACATTGATCTAATCATAAGATTGCAGAGCAAAGTGAGAAGAAGGGTCAGTGAAGTGTGAAGAATTTTTTTGTGCTTAACTAAAACTGTAATAAGGCTTATGTAGAAGCTATTTTCTCACTTCACACCCTGTGGATCTAATCCAAATTAATGTGTATTGTTGGGTAGTGAGCCTTCTTTTATTTGAGTAGTGAGCTCTAGGTAGTGTTCCTAAATGCATGTTCATTCCCATTATTATTTTTCATTATATTTTTAACAGGGTATAATATTTTGGACTAACATCCACCATGGTTTTCCCCTAACAGGGTTTCCACATAAAAAATTTGGTGTTCCCCGTGCTTTTGATGTGTTGATTATTTATGGTTTATTGTTCATTCATCAGATCTGAGGTTAAGATAAGTAAAGTTTGGAAATTTTAAATATTTTGTGACAACTTATTCACCCCCCTCTCAGTTGGTTGTCCTTGTTTTGCCAACAATTGGTATCATAGAAGGTTCCTCTGAAGAAGTTTAAATGCTTAAAGTGATTCGATATTGCATCATACAAGAAGGGAAACCCTAGATTGGATGGAACCAACTACTCATTGTGGAAAACTAGGATGGAGTGTCATTTGAGGTGTATTGGAGAACCCTTCTGGAAGATTACAAAAAATTGATATGTTATTCCTCTGAATGGTCCTTCCACTACTGATGAGATTAAAGAGGCCAAGAATAATTTCAGGGCTGTGGAAGCTTTGTTGAGTGCTCTAACAAATTCAAAAATGAAAAATGTGATAGGTCTGAAGATAGCTCATGAGATTTGGACAAAGTTGGAAACATTGTATGAAGGAGATGTACATGTGAAGTTGGATAAGCTACAAAGTTTGAAAGATAAGTATGAAAATTTGGAGATGGGTGAAGATGAAAATATCTCTTTTTTTATGCAGATAGTAAATGAACTAGTGATGGGTATTAGATGTGTTGGTGGTACTGATAGAGAGAGGGATTGGAGGAATCACTCACTGATTCCTGCTCTAGGCCTTTCCTTATTAGACCTCCTTGGTGCTTTGCTTCACCAATATAACCTATATGTTCCTACACATGACTAGGAACCCCTAGTTTGTCTGACCAACCCCTCTTCTACCACAAACTCCAACCACCAAGTTCACCTTGGTTCATTTCCACAACTCTTCCTTAACCTTTACACCATACTAAAGGCCAATCTTCCTCAACACTCCATTTACTCTTGCAGGGGTGATGAAATGTACTGAAAAGCTTCAAACTATCCTCCAAAGATGTTTGAACATCCCCCAAGATTTCAACTTCCCATCGCTTGCAAGAAACCTACTCCTAGGGTTTGGAAGGCTAGTAGCCTTTGAGCCCCTATTAGCTCTCCTACACCAACAAAACTGGTTATAAATCACAAAATTAAAAAGGACTTCCCATTATTTTCTCAAGGTTCTTGATTCATAAGGTTAACACTCAAGTATTTTTGAGGTTTCAGCATTCTACTATCCGTACAAAGCCATTGCTTGAATTAGAGCAAAAACTAGGGTTTTTTAAGCCTTTCCTGGCAGTTTGCAAACTACCAATTGGTTTACACACCAAATGAATAGTTGGAACCTTCTCCTTCATGTAGTAACTAGATAATACACCACCCTAACTCCTCCCATAAGGAAATCATCCAAATCTGATCACCCTTGGAAGAAAAGTGACCTGCACAACAACTTTTCCCAGCCGGACCTGCACTGGCTCGCCTAGGGCATCAAAATGCTAGCACTTCCTACAACCACACAAACCCTACCAAATAATATATGTACAAGCATGGAGCTAGGGTACATTTCCCAAAAATCCGTACAGTTTGTATGGTGGGAAGGTGCTCTAAGCCTCCATTTATTCAACATTACCTGTTTCAGGCCAGTAAGTAGAGGAAACCAAGAATATTTACAAAAAGAAAGAAAGATAGATAATCAAAGCTACCAAATGGTACTCAAAGATTGCTATAAACCTACACTACATCCTCCATTAATGACAGAAACATATCTAATCCATTTTAGCACTGTTAATAAGCAAAAATAAAAAAAAATGGAACAAAACACTATTTTTCTTAGATTTCCAACCAAAAATTTCGTACAAATGAACTTCCAACCCCACACAAAGGTTGAGGCAACCTTTAAATATGCTTACCAAATATTTATTCATCAGATGGGCACCTTTTGGCCGCTCAAACTCAAAAAGAGCCTTATTTTGCAAAAAATGTCAACAATTGCAAAAATTTCCAGACTTCAACATTAGACTAAAACTTGCTATTCCTCACCTAAGGTCAACATGACCTTTATTTGAAAACATAGAAAACAACTAAAGTTCCATGAAGGAAAACATCTAAACCATCAATTCACTCTTGAGCTCCTGGTGTTGCCTAGGTGCTCCTGCACCATTCTCCCCCTCTCAGCTCAAGCGCTAAGGATTGGAAGGAGAGATTAGTGATTCATCAATGCCTTGCTTCTTAAAGTTCGCTTCTTCTACCCAGGTAGCTTCAGATTCATGCTTGTTCATCCAGTTGACAAGATGCTCCTTGTACACCCTATGTCTTGTAGCCTTCTTCACTCTTGACTCCAAGATTTTCTCTGCTTGTAGCTTGTCTAGAGTTGGTAGAGTCATGTTGCTAACATCCTTGAATATCTCACTACTATTCTAATCCATGTTAGTGACTTTCCCCTTATACTTGATCAGATCAGCCACATTAAACACTGGAGATATGCCTAGGTCTGCTGGTAATTCCACCTTGTAAGCATTCTTTCCATACTTGGATAATACCCTACATGGTCCCACTCTTTTCATCTAGATTTTGGTTGACATCCCCTTCTGCAATCTGGATTTGTTAAGGTGGACCATGACATAGTCCCCTACTGCAAATTGTACATCCTTCCTTGACAAATCAACTTTCTCCTTCAACTTTGGGTTGCTGTTGTAACTGTTTTCTTGACCTACTCCTGAATCTCTTTCATGGTCTGAGTGAAGTCTTCTGCATGTCCACTCCTATTCTCCATAGATCCAAGGTCTCTGAGCTCACAAATTCCTCTTGGGTGCATTCCATACACAACCTCAAAAGGACTTCTCCCTGTGGTTTTGTTTACACTGTCATTATAGGCATATTCAACTTGGGAAATAACCATATCCCATGTCTGTCCATACTCCTTGGTTAGACACCTTAAAAGATTACCCAACACTCTGTTAACCACCTCTGTTTGACCATCAGTCTGAGGATGGTAAGCTGATCCAAATGACAGATTTGTTCCCAATCTGCTCCATACAGTCTTCCAAAAATGACTCATGAACTTCACATCTCTGTTTGAAACGATGCTTAGAGGCAATCCATGGATCCTCACAACCTCCTTGAAGAAAAAATGAGCTATATAGCTTGTATCATGAGTAGTTTTGCTGGGAATAAAATGACTCATCTTACTAAATATGTCTACCACAACATAAACACTGTCAAAACCAGTCTTGGTCTTAGGAAGACCTACCACAAAATCCATGCTCACACACTCCCATGGTCTGTTAGGAATGGGCAGGGGTTGATATAAACCAATATTGCTAGCTCCTCCCTTAGCTTTCATGCACACAACACACTATTCCACATACCTTCTAACATCTCTTGCCAACTTAGGCCAATAATAGAACCTTTACACTAGTTCTAAAGTCTTATTGATGCCAAAATTCCCACTAAGACTTCCATTATGCTTTTCTTGAATCATATTTTCCCTCATGGACCCTCTTGGAACACATAACTGATTACCCTTAAATAACAGTCCATTTTGCAATGTATACTCAGAATATTGGCTATGAAAATGATTCTCAAAATCAGCACATACCTTCTAAGCCTCTGAGAAGTCCTCATCTTCACCATAGAGGTCTTTGAAACTCTCTAATCCAATGCTCTTTAGCTGTATCTCTTGCACTGTCAACAACCTTCTACTTAATGCATCTGCAACCTTGTTCATTTGTCCTTTCTTGTGCTTGATGGTAAAAGTAAAAGCTTGGATGTATTCCATCCATTTCAAATTCCTATTACTCAACTTCTCTTGGGTGTTGATATAACTAAGTGCCTGGTTATCAGTAAAGACCACAAACTCTTTGGGCAAAAGATAATGCCTCCACTTCCTAAGGGACTGCACTAAAGCATATAACTCTAGATCATAAGTAGAGTACTTTTTCTTGGCTTCATTGAGCTTTTCACTAAAGAAGGCCACAGGCCTACCTTCTTGACTAAGTACTCCTCCTACTGCTACTCCACTTGCATCACACTCAATTGTGAACAACTTGTCAAAACTAGGCAATAATAGAATAGGTTGAGTTGCCACTTCTTGTTTCAGTTTCTCAAACCCTTTATCAGCCTCTTGAGTCCACTTAAACTTTGTTTTTAGACCACCTTTGATAGTATCTAGGACTGGTGCACATATACCACTAAAGTTCCTTATGAATTTTCTATAAAGTTGGGCTAATCCATGAAAACTCCTTACCTCTATTGTTGTGGTTGGTGTAGGCCAATTTAGGATGGCTTCCACCTTGCTTGGGTCCATCTTTAATGAGTCTTTGGACACTACAAAACCTAGATACACAAGCTCTTGCTTAAATAACTCACATTTCTCAAGATTGATTGCCAACTTTTCCACTTGCAACCTTATAAGAACCATCTCAACATGCTTGAAGTGTTCTTCTGTTGTCTTATTGAAAATCAGTATGTCATCAAGATATACTACCACAAAGATCCCTGTGAAATCCTTAAGCACTTCATTCATGAGTCTCATGAATGTGCTAGGGGCATTTGAGAGGCCAAATGGCATCACTTTCCACTCATATAACCCATCATTTGTCTTAAAATCTATCTTCCACTCATCACCATCCTTAATCCTGATCTGATTGTAGCCACTCTTGAGATCCAACTTTGTGAAGAACTGAGCACCTCCAAGACAATCCATCAGGTCTTCAATTCTAGGAATAGGAAACCTATACCTGATGGTGATCCTATTTATTACCCTAGAATCAGTACAAAGTCTTCACTTACCTCCTTTCTTGGTTGCTAAAACCATTGGCACTGCACATGGGCTGATGCTCTTTTGAATCAATCCTTGTTCCAATAATTCTTGCACTTGCCTAGCTACCTCTAGGTTTTGCTTAGGTGTAATTTTGTATGTTGCTTTGTTAGGAAATGAGGCTCCAGGTATGAAGTCTATTTGATGACTTATTGCTCTCTTTGGTGGTAAAGTTGCAGGTGTTCCATCACTAACTATGCTCTTGTACTTATCAAGCAACCTTTGGACTGCTTCTGGTAAGACTGTCTTTTCAGCCTTTTCTTCCTCTTTGGACTGCATCATGATCACATATCCTTCATTCCCTTGGTGTAGGTTGGTAAGAAACTCCTTATCACTGCTCAACATGATGTTTGGTGCCTTTGACTGTCCTTCATCCTCTTCTAACAGTGACTGCACTTTGAAGGTTCTTCCATCCTTTTTGAATGAAATGGTATTCTCTTTCCCATCATACATAACACTTCAGTCATACTGCCATGGTCTGTCCAATAGTAGATGGCATGCATCCATGGGTAATACATCACAAACTAGCTTATCTTTATATCCTCCAATTGAAAATTCCACCATTACTTGCTCATTAACCAAAACACTCTGCCCTTTGTTCAACCATGTGACCTTGTAGGGGTTATTGTGGGGTACCTTCTCCAATTTCAGCTTAGTTACTACCTCCTCTGATATTATATTGTCTATTGAACCTGAATCTACAATGACTTTGCACACTTTTCGAAGTATCTTGCACCTTACTCTAAAAAGAGCTCTTCTTTGTTTAGGTTCCTCTTTGACTGGCTGCCTGATCAAAACTCTGTTAAACATCAGATTCTCTCCAATTTCAGATTCTATATGACTAATCTCAGTTTCCTTAGGACTCATGGTGTCCTCTTGTGCATAGGCCACTCTCTTTTCATTGCTTGATGAGGAAGCTTTCTTCGGGCATCTATAAGCAGGGTGACCTAGTTGGTTGCAATGGTAACACTTCATATTTGCAAAATAAGAGTTGCTCCTGCCTGCTCCTCTTCCTCTATTTGAACCTCCTTGAGGTCCTCTTCCTCTATTAAATCCTCCTCTTGAAGATGTTTCACCTCCATGCTCAGTGAGTTTTGCTTCTCCATGATTCCTTTGATCACTGCCTCTTCCTTGGTAGCCACCATGCTGTCCTCTTTGATCTCTTTGATCTCTACCTTTGTCTCTGCCCTTAGAAGACTGATCTTGATAGACAATTGATAACATTGGTGTACTGTCTTGGGACTTAGTAAATCCATTTCCTCTTGGATATTCCACTTCAAACCATTGAGATACCTAGCCACTTTGAGACTCTCATCCTCTGTCACATTAGATCTCATACAAAGCTTTTGAAACTCTTTAGTATAAGTGTTTACATCTTGGTCTTTCTGCCTCAGACTTTGCCTCTTCTTGTGTAATTAAATCTCATAGTCATCTGGTATGTAGGCTTCTTTTACCTTAGCAACCATTCCTTTCCAAGTTGATATGGGTTGTTTGCCTTCTTTTTCCCTCTCAGTTTGAATGAACTTCCACCATGTCAAGGCTAATCCTCTCAATCTTGACTTAGCCACCTTCACCTTCTGTGCTTCAGTGACTCCATCACATTCAAAATGATTCTCCATGCCTTCTATCCAATCCATGACTAGGTGTGCTTCCATCTTTCCACTAAAAAGTGGTATACCTTCAAGTGCTTTTCCAATCAAGGCTTTCAATGCCTTCAAGAAAGGCTCCTCCTTCAAAATAGGGTCAGGTTCAGGGGTCTTATCTTCCTCTACAACCTCTTCTTATTTTGGTATTCTTCCCTCAAACTATGCACTCCTCATTGCTGCCTCAAGCTAGGCTATCCTTTCCCTCAATTACCTATTATCTTCCTCCTGCTCTTCAACCATCTTGTCCAATTGTGCATTTTTCACCATGATGGTAGTATCACTTGACTCAACCTCTGACATATATTACTCTTTCCCAAATCTTTTGCTTGCTCTGATACCAATTTGATAGGGAGAGGGATTAGAGGAATCACTCACTGATTCCTGCTCTGGGCCTTTCCTTATTAGACCTCCTTGGTGCTTTGCTTCACCAATCTAACCTATAGGTTCCTACAAATGACTAGGAACCCCTGGTTTGTCTGACCAACCCCTCTTCTACCATAAACTCCAACCACCAAGTTCACCTTGGTTCATTTCCACAACTCTTCCTTAACCTTTACACCATACTAAAGGCCAATCTTCCTCAACACTCTATTTACTCTTGCAAGGGTGATGAAATGTCCTAAAATGCTTCAAACTATCCTCCAAAGATGTCTGAACATCCCCCAAGATTTCAACTTCCCATCGCTTGGAAGAAACCTACTCCTAGGGTTTGGAAGGCTAGTAGCCTTTGAGCCCCTATTAGCTCTCCTACACCAACAAAACTGGTTATAACTCACAAAATTCAAAAGGACTTCCCATTATTTTCTCAAGGTTCTTGATTCATAAGGTTAACACTCAAGTATTTTTGAGGTTTCAACCTTCTACTGTCCGTACAAAGCCATTGCTTGAATTAGAGCAAAAACTAGGGTTTTTTTAAGCCTTAACTGGTAGTTTGCAAACTCCTAATTGGTTTACACACCAAATGAATAGTTGGAACCTTATCCTTCATGTAGTCACTAGATAATACACTACCCTAACTCCTCCCATAAGGAAATCATCCAAATCTGATCACCCCTGCAAGAAAAGTGACCTGGACAACAACTTTTCCTAGTCAGACCTGGACTGGCTCGCCTAGGGCATCAAAATGCTAGCACTTCTTGCAACCACACAAACCCTACCAACTAATATATGTACAAGCATGCAGCTAGGGCACATTTCCCAAAAGGCCGTATAGTTTGTACGCTAGGAAGGTGCTTTAAGCCTCCATTTATTCAACACTGCCTGTTTCAGGCCAACAAGCACAAGAAACCAAAAATATTTACAAAAACAAAGAAAGATAGATAATCAAAGCTACCAAAAGGTACTAACAGCTTGCTATTAACCTACACTACATCCTCCATTAATGAAAAAAACATATCTAATCCATTTTAGCACTGTTAATAAGAAAAAATCAGAAAAAAATGGAACAAAACACTATTTTTCTTGGATTTCCAACAAAAGCTTCCGTACAAATGAACTTCCAACCCCACACAAAGGTCGAGGCAACCTTTAAATATGCTTCCCAAAAAATTATTCATCAGATGGGCACCTTTTGGCTGCTCAAACTCAAAAGGAGCCTTATTTTGCAAAAATTATCAACAATTGCAAAAATTGCCAGACTTCAATATTAGACTAAAACTTGCTATTCCTCACCTAAGGTCAACATGACCTTTATTTGAAAACATAGAAAAAAACTAAAGTTCCATGAAGGAAAACATCTAAACCATCAATTCACTCTTGAGCTCTTGGTGTTGCCTAGGTGCTCCTGCACCAGGTACCCTGGAAGAGGAAGAAATTGTAGCTAAAGTGCTCAGATCATTTCCTTCCTATTACAAAGAAAAGGCTCATGCTATTGAAGAAAATAGATCATTGTCAAATATGACAAGATATACAATGATTGGAAAACTTGATACCTTTGAGTTGAGTGAATTTGTTCCCAAGATTGAATTTGCATTCAATGCTATTGTATCTAGAAGAAACAAGCAAATATATGATCTGGGAGATTGTTCCAGACAATCATCCAAGTATGATGAATAATTGAAACAACTTGAAGATGAAGAAAGAGAGGTAGAAGAATTAGAAGCACTGATTGTGAAGAAAGAAGGAAGAGGACAAGGTAAGTATAAAGGAGTGCTACCTATTAAATGTTTTTCTTGTAGTAAAATAGGTCATTTTGCATCAAGGTGTCCTAAAAGAGTTCCTAGATCTAAGCCTAAAAAATCTAGATTCCAAAAGAAATGTTACTATGCTGAAGGAGTGATTGATGATGAGTCTAATAAAGATAATGGAAATGAAGATGAATGGGTATTCCTTTCTGTCAAGGAAAATGGTTTGGTGGCTACTAAATCTGCTAAAGTTGAGAAATCTCTTGCAGCCCGAATTGAAGAAAAGGATGAGTGGGTTATTGAAAGAAGATGCTCACACCATATGATTGGTGAAAAAAATAAATTTGTAAGTCTAGAGAAGTATGATGGTGGGGTTGTAAGATTTAGAGATAACAATGCTGGTGTGATTCATGGTAGAGGATCTATTTTTCTTGGTGGTAAGCATAACACTAATGATGTTCTTTATGTTGAAGGCTTGAAGCACAACTTGCTGAGTGTTGGGCAGATGGTGGAAAAGGGTTATGATCTTCAGTTCAAATATGGAAGATGTAGGATACTTGGAAGATCTGGAAAAGTAATTGCTTCAAGTAAAAAGACAGAGGGTAATATTTTTCACCTGAATGCTACTAGTGAATTTTTTTTAATTGCTCAAGTGGATTAAAGCTGGTTATGGCATAGAAGGCTGTGTCATGTGAATTTTTATAACATTGTCAAAGTAAGTTCCAATCAAGGAGTAAGAGATCTACCTAAGCTAGTAAAGCTTGCTAACACAATTTGCAAGGAATGTCAGATGGGAAAAAATACTAGAGTTTATTTTTAGAGAAAACAACATCATACAAATGGATTACTGGAGTTGGTACATACTGATCTATGTTGTCCCTCCAGAGTCAGAAGTATTCATGGGTTGCTTTCTTAAGAGAAAAATGTGAAGCATTAGAGAAGTTCAAAAGTTTCAAAGCTATGATAGAGAATGAGAAAGGCCCAAAAATCAAATGCTTAAGGTCAGACAGAGGTGGTGAGTTCACCTCTAGGGAGCTCAATATTTTTTGTGAAGAGCATGGAATCAGAAGACAATTATCTACTTCCCGAACCCCTCAACAGAATGGAGTTGCAGAGAGAAAAAATAGAACAATTCTGGATGCTACTATAACAATGATGATAGAGGGAAATGTGCCTCACATCTATTGGAGTGAAGTTGTAAGAACTATTGTGTAAAATTTGAACCAGGTAAATGTCAATGGTAATTTTGGTAAGACTCCATTTGAACTATGGTTTGGTTATAAGCCTATTGTTAAATATTTCAAGATCTTTGGAAGCAAGTGCTATATCAAGAGAGATGAGGAAATAGGAAAGTTTGATGCAAGAAGTGATGAAGGAATCTTTCTAGCTTACTCTACTAAAAGAAAGGCCTACTGGTGCTATAACAGAAGACTGACAAAAATGGTTAAAAGTGCAAATGTCAGAGTTGATGAGGACTCTGCTAGACCATCTAGATATTGTGGATATGATTCAGATGATCAGGAAGATAGTACAAACAAAGGGAAAAATGCTCAGGCACAGAATAAACTTCAAATTGTTCCATATGTTCCAGTAAAACAACTTCCATTTGTTCTGATAAATCAAGGTAGTCAGGAAGGAGAAACAAGTACAAGTGTAGAAGAAAGAATAGAAGAACCAGAAGGTCAAGAGAGTCCCAAAGTTCCAAGGTATGTAAAGCTAAATCATTCTGAAAATCAAATTATAGGAGACAAGAATAAAGGTGTACAGACCAGAAGAAAGATTGCACAAGAGTATTGCCTGATTTCCAAGATTGAACCTAAAGATGTCAATGAAGCTTGCAAAGATGAACATTGGATGGAAGCTATGAAGGAAGAACTGATGTAGATTGAAAATAATGATGCATGGATACTTGTTCCCAGACCCAAAGATAAAAGTGTGATTGGTACTAAATGGGTATTTCAGAATAAGTTGAATGAACAAGGTGAAGTGGTATGGAATAAAGCAAGGCTAGTATGTAAAGGGTATTCACAAATGGAAGGTGTTGATTTTGAAGAAACCTTTTCCCCTATTTCCAAAATTGAAGCTGTTAGATTATTTCTTGCTTATGTTGCATATAAGAACTATAAGGTCTATCAAATGGATGTAAAGTTAGCTTTTCTGAATGGTGAGCTAGAAGAAGTATGCATTAAACAGTCGGATGGATTTCAACCGACTAACAAGGAAGACATGGTTTTTCACTTGAAGAAATCTCTATATGGACTCAAGAAATCCCCCAAAGCCTGGTATGCTAGACTAGGCAAATACTTACTAATGCTTGTATTGAATAAAGGTATTATCGAAAACAACTTGGATTTCAAGTTAGATCATCACAAAGAGTTGATTATTGAGGTCTTTGTTGATGACATTATTTTTGGAGGAGATGATAATCTATGTATGAAGTTTTCTCATTAAATGAAGAGTGAATTTGAGATGAGTATGATTGGAGAGATGAAGTTCTTTCTGGGATTGCAAGTTACTCAGTTAGACAATGGGATTTTCATATCTCAGTCCAAATATGTGAAAGAACTGCTGAAGAAGTTTGGCATGGAAGACTCAAAGCTTATTGGTACTCCCATGGTAATCAAATGTATGTTAACACAAAATGATGATTCTCCTAAGGAAAATCAAACAAGATACATTTCAATGATTGGTGGATTGAGCTCTATTTAACTCAGACCAGACCAAACATTATGAATGTTGTATGTATGGTTTCCAGATTTTAGGCTGATCCAAAAGAGTCTCATTTGACTTCTATAAAGACAATCTATAGATATCTAAAAGGAACAATTGATTTTTGACTTTGGTATCCTAAGGATGATGATCTTACTTTGAGTGCATATACTGATGCAGATTGGGTAGGAGATGTTGATGACATGAAGAGTACTAGTGGAGGTACCTTCTTCCTAGGGAAGAAGTTGGTGTCTTGGTTAAGTAAAAAGCATAATTCCATGTCTCTATCTACTATTGAGGCAGAGTATATTGCTGCTGCAAATAACTAAAGTAATGTGGATGAAACAGATGCTGAAAGATATCAAAGTAGTATATGAAGAACCTATTTCCATATACCGTGACAACTCAAGTGAAATTAAGATATCAAAGAATCTCCTGCTACACTATAAGACTAAGCATATATCAATCAATTTTCACTTCTTAAGGGAGAAAGTGAATGAGAAAGAAGTTAGACTGGAGTATGTGCCTACCAAAGAACAGGTTGCAGAGATTTTCACTAAGCCGTTGTTGAAGGATAATTTTTAGTATCTCAGAGGGATGCTAGGGGTGATTACCCCTCCTGATATGAACTAGAACTACATTTACTTGCATCAATTTGTGTGCTTCATAGATATTTTTTGATTTGGATTGATGTTTCTATGGCTACTACTTAGGGAGAGTAGTCAGATGTGTAGATATGTGATTCAAAGCTTGTATGTGGGAAGGTAATGCTTACCTTTTCCATTGATGTCAAAGGGGGAGAAGACCAATGTGAAAAATCCTTTTGGGGAGAAGAGAAGTTGAGGAGAAGAGTTAAAATATAAGGGGGAGTTAGTGTAGTTGTGTTGATGTTATTTTTCACATCATGTGTTTCCATCAATTCCAAAGGGGGAGATTGTTGGATGTTGTGGTTGTGTTGGTGATATGTGGTTTTCATTGATGTCAACACTACTAGAATTATTGTATTGGAGATTGTATATGTTGAGAATATTGGGAAAATTATTGAAGGACGAGTTATAGAGTTGTTGGTTGCCAGTGGAACAGTGAAGGTCATGAAGGTGTTTTTTTTTGTATGTTGAAGATCAGTTGTTGTGGGCTAAATGATTTATTGCTGAGAGTATCTAGTTCATCTACCATAATTTTTAGAGGTCTGCATGAAGATTTGATCGTGCTATGAATAGTTGTGTTCTGAAAATGTTTTTTGTGGGTTTTGTCAGTGTTCCTAATTGAAGAATATGTGATTTTGATAGTTTTTGTTGTTGTGAATACTTCTCTGTTAGTTCTGGTTGTTTATGGATGCTTCTAGATCATTCTCTATTCTTGTTGTATGTTTGCATTGATCAGAGTGCTTTTGGTTGAAGATTTTTCTTGTGTGTGTTCAGGTTTTCATGTTCCTGACCAACATAATGGTTGTAACGTGTTGTGGATCCTTGAAGATCAAAATTTGAATGTTTGGCACACTCAAAGATATTGTTTTGTGTCACATCATAACATTAGCCAACGGTGTTTGATTCACATTACATTTATTTGTAAACTTGGGCCGACATTGCAAATATGTTTTATATTTATGGGTGACTAAGTTGTTGATGTATTTCATGTTGCAGATATATAAGAGTAGTTGCTTGAGAGAAGTTAGTTTCTATGAGAGAAAAGGAAAGCCAGAGAAAGAGAAAGTGCACAAACATTGATCTAATCATTCGATTGCAGAGTAGAGTGAGGAGAAGGTTGAGAGAAGTGTGAATAAGGTTTTTTGTGCTTAACTAGAACTGCAATAAAGCTTGTGAGAAAGCTATTTTCTCAATTCACACCTTGTGGATCTAATCCAAATTATTGTGTATTGTTGGGTAGTGAGCCCTCTTGTATTTGAGCAGTGTGCCTAAATGCATGTGCATTCCCATTATTATTTTTCATTATACTTTTAACAGGGTATAATATTGTGGACTAACATCCACCATGGTTTTTACCCTAACAGGGTTTCCATGTAAAAATCTTGATGTTCTTTGCGCTTCTAATGTGTTGATTGTTTATGGTTTATTTTTCATTCATCAGATATGAGGTTAAGATAAGTTTGAAAAGTTTAAATATTATGTGACAACTCATTCACCCCCCCTCTTAGTTGTCTATCCTTGTTTTTCCAACAAAGGCAAGAAGAGGGTAATAGATAACACTCCTACATAATACAACAACAATAAGTTATAAAATCTTTCCATTCAGTGGTGCATCAAAAGTCTAGGTTTGAAAATTATTTTCATGGTTATTTCAACATTATTCATGCTATGAGTTTTTTCATAGATCAAAAGAATGTATGGTGCATGGAAAGAAAGTTAGATGTACTAAAATATCTTATTAATGGTTAAATAGAAGAAGGAAAGTTAAATTCTATAGATGTCACAATTTTGGACATATTGCACAATATTGTAGGAGTGATTTAAAGAAGTTAGGCACTATAAAGGTTTGGAGGAGAAAAAAAGAGAAAAACAAAGAAGAACTAGTATTATGCATGTTGCACAAGAGGAACTCATAATTGCTTAAAGAATAACATGAGGTTAGGGGGTGTTATTTAAAGTTTTTTTATTCAATCCCTTGTACAAAAAATAAGAAGTTGTGTCTCTGCAGTGGTACATTTGGATTCTTGGTTCAGTTGGGTTCTATTTTATATGTTTTTTTCTACCATGACATGAGTATTCATTATTGTTACTGAGGTTGTTTCAAGGTGAAATGTATTTTGCAAGATGATGTGCTTCTATGGTTGTCTCATTGGTTTTTCACATTTAATCAAGGATGCTATCATATGTAGGAAATAAGGTTTGCATATGTCAAAAATAGTGTAAAGGGGTTCAAATATAAGTATTAATTTTTTGAAGTTGGTCTACAACTTCCGTGTCTTTGATTCCATGCTTTGGGGAGTAATGTATATTTTACCATTTTCTTATTTGGTTTTCCTTTCATGATTTAATCTATCTTGAGCTCTTTTCTAATCATATTGCTTTCCTATCTAGAGGTAGTGACTTGGTTACTATGACCGTTTCTTACTATTTCCAAAATAGTGATGCCTTGGTTTGTCAACTTCAAGGCAACTTTGATACAATGACCTTGAGATTGCTTCAAAATAGTAACTTCAAGATTGTTTCTTGATATGTTGAAATTTATCAGTTGCATGACAATGTTAATTATTCTTAGTGCTCTCCATCATAGTTTGTAAAATGTTCTCAAACTCGAAATTAATTAATGAAACAATGAAGGTCATTCTTGTAGGATAGAAAAGAGTTCTACCAAATCCTAGTATGTGCAAAGTCAATGTTACTTGAATCTTGAACTAGCAGTGAAATGATAGTTTTGTTATATAGTAATAGTGCTCTTAAAGTGTGGAGCAGTATAATGAATGTTTAATATCTATTTTTCTTGCACAATAAAGACATGATGATGTAATGAGATACTTTTACACAGTGAGTTTGATGCTTTTCCATGATGATCTTATTGTCTTCTATTGTTTCAAGACAACTTATGCTTTAACAGTGTTCTTGTCACTCTTGTATGCCATAGTAATTCGATATGCATTGATTATTGAGGTTTGGTTCATGACAATGATTTGGGAAAGTAGCATAATGTTTGTAGAAGAGGTCATGATGTGTGGATGGTTGATCTCATAATAATAGGATTGAAACTCTTAAAGCTATGATTCAAGAAGTGTGGATCTCCTCTGATCTGTATATGTTTTTTTTTATAGTAGCAGTGGTATGTCATGAATGCAAATGACAAGATTTGGTTATGCCATTAGTAAAGGTTTGCATGAAACTACATGGTTACATCAAGGGACTGCATCATCTATGTTACTTGTATGTTTAGTGGTGGTATGCATTTTTGGTTTGACAATGCTCCAAGAAGATGAGGTAATTGGGATATAGTCTATAAAATACCATGAAGTGAAATTTATTACAGTTTGGAATCATAGTGCTATAATAGTTATGATGATTTTTACCTAAAAAGAAATTCATTTCATAGTGTTGTTGAATAAAATGTCAAATTTTGGCTACCTTGGTTTAAGTATTAGTGCTGATTGTTATTTGGATGCAAAATATGATCTTCACTTGTTTAGGAATGATTTCCTTATAACACCATGTTTTTCTTCATGATTTGTATTATTATTAGGGTTATAGTATTTGCTTGTCACATGTTTCAAGTAATTTCATGTATAAGGGACATTTGCATGTCTTGGGTTGATAGTACAGTGCTTGATAGTTTTGATGATGGTGACAATGTTTGTACAAATACTTAATAGTGTATTATTCTTGGTAAAAGTGATAAATATGTTTTTTCTTTGATAGTGACTGCGACTATGTGTTTTGTGCAATAAATGTGGATAGTTTTTTATGTGATAACTCTAAAAAGTGTGGTGATTGTTCTTGATTTTTTTAGTCTTAGAGTGGTGACCTTTTTGCTTGAATAGTAGAAGGAACTCTTAGCACAGTTGTATGTTCTTATGAAAAGATATTCATTTTCACCAAATATATTGGATAGTATATGGGCAATATGTCTTGTAATATTGTGGAACAGTGGATGGTGTATTTGCATGTGGAACACTAGATGGTGTATTTGCATGTGGAACAATGGATAGTGTATTTGCATGTGGAACAATGGATGGTTTATTTGCATGTGGTAAAAGGTAAAGTTGTACAGTGGTGTTTTATGTGGAATAGTTGCTTAGTGGTTTTTGACATTGTGCAGTGCTAAATTTATATTGACATTGACAATGCCTCTACTCTTGGTACAATTGCTGATGTTAACAATATATGCATTATCCTTCTCAACAAATGTAATCTTGCATATTATCAAGATTCATGGGATTCATGAAGATTTCTTGTTTAGTAGACCTTGTAAGAGTGATAGTGATGACAGTGGCTCCTTATTGGCTTGGTGTTGTTAATGGTGGCATTGTAGTGGGATTTCTCAGTTGTAAATGGTTGAAGTAGTATAGAACAGTGAAGTGTATTGAAGTTCTTAGAAGTGAATTGTCATGTAGTCATATTAACTAGTTTTTTAGTGACTATCTTAGCATTACTTGTCTTTATTTATGCCACTGTGTTCACTTTTTTAAGGATTAAAATAGTGAGTAATTGCTTTGTATTTAAGAGTGAGATAGTGTTTTAAATTTGAAGAAGAAATTGCATGATTCTTAGTGGAAGAGGGAAGATAGTGTTATGAGGTTTGGATTACCTTGCTTGGTGTATGGTAATGGTCTATTAACTTTTTGGACAGTCTATATAGTGATTCTTTCTTAGTGGTTGCTCTATCATGACTATGCGGTGGCCTCTCTAGAGAATCAATTTTGATGCAACTATTTTGAACTGCTTGGTGAAATGTATGATTATCTCGTGTCTTTTAAAGGGAAAAATATATTAGGTATAATCAAGTATATATTTTTCCATGGTAACAATAGGAAACAATTAAATGGTGGTGAACATACAATGGTGAACATTTTCTTTTTCATGCATGTTTTCTAATGATATATGATGGTGAAGTCTCTTCCATGGTGTGAAAGGCCATTGATTGGTTGCATTATACTGGTGGTTGTGATAATATAACTCATTAGTTTATTGTGACAATGGCTTATTCTACTTCTTTCATGCAACTTATGCTAAGTGAGCTTTCAAAGATAGTATTCTTTTCTTTAGATCTTGGATCTTTATAATGGATGAAATTACAATGTGAACATGCTCACAGTGAACAAATAGTGGTAGCGAAGCTTATTTGTAGGGGGGTTGATTTTTTTGTGCACTAGGGTTCTTTGTCATTTGATTTTAAAGGTGGAGTAAGTTAAATTGCAAGTAGATTGTTTTTCCATCAATGACAAAGGGGAAGTTTGTTGATATGTTTGTCATTGATGTCAATTTTTTTCTTAAGATGATCACATGTTTGTTATTGATAAGATCTTCATGGATGCTTCATGGTTATGCTTCAGGAGTTGAGGAGTTAATTATCATGTCCTTATAGATGGCATCTATTGATTGGAAGAGTTGACATGATTGGAAGTTGCATTCATGATGTTAAGTTAAAGGCTGCATTGGTAGGTTGAGTTGTCATCATACTACAAGGTTCACATGTAGTATCATCACCATTCAGTTATTGATTTTCACCATGGTTCTAAGAGTATTGGTTCAATGGTTGCTTCATAATGTGCAAAGATGCTTCTTGATCTAAAAGTTATTCAAGAAATTTTGTCAAGTCATTCAAGCAATCAAAGCTTTAAGGTATCAAAGCTTCAAGGTTCTTCAAAGTGTATAAAATATTCAAAGCATAGTTTCAAATCATCAAAGCTTCAAAGGATCAATGAGTATAAAAGATTCAAACCCTAATCTAAAAAACCCTAAGATTTCTAAGTTTATGTCATTTTCATGGGTTTAAATTCCAAATGCACTTTTTTTTTATTTCAATGGTGACTTGGTATTAAAGGTTAAAAGTCACTTAAATAATCAATCGAGGGTTTAATCTCATTATTCAACCAACCCCTTTTATAAAGAAACCTATCAAGTAGGTTAAGGTTTTTTCTTAATATGTTTAAACAAAGATCAACGACTTTATTTAAAAGCTGATCTTGGAGGAAAGTTAAGATCAATAGATCTGATTTAAACTTCACAATAGTTACTTTCTAGTAGTTGAATTTGATAGGAGGCAGAACATTAGGCTTATCCTTCTAGCTTTGTTTCTATTTTGAGTGCGAAGGGTTAAGAGATGTATGTGAATTTTGTGATTGACCCTAAAATTTGATGAATTCCTTTCTTCCCTTTTGCATGGAGTGGGTATTTATAGTGTGTAACATGAAAGAAAATAGTTTTATTTAGTCTTTGATGATAAAGTTTGTAATTTGAAGAATGATAAATACAAAATGAAATGCAAGCTTTAAAATGGTACCAAGGGTACTAAGTGGTTCGATATATGAAAGGAGTGATAGCCTTAATGGAATATGAATAGGAGGATAAATTATCTATGTTAGCATCAATTCAAAAAGGTATTGAAGTTAATGTATGATAAATTTGTATGTTGTTGAATATAACTAGTCAGGCTTACAGATTTTTGTTTGAACATTGAATTAATATTGGTGTTAGGGTATTAAAGAGTGATATGCTGAGTTAGTAGAGTATACAATAAAAATAAGAAAAAACTTGAAAAAACTGCATATATGGTGCATCTATGTGACTGTGATATGAATATGACCTTGGTGTTTGAAAGAGTATTAAGGATGTGATTTTGACAACATAAATGTAAGTAAAGATGGTTTTATAATGACTCTATCAATTTAATGGATTGACAGAGTGATGGAAATCATGGAATAAGTTTTTCATTACAAAAACTAATGAAAATATCAATGAGTTTGCAAACTTTTGATGTATTGAGACAAGGTAAATTTCTATTTGAGAAGATAATTGTAGAGAAGGTGCAAAAGGTTTGTGTTTCCTTTATACTAGGAAAAAGTATTGAATTTATCATTGCATGTAGATAGTATGTGAGATTGCAGAGTTGTGTTCTTTATCAGATTGGTGCTAAAAGGTTAAGATATGTGAAGAAAAACTTTGATGAAACTTTTTCTTGAGCAATGCTTTGAAGTGAAACAGAGAAACCCTCTATAATTTACTTTTTTCATTTATATTGGAGTTGAGTTGCCATTGAGACATGTTTAGCTAGTAAGGCTTGTATTGCTAGTGAGGTGTGATGAATAGCTAGTGAGGTTTATTGTGTTGTCAATGAGACAAATTTTATTGAAAAAAGTTTTGACTAGAATAGCCTAATAAAGCATTGATTAAAGAGTGGATTTTTCACCCTATTTAGGGGTTTTCCACTAAAAAATTTGGTTTCTTATCTCTCTTTGATATTGTATGGTTTTTAATTCCTAATTTGCATATCATATTGTAATCTATGCATCTCTAGCTTTTCCATGAAATGTAGTATCCAAGGTTTTTTTGTGTGAACAAGGAGTTTAAGAATTTGGGATTGATTTTATCTGACCACTGATTCACCCCCTCTTAGTGGTCCTGTACTCCAACAAATTCTACATTTCTGAATGGTGAGTTGGAAGAAGAAGTCTACATGGAATAACCAGAAGGATTTCAATTATTAGAACAACGAGACATGGCTGTAGATTAAAGAAGGCTTTACATGTTTTGAAGCAAGCTCCTAGAGCTTAGTATGCAAGGTTAGGCATATATTTGATTAAGCAAGGATTTAGTAGAGGTACTATAGATAGAAATATTTATTTATAAATTGAAAATGATAAGATCTTGATAGTGGTTGTATATGTTGATGATATTATCTTTTGAGTAAATGAAACAAAGTGAAATTTTTTTGCTGAATAAATGCAAAAAGAGTTTGAGATGTCTATGTTTGGAGAGATGAATTTATTTCTTGGGCTGCAAATCAATCAAACAAAAAGGGGGATTTTTATTTCATAGTCAAAGTATGTAAAATAAATGTTGAAGAAGTTTGTGATGAATGGTTCCAAACTGGTATGCACTCCTATGGTGACTGGTTGCAAATTGAGTTGCGATGATGATTCACCTAAGGAAAATCAAAGAAAATATAGGTCAATGATTGGGGATTGATGTATTTAATGCTACCAGACAATATATTATGCATGTAGTTTGTCTTATGGATAGATTTCAAGAAGATCCTATAGAGACACATGTTGTTCAAAGGATATTATAATATTTGAATGGCACTTTAGATTATAGTTTATTGTATCCTAGGGATATTGATTTTACACCAAGTGCTTATACAGATGTAGATTGGGAAGGTTGTATTGATGATAGAAAAAGTACAAGTGGTGGTACATTATTTCTTGGTTGCAGATTGGTGTCATGGCTAAGTCAAAAGAAAGATTCAGTTTCCTTATCCACTATAGAAGCTGAGTATATTGTTGTAGCATCCTACTACACACAAGTTTTATGGATGAGATAGACATTGAAGGATATCAGAGTAATGTATGATGATCCCATATCTATTTTTTATGATAATACAAATGCAATTAAAATTTCAAAGAATCTAATGATCCACTCAAGGAAAAAACATATATCTATCAAGTATCACTTTTTGAGCGAAGGTTATGGAGAATGAAGTAAATCTTGAGTGTGTACCTACAAAGGATCAGGTTGTTGAAATATTTACTAAGGCTCTTCCTAAAGATACTTTTGAGTATCTTCGAGAGAAGTTAGGGGTTATTGCCCCTCCTTTCTTAAACTAGATGCATATGGAGATGCATTGGTCTAGTGGATCTATGGATCTATCTTCTTTCCAAACTGATTCTTAGTGGCTAACTCTTAGGGGGAGTAGGCAGTATCTTGTGTTGTCATTATGTAGTTGGCTGGGTGTACTCCTAAGGGGGATTATTCTATGTTGGCAATGTTCTTAATGTCAAAGGAGGAGAACAATGTCAAATATCTTTTTCATTTTCCATTGATTTCAAAGTGGGAGAAAGAATCATGTAAAAAAAATTATCTACACAGGGGAGGAGAAATTAAAAGAAAAAAATCATGAGAAAATGTGTTTAGAACTGTTGTGTTGACTTTGATGGGTTTTCACATCATGTGTTTCCATCAATGATAAAAGGGGGGATTTTTGCAAGTATGAAGGTTTTGCCATTGATGTCAACTAGTTGTTATTGTCATTGATGTCAAATATATCATAGAAGTTGGTTATTGAATGTTTATGTTGAGGATATTCAAAAAAATTTAATAAAAGAGGTCTAGAGGTATTTAATGTATGCTTTGGGATGTGCTCCATATTATAGCTATGCTTGTACACATCTAAGGTATTGTTCATTGTTGTTGGTAGTTGTTATTTCTAGAATTTGAGCATCTTGATCATTGCTTAGTGTGAGATATATTCACTAGTATGTGAACTATGTGTTGGGACTATCAAATTTTTTAAATTTGAAATTCCCATTTTGAAAATTTTGCCTCTGCACTCTCAGTACACCTAAAAAATCTGCCTAAGTGACCCACTTTGAAGGGTCATATTTTGGAGCTAGTTGATTTTTGTACAAAAACCATTTGAAGACCCACTCATGTGACTTATGTGAGTAGGCATGTCAATTTTCAGCTTCCCATGATAAGATTTGATAGGGTTTTGAAGAGTGAAGCTGGAGGGTTTTGGCACTTTTCTGCTGTTTGTAAACTTTCAGTTTTACAAAGTAGTCTCCTATTTGAGCTTGAATTTCACACATGAATGATCGTCAAGAGAAATTGATTGTTGCTATCCATTCTCCATAAATAAATGTGCTCCCATGTCAAGTTTCAGAGCCTCATGATTTGATTTGTTATTTTTTCAAAGTCAAAAGCAAATGCAATTTGTTTAGTTTTGCACTTACATTTTTTGAATCCTTTGAAGGATGCCAACTTTGACCTTCAATATATTTTGGTGAATGATGATTCAAGAAAATAATTCTTACACACATACTCAGTGTACCAAAATAATCTACTGTTTCCAATGGCAATTCATGAGGAGCTGATTTGGTATTTTTCAAAATGGTGACTTGGGTGAGTTTTAATTGGCTCTGAACAAGCTGCAGTTTCAGAAAAGTTTGAGTAAGCAACTTTGACAATTAATATCTTTCACCCCATGATCTCTTTTTCTGAACTATCTTTTGCACCATTCTCGGGACAAGTTTCTACATGCCTGCAAGTTTTTATGGCTCTAGGAGGTCATTTGCCTAGTTTCCCAGGGGGATTCTAGGGCCAACTTGGCCAGTTTTGCTCATTGTTCAAACATGTCAGAATTTTTTTTTAATGGCAACCCAGTTTGAATTTCCTCTCCAGAAGTATCCAAAAGTTGTGTTTGCTCAATTCAAGCTTAAACTTATTTTAAAATATGTTTTTTTAGCTGGGCCCATAAAGGGAACCTGATGGAACTTCAAGTTTTTGCTCCTTGTGTTCCATTCTTGCATCTTCCTTATGTTATTGGTCTTTCATAGTGTCAAAATTTTTTCCTTGGGTTGAGGTTTAGTTTTATTTTAATCAAAATCCCTTGTGTTTATTTTATGCCTTGGTTGGGATCTATTTTGCTATTACTTTTTGAGGGGTTTCAAATGACTTATGTCCTATCATTTCATCTAGACTTGGTCCCTTTGGTCTCAATATTTTATTTCCTTCGCAGGGTTTTATTTTCCTAAGTCTTGGTTTGCCCTGTGTCTCATCATTTAAAAACAACTTATGTTGTTGTTTATCGTCCGCCTAGTGATGCCCCCCTTGTCCTTTACATAAATGTTTTATTTTGTAGAGGGATGAAATTTGCACGACTGTTGATCAATTGTCATTTGATCTTAGCTATTCCCCGCCATCCCATGATGACCCCACCACACTGCTTTGGGTGATCATGATATCATGGGCAGGTGCCACGTGACCTATCTGGAAAGGCCGAAGGGGATAAATTTTGAGTGACTGTCGATCAAATATTGTTAAGATCTACAATTTCCCGCCATCACGTGATCCGAAGTTGCAGGATCTTTACTGATTGCGATATCGCGGGCGTCTGCCACGTGTCTCATCTGATGAAGCCAAAGGAATAAAGGAAATACCGTGGTAAATTAATCCGGCCTTAATACATTAAACGAAGGGTTACTAAAGTGTTCTTGAGATGCACATGTTTTAAATAAGCGGATATGTTATAATCTTGACAAAAAAGCTACTCAACAATTACTGGTAAGGATGGCGACCGTGTTTAAGGAATGAGATCATTGATGCTCAATATCTATGGTTGCCCGACATCACATGATCCGAAGTTGCAGGATCTTTACTGATTACAATATTGCGGGCGATCACCATGTGGACTTCCTTGGCAACGTATGGTATGGTGGGCCCCTTATTGCCACATTGGCGATTGTGTTAGCTTGTTTTGAAGACAACCGTTTGATGATTTGATTCAACTGAAAGATCGACGGATAGAATTTAAATTTGCATCAAATATGGTTGGAGTCGTTTGTGTAACGTATGAGTGAGCTTTAATGGAAGATGAGACACTTGCTGGGATGATTTGATCGAAATAAAATCAATTTTCTTGCTTTATTTGTATCACAAAGCATTCAAGTATTTCATGAAGTAGTCTCAGAGTCGAAAGCAAAGTTGTGAGTCATGGTAGCCTAAATTTGGGACTTCTACAAACAAAGTCGTGAGTTAATTTATGTGCCTCCCAATCATTCTACACTTGAATTTGGGAAAATATTTGTTGTGCTTGTCATTGAGCTTGTTGATAAACATGTTAGGGCTATAGTTTAATTATAGTTGTGAGATATTGTAGTGTTTTGTTCTATAATTTCCTATCTCTAGTTATTCCTAGCTATTTGAAGTGTAACATTGTAAAGACACCCTAGTTTTTCTGAGATGGCACCACTCAAGCAACATTCTAGCCAAATTGACTATTTAAGAAGAAACCTGTATGATGATTTCCTGGATCAATTTCCCTTGTCAACAAATGATAGAAAGAAGGGATTGGTTCTGATGAAAGGGAAAATCCTGGGGGAGGGGTTAGTGTATAACTGCTCCAACATAGCCAATGCTAGGGTTTCCCTCACAGGTTGGAAATATTCAAACTGTGGTATGGAAAAAGGAATTTGACTCACCCTTTTTCAAATGGCTGGATGCATGATATGGGGAAGCTGGTGGTACTGAATGTGTTCCCTGATGTAGACCTACTTAGGGAAGTGGTAGAAAGATATGACCCTGTCATGTGGGTAATCAAAGATAATGATGGAGGGGTTCTGCTAAGTATTAATAGAGAAGAAATCCAACAAATTTTTGACTTGAGTGAACCAAGTGAATACTTGGTTCCTATCAATCTTGAGGAAATGAAGTAGGAATATGTAAAGTTGAAGTCTCTTTTTAGAGCTAAGTTGCTTTCACCTCATCTAGCTAAGGCAGCGGGTTCAATATTTCATATCAGCCCCAGTGACCAAGAACCTTTCAGATTAAATTGCTTTGCAAATCATTTCTTTGCCACTTTCTATTCATTGTGTTAGATTTTGGGTTTCAATCCTGGTGCGGTGGTGCCCACTACATACATTTTCATGGGGGTGCAAATACAACACCCTAACTTCTCTGTGACCTATGACTTTGCTTCTTTCTTGGCTGAGAGGATACATGAAGGGCTATCAAAGTTGTAGAAAAATGATACCAGCACTCAATTCTTTTGGTATTCTATGCTGATGCATATGTTCTTGTTCAAGAATGCTGATTTATTCTCTGAAAAGATGAAAGTAAGGCAATTAGTTGATGGAGAAAGATTGCCAGTATAGATATGGGCTGCAGATTTATCTTGCAATAAGAACACTAGTTATATGCAATTTGATAATTTATTTTCCTCCAGATTGAGGGCTAGAATGATGGTAAATGTACCTGGGATCCCTAAGGAATTGCAAGATTTCCTCAGGGCAAAGGGGAGGAAGCCAGAATTGAAAGTTTTCCATAATTGGGGTGACATTATCCCATATCCAGTCAGCACTGTTTTGAGAGTATACAATTTTTAAGGAACCCCCCATATACTGCCATACAATGTGCCACCAAGAGTGGGGTTTGTAGAAGTTATGTAGCAAATAGGTTGTATCCATGAGGACAACCTCACAGGGACAGCTAAGGGAACTTTTCTTTTTTCTAGATTATACAATGGTGTTTGATTTTACCTTTTCAAAAGGAGGTTGGGTGCATTTTGATAAATTCTTTGATGATTACCATTTGAGGTGTGGTCCAAAGCGGCAACATGATCCTGAGGGTTTCTTTGCTCTTTTCAGACAAAGAATAAAGGATGACAAGTTTATACATCATAATAACTTTCCTTAGGATTTGATTAGAAATGAATTTGATCTAAATAGGTAGGAGTTGAATAAGGAGAAATGGATAGCTTATGATAAGCTATTAGATATTGTGCACAAAATGGATCCCAAATATGATCCATTGCTGGAGTTTAGTCCATACCATAAGAAAATTGATTTTATGATGGAGAACTTGAAAGATATTATGGGCACTTTGAGAACCAAAAATGTAAATTTAGAATTGAATTTGGGTGTACAAGAACAAGGTGCCAAACCAATTGAAACAAGGCAAGCATACCAACCTAGAGAAAGGTGTCCTATTGACAGGAGGAAAAAGGATAATAGTAGTGATGAAGAGGAAATGGATAGAAAAGGAAAGCAAATAATGAAGTTTCCTTCACAACTAGGTCAAAAATTCAAAGTGCTCGAGGCAATCAAATCCATTGATTTAAAATCATCACTACCATCCGAGCCAAGCCCTAAAAGAAAAAGAATTGATCAACCACAGGAGTATCAAATGGATGAAATTATTGTTACTGATTAGGACATGCAGGTTGGTATACATTCCCCTCCTAGGCTAGCTGAATTGGTTTTATTTTATTTAGGTATGAAAGGAAAAAGTGTACAAGATACAAGAATGGAAGCATGTAAGGAGTTTCTAGATGATAGTACATTTTTAAAAACTCTTGTATTCTTGCAAATGGTATGGAGGATGAAATATGAAGAATATCAAGATAAATGTAAGAAGAGAAGAGAATTGACACCTGACAGGTCAGACTAGGAGAATGATGAGGAGGTGAAAATTGAATTAATCGAAGAATTTAAGAACATCACTCCTGAAGAAGGAAGAAAAGTGGTGAGTCAGGTTGGTGTATTGATTCTTCCTGAATGAGACATTGTAGATGCTGTAGCATTTAATGTTATTCTAAAGTCCAAGCATACTTTCCAAGACTCTAAAGAGGAAGTCAAGGAAGCATTGCAAGATTCTGCCTTTAGTGAGGAATATGAAACTTTGGCAATTTGAGCATTGGCCCCTCAAGGAAGAAAGCCAAATGTTATATATATTAATCCAAATTTCATAGAAGGATTAATAATAAAGAGAGCTTCATATACCTCAACCACCAAGGTCACTAATTTGACCGTGAATATGGCCAAATTGGCCCAAATGACTACTGAAAGGGAGGAGGCTGAAAAGAAGAGCCTAATGGAGAACTATAACCTTTTGATTGAGGAATACAAGATGCACTAGAAGAATGTTGAGTTGCAGACTGAGGTTGAAAGGTTTAAGTATAAACAAATTGGGGAGACATCAAGTTCTCTAGAGACCAGTACATTACCTTCCACAGCAGGGTCAGTTCCTCCTGCTTCTCCAATTGTTTCCACACCAGGGTCTCCTAGTCAGAATCCTTCCCTCACCCCTCCTTAGAACAAATTGATGAAGAAACATAGTGCTTTGTGGATCCTATAAAGAAGAAGCTCTTGCAATAGTGCTTTGTGGATCCTATAAAGAAGAAGCTCTTGCAAAGAATTGATGAATTACAGACATCATTAGAGGTAAGTGAGGACAAATCTATTTCAAAGCAAAATGAGATTGTTACTATTGTCTTAAGACATTTAAATGGGAGGGTTGATAATAAATTGCTATCTATATATTCTTTATATTCTTTGTTGTTAGATGCAATAAATAATATTGATAAGGATCTGGAGGTAGTAATACCATTGATTGAAAATTGGATCCCTAGGGCCAGTGATTTGGATGTCATGTATAAGCCCTCAAGGTTTGATACAAATAATAGGCCCAAATCATTAAAACATACTCAAGTATTAGTTAAGTCATTGCAGGGTTTTCACACCCTACCAGATGATTTGAGTAGGAAGATTAGGGAGTTGGTGAAAAACTTCAATGATTGGGGTAATACATTGTTACCTGATATAATTGATGAGTAGGGGAAAATCAAGTTACTCCAACAATGGTAGGATCAAGCAAGTGAGGTCATCAATGATCAAATTAAATTAGTTTGTGATGACTCAGATTATGATTTGTTGGTGAGTTTTATGGATAAGATTATTATTACCAACTCATTTTTGGGATCTTTTCAAAGAGATGCAAATCAGGTAGTGGTAAAATACACACCTTATAATGCAAAGGTGAATGAGGTAATTAATTTTGACTGGCTGATTGATGAAGAATACTAGAAATGGGTAACTAAATATTTGACTAAGGAAGAATATAAGAATGGACTACTAAAGGGTGGTAAATGAGATGTTGCAGTTACAACGGTTCCAGTTTTGGGTTGATGGCATTCTCGACGTGGGTTTCCTATGGTTTTTTGTTATTGCGTCAACTTTTCTCAGCGTGCACGATGGAGAAGAATATTCTCTAGGGTGATTGTTGTTGTAACAATTTTTGGAATGTCACCAAGTGCTCCAATTGGCTGGTGATGTGTAATTTATGGCCCGATACTTGTTAGCTCCTTCATTTTCTATAAGAAGGATTTCAAGGCCAGAATTATGAGTTAGCAAGTTAGATAATTTTTGGGTCGAGTCTAGGTGAAGTTGCAGAGCAAATTGTAAAATTCGATGGTTTTAGAGAAAAATGCAATTTAGCTTTTGAGTCATTCTTTAATAGGTTTTGAGTTTATGGGGATTTAATGTTGTATAATAGTACTAAAATTTGAGTCAAAATGATAAATTCAAGCTCATGTCTCTCTTTTGTACATGCATATCCAAATTTTGAATAAAATAACTAAGGGTTGTTTCATTCATCCCACTATTGTGGTGTGTATGATTCTATTTTAGCTTTAATTCAAGGAATTAATTAAAATGTTTGAATGGGATTATGGGCGGATGTGTTCTATACAAGGATTTGATAAGTAGTATTGAGTTAGAATACATATTGATGAGATTACAATGCAATGTCATCAAGGATTTCATATGTTATGTGTTAAATCTGTCATATACCTTTAGATGCTTATGAATTTGACTCCTGAAATGGATATATGGCACTGATCTAAGTTGTAATTACCTGTATGATTCAGTATTTGTTTCTCTTTTCTTAGAGCTTGCTACAAATTGCAAATCAATGACTATCTTATACTATGGATTGTGTAGTAATTATCTCATGCTGTAGATAGTTGATATTATCGATGAATGGCCAATTCTATTTGATGTTATCCTATTATTTTGAGCTCTTAAGTGGGATTATCTGTTATTGTTAATTTTGTTTAGGATAATGGTGCAGAGGTTGTAAAAACATTAAGGTATCACCCTCCTAGGCCTTGCAGAGCCCGAAGTGTAGGAGGCTTTTGAAAGTCCTCGTCAGTTGGTCCAGGTCCTTTTAGCTGCCCTTGATTGGAATTTTCAATTCCGTAGGTAGATTAGAAGACAAACCTGATTACATTGTAAAACATAACCAACAAAATGGTGACTCTAATGGGGAGCTAATTGTAATATTTCTTGTCAGTGTGTCGGTTGTCCATTTTTCTTAGAGTTTTCATAGTGTTTCTATGATTTGAAGGTTGAGCCTATAATTCTATGTTAGGTTTGTCCGCTTCTTCTATTTTGATAAGTGTTAAGAGTTATGTTGTAAAGAACTTTTGTGTGTTGTCAGTACAAGGTTCCAAAGGTTTTCATTCTCCACCACGTGTCTTTAGGTATTTGGTATTCTGAAGAAAATTGGGTGGCGACTCTGAAGTCTTTGCACTAGTGTGCATCTTATTTTGAAAATTATTATTATAAGTGGAAAGAACTTTTGGACAATTACAAAGAATGAAGAACACCAGGCCATTCATGAAGAAAATCTAGAACAAAAATTGGAAGGGGAACTTCCCAAAATGAAGAAGGACTGGATAAAGAAAAGACCAGAATCTAGTAATGTTGCTCCCGCATCACAGAACCCTATACACCAAGGTACAAGTAAGATTTTACACCCTATCCCCAAGAATCTTGAAGAGGTGTCTAAAAATTCAGAGTCAAAAAGTTATGGATTTTTTGATTAATTATTTAATACACCGGTTCAAGAAGATGTGACATGTTAGAATAAAGGGCTTGTTAGTGTCAAATATGCTGAGAAGAGAAGAGGCAGGAGTAGAATTTGAAGCCATCACAGAGAATGCACCAGTGATGTACCTCCTCTTGCTGAAAATGATGTAAACCCTTTATTACCTGATCATGTACTGGAAGGGGTCAATTTAATAAATCTAGATGATACATTAAGTTCTGATGTGACTTTTCTTGACCTTGATGATTTTTTTGGAGACATTAATTCCTTGAAATGGGAAATCCAAGGGCAAGCTGAGCTCAGGAGGAAAAGAGAAGTAGAGCTGAGGAATGTTGTGATTGAAAGGGATAGGTTGATGAGACAGTTGGCAACAATGAAGCTCCTGAACCAAGAAGAACCTAAACCAAGTGTTGAAGGTCCGGTTGTACAAAAGATTGCTAATAAGGAAACAAAACATGTGTCTAAAGAAAACCTAATAGGACACGTTGATGTCCAACGAAAACCCATTGACCCAAAGCCCTCAATTCATGTTAAGTCTCAACCGAGTAATACAAACCTTAAGCTTGTCTTGGATAAGGGAAAGCAAAAGGTCGAGGGGGTTAAAATAAATGAGAAGGTGACTCCCTATTTCAATCAGCAAGATCTCCCACCACATGTGTCATTTTAAATAGAGTCTGCCTTAGAAAAGGCTAAGAAGGAGAGTGAGGCTTTGGCAGAAGAGTTGGAGAGAACAAAGTTTGAGGCTGAAAATGTAGAAATGAAGATGAAAATAAGTTTCCTAAAGATGTCAAACATTGATGAGGCTACACAAGCTGCAACCTCATCAAATCACCAAGTTGTTTTAAAGGACGGTCCTAAAACTAATCCAGACCCCACCATAAATAATTCTAGCTTGAAGACTCATGCAAATAGGTCTATAAATCCAAATCAGGATGGCTCTAGAGTACAAGATTTAGGGTCTGCTGTTGATTCTCAGAGGAATGATGGATTATTTCAATGACAAACTATACAGTTGGAAAGGTATAGGCCATTGTTCTTTGATGGTATTCTTGGTTATCCAAATTCCATCCCCGCTGACTTGAGAGAAAAGATGAATAAGTTTGCTAGCAATAATGCTGTGACAGCTGAGGAACACTTGAAAGCTTTTATGGATATGCTAAATGATTATGAGGTAGAACATGAAGATGTTGTAATGAATTTGTTTGTACAATCTCTGGTAGAAGATGTGAGGGATAGGTATAGAGGTCTACCTAATGCTAATATTTGTTCATGGGATGAGTTTGAAAACTGTTTCAAGGAGCAGTATGGTGATAAAACTAATGCTAATTTTATGTTAAATGAATTTAATAACATCAAGAAGTCATTGAATGAGCCTGTGATAGAGTTTAATTTAAGATTTCAGAAAGCAATGTATAAGTTGTTTCAGGTTTTGAGGTGGATGAAAATGTTTGTTTAACTACATATTTCAATGCTTTTGATGCTAAAATGGCATATCTCCTCTGAGATAAGGACCCTCAGACTATGAGGGATGCATTTAGGGTGGATATAAATATTGAGAGTAATAGGAGAGCTTCTGGGAAGTATGGTAGCAAAGAAGAACCTACACTTTTAAAAAATCCTAAGAATAAGACTGAGAAGGTTTTGGTTGCAAAGCCTAAGGATGATGAAAAGTGGGAAAAGGTTTACAATAATTTGAAAGACATAAAGAAAACTATTTCCAAGCAAGAGAAGGGTATATGAAATGAAAGGAAACCTTATAATAAAAATGATAGGCCACCCAGATTGCAAAATTATCCTTATAATACAAATTAGAAATATGGAAAGCCAATTTTTCCTAACCAGAAGCCTAAAAATAATTAGCATATGCCAGACCCCTTGTAGAAACATTCAGTGAATCTAGTAGTGGATAGACCATGGTGTGAAGTGTGTGAACATCCACATGATCAAAATTACTGTGGTGTTGCTCAGTTGCTTGTTGCTGAGGAAGTAGAAGAGGATGTTCATGATCAAACATCAGAATATGAGTAGGATGATGTAGATGTTTGTATGGCTAGATCATACATTGATGAGGCAGAATGTTCTTCTAATGATGAAATAGAGGAAGTTGATGTGGATAATCAAAGGAAGAGAAGTGAGATGTATCATCAACATATATTTTTCTGATGAGGAAGGTGATTTTAATCATAATGCTTGCAATGTGGAATAGGATGAAGATTCAGTGTCCTTAAGGAGACTGCTAGAAGAAGAGATTGCAAGATTGACTGAAGAAATGGCTGCTCAAATGAGAAGTTCACTTCAATTGTGAAATAGAACTATGGGTGATGAGCAGGGTAAAATTGCTGGCTTGTTTATTAAAGAGCAAAAGGATAAAAAAGAGGTGTTAAGGTTGACAACAAAAAGGATGTTGTAAAAGTCAAAAAAGTTAAGAGTGATAAGGTTTGGGATAAAAATAATGAAACCCCAAGCCTCAAGAAGATGTGACTTCGTCACTAGTGAAGACAAAGGTGATTACAAAGGTAGTTGAACCCATTGTAGAGGATAAGAAGCAAAAGAAGCTAGGAGGAAGTAATCAACAAGAGAAAAAGGAAAATGATGAAGGTATGATGTCTAATTTTCCTAAATATACACCTATAGATATGTTTCATTTGCTTTCTCAGGTTAACTTAACTATACCTTTGCTAGAAATGATGAGAATAAATGAACACAAAGAAAAGAAAATAGCCTTGATCATAGATGTTGTTGGTAACAAGACTAAACAAGGAAGGGGTAAAGAAGCAAAGGATGAAGAAAAATAAAAGGAAGTGGAGGGAATTGTGTCACAAATTCCCCCTGTGTATTTAGGAAATTCTATTAACATGTGCTTGAAAACATAACCCCTTTTTTCTTAAGTGTGGATATAAATGGGAAAACTTTAAGGAACCATATGATAGATTCAGGGGCATCAAATAATGTTATGCTAGTCAAAATAATGGAGGCAATGGGCTTGACAATAGATACTACTCAAGGTAAATGTTATGCTCTGGATTCAGGAGAAGTACCAGTTATTGGAACTATCAGAGCATTTCCTTATAAATTGACTTAGTACCTTGACAAGGATTTAGTCATGACTGTATTAGTCATAGACATCCCACCTCATTTTGGAATGCTTTTGTCAAGAAAATGGAGTGCATCAATGGGGGGTAACATGCAATGTGATTTGTCATTTGCTACTTTCTCCATTGATGGCAAAGATGTCAAAATTGAAAGAGAATCAAAAGTACCTCATATGATTGAGCATGGACCGATTGAAAATATGACATGTTTTATTAACAGTGGTATAGATGAGTTCAGGGTTGAGGAATTTTCTAGCAATTGTGATAAGCCTAATGCATTGATTGATACAAAAATAAAACAATTGTTAGAATCTGATGACTTGTGGACTATGTATTTTGATGGTGCAAGTTCAAAGGAAGGCTCTGGTGCAGGTGTTTTATTATGATCACCAAGTGGAAAGAAATTCAGGTTCTCTTTCACTCTATTATTTGACTGCACAAATAATGTGGTAGAGTATGAAGCCTTGTTATTAGGGTTGAGATTGGTTGAAAAACATGGGATCAAGAAGCTCAAGGAAATTGGGGATTCTGAGCTTGAGATCTCCCAAGTTAAATCCAAGTATGTATCAAAGAACAAGAGGTTGAAACAGTATAGGAATGCTATTTGGGATGATTTGGAAAGTTTTGATGCATTTGGCATAGGATGGATGGAGAGAGGTCAAAATAAGGTGGCAGATTTATTAGCTAATATTGTAGTAAAACTAGATGATATGTCTTATGCTAGAATTTCAAAGGTTGATGTGCAAACCAGGCCATCTGTTCTTGATAACATAAAAAGTTGGCAAGTTTTTTATAATGATGATGATATATTAAGATTTTTGAATTGTGTGGGTGAATATGAAAATCAAGAAATTGACCTTGGAGCTTTTCTTGAAAATATTGATGGTAAGGATACTATATTTATGAATGAGGTCATTCAGTTAAAGACAAACACAATTCCCAAGGGTCTAGTTGTACTAGAAAGAGTTTTTGATTATCAAGATAAGACAAAGGCTAATCACACTGCTTCCTATCCCGATGACTTGGAAGAGATAAATCTTGGAACTGAATCATCCCCAAAGAAGGTGTATATTGGAAAGAAAATGTCACCAAAGGTGAAAAGGATGCTAATTGACTTATTAAGGAACTTTAGGCATGTGTTTTCATGGTCGTATGATGATCTTAAGGCATACATGGAGGATATTTTCCAACATGAGATTCATTGCATGATGACGCCAAGCCATTCAGACAAAAGCAAAGGCCTATTAATCCAACTTTAGCCCCCAAAATGCAAGAAGAATTATTGAAACTAAGGGATGTAGAAATCATCAAGCCAATCAGACATTCATCTTGGGTATCAAACTTGGTACTAGTACAAAAGAAAAATTGAGACATCAGGTTATGTGTAGATTTCAGAAATTTGAATGTGTCTTCATTAAAAGACAATTAGCCATTACCCAATATGGAAGCCATGTTGCAACGAGTGACAAGTTGTGAATTAATATCTATGATGGATAGTTTTTTTGGTTATAACTAGCTTATGGTCAAAGAGTTTGAGCAGTTTAAGATAGCTTTCACTACACCATGGGGAACATATGTTTATGTAAGAATGCCATTTGGTCTAACAAATGCAGGGGCTAGTTTTCAGAGAGCCATGGATGTGGCACTCTCAGGTTTCATTAAATTTTTTTTGGTGATTTACCAAGATGACTTGACAACATATTCTAAAAAGGAAGAGGATCATTGTGCGCATCTAGAGAAGATATTCATTAGAGCTTTGGAGCATGGTATTTATTTGAATCCAAAGAAATATGTGTTTGGAGTACTAGAAGGAAAATTATTGGGACATATTGTTTCCAAGGATGGAGTAAAAATTGATCCAGAGAGGGTAATTGCAATTGATAAAGTTCCACAACCCCGAAATGTCAAAGGAATACAATATTTCTTTGGAAAAATAAACTTCTTAGGGAGGTTTGTGACAAATTTTGCTAAGACAATTCACCCTATTTCCAAAATTCTCAAGAAAGGAGCCAAAGTTGAATGCGATAAGGAGTCTGTGTAGGCTTTCAAAGCCATTAAGCAAGCAATAAAGGAGGCTCTTATGTTAAGAACCCCTAATTTTTCCAAACCTTTACCGATTTTTTCATTTGCTTCTTTCCACACAATTGCAGTTGTGTTATTGTAAAAGAATGCAGAAGGTTTCAAACAGCCTATGGCCCTTTTTAGTAAATCTTTACAAGCTGCAGAACTTAAGTATGATATAAATGAAAAATAGGCATATGCACTGGTAAAAGAAGTAAATGATTTTAGGCCTTATTTTATGGGAGATAATGTAATTGCCTATGTGCCTAGTGCTGCTATTAAGGACATCTTCACACAACAAGAAGTGTCAGGAAGAAGGTGTAGGTGGATACATAGGATTCAAGAATTCAATATTGAGGTTTAGATTACTAAACTGGTAAGAGGACAAGGATTGGCCAAGCTTATGGCACAAAGTAATCTAGAAGAAAATCAAATAAATTTGTTAGAAGAGGAGAATAGATCACACATATGTGATATGGAGCATTATGAGTGGTATAAAGATGTGATATATTATTTGCAAAGAATGAAATGTCCTAAAAATTTAATTGAAAATGAGAAAAGGACATTGAAGTTACATGCTATCAAATATTCTATCATAGTTGGAAAGCTCTGGTGGAGAAATGGAGGTGTCATGTTGAAGTGTGTTGACCAAGATCAAGCAAAAGAACTTCTAAGTGAGATGCACGGTGGAGTTTGTGGAGGACATTATATGGCTAAAACAACTGCACATAAGATAATGAGGGTTGGATTTTGGTGGCCTATAGTTTTTAAGGATGCACACAAACTAGTGAAGACATGTGATGCTTGTCAACATTTCTCTAGTAAGTTAAATTTTTCTGGTAACTTGCCTCTAAATCCAGTTATAGTACAAGCTCCATTCCAGTGGTGGGGTATTGATTTTGTAGGAGAGATAGCATGTAAATCTACTGGAGGCTACTCATGGATATTGGTGGCTACTGATTATTTTACCAAGTGGGTGGAAGGAATTCCAACAAAGAAAGCCACTAGTAAAGTAGTAATTGACTTCTTGATGAGCAACATATTGACTAGATTTGGGTGTCTAGAAATGATTGTATCAGATAATTCAATGTGTTTTAGATCTAAGGAATACATAGAATTTTTTGAGAAGCATGGCATCCAAATTTCTTATTCATCACCATATCACCCACAGGGGAATGGACAGGCATAATCAAGCAATGAAAGCTTGATGAAGATCACTAAAAGAATCCTGGATCAGAATAAAAAGGCTTTAGATTCTAAGCTGAGATTAACAGTTTGGGCAGATAAGGTAACTATGAAGAAGGAAATAGGTTGTGCCCCATTTGACTTGGTTTATGGGATAAATGCCAAGTTTCCCCAAAATAACTTAATGGAAATGTATAAGTTTGTCTGAATATATGATAATGAAATTGATGATGAGATGCAATTGAGAGTGGAAGCTCTTATAGAATTAGATGAAACTAGGAGGGAAGCTCAAAAGAGAAATGCCAAGTTGCAGTTGCAAGTAAAGAATTTGTATGACAAGAGGGCAACTACAAGGAGTTTCAAAGATGGAGATTTGGCTTTAATGTGGAATGCCAGACTAGAAGATAAAGGGAAACATGGGAAATTTGATGCAATCTGCTTGGGTCAATTTTTGATTAATGGTAAGTGAGGTGAAGATTCGTACTTCCTCCAAGATGTGATAGGGGATATTATTGAACTGCCAGTTCATGGATAGTTCTTGAAGTTATACTTCACTTGAAGTATTCTTTTCCATGAACAGTAGTTTAGGTTTGTATATTTTGTATATATTTTGTACATATTTTGGGGTTGTTTTGTCCAAAAAATCTCTTTTTGGTCATCTCTACATCTTGTTCTGCTCTACTTGAGATTCTAAATTCTCACTTCATTCTAGTGGAATGAACGTCCCCAATTGGAGCCACTGATGGAACTTCAAATTTTTGCTCTGTGTGTTCCATTCCTACATTTGCCTTATGTTACTAGTCTTTCATGGCGTCGGAATTTTTTCCTTGGGTTGAGGTTTAGTTTTATTTTCATGAAAATCCCTTGTGTTTATTTTACGCCTTAGTTACGATCTATTTCGTTGTTACTTTTTGAGGGGTTTTCAAATGACTTACGCCCTATTGTTTGATCTAGGCATGGTCCCTTTGGTCTCAATATTTGATTTCCTCTGCAGGGTTTTATTTTTCTAAGTCTTGGTTGGCCCCGTGTTTCATTGTTTAAAAACAACTTATGTCATTGTTTATTGTCCGCCTAGTGATGCCCCCTTTTCCTTTTAATAAATGTTTTATTTTGTAGAGGGATGAAATTTGCGTGACTGTTGATCAATTGTCGTTTGATCTTAGTCGTTCCCCACCATCCTGCGATGACCCCACCACATTGCTTCAGGTGATTGCAATATCACGGGCAGGTGCCATGTGTCCTATCTGGAAAGGCCAAAGGGGATAAAGTTTGTGTGATCATCAATCAAATACTGTCAAGATCTATGGTTTCCTTCAATCGCATGATCCGAAGTTGCAAGATCTTTACTGATTATGATATCGCAAGCGACCGCCACATGTCTCATCTGATGAAGCCGAAGGAAAAGAGGAAATACCATGGTAAATTAATCCCGTCTTAATACATTAAAATGTGGGTTACTAAAGTGTTCATGAGATGCACATGTTTTAAATCAGCGGATATGTTATAATCTTGAAAAAAAAGTTGCTCGACGGTTACTGGTAAGGCTGGTGACTATGTTGAAGGAACGACATCATTGATGCTCAAGATCTACAGTTGCCCACCATTGTGTGATATGAAGTTGCAGGATCTTTACCGATTACGATATCACAGGTGACCACCATGTAGACTTCCTTGGCAATGTATGGTATGGTGGGCCCCTTATTGCCATGTTGGTGATTGTGTCAGCTTGTTTTGAAGACAACTGTTTGATGATTTGATTCAACTGAAAGATCGACGGCTAGAATTTGAATTTGCATCAAATATGGTTGGAGTCGTTCGTGTAGTGCGCGAGTGAGCTTCAATGGAAAATGAGACACTTGCTATGGATGATTTCATCAAAATAAAATCAACTTTCCTAATTTTTTTGTATCACAAAGCATTCAAGTAGCAATCTCAGAGCCCAAAGCGAAGTTGCGAGTCCTGGCAGCCTGAATTTGGGAATTCTACAAACAAAGCCGTGAGTTAATTTTTGTGCCCCCCAGTCATTCTGCACTTGAATTTGGGAAAAAAATTGTTGTGCTTGTCATTGAGCTTTTTGATAAACATGTTAGGGCTATAGTTTAATTATAGTTGTGAGAAATTCCAATGTTTTGTTTTGTAATTTCCTATCTCTGCTTAGTCCTAGCTATTTGAAGTGTATCATTGTAAAGAGGCCCTATTTTGTCCAAGATGGCACCACCCAAGCAACATTCTGGTGAAATTGACTATTTAAGAAGAAACCTATATGATGATTTCCTGGATCAATTTCCCTTGTCAACGAATGATAGAAAAAAGGGATTGGTTTTGATGCAAGGGAAAATCCTGGGGGAGGGGTTAGTGTATAATTGCTCCAACATAGCCGATGCTAGGGTCCCCTTCATAGGTTTGGAAATGTTCAGATTGTGGTATGGATAGAGGAATTTTCCTCACCCTTTTTCAAATGGCTTGATGTATGATATGGGGAAGCTGGTGGTACCAAATGTGTTCCCTGATGTAGACCTGCTTATGGCAATGGCTGCAAGATATGACCTTGTCACGCGGGTAATCAGAGATAATGATGGAGGAGTTCTACTAAGTATTAATAGAGAAGAAATCCAACAGATTTTTGACTTGAGTGAACTGAGTGAATACTTGGTTCCTATCAATCTTGAGGAAATGAAGCAAGAATATGCAAAGTTGAAATCTCTTTTTAGAGCTAAGTTGCTTTCACCTCATCTACCTAGGGCAGGGGGTTCAAGATTTTGTATCAGCCCCAGTGACCAAGAACCTTTCAGATTAAATTTCTTTGCAAATAATTTCTTGGCCACTTTCTATTCATTGTGTCATATTTTGGGTTTTAGTCCTGGTACGGTGATTCCCATTGCATATATGTTCATGGGTGTGCAAATACAACACCCTAACTTCTCTGTGATCTATGACTTTGCTTCTTTCTTGGCTAAAAGGATACATGAAGGGCTATCAAAGTTGTAGAAAAATGATATCGACACTCAATTCTTTTGGTATTCTATTCTGATGCATATATTAATGTTCAATAATGCTGATTTCTTCTCTAAAAAGATGAAATTAAGGCAATCAGTTGATGGAGAAAGATTGCCAGTATAGATATGGGCTACAGATTTATCTGGCAATAAGGAGAACACTAGTTATGTGTAATTTGATAATTTCTTTGCCTCCAGATTGAGGGCTAGAATGATGGTAAATGTACCTAGGATCCTTGAGGAATTGCATGATTTCCTCAGGCCAAAGGGGAGGAAGCCAGAATTGAAAGTTTTCCATAATTGGGGTGACATCCCATACCCAGTCAACACTGTTTTGAGAGTATACGATTTTCAATGAACCCCCCATATACTGCCATACAATGTGCCACCAAGAGTGGGGTTTTTAGAAGTTATGTGGCAAATATGTTGTATCCATGAGGAAAACCTCATAGGGAGGGGTAAGGGAACTATTGTCTTTTCCAGATTATGAAGTGGTGTCTGATTTTGCCTTTTCAAAAGGAGGCTGGGTGCATTTTGAGAAATTCTTTGATGATTACCATTTGAGGTGTGGTCCAAAGCGACAACATGATCCTGAGGGTTTCTTTGCTCTTTTTAGACAAAGAATAAAGGCTCGCAAGTTTGTAAATGAATTCAACTTTCCTTAGGATTTGATTAGAAATGAATTTGATCTAAATAGGAAGGAGTTGAACAAGAAGAAAGGGATAGCTTATGATAAGCTATTAGATATTGTGCACAAAATGGATCCCAAATATGATCCATTGTTGGAGTTCAGTCCATACCATAAGAAAATTGATATTCTGATGGAGAACTTTAAAGAGATTATGGGCACTTTGAGAACCAAAAAGGTAAATTTAGAATTGAATCTGGGTGTATAGGAACAAGGTGCTAGACCAATTGAAATAAGGCTAGCATACTAGCCTACAGAAAGGTGTCCTATTTACAGAAGGAAAAAGGATGATAGTAGTGATGAAGAGGAAGTGGACAGAAAAGGAAAGAAAATAATGAAGTTTCCTTCACAACCAGGTCCAAAATTCAAATTTCTTGGGGAAATCAAAATCATTGATTTAGAATCATCACTAGAAGATAGTCCCTCATCACCACCATCTGATCGAAGCCCTAAAAGACAAAGAATTGATCAACCACAGGAGGATCTAATGGATGAAATTATTGTTACTAATCAGGACATGCAGGTTGGTATGCTTTCCCCTCCTAGGCCATTTGAATTGTTTTTATCTAATTTAGATGTGCAAGGAAAAAGTGTACAAGATACAAGAATGGAAGCATGTAAGGAGTTTCTAGATGACAATACATTTGTAAAAACTCTTGTATTCTTGAAATTGGTATGGAGGATGAAATATGAAGAATATCAAGATAAATGTAAGAAGAGAAGTGAACTAAGTCCTGAAAGGTCAGACCAAGAGAATGATGAGGAGGTGAAAGCTAAATTAATGGAAGAATTTAAGAACATCACTCTTGAAGAAGGAAGAAAATTGGTGAGTCAGGATAGCGTATTGATTCTACCCGAATGGGAAATTGTAGATGCTATAGCATTTAATGCTATTCTCAATTTCAAGCATCCTTTACAAGAATCTAAAGAGGAAGTTAAGGCAACATTGCAAGATTCTGCCTTTAGTGAGGAATATGAAACTCTGGCAATTTGGGAATTGGCCCCTCAAGGAAGAAATCCAAATGTTATAGATATTAATCCAAATTTTAGAGAAGGATTAATAATAAAGAGAGCTTCAGAGACCTCAACCACCGAGGCCACTAATTTGACTATGAATGTGGCCAAATTGGCCCAAAAGACTACTGAAAGGGAGGAGGCTGAAAAGAAGAGCCTAATGGAGAAGTATAACCTTTTTATCGAGGAATACAACAAGATGCAACAAAAGAATGTTGAGTTGCAGATTGAGGTGGAAAGGTTTAAGTATAAATAGATTGGGGAGACATCAAGTGCTCTGGGGACTAGTACATTACCTTCCATAGTAGGGCCAATGCCTCTTGCTTCTCCAATTGTTTCCACACCAAGGTCTCCCAGTTAGAATCCTTCCCTCACCCCTCCTTTAGAACAAATTGATGAAGAAACAGAGTGCTTTGTGGATCCTACAAAGAAGAAGCTCTTGCAAAGAATTGATGAATTACAGACATCATTAGAGGTAAGTGAGGAAGGATCTCTTTCAAAGCAAAAGGAGATTGTTACTATTGTCTTAAGAAATTTAAATGGGATGGTTGATAATAAATTGCTATCTATACATTCTTTATATTCTTTGCTATTAGATGCAATAAAGAATATTGATAGGGATTAGGAGGTAGTAATACCATTGATTGAAAACTGTATCCCTAGGGCCAGTGATTTGGATGTCATGTATAAGGCCTCAAGGTTTGATACAAATAATATTCCCAAATCATTAAAGCCTACTCAAGTATTAGTTAAGTCATTGCAGGATTTTTAGACCCTACCAGATGATTTGAGTAGGAAGATGAGGGAGTTGGTGAGTAATTTCAATGATTGGGGTAACACATTGTTACCTGATATAATTGATGAGAAGGGGAAAATCAGGTTACTCTAGCAATGGTAGGATCAAGCAAGTGAGGTCATCAATGCTCAAATTAAATTAATTTGTGATTACTTAGATTATGATTTGTTGGTGAGTTGTATGGATAAGATTATTAGTACTAGCTCATTTTTGGAATTCTTTTCAAAGAGATGCAAATCAGGTAGCGGTAAAATACACACCTTATAATGCCAAGGTGAATGAGATAATTAATTTTGATTGGCCGACTGATGAAGAATACTAGAAATGGGTAACTAAATATTTGACTGAGGAAGAATAAAAGAATGGACTACTAAAGGGTGATAAATCAGATGATGCGGCTACAACAGTTCCAGTTTTGGGTTGATGGCATTCTTAGCATGGGTTTCTTGTGGCTTTTTGTTATTGCATCAACTTTTCTCAGCGTGCACAATGGACAAGAATATTCTCCAGGGTGATTGCTATTGTAACGATTTTTGGAATGTCACCATGTGCTCCGATTGGTTGGTGACATGTGTACTTTCTATCCTGATGCTTGTTTGCTCCTTCATTTTCTATAAGAAGGATTTCAAGGCCATAAGTAAAAGTTGTCAAGTTAGATAATTTTTGGGTCGAGTCTAGGTGAAGTTGCATAACAAATTGTAATGTTAGATGGTTTTAGAGAAAAATGCAATTTAGGTTTTGAGTCATTCTGTAACATGTTTTGAGTTTATGGGGATTTAATGTTGTATAATAGTACTAGCATTTGAGTCAAAATGATAAATTCAAGCTCATGTCTCTCCATTGTACATGCATATCTGAATTTTGAATAAAATAACTAAGGGTTGTTTCATTCATCTCAATGTTGTGGTGTGTATGATTCTATTTTAGCTTTAATTGAAGGAATTAATTAAAATGCCTAAATGGGATTATAGGCAGATGTGTTATGTATAAGGATTTGATAAGTAGTATTGAGTTAGAATACTATTGGTGAGATTACAATGCAATGTCGTCAAGGATTTCATATGTTATGTGTTAAATCTGTCATATACCTTTAGATGCTTATGAATTTGACTCTTGCAATGGATATATGGCACTGATCTAAGTTGTAATTACCCGTATGATTCAGTATTTGTTTGTCTTTTCCTAGAGCTTGCTACAAATTGCAAATCAATGACTGTCTTATACTATGGATTGTGTAGTAATTATCTCATGCTCTAGATAGTTGATATTATCGATGAATAGCCAATTCTATTCGATGTTATCCTATCATGTTTAGATATTAAGTTGGATGATCTATTATTATTAATGTTGTTTATGATAATGGTGCAAAGGTTGTAAACACATTAATGGATCACCCTCCTGGGTCTTGGAAATCTTGAAGTGTAGGAGGCTTTTTAAAGTCCTGGTCAGTTGGTCTAGGTCCTTTGAGCTGCCCGTGATTAGAATTGGAAATTCAATAGGTAGATTAGAAGACAAACATGGTTACATTGTAAAACAGAACCAACAGACCCAACATGTGTCACATAACTTCATGGGGCATTCAACCATTCAAGTACAATGAGTTACATATCTTGAATACTAATTCAAATGCTTGTTACAGCTATGAGTGCAACATTATTGATTTTTTATTATGAGGTATAAGCTCTTCACGCATTTCTTCCAGACACGAGTATGTTGGTAGAACTATTCTTATGAGGACTTTGTCAACAAAATTGAATCCAAAGAAAGACAAAGTCTCATTGTTTAAAGAAGATGATATAAATGATTGTATTGGTGGTGCTCCACTTGAACTTACCATGTGATAAAGTCATAGCCCTATTCATCCTTGCTTGGGTGTTTGAATAGCTAGATGTGCTAAAAGAGGAAAATCAATTATATGGGCTTGCATGGTTTGTACCTAGGATTTGATTCAAAATGTGTTCCATGTTTAAAGCTACCTATTGTCTCCTCATTTATCTACATTGGATAATTGAACCACTGGCATTGAAGTTGAAAACTTGCTTGATACTCATATTAATGACATGGTCAAATATGAGCTATTTTTGGACAAAATATCAAAAGAAAACTCATGAATAAAGAACAAGTTCATAGTTTAGAGTGAGTCCATTTAGAGTTCATGTATCCTCTAAACGTCAAGATAGCTAGGCTGGTGGTAGAAGTAATGCTATTGAAAGAAGAGCTCCATGAATGGTTTTTCCATTGAAGATAGAAGGTGAAAATGCTGAAGAAAAGATCACCACATGCCTCTCTGAAAACAATGAGATTCCATTAGAGATTGAATGAAGATTAGATGTCCCCACTAAAAGGAATGTATACAAAATGTGGAAGCATACACAATGCACATTAGTTGATTTGCAAATGCCTCACTAAAATGTCATCTTATAGACATTAAAGCTTGCAGCGTATGAACATAGTGGAATTTGAAAAGGCTTTGAGAAGCTTTCAATCAAGTACAATGAATAGAGTATGTGCTCATGGTAGATAATATTTCATCAAATACCTTGTGTCTATGCATAGGTGTGGTTAGGTTAATGTTGAGAATAAAGAAACTTCAAGAAGGTCACACAGAGGATGAATGCAGGGTATCTAAAAAATGAATGTGTTGAAGAGATCTCATAAACTAGTAAGCAAATGCATTTGGCTTGATTTTTCTTTAATGAGAGAGCTCAAAGATACTGGAAATGCATTTAGAAAAAGTATGTGAAATGTTTGATAAGAAAATTCTTCCAAATGTGGTTTGATGGAATGCCATTACCAAGCATCCAACTTACTTTTAAGGTGAATGGAAATTCCTCAGATTCTTTCCATGTGTTAGGTGGCATGGCCTAAACACATATGATTGACTATGAACAAAGAAGACCATTGAGGATAGGCAGGGCACACCATAGCACCAACATAATGCACAAAAGGGATTGGTTGAAAATTCTTTAGAATCTTGTAGGAAAATGTAACTGGTAGCAAAATTCTCTTGCTACGCATGAAGAAACCACCATTATGATTGATAAAGGAGGCCAATGTGGCTGACTAAAAAGGGGCATCATATTTATTTTCCATGCATAGAATGGAACACATTTAAAAAGTGGTCTCAGTGAATACTACGAGGGTATAGCATGCATACAAAACTAATTTATTGTATGAGGCTTCAAAAATTTCCAAGCAAACGCTATCGTGCTAGGTGAGGAGAGAACCTACAATGTGTAGTAGAAAGGAAAACCAACCTATAGTGAAATGTATTAAAATTGTTTGAGGGATTTTTATTATGGCAACATAGAGCTCAGGGTTGGTGACTGGAATGAAATATAGTAGAATGCAAAGCAATGTGTGTGTTGTAGATGGAAATGAGAGAACCATGGCACTTTTTGGAGCAGGGTGCGGATACCCATCAAAGTAGAAGATAGAGTTATGTTTGAACTCTTTACAAAGAAGATGGATCAACACCAAAGGAGAGGAAACACTGAACCAAAGAAAAAAATAGGGCAAATGAAATCAATGGAGGAGAATTGAGGAGAAAATGTAGCCAAATCCTGACCATTCCCCATAGCCTTGCATCTCCAAGTTACTCACGCGTTAGTGTCGTGCGGTGGGAAAGAAGAAGGCACGTGAATGGTGGGTCCCTAGAAAAATGAAGGAATGGGTATATTTTAGTGACCCTGATGGTTTGGGTTTTTAAATATTTCCATTTTTCTTTCAAAGAAAAACATTTTAGAAGCTTAAAATGTTGCCCGCGATAAAAGTCTTATAAAAAAGGCCCAACTTCGCACTTAAATGTCTTCACATATTAAAATGATGGAGACTTTAATGATAAGGTGCTCCTAAAGTTTTTTTTTAGAAAGGGTCTTTCATAACAAAAGGTAGAATATTTTGAATATAAATTGAAATGGGAAAATGTTTTAAATGATACATTTGAAACATTATAAGCACAGGTAATTATTTTATTTTCCTAGGTGAATATTTTAGGGCCCAATGATTTTTTAAAAGCCATGCTTTTAATAAAAAGGGAAAAAAAATTCAACGTGCAAAATGGAGATAAAGAATGAAGGGCAGGGGCAATATTTTGTCTAGTGAGATAAAGTGAATTAAATATTCAATATGGTAAAGTGAATCTATTGTTCACTTTATAAACAAAAATGATTTTTATCTAGTGGAGGTGAATAATATAAAAGCTCAGTGGAAATTAAATTGAAGGCTCAATTATAAAGTTGAATACTTTATATTGGTTGGAAAGTGCAAATTTAATGTGCAACAAATAAAAGGATGAAACAAAGAGAAATGAACACAAGTTTTCATGGGCAAGCAGAGACATTTTTCAGTTGCTGGGTAAAATGGAGATTCTCCACATGGGGAAATTTTTTGTTGTTGAACAACTTGTAGCAAAGAAAAATTGAGAGGAAAATTTTGCTACAAATGAAGAGAGAGGAGAGATGCTTTTTATTTTTTCTAATCAAAGGGAATGGAGCTTCCAGATGGCATCTTTAGATCAACTTTTGGAGCTTTCTATTCTTCTATATCTTCTATTTCTTCTCTCATTGTAAAGGGTTCTAAATTTATGTATGGGTTGGGTAGATAGTGAAAGTCTAAGTCTGAGTTATGAGTTGAGTCTGTAAGCTTTAATTTTTGATTTCATTAGTAAATATCAGCCAATTTGTACAAGAAATTCATAAATGTCTTCAAATTGTCTCCAACTTTGTACATTTTAGTCATATGAATTCAATAATACAAAGTATCTTTGGATTTATCATCTCAATTTCCTTGAGATTTTTTTATTTGTTTATGGTTCTATTTCAAACAAATCGTTAAATTAATTTGAGCAGATAATAGTGATTTTAAGTGTGAGGTTGGATCTGATAAGAAGAATTTGATTGACAACAAGAGGGGATCTGTTGATGTAATGCATTAAAAATTTGAATCCACTAGTTGATGTTCATTTGTTGATGAATTCATTTTTTTCATTTGAATCCATGGCCTAGAATTAGGCATTGATCTGTTATTCAGCTTAATGCATCTTAGAAACAAGTTTAATTCAAAATAATTTTAAATCCATGTTGTTTGGTTGAGGTTTAGTGTTGATTCTTGCTTCCCAATTGTTGAGTAATTGTTGATATACCAAGAATTTAGCTAGATTTGAAGTTGTCAGTACTTTCTTGGGTATAATTGAATTGGGAATTATCTGCTATAAAAAGCAATGTCTGTGTATGACTGAATTAAGTTTTAGGCATTGTATAGGTTGACCCACCTTGGTCCTGTAGAGCCAAAAGTGCAGAAGATCTCAGTCTTTGACTGAATCTTGTTAGTTGGCCAAATCCACCATTGAGTCTGATCATTAGAAACTGGCTAGTCTATAGGATTCATTCAATTGCTCAATTTGGAACGCAAACACTATGCATTTTGGTAAGTTTGGCTACGGTCTGAGAGAAAAGTGATTGTTTTGGATTTCTTCGTGTTTTTGTTTCATGAATTATGGTTCTAAGTGTAAGTGTTCAAATGAATTTTTTTGTCCAGAAAGATTGGTTCATGTTAAGGATGTGTCTACTTAATTGTTTTATGTGTTTTACACTAGTATTGGTTGACCTTGTGTTAAACACTACTTACAAAGTTTATGGAAGCATGTTGAGGCATGTTGGGACTCATTTAGGTTCTTATTAAGTATTTTCTTGGGTATCCCTAATTCTAATTCCATCATATAATATTTTGGCACCGACCTAATTTGAATTTGTAATTTCAAATGGTGTGTGGCTGACCTTGGATGGGTTTCTAGGTTGAAGACTGTATAAGTACAAGTTGAGATGTTGATGAAACATAAGATAAAAAATATTGATGAAAGATAGATGTGAAATAGTGTGTGTGATGTGAGTTTGAGTAGATCAATGCAAAATTTAAGTGGTGAGTTGCTAAAGGTAGTGAGTTGAAGGTGTAGTCTACCATTCAAGCATTTCTACGAGTGCATGAGAAATTGTGGTGGAATGATCTTCATTGCATTGAGATAGTTCTATCTTTGTGACAATCCTCTTCTATATTCTTTGTAATTTTATGGTAGTACATCCTCCAGGTAATGAGCCCTCATTGCATAGTGAGTCTTGTGTTTTGGACAGTAAGTTTTGTCTTGGAAGTTAGGCTTTTGGAAAGTGAGCCTATGTATTTAGTTTTGAAATTATTTATAGTGTGAGCTAATCCTCACCATGGTTTTTCCCTCATAGGGTTTTCCATGTAAATCTAGTGGTGTTGTGTGTATGGTTTTACTTCTTTCAATTTCTATATTTGCACTTAATGATTAATCACATTAGAAAGTAAAGGATTTGTTAATGATTATTGATCTAATTCATGGTGAAAGTTTTAAAGCTTAAAAATTGCAACAACTGATTCACCCCTCTCTCAGTTGTCTTGTTCAATAAATCATACAATATCAAAGAATTAAAGAAAGGTAAAAGTAAAAAGGGAAAATCAAGCCTCAACTATCCAACATGATGTGGAACATGGCTCGGTTGTTTGTCCAAAATAATTTATAAGAACTCACTATCCACTATGCAAACAATATACATTGTCACACGGGCTAATGGAACTTCGACTATCCACTAGGTGAGCCTCCAAGGGTGGAAAATAAGAGAATATTAGGCTCACATACCATACTATAGCTATATCTCTAATAACTTCAATAAGGCACCACAAAATAAAATATCTTATTAGGCTCACATACCATACTGTAGCTATATCTCTAATAACTTCAATAAGGCACCACACAATAAAATAAAGCATAAAAGGGGTGGAAAATGAGAGATATTAGGCTTCCATACAATACCAAAGTTATATCTCTGATAACCTCAGTAAGGCACCACAAAACAAAACAAACAAGGTGGAAAATAAGATAATCTTATTAGGCTCCTATAGCATACCAAAGCTATACCTCTAATAATTTCAATAAGACACCACAAAATAAAACATAAACTTTTAGCTTCATAAGGCATAACAAGTTGATTATGCTAAGAACCTATGAACAAACAAAGCAAGGCTCCACAAGCAATCAAATTGTGTTATGCTTGGTGGCCTTGAAAAAAGTTTGAGATTCACAAGGTTAGCAAGCTACATTATGCTAAACACTTATGAACAAAAATGAAAATAAGCATGTTCCAAGGGTTTTTCCTTAGTTCATGTAAGGTATCCTCTTAGGGAACATCATGTCTAATGTCTCCAAGAGATGACAAGTCAAGGATAAAATATTCACAACTTAGGAAATGCAATGTGTAGCATCACCACTAAGAGGAAATTCAAACACCAAGAAAAGGTAACACTCTTGTAGGACATAAAACCCATTGACACCGCCAAGAAAAATACACATTGTAAGAAGTAAGAAGATTGCACAATGAAACATAAGGAATGGAAAAATTTTCAAAAATAATAATGCCAATGTATGCCACCACTTTAAAGAAATTAGTAACACCATTGTTGTGAGCAATTTATTTAAAGTAGCAAATAATCTCTGCTAACAATAATAAAGACATGAGAGCTTATTAAACAAGCCCTATGCCAAGTCATATGTTCCAAATGAAGCTACATCATGAAAAATGAGGAAGGGGTTGCCCCAAAAATGAAATCCCAAACACAATGATGTTATAGAGCTTAGAAATTTCATCGTTCCCCAAATACTCATAGAATAGGAAGAATGACACTTAGAGAGCGAAAATATAGAAAAATATTTTGGGTCAGCATAGAAGAGACCTAAGTGTGTTGATGCCTTGCATCATCCCCAAAAGGAAAACAAAAGACAATAGAAAACATAAATGTTTATGACACATAGAAGAATGTAGATACAAATAGAGGAATGAAAATGAAGAGATACATAAATAGAACAATACGAGGGAGAACACATTATACACATGCAATGACACAAACAATAGGTAAGAGAAAACAAATAAAAGACTAGTAAGGAACATGTGATTCAACCTATAGCAGGTCATCTGCATCCCAATTTTGTTCACCATATATAGAAGGAAAACAACTAGCCAAAGGGACAACATCAAGTGCCAAACTAGGAAAAGGCTATCTCATCCCTTTCCCCCACTAAGTGCAATACAAAGATGAGATGATATGACTGATGAGAATGAGCTCCTTGAAATATAGAAAATTATTTCCAATGAATGTAAAGCATGCTATAGTGAGTATGATATGATCCTACAACAATCACATGGCAAGGAGAAAAGTTCATGTACTTTAGTCAAGTTGGATCCCTAGGGGATTTAAATTTCTTCAATAATTATTGTAAACCTCAACAATTATTAGTGTGATGTCAAAAAATCCTATGATAGGAACAGCATGGTTCATTTTTATCACTTTGTTGTGGTGTTAAATTTTCAGGTTTAGGAGGTAGCTTAATTAACCCCCAATGTAAAACAGTGTAAAAATCATTCTCAGCCTTGGATATTTTTGATAGGCACTAAAGAGGAACAAAAATATGAGCTTTACCTAACACAATGTCTATTCCATGTTCATTTTCAACCATTTTCCTCACATTATCTAAAGTAGGAATGGCACTACTAGAAATGTTTTTAGAAATCACAAAGTTTTGCAATTTTTTCTATTTCTTCATCTATCCTTCTTATGTTATCTGGTGAGACATTAACAACCATTATTTTGACATCATGCACTTTATTTGTGGGTAGGGAAGTCATCGGAAATGAGGAATAAAAACCTAGGATCCATAGAGGGTTGACTAGTGTCAACACTATGAGTGTAAGAGTTAGAAAACCCAAGATCCATGGTGAATGGTGTATTGCAGGATGACATGTCTCGAACTAAATCTCATGACAATATTGGTAATAGGACACCAAGTTGTGAAGCTCATAGAAGTTTCACAAACTTGGAATGTACCCAAAATGGATAAGAAGTAAAATGCAATGGAATATCCTAGAATGTAAAGTGCAATGCAAATATGTAAAAGAAATTTTTTAGATTTCAAACAAGATAATTTTTTGATTATGTTATGTCAAAACCAAAAAAATGATGTCTTGTAAATACAATTTTGAATACACACAATGCACTAAATTTATCAAATGAAGCTTAATATGATCAATTTGTGATACAAAAAATTTGCAAACAGTAACACCAAACTAAATACAACAAAACAAAATACAAAAAAAATATTTTAATTCCAAAAAATGTAAAAAAAATCCCTAATTAGGGATTCGTTCACCCATGGGAAAATGAGTCGTAGCTAAGGGTTTTTGAAAAATGAATTTATAGATTTCTAAGTTGATTCTTATGGTTTTAAGATTTTGGAATGAGACAGGTGGTTGTAGTTTGAATTTTCTATAAATTTAGGTCTAAATGCAATAACAAAATAATGATAAATGATAAACTAAGAGACCTAATTTGATATGCAATTTTTATTTAATTTTGTTTTTAATGTTTTTTTATCATGCAATGTTATGTAAATACTTTACAAAATGACTATTTTTTTTGTATTTTAAATTATGCATAAAATAAATCCTAAAATCTTAAATGAGATGAAAACTAATGCAAACTAAGCAACCCTAAATGAGATTCAATTCAATGAAATGAAATGCAATTGAATGCAAAATCTAGCCCTATGACTGAAATAGACTCCAAAATCAAAAGGATTCAATGCTCAAACATTGGGTTCACCAAAATGAAATGAGGGGAAATAGGTATGGATGTTAAAATGGGGGTATGATAAACCTATCTTCCTTATTTCATTAGGAAATGATATCCACACAAATAATTGACTTACAACCTTTAGGTGATTCAAATCAAGGTGTGAATTTATAGATTTCCTTATGCTTAAGTGACGTGGGTCAGGTTCACTTGGCACTTTTGGGAGAAATGTTAAAAATAGAAAATGTACCCAATTATGCCAAATCAAACCTGAAAAAAAAATATTAAACTCAAAATAAGAATAACTAGAAATTAAATTACAAATCTAAGAAAGGCAGAACTATGTTTACCAATCACCAGAAGTGATTTTTCAAAGGTTGACTTGGACTCATTTTCCCAGGGGTGAATGGGTTCACTGTTAGGGATTTTCTACAACTTTTGGGAGCCTCTAATATAGATCTAAATCTTCCAGTTTTTCCAAGTGCCAGTGTCAAAACGTTAGGAATGAATTTTGTAGGTGAGTTTCCATGAGATGACAAAATTTATGAAAAATTTTACAACTTTTCAACTTCAAATTTTCTCTTCAAGAGATCTTCAAGATTTATTCCACCTAGATCTACAAACACAAGATAAGAGGGATTTTTTTTTTGTTTTTGGTGAATGTGGGTTTTCCTTGGTCAAACCTTGAAATGAAATGAAGCATGAAAGAGGGAATGAAGAATGAAAAAATCTATATTACCACTCAACAAACCCTTGAATAAACCTTGGAATGAAATTTTTCAACTTTCATAAAATGGCTTCAATGGATGTGAATCTTAATCTTTTAATCTTGCTTGAAATAGTTATTTGAATGTTTGATTTGATCATGAAAACAACTATTGACATATTGTTGTCATTAATTTCAAAAGGGGATTAGAGGCACAATATGGAACTGATCTTGCAAGGGAGATTCTGGGAACTGATGCTAAAGGAAAGCTTGTATCTAGCTCTAGAAGTAGTGGTGCAAGTTGTTCAAAATGATACATTGTTGACATATAGTATTGTCATGGTGTTGTAGAATCCTTCCAAGTATTTGAAGAGAAATCAAAGGCCAGATTTGATATGGGTTTTTTGAAAGCTTCTCAAAATTATATGTTGTTGGCCTAGGGCATTTTTGTTGCACTCCAAGAAGATTTATTTGTGCTCTTGGGTTTTTTCTTGGGTTTATCACTTAAGCCCTAGGATAATAGTCATGGTGATCAATAGAATTTCTATTTCATTGTTGATTGTCTATTGCACATTGTAGGTAGCTTAAGTTACAACTTAATCCTATGGTGCTATGTGGTCAATTGGCCCCTCTCCTTGTGTTACCGACCTAACAAAAAATTTCTTACCTTAATATTTCCTAAGTCCATTGCAAATATTTTCCTTCAAAAAATATTGATGGTGGTGATTGAGGTTACAAGATCTAATGAACTCCCTACTAGCCCACTACTTTTATGGTGGGTCCCAAGTAAGTCTTGAGGGATAGTGGGAAATGGTGGATATTGATCCACAAATATTAAATTATGACCGTGGATGCATTTGGTGGGACTAGATAGTGAGGAAGGAAACAACGAGAGTCATGCAAATAGGTTGTGCTTAGCGTTTGAATGATAGATCAACTCACATCATAGTTGTGAGTTACACGACATAGACAAGTGGTGATAGCCTACCATACCACTAAGATTTAGTGGGCCCATGGTTAGAGATCATGGGATAAAGGGCCTAGGATGTGTGTTTCAATGGACCTCACGTATAGCAAGCGGTGTATGAAGGAGATTTTTAGTGGAGTTTTAATGGTCTATTTACCTGATGGTTGGAATTTGAAGGCGAGTCACAAGACACAAATTATAGGATCATGGCATTAAGAACATATATCAATTGTTTGAATTAAAAATGGAGATAGTTAATGGCTACGAAAATGTGAATAAGGTTTTTGACCTGAAACTAACTCTGTGCTCAAAATTAATTGTTCCAGCTACACCAACAACCAATATGAATGAATATTTCATTGGTTTAATGGTGTCACAAATAGCTACAGATATTGAGATCAAAATTAGATTTGATAAATAGAATAATATATTAATTACATATCTGATTCTAGGGTTTGAGCTAGATCCGATTTGGATAAATTATTTGTAATTTAAGTAAATGTTGTGAGGCTCAATGCAGAGGTATGGTTGTGAGGAAGATATCCTAATAACCCTAAAATATGAAATATAGATCAAAGAATCTTGAGGAAATCACTAGTGGTGAAAGAGAAACACAAAAAAAAATATTAGTCTCTTGACTTAGTAGAGTTCCAGTGGACTAAGTGTGTGAGTGCAGAGAAGAAGAGAGAGCACACTACAAGAAATATTATGAGGTCTTTAGGAAAATAGAGAATGTACTAAAAGAAAGAGGAGAGGGAGCTACAAAAAGTGTATGGTGGTTCATTGAGGTAGAAAAATAATGCACTAATGAATTAAGGTGCAAAGAAAAGTAGTTTAGTTTAGAGATGAGTAATTGTGGTGCTAAGATAGCAATTGTTCCATAGAAAAAAGTACCCTTTGGTTGAAAAGAGATTAATTTATGATAATTTGGACTTAATAAGGCCTTGATTCAAGTGTTTTGAGGCATTTTATGCATTTGGACTATGTCTTGGACCCTTGCAAATTAAATAACATGCTTTTAACGATGTCTTTTAAAGGTGTTGTAAAGTGTTGTAAAATGATTTCATGCTTTTCTATACTTAATGAACTCATTTCTTCCTAATTCAACACTGTAAAATATGTTTGATAACATTATTACATCAAGTTAGAAGGATTGTGAAATAAAATTAAAGGTAAACTAGTGTTGTAATGTGTCTTACACATTCACATAAGTTCTTGTGCCTTTCTAGGCTATGTGGACCACATTTTAGTGTTGTAAAGTGTATTTAATCAAACTTTCACATTGAATTATGTGTCCCAAGCCCTAATTGACCTTTACATCATCACTAATAGGCCCCTATTAACCCATATTATGCATCTTGAGGCATTATTTGATAAAATACCTGACAAACTTGCAATTTTAACCTTATTTCCTTATCTCCTGGCTTCCTAGCTATCAAATTCGCCATGCATGGTGAATTAGTCCCATCTAGGTGGGAACCATTTGTAATGGGTGGTGAATGTATCCCATTTGGCTCAATTTTGACCTTTGAGTGGGAAAAAAGTGAAATTTAAGTTTAATTTTACTTCATGTCGGCTTGCAATGAGGTATTAATGGATAAAATGGGTGAAATGCCTATAAATATAAGTCTTTTAACTCATTTTCACATCTCTCTTATACCTTATCATTCATTCATCCACTAATCTTCCATCTCAAGTCAAGAAACTTAGGGCTTCTTGATTTCAAGTCACCAAGATATCAATTTTCATACATTCAAGGGAAAATCCTTCATGTTTTGTTGTAGACATTCAAAATCAAACACCATGGAAAGGTAATCAACTCCATTTTTGCACGTTTCATTTCATTCTTTCATTATTTTGGTTTAATTACCTAAAAGGGATTTGACGAAGGCAAACCCCTATGCCCTAACATTCAACATATTTCTCTTTTGTCTTGTTTGTTTGCAAATTTAGGACTCTTGGAAACTTGAAAATCATTGAAGATCATTTTTAGACCCGTATATCCGAGTTTCAGAAGCAGACACATGTAGGAAGTCAAACTACAGATTGGAAGCTTCAGATTCCACTTTTGAAAATATAGAAATTAAAAAGTGGAATCATTCACCATGAGTGGTGAATGAGTCCCACTCCAAGGTCAATTTTTAGTTTTCTACATTTTTAGCTACCCTTTTGTTAGAAACGGGTTCTAGCTTAGTTTTGTAGAACTGGGACTAATTTTCCTAAAATGGTGAATGAGTCCCACCAGGCCTAAAAACTAGCATCAATAGCACTTCAAATGTCATTTCCAGTGTCCTTCAACATTCTAGGTTCACACTTTCAGTTTGATTCATTTCTGTTGCAGTTTTCATTCCTTTTTAGGAGATTTTGTATTACACAATGTGTTTTGAAACAAGTTCTCCTTAAGTTTCTATTCATTAGTCAATCAATCTTATTAGTTTCTTGCATTGAAACATTGCATCTAGTTATATAGCATCCATATTCCATACATATTGTATTGATCTTTGAATGAACCATAAGCATTTTGGCCCTTCTTTCTCCTTTTAGGTGAAAAACTCTAGAAGAGCTAGAAAGAATTAGGGTACCAGAAATCTATGGTTCATTTTGGTAAAATTTCTTTTAAAATTCTTTTTTGACTGATTTGGAGTCCTTAATCATCATATATTTAGCTTGCATTAGGTTTTTCATGATTCATTTGCATGTTAGGCATTAAATTTTGCATTCATAAAAAAGTGCATTTAGGTTGCATTTTTTGCATCTACATTCATTTAAATTTTCTAAAATTCTACACTTTTAACTTAGCTCTAAATAAGAGCACTTAAAAACCATCAAAATCACTCAAATTTTTTTGACATTTTTGAAAAATGTCCATACTGGGACTCATTCGCCACCCTGGGTAAATCAGTCCCTTTTGACCTCTAAAACTGCATTTTATAGAACTAAAAACTTTATTTTTAAGCTTCTGTTTGGTGCCTTAACCTACCTATATTAGTTAGTTTCATTTTTGTAACATGATTTTCATTAAATTTATCCTAAATAAGCTCATTTCATGCATGGTTTCAATTTCAATTTTTCATTTACGTCTTGTTACATATCATAGTCAGTTAATTTTCATCTTTAAAATCTAAAAAATTACATTCCTCTTTTGCATCTTTGCTTTAGCATTGTTACATTTCAAGTTTGTCACATAATCATCCCATCATATTTTCATTACAAATTTATATAGTAATCATCTTGCATGTTCTCTTTTTAGATCTTATTGCATGTTGTAAGAGAATTTTGTTAAAATCATATGAACATGAGGTCCTTTCCCCTTTTTTTTGTTCGTCATAGATCCCTCTCCTAGTTCTCCTTTAGTGGATGCGGTTAGTATTGTGAAAGAAACCTCAAACAAGAATAAAACTTACATTTTTTCTTCTCCTATTATCTCTCACACTTGTGAAGTAGATATTTTATTGCTAGAAGAACCAATTGATGAGAGTTGTGACAATCTGAGTTGTTTCTCTCCTCTTACCTCTCCTATTAGACATAACATTACTAAAGTAGAGGAAATCACAATAAGTAATCATGACGATCACACAACACTACACAAAGATGAGATCATAGACACATTTCTAGACATTACCTTACCTAGTATCCATAACTATGATAATCAAACTTGTTCCTCTCCTAATATCCCTCCTCGATGCAAAGAGGATAGGATGGTGTTAGAAGATATACCTATTCATGATCATGAGAAAATTTCCCCTACATTCCCTAATGTTCCTATTCCATGGGAAGATCTATTTGAAAATTATAATGGTCCTTCTCTTGATGCCTCTGCCACTTGTGATGAAGCTACTTTGCAAATTTCAACCTTAGATGAACATATTACAAGCTCTCATAATAGGGTAGATAATATGGCACAAGAGAATGAGACATTACACACACCGAATGATTCCATAAATTCTTCCCCTAATCTCCCCATTATCAATAATCAAACACATTCAACCATTAATAACCCCCTTAGTTGCGATGAAGTTATTTTGGATGAACCAAATCTTAATTGTCACAAACATGTGGTTTGTTGTTCTCCTAAGAACTCTCCTTCTAGGGAGGATATTATGACCCAAGACAATGAAGAATCTCACTTGTTATAGGATATTAACATTTGTTCAACATGAACTCATCCTTTACCCCCCTTCACATAAATCTTCACCTAAACCTGAGTTTATTCTCCACCCACCTTCACACAAACAAAAAACTCAAAATAAAACTGAATTCATCCTTTATCCACCTCATAATAATGTATCATAGTAGGTAAGTTATAATACTGTTGCTCATACATATAACACTCAAAATAATCCACAACCACTGCAACCAACCCCACCCTCTTTACTTTTACCCAACCTGCCTAGTGCTCCTCGCTTCATCCCACACACAAAAGAGTATGATCTTTTTGAACAACTTAAGAAAAATCTTACTAAGATCTCCTTATGGGAACTTATTCAAGCCTCCCCTCACTATCACAACATGATCTAATCTTCCTTGCAACAAGTTCTTGTCCCTTTTAATGTGCAACCAACTAACATCACAGCCATAATCCAAGGTATAAATCTTGACATTCTTTTCAGCCAAAGTGAGCTTCCTCCTTTGGAAGTGCAAAAAAAAAATGAAGCTTTTATGATTATTGCTCACTACAAACGAAAAGGGATTAAGATAACTCTTATAGATACTAGTTACGCTCTTAATGTATTTGGAGTGAGCCTTCTTGATAGACTTAGTGTCGATAGATCAAACATCCAATCTGATTGTTTATCCATCAGGGGATTTGAAAATGTAAGCAAACAACCACTTCGTGTGATCACTTTACCTCTTACAGCTGGAGTGGCAACATTGGAAACACCAATCCATGTTATGTCTAATGATCTTTCATATAGCCTTCTTTTAGGCAGGCCATGGATTCATGCAATGAATGGTGTGCCTTCTAGTATTGATCATAAAATGAAATACATATACAACAACAAAGTGTACAAAATTGACATTGATTATGAGCCTTATAGTGTCTTACAACTTGAGAAAACCAAAGAACACATTAACACCAGCCACACAAGTGGAACCCATGCAACAAATCGATGAACAACAACATACTGAACAAGTCATGATGCTATTAGAAGATGATTAGGGTTCCTTGGATTTCAAACATGACTTCATGTGAGAGTACAAAATCATCCACAACAATAAAGTCCACACAAAATTCAGACGACCTTCTGAAAGCACTTGCCTCAACCACTTTAGACAAAGAAGAAAAATACATAGTCACCTTTGATGGTGCTTATGATCAACCACCACCCAATCCAAAAGAAATGAAGAAGCTTTATGGAAAAGGTTATGAACTCATGAAACAACTTGGATATAGTGGAAAAGGATGTGATGCTAACAAACAAGGTATCCACAACCCTATTGACCCTATCACACAAAAAACAACTCATGGTCTTGACTTTTGTCCTATAATAGAGATCACCAAGCCTTCCCTAAACATCAACAATCCCAGAACACATACTCCTAAATTATTCTTAACTAAATTCCTCAACACTAGTGGTCTTGAACACCATCCTTTAAAAAACATGCAACACACAAATACACCTTCGCTTAATGTCAATGTCATCTCACAAATTTTTCATGATTTGTCTTCATTAGATTTTATACCTTCCTATAATGGGGAGAATAAAATCTTGCAATCTAAAGAGTCTTGCATAAGTATGATATCTACTACCAAGCAAGATGTATCTTTCACACCAACCACAATGCCATCTTCTTCTCTTGATCAAGAGGGTATTTTGTTGAGACTCCTCCAAGATCACCTGATATCTCTTCCCCCTAAAACTAGAAAGAAATGTTATTCTAAGACTTCATTTTGTGCCTATCATAGATTTCATGGTCACTTCACTAATGAATGTCATGCTTTGAGTCACATAATCCAAAATCTTAAGGAGTTTGGTATGCTTCCCTCTATGGGGGAATCTAATTCCTCTAATTGATATTGATTGTCACTCTAGCATACATTTCAACAATCATTTCGGCTCATCCTTTGTCCTACACTAAGTGGGGGCAAGGGTTTCACTAGCCTTGTCCTTTTATGTCACTTGTGCTTGCCTCCTTTGGCTAGTCATTAACCTTTCATGAATACATAAGAGCAAGATTGGGATGTGGAAAACATGCCTTAAGTTGGCTCGCATATGACATACTTCCTTTTTCAAGACGTAGCTTATCGGAAACATAATGACTTGGCATAGGAATTTCTAAGTAAGCTCTTATGTCTCATTCTTCTACTTTAAAGAAATTTCTCTCGGTACTAGTGTTTGCAACTACTTTAAAGTAGGGGCATACATCACCACTCACATTTCATTGTGTGATTTATTTCTTCTTGTGATGTGTCCCTTTCTTGGTGGAGTCAATGGGCTTGAATCCCTCCAAAAGCGTGATACTTATTTTGACTTATCCTCTCTTGGAGACATTAATCACAATTTCCCCTAAGATGAGACCTTACATGGACTAAGAAAAATCCCTTTGAACATTCCTGACACTACCTTGCATTAACAATGTCTATGAGTGTCAAGCATATGAAGTTTTGCTTACCTCACAAAGCTCAAAAATCATTTTCCTTTGTGGTACCTTATTAAAGTTATCAGGAGGTATAACTTTGGTATGGTTGAGTGGGAAGCCCATTTTGACGCACGACTTTCCCCATATCCACCTATGTGTTTTGTGAGTGCATACCAACTAGTGTATGTTTCTCATCCTTTGGGATTTCTCACCCCATGGAAAATCAGAAGTTTCGTGGCCCCAGAATGAGTATGTTATGAACTTCTCACCTAGCATACAACCAAGAGTTTCGTTGCCCCAAAGTGAGTATGCATTTTCTTTCTAAAACAAACTGCCTAGATCTAATCTGCAACTAGCTAGATAAATGATCAAAGCTTGATACACCTTTTCATTTTTCATGTTTTTCTTCTTACCATTTCATGATTTTGTACCTTGATGGCTTGACTTAGGATCTTTGATCTGGGGGGCTTGGCCACCTCCTTTGATCTTTTTCATTATGTTCCATCTACATTTGTACACTTGGACCTCTATTGAATGTCTACTTTAGTGAGTTTGAAGCAAGTTCATCCTCTCACTAAAGTGGGGGCTAAATATGTCGTAGAAAAAAGTACCCTTTGCTTGACATGGGATTAATTCATGATAAATTAGACTTAATAAGGCCTCGATTCAAGTGTTGTGAGGAATTTTATGTATCCACACTAGGTCTTGGACCCTTGCAAATCAAATAACATGCTTTTAATGATGTCTTGTAAAAGTATTGTAAAGTGTTGTAAGGTGCTTTCACGCTTTGCTAGACTTAATGAACCCATTTCTTTCCAATTCATCATTATGAAATGTGTTTAATAACATTATTACATCAATTTACAAGGCTTGTGAAATAAACTTAATGGTAAACTAGTGTTGCAATGTGTCTTACACATTCACATTGGTTCTTGTGCCTTTCTAGGCTATGTGGACCTCATTTTAGTGTTGTACAGTGTATTTAATCACTCTTTCACATTGAATTCTAGGTCCTAAGCCTTAATTGACCTTTACATCATCACTAATATGCCCCTATTAACCCGTATTATGCATCCCAAGGCATTATTTGATAAAATACCTGACAAACTTGCAATTTTAACCTTATTACCTTATCTCTTAGATTCCTAGTTGTCAAATTGGCCCCTGTGGGACCCATTCATCATGCATGATGAATCAGTCCCATCTAGGTGGGACCCATTCGCTATGGGTGGTGAATGAGTCCCATTTGGCTCAATTTTGACCTTTGAGTGGGAAAAAAGAGAAATTTAAGTTTAATTTTACTTCATGTCGGCCTATGATGAGGTATTAATGGGTAAAATGGGTGAAATGACTATAAATATAAGTATTTTAACTAATTTTCACATCTCTCTTATATCTTATCATTCATTCATCCACCAATCTTCCATCTCAAGTCAAGCAACATAGGGCTTCTTCATTTCGAGTCACCAAGATAGCAATTTTCAGACATTCAAGGGTAGATTCTTCATGTTTTGTTGTAGAGTTTCAAGATAAAACATCATGGTAAGGTAATAAACTCCATTTTTGCATGTTTCATTCCATTCTTTCATCATTTTGGTTTAATTACCTAAAAGGGGTTTGAACAAGGCAAACCCTCATGCTCTAACATTCAACATGTTTCTCTCTTGTCTTTTTTGTTTGAAGATTTAGGATTCTTGGAAGCTTGGAAATCATTGAAGATCAAGTTACGAATTTCATTAAATCTTATCTTCATTCAACAAGTCAAAATATCAACAAAAAGTCATTTTTAGACCTATAAATCAAAGTTTCGGAAGCAGACACTTGTGGGAAGTCAAAGTGTAGATTGGAAGCTTCGAATTCCACTTTTGAAAATCCAAAAATTCAAAAGTGGACTCATTCACGATGAATGGTGAATGAGTTCCACTCTCGGGTCAATTTTGAGTTTTTTTCATTTTTAGGTACCCTCTTGTTAGAAACTAGTTTTGGCTCAATTTTGTAGAATTGGGACTAATTCGCCTAGAATGGTGAATGAGTCCCACCTGGCCTAAAAATTATCATCAATAGAATTTAAAATTTCATTTCCAATCTCCTTCAACATTCTAGGTCCACACTTTCAATTTGATTCATTTTTGTTGCAGTTTTCTATTCATTTTTAGGAGATTTTGTATTACACAATGTGTTTTCAAACAAGTTGTTCCCCTTTAGTTTATATTCATTAGTCAATCAATATTATTATTTTCTTGCATTCAAACATTTCATCCATATTCCATCCATATTGTATTAATCTTTGAATGAACCATAAGCATTTTGGCCCTTCTTTCTCCTTTTAGGTGAAAAACCCTAAAAGAGCTAGAAAGAATTAGGGTGCCAAAAATCTATAGTTCAGCAAAAAAAAATTGAGTAGTTGTAAAGTAAGTTGTAATATTGAACTATGTTCTTAGGAAAATATTGTAGTACGTGTGTTGTAAATATGATTGGTAGTTTCCATAAGATATCTAGGTAGGTGCTTTATGTAGGGAGTTAGTGCTTCCTTGGGGTAGGTGCTCCTAAATTAGGGGATTGGTGTCTCGTTAGGGTTTGTGCTCTTAAAATTTGTAATAGATCCTTTTTATTGTGAGGCTATATTAGGATAGTAGCTCCTAACAACATTTCTCACTGTGGTTTTTCCCATATTGGGTTTTCCATGCACATCTTGTGTTATGTGATGCTTGTATGTGTATGCCTGATTTTTTTTATGAGTCTTATTGTTTAATATTCATACAAGAAGTTTAAGTTGTAGATATATACATGGGATTAAATTTTTAATATCTATTGATTCACCCCCCTCTTAGTATATTTTTTTGTTCCAACAATTTGTATTAGATCCCTAGGTTCCCTAGGTGAAGCTAAATCACCTCGGGTAGATTTTGGCAATGTGAACACTATGAAATAAGAGGAAGGTTCTTCCACAAACAAGTCACCTCAATTTGATGGAATAATATGATTTTTGGAGCCAAGAATTGGAGGCATATTTGGGATCTCTAGGATTTGATGTTTGGATGTCTTTCAAGATCAACTATGTTCATCCTTCCACTCCTTCACCTAATACTGCAAGGAAAAAGGACTATGAGAACAATGAAAGAGCAAGGCATGCCATTATCTATAGTTTGTCTAGATTTGTGCATGGCAATATTATGCATAGTAAAACTACATATGATGTTTGGAATAATTTTAAAAACATTTATGAAGGATATTCCAAGATAAAATTTGCAAAGATACAAGTGTTAAGAGCTAGATTTTAATGCCTAAAGATGACTAAAGAGGATAAGATTGAAAATTATCTTCTAAGAGATAAAGATATAGTAAAATTCATTAGAGGATATGAATATGACATAAAATAAAATGTCATTGTACAAAATTTTCTAAGGTCAATGACAAAAAAATACGATCCCAAGATCTCTACAATAGAGGAAGGAAGAGAAGTGGAAAAACTCACTCTTGATGAGTTGCATGGGATACTCACTACATATGAGATGAGAATGGGAAATGGAGAGCCATCCAAGAAAGAAACTATATTCAAATATTTCAAAAAAGTTAGGGATGAAACACCTTAGAAATACATAGCTAAAACAACCACATCCAGGAATGTTGAGACTGATGAAGAAGAGGAAAATTTCATCAAAAGACTTAGAAGAGGTTCTAGAAAGTACAAAGGTAAGTTACCATTCAAGTGCTTTGATTGTGGTAAAGTAGGTCATTTTGCTGCTAAGTGCCCCTAGAATAAGAAAAGTAACTCTTGAAAAGAGGTAGATGATAAAATGAAGAAACCCTACTACCCTAATAGAAGAAGTTTTTAAAAGAATAAGAAAATTCTATACATCCAAGATGATAGTGATGCATTTGATGACTATAAAAACTTAGATGATGAACAAGGTTGTGCTTTTTTTGTGAGAGAAAATTAATTTCAATTCATGGAAAATAATTTGAGGAACAAAAGGATGGAAAGGTTGAAAACCACCATGAATAAGGAGAAGAGGAAGGAGAGGTTGACCTAGAAGGAGAAATAATTTTTTCTCTAAATGAGATTATTTATCTTAGAGATGAGATTGAGGAATTAAAAAAGGGGAACAAGAAGCAAAAGAAACTTGCACAAAAATGGTCAAAGAAACTAAGCAAGGATCTTAAAGAATCTACCCAAAATGTTCTAGATTTGAAGTTACAGCTAGAGGAAGCTAAGAGAGAAAAATATGTGATTAAATCCAAGCTGCAATATGAGGCTGAAAGATGTATGAAGCTTGAGGAAGAAATTTTTTCTCTAATAAAAAACTTAGAAAAGGCAAAGGAGCAAATAGAAAAAGGACTCAAGCTAAAAAGTGGCTCAAAAATTCTAAATGAGCCATTGAGCACACAAAATCCCTAAAACAAAGAAAAATCTCTAAAACAAAGAAAAATCTAGACTAGGGCTTAAGAAAAGTAAGATTACCTTCATAGACAATTTGGTAAAGTTGTATGAAAGATTTAAGGTAGGAGAAAAGTTTGGTTCTATTGATGAAAGAGATTGCAACGAGAGTGTATCCAAAGATAATCCTTTAGAGTTAGAGAAAACCAATGAAGATAAGAAGCCTTTTGCAAAAAAGAAGGATAACCAATCAGTTCCTAATCATCATAGAAGGAGGAAAAACATAAGGAGGATTGATGTTGATAGATTCACAAGGGTGAGTGACACAAGGAAGTAGATTCACAAAATAACACCTCATCTAGTACCCAATGCTATGACTAGGTATTCTTCATACTTTTATGTATATTTTTATACATGTAATTAGTTTGGTCATAGGGATAGAGAATGCAGAGTCATTCCTAAATGGAGTTCAAACTTTGTAAGAAAAAACTCATTCACTCCTTTAGTAGATATGAATGTAATGTAATTGTAACAATTTTTGTCACATAGCTAGAAATTGTAGAACAAAGTTAGTAAGACCAAATGTAAATAATGAGAAAATGAAAGGCCTACATCCTAAGACTAGCAAGGAATCTAAAAAACATGGAAAAAAGGTGGAAAAGATTGAAAATAAATCTAAGAAGGTGTGGAACGAAAAAGGTAAAAGTTTCACACAGTCAATGATTACTAAAAAAACACTGCATGCTAAGAAAAAAATTTATGGGTGATAGATAGTGGCTTCTCCAAGCATATGAATGGAGAAAAAGTAAATTTCATCAAACTCAAGAAATGCATTGAAGGATCTATGAGTTTGGGTGACAATATAACAGTCAGGATATGTGTGAAAGGCATATTGAGCTTAGATGGTAAGAATCCCACCAAAGTGTTAAAAGGAATAGGACAACTGAGAGTGGGGGTGAATTATTTGTCACAAAATTCAAAATTAAAACTTCAACACTTATCAATTCCACAACCACACTATTCTGTTATTAAGTATGAAAATTGAAGACAAATAACATAAAGTAAAGTCAATACAATGAACACTATATTTTTCTATGGAAAACCCAATGAGGGAAAAACCATGGTGAGGACTAACTCACAATATAAAGAGATAATAAAACTGAATGCAGAGGCTCACTATTGAGAAGAGGACTCACTATCCAAATACAAAGGCTCAATGCCTACATAAAGTACTCACTTCCTATAGATACAAAAGTGAACAAAAGATCCACCACAACAATTAACACACATTTGTAGCCTTGATTGGAAGATTGCAGAAACCTTCAGCTCACTACCTTCAAGAATCTAAAATAATGAAGAACTGCTGCCTCAACTCACCTTCACACACTTCCGCTCTTTTGATTTGTGGCTTACTTTGTCACTTTGCATCACACCTTCAAATATTCACAATCTGACTTGCATTTATAATATCTTCAACCTTAGAAACTTTCTCCAATGTCAACCACATAAGCTTCATTTCATAAATTCAAATTAGGTTTGCAACTCAACATTCCTGCAATGGAAAAGAATGAGAGTGGACCAATAAATTTTTTTAAACAAGACAAAAAATAATGTCTTTGATTACCCACATGCTTCCTTAATTAAATTTTATTCCTCAAATGAGGTGTAAACACCAGGTTAGCCAAACCTAATGAAAACAAAAATGAACATTGATGTACACACTTCCCAACAAGAAGATGACATGTGGATGACACAACATGCTTCATTATGAATGAGAATACATCTCAAATTCCTTTAGATACATTTGCAACAAGTGCAACAATCTTCAAACACCGAACTTCTTCCACCAATCCATCCAAACTATGAAAACCCATACAACAACTCTGAAACATGACTTGCAGAACACCAAACCACACACATCATTTCCAAAACCAAGAGAACACCACTATAAGACATATGACAGATCTACAACATCTGAAATGGAATTTAGTGGAGGAGTGCAGAGAAGAAACATTTCTCCCATTCCACAGAAGACCAACTCTGTCAAAACAATTCACACACCGGTGAACGTAACTTTCACATACCATCACACCAAAAGCTAGAACTCAGGAGATATCACCACTAGATCACCATTAGAAAAACTTCAGATTTGCACAAGCATAGGATCAACATCAAAGAAACATGGAGCACATACCGGATCACACTTTGAACACATTCATAACTATGACTTCTCTTCTTTATTAATTTTCTCAAAAGCACTTGGAAACTCATCATTTCAGCACATCTAAAATTTCATGAAGATAGCTCCATGTACTCACAACATCTTAGTAGCTTCTCAACTATACATGTAAAATATGAAAAATAATGAATTATGTTGACATCAATGACAACACCATGAAACTTGCTCATACTTACAACAATCTCCATCTTTGTCATTGATGGAAAGAGATGATGTGAAAAACCATCAAAGACAACATCCTTCACAATATTCCAGGAGAACATTTTCTCTTCCTATGCAACAATTTTTCACATGAATTTCTCTCCCCCTCTAAAATCAATGGAAAAGATCAAAAACTCTAATCACTCCCCCTTAGGATTGCACTCATTCCACTCATATTGCAATAATGAAAACCTTTTATACTCTCCCTATGAAGTAGACCCATTCATCAATCTAGATAAATGAAGAATTTATGAATTCACTAGACTAACACACCTTCATGTGTACCTAGTTCGGAGGGCCAATGACTCCCAACCTCTCCCTAAGATAATCAAAATTTTCCTTCGAAAGAGCCTTAGTAGATATATATTTAATTTGTTCCTTTGTTGTCACATACTCCAATCTGAATTCATTCTCCAACATGTTTTCTCTCAAGAAATGATATTTGATAGATATGTGTTTAGTTCTTGAATGCATAACCAGATTCTTTGAAATGTTTATAGAACATGTGTTGTCACAAAAAATAGGAGTAGGCTCATCACATGTTACTCAAATTTCTTTGAGATTTTTCTTCATCCACAAAACCTATCTGCAACAAGATGTTGCAACAATATATTATGCTTCTACAGTGGATAAAGAAACCAAGTCTTGTTTCTTACTTGATGTTGATGTTGACAGGATGAAATCACAATACTGTGTCTCACTTTTTTCCCAAGATGGACATTTACATCAATATTTTTAACTGAATCTTCACCTTCTAGGATCTATAATAGCTAAACCATTAAGAATTTGAAGATGATGTGAACCAGTGATTTGTGGAAATTTATGTGGAGATTCTAAATATGTTTTTTTCAAATTTTCTAAAATAAATCATGAATCTTTCAACATCTCCTTTAATAACCAATTTTAGATAGAAAACAACTTTTTTAGAAATTAACGTTTGTGTCGTACAACATAATTTTTTTCTATAAAGGATTAAATTCTAATTTTTGAAATATACATTCTCAACATCAATATCTAGGGAAAGGATATTTTTTCATAATTTTTTGTTGCATATTTTTTAAAAAAATAATTTTTGACATCACTCTAACTATAATTTGGACATACATGTGTGTTGTACAACCTAAATTTTTGTGTATATATAAAAATCCAATTTTTATTTTTTGGGTGAAACAAGGACATCAATACCTAGGGAATGGGTATTTTTTGAATTTTTTTTACATTAGTTTACTATTTTTCCACCTTTGTACAACAAAGAGCTTGATGTTAAGAGAAAAAACTATGTTTAGTAAAAATTAAAAAGTAAATACAAGATAAAATGAAAATATATCAAACACATACTTGTTGGAAAGCTCATTTTGAGGGATACAATCTTGCAAAATATAATTTTTAAATGATATTATTTAATCCCTAAAAATGTAAAGAAAAAGTGATTTTTTGCTAGCATTTTGATAGGTGAGAAGGAGACTCCATTCTGAGTATAATTTAATACTAGAGGGGTTCTATCCAAGGGGGTTTGATCTAAGGTGGTCTTATCTATCCTTGTTCAATTAAAACCCTTTATATGGAGCCTATCAAGACTTAAATCATTAGTTTTTTCTAAACATAGTGATTTTAGGAAAAAATCAGAATGTACCAAAAGTGAGACACACTATTGTGGCAGCACCCCTCAACCAAGAAACAAATCTCCTGCCAAGAAAGAAAGAACCTCCACTGGTACTCTTTCAGTCATCCACATATCTAGTGCAATCTGCATCTGTATAAACACTCAAGGTGAAATCAGCACCCTGAGGATACCATAGGCCATAATTTGGTGTACCTTTAAGATATCTAAATATCATCTTTACAAATGTAACATGTGCCTCTTTTGGATCTACTTGAAATATGGAAACTAGACATACTGCGTGCATAATATCTGGTCTGATAGCGGTAAGATACAATATCCCACCAATCATAGATCTGTATTTTCTCTGATCAATTTTAGCAGATTCATCATCTTTGTTTAGCTTACATCCAATTATCATAGGAGTACTAACTGATTTGGAGTCATCCATTCCAAACTTCTTCAACAACTCTTTTACATAGATTATGAAATGAATATCCCTTTATCAATTTGATTCACTTGAAGACTAATAAAGAAATTCAACTCACCGATCATGGACATCTCAAATTCTTTTTGCATTTCCTCAGCAAATCTTTTCCACATGTGTTCATTTCCACCAAAGATGATATCATCAACATATACAACTACAATCAACATTCTGTTACCTTGCACTTTGAAGTCAAGATTGTTGTCAACAAAGCCTTTGTTGAATCCTTGCTTTGTCAAGTATCTATCCAATTTTTCATACCAAGCTCTAGGAGCTTGCTTCAGTCCATACAATGCATTCTTCAACTTACAAACCATGTCCGGTTTGTTAGATAATTGAAACCCTTCAAGTTTTTCTATGTACACTTCTTCCTCCAAATCACCATTCATAAATACTAACTTGACATCCATATGATACACTTTGAAATACTTGTGGGTAGAAAATGCCAAAAACATTCTAATAGCTTCCATTCTAGTCATAGGGGAAAATGTTTCTTCAAATTCTACGCCTTCAACTTATGAATATCCCTTGCATACAAGTCTTTCCTTATTCCTTACAACTTCTCCATTTTCATTCAACTTATTCTAGAATACCCATTTTGAACCAATTACATTCTTATTCACAGGTCTAGAAACTAATTTTGATGTTTGATTATTTTATATTTGTTGTAACTCTTCTTTAATAGCTTTCACCCAACTCTCATATTCACATGCTTCACTCACAGACTTAGCTTCAATTTTAGAGAGTAAGCATAGATTTACCTCAGCTACTACTTTACTTCTAGTCTTGATACGTTCACTCTTATCTCCAATTATCTGATCCTCCAAATGATTTTTCTATACATACTTAGGAGTCTTAACAATAGGTTCCAGTTCATTCTCTTCTTCTTCTTTAGTCTATTCTTCTTTCTCTTCTTCTTCCTTCTCCTTATTCTCCTCAAGTACATATCTTTTCATCATCTCTCTGCTTGAAAAATTCACTTATCTCAATAGGTCTGTATATATCTTCATTAATGTTCACATTAGCACTTTCAACAATCTTCCTCAATCTCTTATTGAAGCATCTATAGGCTTTCCTAGTAGTAGAGTACCCAAGAAAAATTCCTTTATCACATCTAGCATCAAACTTTCCAATATTTTCATCATCTTTTTTAATGTAACATCTGCTTCCAAATACCTCAAAGGACTTCACAGTAGGAGTCTTACCAGTCCATATCTCAAAAGGAGTCTTTGTGCTATTGCCTCTAATCTGAACTCTATTAAGAACATAAATAGTAGTGTGTATTGCCTCTCTCCAGTACACATCTAGTACATTTGATTCTTTCATCACGGTTCTTGCAACTTCCTTTACTATCTTGTTTTTCCTCTCAACTACCCCATTCTGTTGAGGGGTTTTTAGAGCAGAAAATTGTTTCTTTATGCTATGCTTTTCACATAATACATTAAATTCACTAGAAGTGAATTCTCCACCTCTGTCAGATCTCAAACATTTGATTTTAAAATTTACTTCATTTTCCAATCTTTCTTTGAACACTTTAAACCTATCTAGAGCCTGAGTATGTTCTCTAAGAAAAGCAACCCATGCCATTCAAGAATAATCATCAATAAGAAGCATGAAATACCAGTCACCATTTAGGCTTCCTATTCTAGTCAGACCACAAAGATCAGTGTGAATTAACCCCAGCATTCTAGTAGAAGAGTTCTTTTTTCCATTAAAGCTTCCTCTTGTATGTTTCCCCAATTGGAAACTTTTGCAAATAGTATTAGCAGGCCTTGTGATTCTAGGTATTCCTCGAACAATATCTTTTGAACTAATTTTGACCAGATTATCAAAATTTGCATGTCCCATTCTTCGATGCCATTATCAACTTTCACTAACTTGAGTTATAGGGCATTGGCCATCAACTCCTTTAAGCTGATAGATGTTTCCATGAGTTCTGTTGGACTTAGGGAACACTAAGAGGGGGGGTGAATCAGTGTTCAGAAAGATTAAACTTTAAATCCAGACCATAAACCATTTGCAACACATAAACATAAATAAAGATGCAAGCACATGAACAAGATAATCAAAGGACCATAACACCAATATTTTTACATGGAAAACCTATTAGGGGAAAAACCACGGTGGAGATTAATCCACAATTATACTTTGTTAAAAGTGTGAATAAAAGGGAATGCACATGCATTTAGGCACACTGCCTAGAGCTCACTCCTCAAAATAAGGAAGGGTCACTGCCTTACAAAATGTTTACATTACAAAAAAATATTGAATTGATAGGATAGCATCTCCAAATGCCTAGATTCAATTCCAATGAAGCTTAGTAGACAATCTTCAGCCATTCTGACTAATTCTATATTTCTGCTATGCTCTTCTCAATTTTTCTGCCCTTTTGAAACTATGCATAGATTGCTCAATCACCCTTCTAATACTCGCACACACATTTGATCTAGTTGACACACATATTCACACACTTTCACTTGCTTTTCACACACAAAATGAATTACCGATCTCATGTTTATATATCCGCTAACAAAAATTTCATTGCTTCAAGTCAACTTTAACAAAATGTGAAATATCCTTAAAAGGTTGGCTTAAATCACAAATTAAATTTAATGCGCACCCACACAAGTCGGCTAAGACATAGCTAGGGCCCAAAACAAAATAACCAACACAAGAAACAATTAATCAATTACTCCTTATACATCTGCAACATGTGACATTCACTAGGTCAGCCACAATGAGCAAATAAATAGAAAAACATCCTACCAAAGCATCCAACCAGATCTCCTAACTCATACACTGATCAATGCAACATCACAAAAATTAAGAAAAAGATAGTATAGATGCTTAAAAAAATTTCTTAGAGATCCACAACTCAAAATGATGATATGGTGAGGTGTACAAATCAATATGCTAGCCAAATACCCTGTTCTTCATACTTTTTGTCAATAAAACTCTGATCTTTACTTATCTTTCCCATATGGATAAATCCTAATCTACAAACTAGAGGGATGACTTAGGTTTCCATCAATGACAACACTAAAAGTCACATTCCATCAAATAAGCCATATGCCAACAATCTCCCCCTTTGGCATTGATGGCAACACTTAGTGAAAAATGACTTAGTGTAAGAACTCAAAATTTCAAAACTCAAACTCCCCCTTAGAATGATAAAGCATTTTTCACTGCTTTCCTCCTTTGACATAAATGATAAAATATATTCTTCACTAAGCTCTCTCCCCCTTTTAGAAATTCAAAATTTGAAGTACAACTGCTACTTAGGTTAGAAAATTAACTTGTACTTATATTTCATACTCAGAAGAAATTTCTTCCATGCTTCTATGGAAATCCTAATGATTAAGATCATGCTATTATTCTCAGTTGTCTTGTTAATAATTTGAATAAGGGATTCTAGGATTGTAATTGATTCTTCTAGTTTTTCTCCTTTCCTCAAGACCTCAATCAGCTGCTCCAACCTACATTTAGTCAGATCCTTGACTTTCCAAAATTTGTCCACAAGAGTGTTTCTAGTAAAGTGGAATTTTGCATGCTCAAACTATAATTCCTAAATCTTTTTCTTGACTACTCCATCCTCGTCCTGAAGCATACTATAATATTGACCAATTTTGATCAACTTAGCTTCAATTTTCTCCAACTTTTCCTTATACCTCCCAACAACATGAGGCTTCCGAAGACAATAGTTGTAAATATTATTAGTTGAATTAATGCATTGCCTCAAATCATTCATTTTATTTTTTTAGTTTGGTAAGGGACAACCTAAACTACTCCTTCAAATGTAGAATTACTTCTTCCTCTTTCATTTCTTAAGACTTAGAGGCCATAGCCTCCCTGATACATTTGATCATTTCTTTTGGAAGCACATTCTACAGACTCTCCAAACCAATGTTATTATGCACAAAGTAAGAACTCAATGTGTTCTCAATCAGGTCCTGCTCATATGAGGGTCCATATTACCATATGTCAACAATCTTCTGCATTTTATCTTCCTCCTGAACAATTTACAGTATCTTTGTTTTGAATAAAGCACCTTCTTCATCACTTCCTTTTTCTATTATTACATCTAGTTCAACTAATTTTGGTTCATCCATAGGAGTATACTCATCAGAGTCTTCATCTGGTATATCCACAATTATCTAGAGCCCTTATCTACTTCCTTTCTATTTTACTAGAAGATGATCCATCTTCAAGCATCTTTACCGGATGGGGAATGTTAACTTCTCCAAACTTCCCTAGCAATTCCTTAAAGAAATTTGCATATACTTTCTCATAATTTCCCAAAGCATTACAATGTTAAAAAAAATTCCTACAAACTAGTTCATTTTCCTTCCATACCACATTACCATTATGAGGCAAGTAGTTCAAAAAATACATCATGATACATATGGCGAAAGTACCAAACCTGAAGGGTAATTTTTTTATTTCATCAATTGCACATTTTCCATCAACTGATCCTTTAGCAATCCACACAAATCAAAGTCTTCATCTTTCATTATCATTTTGTGAGTGATGTAAACTATGCCTACTGAAGTTGCACCTTCCCTATTTTTGAAGACAATTTTGTATGAAATACCATGTGCAATGTACCTTGTTCTTGAATCTTTGATCATTGAAATTAATAGAGCCCTTTGATCTCCTGTCACTCCAGTTAGGGTTTCGACTTCCTTGTTCTAAATCGACTTCTTTTTTGGAATATCCCCAAAATTGTATAGACTAGTTATATTTCTAATCACATCCTTTGAAATAAGATAGGGTTTATCCAAAGTTAGCATGTCCTCATTCAATTTGTTGAGGATAAACTTGACCACTCCTACATTAAAAAAAAAAGAAACTCATTCCAAATATCCAAAATTTTATGTATCGCACCTTCAAGCCACTTCAATTCATCGGCTGGCAACAAATTTCTCATAACCCCAATCTTTCCATTGCTATACTCATCCAAATTCATCATTCCATTGATTTGCTTCATTTTTATTTTTGTACAGAACAAGTTTTTCTACCAAGCACAAAATTCAAAATTCTACAAGCAACTGAGATACCTAATGAATTCACCGCCAAATTTTCTTTATTCCTTTTGAAATTTCACTATAGAGGCTCTCCTTCTGTTCTTCTTCAGTGCAAGGTGACAAAGGAGGGTTCCAAATACCCTTTTATAACTTCACACACGTAACCTTTTTGCTGCATTAAATATTTTTCCCTAGGAGTTTTGGGTACTCTATTTTATTAGAAAGCAAAAGAAGAATTTTTCTATGGATTTTCTACTTCTCATGTTTTTTGCATAAGCGATTATTGATGCATTTGCAAATTTTTATCATAGCTACTAATAATTTTCTACATTCTGGTGCCAGCTACTGATAGGGGAGAAAAGGATTTTTCTTGAAAGACTCCCCCTAGGCCAATGGCCTGAGATCAATTTTCGGGGGAATTACCAGAAGAAGATTCTTGTGCAGACTTATTCCCTTCATTAGAGTCACTCTTCTTTAAACATTTTTTCTTCATATGATCTCTAATCTCTTCCACAGTCACTTTCCCTTTTTCATCTTTCTGTGAGATTTTTCCCTTGTATACCAGACCTCTTCTATCCATGTTTTTATTTAAGCAGAATCTTGCAATGTGACCAAACCTGTTGCTATTGTAACACACTAGAATTATTTGTCTAGGCCATTCATTCCATTGATTTCCCTTTGATCTACACCGATATGCAATATGCCCAAATTTTCCATAGGTGTAGCATTTGACATTCCTTACATTGATAGAAATACTTTTGAATTCAATTGAATTATGACCAAACTTATTACAATTAAAACATTAATTGGGAAATGATGGACTGCTTGAATTTATTTTACTTCTACATTGAGAGGCCATATGACCAAATTTATTGCAAGAAAAGTAGTAACCCTTGAACTTCTAAGCATTGGGTTGTCTTATCAGATACCTTCTACCTTTGTTCATCCGATTTCTTTGTCTAGAATCCTTATGTTTAGATTTGAATCTTTCTTCCTTCTCATATCCAAGACCTCGCTTATCATTTGCATCCTTCTATCCTTTAGTTAGCTCATCAAGCCTAGTAGAACTAGTTCTAAACTTCTCCTTGTACTCATTTCTAATAGTGAGTTCATATTTGAGAATAACTATATGTCTTTCAAGCTCTTGTTCATTATTTCTAGATTGTTGTAGTTTAATCTCCATCTGAATGAATCCACTATTTACTCTTTTACATTCTTCAAATTTTTCTTTTAAATACTAGGCTAGATTCTCCTCATTCTTTGTCCTTTCTTCAATCTCCTTGCTTAGCTTCGTTCCTACAAATTACATTTCACGTTTTAGAGTAGCATTGTCCCTAGCAAGATTTCACATTCTTCAGTTATTTCTTTTAAGATCTGATTCAAGTGAACATCTTCTAAGCTTTTCTTTTCTTTTTGCTTTAGTTGATCACAAAATTCCTTCCTCTTTTCTCTTGACTCATTGATTTTATCCTTTAATGATTGAATGAATTTCTCAGCATCCATAAGATTTTCTTTTAATTTCATGACTTCTACTTTAGACTGACCAAGATCATCAAGTGCCAACATAAGTTGCTATTGAAGACCACCAAAGTCTATTGTAATCCAAGATCCACCTCAAGTTGTTAAACTTCTATAGAGGAACCTTTGCTCTGATACCAATTGTTGAACTTAGGGTACACTCAGAGGGGGGGTGAATCAATGTTCAACAAGATTAAACTTTAAATCCAGACCTTAAACCATTTGCAACACATAAACAAAAATAAAGATGCAAGCACATGAACAAGATAATCAAAGCACCATAACACCAATATTTTAATGTGGAAACCCTATTCGGGGAAAAACCATGGTGGAGATTAATCCACAATTATACTCTATTAAAAGTATGAATGAAAGGGAATGGACATGCATCCAGGCACACTACCTAGAGATCACCGGTCTAAATAAGGAAGACTCACTTCCTTACAAAATTTTTGCATTACAATAAAATATTGAACTGAGAGGATAGAATCTCTAAATACCTAGATTCAGTTCCAATGAATCTCAACAAACGATCTTCATCCCTTTTAACTTATTTTGTATTTCTACTCTAGTCTGCTCTGCTCTTCTCTATTTTTCTACCCTTCTGAAGCTATGCATAGATCACTCAATCACCCTTCTAATACTTTCACATACATTTTCTCTACTTGACACACATATTCACACACTTTCACTTGCTTCTCACACACAAAATGAATTATTGATCTCATATATATATCCTCTAACAAAACTTGCATTGCTTCAAGTTAGCTTTAAGAAAATGTGAAATATCCTTCAATGGTTGGTTCAAATCACAAATTACATTTAATGCACACCCACATAAGTTGGCTAAGACATAGATAGGGCCCAAAAAAAAAAAACCAACACAAGAAAAATTTAATTAATTAGTCCTTATACATCCATGACATGCGACATTCACTAGGTTAGCCACAATGGGAAAATATCCTGCCAAAGTATCCAACTCGATCTCCTAGCTCATACACTAATCAATGCAACATCACAAAAACTAACAACAAGATAGTATAGATGCTTAAAAAACTCTCTCAGAGATCCACAACTCAAAAGATGATTTGGTGAGGTGTACAGATCGATATACTAGCCAGATACCCTATTCTTCATACTTTCTGTTGGTAAAACTCTAATCTTTACTTATCTTTCCGGTATGGATAAATCCTTATCTGCAAACTAGAGTGATGAATTAGGTTTCCATCAATGACAACAATAGAAGTCACATGCCACCAAGTTATTCTTCTAACAACAACCATATCTCCATTTATAAATCCTTTTTTGACTTCATAGGTATTATTCTAAAACATAAGTTTAAAACCATTGCTACACATCTATCCAACAATCAAAAGGTTATGCCTCAAACCCTTCACATAATATACATCATCAGTATTTTGTACTCTGTCAAAAGTAATTGAACCTTTCCCACAAATCTTAGCTCCTAAATATCACTAAACATGACTAAACCACCGACATACTTTTCAAGCTTAGTGAACTTACTCTTATCTCCAATCATGTGATTAGAACATCCACTGTCAATCACCTAGTAGCCTTCATCCTATCTTGAGATGGAAGGAAGTGGCCAAAGTACCTTCCATCTTATTCCTTTTGTTCTCCAGAGCATTCTTGCTTGCACATTTTTTAGGGTTAGCATATATAGATTTTTTTCCAAAGCTAAAAACAAGCATTGACTATCATCAACCTCATTTTCAGATTCATCATCAGAGATTCTGACTTCTTCTTTAACATAATACAAATTCTTTTATTTCTTATTCTTTCTATCCTTATCTTTATGATCCTTGTTCTTCTTATGTACAACTCTATTTGGAAATCTCGAAGCATAATGACCAATATTACCAAAACTAAAACATTTAAAGGGAAACATACCTTTATAATTTATGATACCTTTCTTCAACTTCATGGTGAAGTTCACTTCCAACTCATCAAAACCATCACTCTTCGGATCATCTTCAATCTTCATTTCCTTAAATGTTATCTCTGACTTTTCTTCTTTCCTATCTTTTTTCCTAAAATTTATCATCTCAAATGCTTTCAAGGTTCTGAATAACTATTCTTTAGTATACTTCGTAGGATCATACATCTCTTCAATAACTAAGATCTAATCACTATAGCAATCTGGTAGGGTGGTTAGAATAATTTCAATAATTTCTTCATCGATCAACTTTCCCCCTTGATTCTTAACTTTATTTGTTGTCATTTCAACCCTTTGGAAATAGCTTGTGAACTCTTCACCTTCGTCCATTTTCAAATTCTCAAATTTGTGCTTTGCTACCAAATTCTTTGTCAAATTTACTCTTTCATTTCCTTCATACAGTTCTTCCAACTTCTTCCAAACATCATAAGTAGTATCCAAAGAAAGAACCTCAGTTCGCTCAGTTTTAGATAAAGCATTGTAAATAGCATACCTCGTTTTCTTATTCTCCTCATAAGAAAAAACCTCATCTGCAGTAGTAGGACCATTTTTTAGAGAAGTATACTTTGTCTCAATATCCTTCTAGGTCTTGTAACCAAGATAAAAAATGTATCCTCTTATCTACACTTTCCAATCACTGTAATCAAATCCATCAAACATAGGGATCGCCAACTTATGCACCATTATATCTTCCTTAAGCGGTTAAGCTCTACACCAAGGAACCAAAGCTCTGATACCAATTGAGAAAAGGCATAGGACAACTCAAGGGGGGTGAAACAATTGTCACAAAATTCAAACTTAAAACTTCAACACTTATCAATTCCACAACCACAATATTCTATTATTAAGTATGAACATGAAACAAAAATAACAAAAAGTAAAATGAACACTATATTTCTACGTGGAAAAACCAATCAGGGAAAATCCATGGTGAGGATTAACTCATGATATAAAGAGATTATAAAACTGAATAGAAAGGCTTACTGCCAAGGGCTCACAGCTTAGAAGAGGACTCACTATCCAAATATAAAGGATCATTTCCTATAGAAGGGAATCACTATCCAACAGGTAGGCTCACTACCTATAGATACAAAAGAGAAAAAAATATCCACCACATCAATTAAGACACATCCATAGCCTTGATCAAAAGATTGCAGAAACCTTCAACTCACTGCCTTCAAGAATCTAACACAATGAAGAACTATTGCCTCAACTCACTTTCACACACTTTTTCTCTTTTGATTTGTGGCTTAATTCATCACTTTGCATCACACCTTCAAATATTCACAATCCAACTTGCATTTATACTATCTTCAACCTTAGAAACTTTCTCCAATGTCGGCCACATAAGCTTCATTTCATAAATTCAAATTAGGTCAGAAACTCAACATTCCAACAATGGAAAAGAATGAGAGTAGACCAATAAAACATTTTAACGAAGACCAAAAATAATGTCTTGGATCAACCGCACACTTAATTAAATTTTATCCTTCAAATGAAGTGTAAACACCAAGTCATCCAAACCTAATGAAAACATAAGTGAACATTTATGTACATGCTTCCTAGCAAGAATATGACATGTGGATGACACAACACACTTCATTATGCATGAGAACGCATCTTAGATTCCTTCAGATACATTTGCAACAAGTGCAATAATCTTCGAACATCGAACTTCTTCCATCAATCCATCTAGACTAAAAAGTAGAAACATTTATCCTAGAACTAAGAGGAAATAACTATAAGACATATGTTAGATCTGTAAGATCTGAAATGGAACAGTGAAGGACTAAAAAGCAGAAACATTTATCCTAGTCCATAGAAGACCAACTCTGCCAGAACAATTCACACATCGATGAATGTAACTTTAACATACCATCACACCAGAGGCTAGAACTGAGGAGATATCACCACTAGATCACCATTAGAAAAACTTCAGATCCACACAAGCATAGGATCAACATAGGAGAAACACATAGCACATACCAAAGCACACTCTGAACACATTCATAACTCTGAATTCTCTTCTTTATTAATTTTCTCAAAAGCAATTGGAAACTCATTATTTTAGCACATTTGCAACATCATGAAGATAGCTCCATGTACTCACAACATCCAAGCATCATATCACCTATACATGTACAATCTACAACATATTGAACTGTGTTGACATCAATGCCAATGCCAACAAACTTTCTCATACTTGCAACACAAAGATGTCTTGTATGTTGAGGGATGAAGCACAACTTGCTAAGTGTGATTTAGATGTGTGACAATGGTTTTAAGGTCAACTTTGATTTAGAAGGATGCACAATAAGAATAAATTTAAAGATAATTGAACAAGGATTATGAACTAATATCAATATTTATAATCTATTGGAATTGAAAGGTTAGATTTGTCTGATAGGGAAAGCTGATGATTTTTTTTATAATTTGATAAAAGTAAGCTCAAGGGGTTTGGTAAGACAAATGCCTAAAATAACCAAGCCTATGAATATTATATGCAAAGAATTCTGGTAGGGAAAATGAACAAAGGATAGTTTTCTAACTAAGGAATACTCAACAACTAAGCCTTTACATTTGGTTCATAGTGATCTATGTTGACCTAGAAGGACAAGATGATTGAAAGGAGAAAGATACTTCATGCTGTTAATAGATGACTACACTAGAATGACATATGTAACCTTTCTGAAAAAAAAGTAACAAGAATTTGAAATATTTGGAATATTTAGAAAAATGTTAGAAAAGGATACATGAAGAAGGAATAAATTCTTGAGGTTAGATAGACGAGGATAATTCACATCAAGTGAATTTGTTGAGTATTTTGAGACACATGGAATAAAAAGAAAATACTCTATTCCAAGAACTCCATGGTAGAATGGAGTTGTAGAAAGAAAGAATAGAGTGGTGAAGGACATGGCTAGAACAATGTTAAATGAGGCCAAGTTAGTATATATGTTTTGGAGGGAGCCAGTTCATAATGTAGTCTATATTTGGAACAAAGTCCAAATAAGAGCACATAGTGACAACACACCCTATGAACTATGGTATGGTAGACTAGCATCTGTTAAATATTTTAAGTTATTTGGGAGGAAGTGTTATGCTAAAAGGAAAGATGAAAAAATGGGAAGTTTTGAGTGAAGGAGCAATGAAGGAATATTTCTAGGATATTGCACCCAAAGAAAATCCTACAAATGTTATAAAAAAAGGTTGAACAAGATGGTAGAAAGCATAAATGTCAAGATTGATGAGAGAATAAAGCATATCAAATCTGAAAAGGATAATTTTGATGATGAATTAGATTATGAAGACAATGCTACAAAAAATGAAGAAGAATATGAGGAAGAGATTGAGAAGTAACCTACAAAGTATGTGCAGAATGATCACCCAGCAGACCAGATAATTGGGGACAAAAATGAAGGATTTTAAACTAGAAGTCTAGCAAGGAATAAGGAGTAGGTAAACTTTGATCTCCTGTCTTAGATTGAGCCAAAGAGATTTATTGAATTCATCAATGGTGCAGGAGCACCCATAGGTTGCCATAGGTTGTTTAAAAGGTCTGTCTAGGACAACTTTGTCTAGGACAACTAAGCAAACTATTTTAGTTCATTTTTTATGTGAGCCTTAGTGGCATTTTTGTTGAGTTTTGATCAGATGAAGGTCATGTTGACCATAGAATAGGTGTCATAAGGTTCTAACTCAAAATGAGGTTTTGGATTTTAGGATTTTTTCTAAATGTTTGAAAATGTTGCTCAATTGGAGCTACAAGCGGCCAAGGAGAGCCCAAGGAAGAGGATAACTGATTTGGTGACCTATTTATGGGATGCATCGGCATTGGAGTCAGCTTGGAAGCATTGAAATTGTTTAAAGTTTTTGAATTCAAGAAAAGCAATTATGATTGTGTGCAAATTTTATGGTTTTTGCATTGAAGTGTTGTTTTAATGGATTGATCATGGCACTATAATTTGTGTAGGATGTAGAGTAGTTTTTCTTTGAGCATTGTGTGGTATTAGATAGTTTTCTTATTCACTTTCAAGCATTATTTGTAAATAGTTTTGATTTCATACTATTGTTGGTCTGAACCAGGCAGTTTGTAAGTATGAAGTATTAGTTCACTTTCCCACCGTACAAATTGTACGGCCCTTTGGGATCAGTGAATAGAATCCATGGATGTACATATAGTAGATTTTAGGGCCTTTGAAAGCACAAGAGTTACTGTGGAAGTCTTACCCTAGGCGAGCCAGGGAAGTGTCCGGCTAGGGAAGACCTTAGTGCAGAGCACTTGATTTGTAGGGGTGTCAATTTCCTGACAAATTAGCTTTTGGAGAAGGTAGGCATGAGTCTTGCCAAGACATGGTAAGGAGAAAGAAACTCCAACAATCCATCTGGTGAGGGAAGGACTTAACAGTTTGCAGAGAAGCTAGGAAAGGGCTTAAAAGGCCTAGTTTTGCTCATTTTCAGGTTAGGGCTTTGTACGGCCAGTTGTGACCCAATACCCCAAAAAATCCTCGAGAGGTGGGCATATGAACCAGGAATCCCAAGAAAATTTTGGGGTGTTCTTTGGAAAGATTTGGGAAAAACCGTGATTTCTCAGAGGAGACCTAATAGGGCTAGTAGCCTACTAGGCCTAATAGAAGGGTTTGGTGAAAGCGACTTGCAGATGGAGCTAGGTAGACCCCTAATACACTTAGTAGGATGGATTGATGGCTGTAGAAGCACCTCCACACCCCTGTAAAATTGAATTCAAGAATTTGGAGGATTAGTAGCCTTTAGGGTGGATTAAGGGCTAAAGCAAGTGTTTCAGGATTGCACCAAGTCTTGACTTGGTAGGAGGATCTTTGTTGATAGTTGGTTGGCAAGGGGAAACCAGGGGACCCTAAGAAGGAAGAGGTCCTATAGGTTGCAAGTGGTGGAGTGAGACACCCTAGAGGTCTTCCATGCAAGACCCAGAGCATGAATCAATGATTGATTCATCCAACCTCCCTATCAGATTGGTATCAGAGAAATAAAATATTTGGGATTGATTATTGTATGTCAAAGATTGAGTCTAGTGGTTCTACAATCATGGTGACAAACATAGAATTGGCCAAGAAGGTCAAAGAACAGGAGGAAGATAGTAGGCTATTGAGGGAAATAATAGCCCAACTTGAGCAAGCAATGAGTAATGTGCAGACTAAGACTGATGAGGTTAGTGATAAGTTGGAAGAAAGGGTACCCCATAGTGAAGAAATTGTAGAGGAAGAAAGGATCCTTGAACCTGACCCTGTTTTGCAAGAAGAGCCTTTCCTAAAGGCATTGAAGGGTATGAGTGGAAAAAAACTTGAAGGCATAACACTATTTAGTGGGAAATTGGAAGCTGATCTAGTCATGGATTGGATAGAGGGAATGGAAAACCATTTTGAGTGTGATGGAGTCACTGAAGCATAGAAGGTAAAGGTGGCAAAATCAAGATTGAGAGGTTCAGCCTTGACATGGTGGAAGTTCATTCAGACAGAGAGAGAGAAGGAAGGCAAGAAACCTATTTCCACTTGGAAGGGAATGGTTGCCAAAGTGAGAGAAGCATACATGCCAGATGATTATGAAATTCAGTTGCATAAGAAAAGACAGAGCTTGAGACAAAGAGACCAAGATGTAAATCCCTATATAGAAGAGTTTCAAAAAATTTGCATGAGCTCTAATGTATCTAAGGATGAAAGTCTTAAGGTGGCTAGATACCTTAACGGTTTGAAGTGGAACATTCAAGAGGAGATGAATCTTCTAAGTCCCAAAACAGTGCACCAATGTTATCAATTGGCTATGAAAATTGAAGAGAGAAGTAAGAGGAAACAAGATCAGGCTTCCAAGAGCAGAGGAAAAGGCAGAGTTGAAAGAGGATATAGAGGTGGATACCAAAGTAGAGGGACTGAACAAAGAAATCAGGGAGAGTCTAAACTCATAGAGCATGGAAGTGAAACAAATTCTAAAGGAGGTTATGGAAGAGGTAGATGATCTCAAGGAGGTTCTAACAGAGGAAGAGGTACAAACATAAGTAACTCTTACTTTACTAGCATGAAGTGTTACAACTGTGGTCAAGTAGGACATCCAGCTTATAGGTGCCTGGAGAAAGCATCTTCTTCAAATATAGAAAAGAGAGTAGCATATGCTCAAGAAGACACTGAGTGTCAAGTCACCAGAGGTTAGTCACATTGAGTTAGAAATTGGGGAGAACTTGATTTTTAGTAGGGTTATGATCAGACAACCATTAAAAGAAGAGCCAAAGCAAAGGAGAGCCTTATTCCTGTCGGGTTGATGCAAGAAGTTGGGTACACAAAAAGCTCAAAAAGTGGAAATGTTTTTGCTGTTTTTCAGAATTTGTCACACTTGGACTGAAAATTTGAGGCACTTCCACAATGAATCTTAAAAAAAGTCAGTAATATGAAATTTATAATTTTGAATCTAGTTTCCAAATATGTAAATTATTAAAATACCCAGTTTATAGAAATTAAATTTTGATAAAGATCTATAAAAACCACTTTTTAAAAGTCCCTATTTTTTAACCATACCAAGCAGGTGTACGGACAACACTTTTTGACCCAAATAAAATTATTTTGCTAATTCCTTTTAGGAAAAGAGAGCTAACAACATGAAGTTTGGGCTGGATTTTTTTTTGTAATTTTTGGTTGAATATATTTTTTTTAATTAATTTTTTATTGGCCTTAATTGATGTTTTTTCAAATCAACGTGTACGGACAACATAATTGGACCTAAACAAAACATTTTTTGACTCTTTTTTTTTTCATTGTGTAGAGAATTGTCTGAAGTTTGGGACCATATAATTTTTTTTACAAGAAACTCAACCAATACAAAGTTATTAAAAAACCAAAAAAACCTGATCTTTCAAGTTTAAGGCCTAGTTTGCTTAGAAATTAATTAAAAAATAACAAACGTAATCCAATTTTAACAAAAATTATATATCTAGAAAGTAGACATTGTATTCTCTAATGGGTTTTAATTTTATAGACTAATTCAGAAAAAAAGTTCATCATCTATGTTGTCAAAGTTGGACATTCTTCAGTTTGCCTTAGTTTTTTAGTTGCAGGTCAAAAGCTAAGGCTCGATTGCCAAGCCTTTCCCAAGCCTAAAACCGGGGCTAGATTTGGTGTGGGAGATCAACTTTTAAATAACGCGTATGCGTTATAAAAACGCATACGCGTTATTTAAATGAAACGCGTACGCGTTTCATAACGCATACGCGTTATGTTTTGGCCGTTGCCAGACCGCAACGAGTACGCGTTTTTAAAATATAACGCGTACGCGTTTCATAACGCGTACGCGTTTCTATAATAGCTGTTTTCCCTAATTTGAAAAATACTGGTAAAAAACGATTTTCCTGCAACATTCTTTTTCTGTAGTACGGATCAAAAGTGTCATTTTCTGCATTTTTTATTGCAAATTTGTCTTGTGCAGGGCATATTCTATTCAAATTGTTGGAAGAGTAAAAGTGCAAGTTAAATTTTCTGAAGTGGAATCAAGTGCAAGAACTTTTTACAAGAAGATTTGGAAAAAGTGAATTTTTGGATGTACTCATGATGATTTTGTACTTCAGAGTTTATAGAAAAAATAATCTTCATAGTACATAGTTTTATTTGAATATTTGAAGGAGGTGGTAATTTTAAAATAGGTTTCTTGAATTATTGTTTTTGTCATCAAAGAGGGTTTGGTAACCATGGGTGATAAGAAAAGACAAAGAAAAATATGTAGGAAGGTAATGACACCCGAAGAAATTCAAGCAAATAAAGATAAGGAGGCAAAAAGACAAAGGGAAAGGAGACAAATGATTCATCAAATGAAAGATTTGGAAGCATCTAGTTCCAAGAATGTCGAAGAGGAAGCCATGAATGATGAAATCAATGTAGATGATGCAAATGTGGAGATGGTGAATATGGAAGAAAATGCAACTATGGAGACAAACCCAACTGTGCCTTCAACTTCAACTTTGAATGATATGCAAACAACTTCGGGTGTGTCTTCAAATCCACCTCCCAATGATATGGAAAATGTACCTATTCAAACAATCTATCCAGGTATGTCTTCAAACCCAAGTTTTTATAATATTGATATTGCTTGTTTAGAAGAAGCTGGATACACAATTGATGAGATTAATAATACTAGGGTTGAAACAATACAAAACAAGAAAATGATGAAATTATATCTTATGAGAATGTAAATGAGAATGAAATCCCTAATATTGATGAAAATGAGAATGAAATCCCTTTTACATTTGAAAATGAAAATGAAACCCCTTGTGTGAATGAAAATGAAACTCCATCTATGGATGAAGGTGAAAATGTTTTTTTAACAATTGAAACAAATGTGCTAAATAACCTTCGTGGTAAAGTTTCTTCAAGACAAATTAGAAATTATGGAAATAAAATATATAAAATGTTTTTTTATAGAAAGAAATTAGGATTCCAATGTCAACTCATGGTGCAATTGATGAGAATGTTTAAAATGAGAAAAGTGATGAAAAAATTAGGTGTTTTTGTAAAACCAAAAAGAAAGATGATTCAGTAGAACAAGTCATATCTAGTGTTGCTAATGCTATTGATGTTATTGGTAAGAAAAGTCGATCAAAAGATAAGAATGCGGCTCGCCGTGCAATAACAACTGCTCTAGTTGATAAAACAGCTTCAAATAAAAGAATGTTAAGTAAGATTAGTAAATGTATAAACTTAAATCCTAGAACTTTGATAAGAGCTGCTAAAAGAAGAAAAGTATTGAAAACATCCTATTAATCAATGTTGGAGTTTTAGTGGTAGACTCCCAAGATCAGACATGAAATTAACTAATGAAATTAAATCTTTAATCGAAAAATTTTGGTATGATAATACAAGAGTATCACCTAACATTAGAGATGTCTTAAAATTAAGGGTGGGTTCCAAAATTCGTGAACCTCATCCAAAGCATCTCTTAGATATGACTCAAACTGAATTATATAAAAAAAATTTAGATGCTTCAATCTTACCATTGAATAGCATAAGTCAAAGATCATTTGAAAAGTGTAAACCTTGGTATGTTAGAATTAATAAGCAACGAATCTCTTGTTGTTGTAAGACTCATGTACAATTTCATTATTATTATGATATATTTTGATATATACGATGCACTTTGCATGCTAACCAAATTATGCAGGACATTTGTGGTATTACTATGCCACCTGAAAGAATCAAAGATTTTATAGCAGGTTTGTTTTGTAATCCCTCTTTAAATGGAAACTCATTTTTTTTAAAAGGATGCATTTCTGGAGAATGCAATAGATGTGGTAACTTTTCATTATTAGGAGAATGTATGCATGAAATTAGTTTAGATGAATTTGGAAAACAATTAGTGGATGTAAAAAAATTTAAAAATATTGAGTATTCTTTAAAAGATGGTAAAATTGGAAGACGTGTTGAGCTAATTGTGGAAAAAGTTAGTGTGCATGCTTTTATTACTGAATTTAAAGATAAGTTTGTACCTAAATATGTTCAACACTCTCAGAATGCTCATTGGCTTGATAATCAATTTCGTTTATGTAAAAACACATTTCCAATTGGAACTATATTGTCAATTGTTGATTTTGCTGAAAATTATACTCTTGCTCCACAAGAAGAAATTCAATCACAATATTATAATTCAGTGCAAGTAGCTATATTTGTTCACATTGTTTATAGACATGCTAAAGATAGTACATAAGATAATAGAATTTTTTTGAAAGAGTACCATTTTTATGTAAGTGATAATCGATTACATTCATCTGAGTTTGTACAATATTGTTTTGATATATTTAATAAAAATTTAAAAGAGAGAGGAATTCAAATGCTAGAACATCTCATATGGTCAGATAATTGCACGGGTCAATTCAAAAATGCTAGAATGTTTTATTGGCTATGTAGAGTTCATAAGGAAAATAATATCCAACACATATGGAGTTTTTTTGAAGCTGGTCATGGTAAGGGAGAACACGATGGAGCAGGTGCATGTGTAAAAAGAGCTCTTGCTAGAGAGCAACTAAAATTTGAGGATGCTGCAAAATTTAGAAATGCACGTGCAATTGTAGATTGGTGCAATACCAAATTATCTACAAGAACAAGTGAGAAATCAATAATTCGACGCTTCTTTTGGTTAGTTGAAGAAAATGATATTTTTTCTCGACAGGATTGTGAAACAATTAATGGAAGTGCAAAATGGCATTCATTTAAGAGTTCGAATGCAAACACATGGACAATATGGACAAGGGAGTTGGCATGCTATTGTCAATTTTGTATTGTAGGTGATTGGCAGGCATGTGAAAATATGGAATGGGTCGAACAATGGCAACAAAGAGCTTTAACGCCTACATCGACACATGTTCAACATGAAATGACAATTGAAGATAATCAAGTGTTCGCATCAGATGATTATGATCGTGTTTCAGATCTTGTACAAGAAGGTACATTATTTATTGAGTTGAATTTTGTATGTATGCATGTTTATATGAGTTAAATATAAGTCACTTTTTATTGAATTTTGTATTTATTTTTGTAGGACATGTGTATGTTGTTGTTGCACCTCAAGGGAATGAAGAGCAGACAGAGTACTGGTTGGCTAGATGTGTTGAGAGAAAACATAAGTTGGTACATACTAGAGTGGATGATGACAACTTTGAGTATCCAACTGGTTCAGTGGTTGTTGTTGGCACCTGGCTTCGAAAATATTTGATGAGAAAGAATGGCTTGCCTGCATTTGAAGATTATGAAAGACACAAGAAGATTATGCATTATTCACATTTGATTTTGGCAACCAATATAAAACTAGTTAGATATCAAGGGAGGCCTGCTAATAAAGTTTTATGGACAATTTCAATGGATGATCATGAGACAATCATAGATGCATTAAAAAAAGAGAGGATGCAGATGGTACAATAGAGTAAATAAATATTGGTAAGCATATCTAGTCGTATATATATTTAATTGATATATATATATATATATATGTCTTTAATCATTTCCTAATTAAAGTTTTATATCATTTTTTGTTTCAGGTCTCCCAAAATTAGATGCTTTACAAAAAAGAGAGGAGATGCACATATATTACAATGGAATTTCAATCTAGAGATAGGTAACTATATATAGTTCTAGATACATTTAATTGATACTTTATAATTGATTTCATATCCCCTTAAGCCATTCTCTTAAAACCCCTTAAGTCATCCTCTTATGTACCATTAATCCATCCTTTTGCAGCCCCTTAAGTCATTCTATCAACTACCATTAATCCATCCTCTTAGGACCCCGTAATCCATACCCTCATATATCTACCCTTAATTTGTCCACTTGCATCCACTTAAGCCACTCTCTCAACACCTCTTAATTCATCCTCTTAGGACCCCTCAATCAATATCCTCATATATCTACCCTTAATCCATCCACTTGCATCCCCTTAAGTCACTCTCTCAACACCCCTTGGGGTTTAAATTCATTCTCTCAACTCCCCTTAATCCACCCTCTTACATCCCTTCAACTCATTCTCTCAACTCCCCTTAATCCACCCTCTTGCATCACTTTAACTCATTCTCTCAACTCCCTTTAATCCACCCTCTTGCATCCCCTTAATCCACCCTCTTACATCACTTTAACTCATTCTATCAACTCCCCTTAATCCACCCTCTTACATCCCTTCAACTCATTCTCTCAACTCCCCTTAATCCACCCTCTTACATCACTTTAACTCATTTTTAGGTTTAGGGTTTAGGGTTTAACTCATTCTATCAACTCCCCTTAATCCACCCTCTTGCATCCCTTCAAGTCATTCTATCAACTCCCCTTAATCCACCCTCTTACATCACTTTAACTCATTTTATCAACTCCCCTTAATCTACCCTCTTGCATCCCCTTAATCCACCCTCTTACATCGCTTCAACTCATTTTATCAACTCCCCTTAATCCACCCTCTTACATCCATTCAACTCATTCTCTCAACTCCCCTTAATCCACCCTCTTGCATCACTTTAACTCATTTTATCAACTCCCCTTAATCCACCCTCTTACATCCCTTCAACTCATTCTATCAGCTCCCCTTAATCCACCCTCTTGCATCCCCTTAATCCAACCTCTTACATCGCTTCAACTCATTCTATCAACTCCCCTTAATCCACCATCTTGCATTCCTTCAACTCTAACTATCAACTCCCCTTAATCCACCATCTTGCATTCCTTCAAGTCATTCTATCAACTCCCCTTAATCCACCCTCTTACATCCATTCAACTCATTCTCTCAACTCCCCTTAATCCACCCTCTTGCATCACTTTAACTCATTTTATCAACTCCCCTTAATCCACCCTCTTACATCCCTTCAACTCATTCTATCCTCCCCCTTAATCTACCCTCTTGCATCCCCTTAATCCTCTCTTACATCCTTTCAACTCATTCTCTCAACTCCCCTTAATCCACCCTCTTGCATCACTTTAACTCATTTTATCAACTCCCTTAATCCACCCTCTTTGCATCCCCTTAATCCACCCCTCTTACATCACTTTTAACTCATTTTATCAACTCCCTTAATCTACCCCTCTTGCATCCCCCTTAATCCACCCTCTTACATCCCTTCAACTCATTCTATCAACTCCCCTTAATCCACCCTCTTACATCCATTCAACTCATTCTCTCAACTCCCCTTAATCCACCCTCTTGCATCACTTTAACTCATTTTATCAACTCCCCTTAATCCACCCTCTTACATCCCTTCAACTCATTCTATCAGCTCCCCTTAATCCACCCTCTTGCATCCCTTAATCCAACCTCTTACATTGCTTCAACTCATTCTATCAACTCCCCTTAATCCACCATCTTGCATTCCTTCAACTCATTCTCTCAACTCCCCTTAATCCACCCTCTTGCATCCCCTTAATTCGTCCTCTTAAAGGACCCTTAAGTCATATCCTCTTACATCTCCTTAATCCTCTTAGGACCCGTTAAGCCATATCCTAGGGTTCATGAGATGCATCCTCTTAACTCCCCTTAAGGAATTCTCTTAAGACCCCCCCTTAAGCTATATATCCTCTTAGGTCCCCTTAATCCATCCTATGGCTAACATCATTTGAATTTGTATGGAATTTACTATATGCAGTTCTTTTCTTGCATGAATTTTTTACTTAAATGACTCGTAAAAATTGTAGTTACTTACATTAATTATTTTTGCAAGTTCTCATCAAGTCGGTCTACAATGTGATTGTTGAACTGAAAAACTATTTTATCTAGAGACTATGTAAATATCAATTTTTGGTATTCACCTAAAAGTTGATAAGCTTTAATTGTATCTACATGCACATATATGTTTCATCATGTTATATAGTTGTACATTAAACTTCTTGATGTACATTATATATGTTTGTTCGATGTCACTTTTTAAATATCTTATTCAAATTTTATAGATTATACATATTTCATGTGTCTTCTATTTACCACATTTTATATAATTATTCAATTGTATAGATTATACATTAAATATACATACAAGGAGATGGTTTTTTGTTTATTGATTCAAATATTTGCTATGTAATTGGAAAATAGTTAGAATTACTTGCCCTTAATTTATTATGAATATGATTTAAGAAACTATTTAAGGAATGTTTTAATTTGTCACCTAACCATGTGATAAGTTATATATATATGAAATTTGATTCTAGATAAGAATTATTATATAGTGCATGTATTACTTGAAAATTTGATAAAATGTAAATATATAGATATGTATATAAATGCATATAATTATGAAAATGAACATAACATGATCTCATAATTGACTGCATATATAATCATCATATTAAAGTCAACTGATATAAATAAACACACATATATGATAATAACATGTTCAAAATAAAACTAGAGATCTAGATAGTCCATAAAATTTATGTCAAGTCCAACACATATATTGAAATAAAACTAGAGATTTGTAGTCCATAAAATATAAAACTATCTAACTCTCAAGCTGATTGGTAAAATCAAGTCTCCTCTTTGTTCCACATTGACTAGATGTACCTGCATCATGCTGTAAAAGAGTTCAAGAAACTCAAAATTAGATTTAAATTTATTTAGAAATTTTGATATAATTAAACATATTTAAAATTGAAAATATAAACTTTTAGATAAAAAAAAACTAATTAAATATCGACTAAATATAGTAAAAATGATTTCTAGTATGCATAAATTACCATATGGTCATGTGAATCAACTGGCACATTTTCTTCAACAGGTAACATAACTGTCTGTTGAGAAGATGTAAATGCCTAATCCACTATATCCTGCATATTCATATAAAGCAAACAATATGTGAAAACCTTGAATATATATATATATATATATATATATATATATATAATGTTCGTAAAAATTGTATAGGAGATTTAAAGTAAAGTTTACAACCTCGAATGATATGACCTCATGATCACGCACCTGAGATTGCCCATGAATAGATGTCAATGATGTCTCAGGTGCGCGGCCCGCCATGGTTATCTCATCAAATCCCTACATATAGATGTACAACAGTTCATATAGATCATTCACACATGTGTATGTAAATGAAAAAATTAAATTAGATCTATGATGTGTATTTAATTTAAACTTAACAAACTTTTGAAAGCACGCACCTGAGCTGATGATGTCTCAGGAGCGCTCACCACTGTAACTTGTGGCTCGTCAATACTAGGAATAGTATGACTTCCCTGCATCTAGATATAATATATCAATTCACACATGTGTACAAATTCAAATTAAATTATATATATATATGGACACACAAATTATTTAATATATTTTGGTTCAAGTACCTGTCGAAAAGGTGAGCCCAAATCTACAGCACTCGACATATACACACGATGATGATATTGAGTTCCGGGCATCACGTCATCATGCGTCTATACACCAAACACAAAATTATTGAATTAATATTATATTATATATATAGTTTGATGTTATTATTTACATGAATTTTTTACATTTCAAACTTGAATTAAATTTAAGTTCAAAAGATGAACATACCTGTGTGGGACGATCCTCAGAATATAGTAAATTTAGGTATGATCCCGCCCCAGATGCATGTGCCTCACCTGAAGTGGATGTCTGAGTATCCCTATAGCCCGAGCCTCCATGCTCTGTATTGGCCACTTCAGTGGCCGCGTGTGTAGTCTGCTGAGTGAGATGTCCTGAAAGTGAACTCAATGCTCCTAGTGTAGATAACATGGTTTGCTGCTGAAATGCAGCGGGAATACCAGGAGAAGGAGGAGGAACAAGAGGCGCAACTGGAGCACGTCGCTGAGGATCGACACGTGCTCCTAGTCTATGTTGGGGCATGCCACGCCCAGCTCCCTGAAATGACCTCATATCAAAATAGTTGGGTTTTTTACCCAACTCAAACTCAGCCCATAACTTTCTCAAAAAATATAAGGGCACCTCACTGTTGCCATGTGGTGGAGTATCAAACACCATCCACCATCTCTCCCAAAAATTTGCAGCTATCTGCGGGTGCCTACACCATAAAATTGAAATTCTTTTTTTTGTGGGTGGTATTGGTTCGTTTGTTTGGGGGTTCACAAAATATTGGCACATAGCTTGTTTAGTGATTTTTAGGTCATTGATTTCTTTATATGACAGTCCATCTGCATAGAATTGTCTCCTCTCTTCTCTCCATTGATGGAACCTATCTAGGTCCGCATCGATAGATCGAACAGAATCGACAATAGTTTGCATTGTAGATGCAAACCGTGCGAGATGTGGAGGGATTCTAGTCTCATTTTTTATGAGATCTATGTTTCCTTGAATGACAACTAAGTTGGCTCGAATATTCTCTCTTAGTTGATTTTGGTCAAATGGAGGAGGGGGTGGGGGGTTAGGTGGTGGAGAATGAGGAGGTGAGTGAGGCATATCCTCATGTGGTGGGGTGGGATGTGCACCAGGATCTATAGGGATTTCTGGATTAGGCATGAAATCCTCTAAAGTGAAAAGTGGATCCATCCGAGAAATGATATGGCAACTGCATGTTAAACAATTAAAAAATATATATCAACAAACTAATTAAATAATGCACACAATTTCAAAGTTATTTAAAAATCACATTGAACATGCACAAATTCAAAATATATTTCATTTGAAGACCATTCAATTTATAACATTAAAAAATCATAGCATTAAAAATTCATATTATAAATGAGAGTTGAATAGAAACCGATAGTCACTTAAGAACTATAAATGAGAGTTGAATAAAAACAGAAGGTTAGTAGAACAAGTGATGAAAAATATTGAAAATCATTGAAGACCTCTCTTGCACATTCTAGGAGACAACATAAATGGTAACCTCAACTACTAAGATGATCAAATAATTTTCAGATTCACTGCATGAGTCAGTATCCAAGAATTATATTGTTCAAGAATGATAAAATAAAAAAAGATATTCAAAAATTCCAAGAATCTTGAGGTGGTTGATTTTGATGAACTACAAGGGAACTTAGAAGAATCTACATTTTCTTAGAGGATTAAGTTTAAGTATCAAAAGGGGCGGGCTAGTATGAATGATTTAAATGAATTTATTAATATCTTTTCAAATAACTTTATAGACTCGAAGTATTTTAGGTACTAGTTAAATTACTTTGCGCATTCTTTATTCTTTTAAATAAATGTAATAAATCAACATAGATGTTGATAAATATTGAGATGGTGTGGGATTTCCCACTCATCTTGTAGTTCTCAATTGGCTTTCAATTAATTTTCAATTAGTTTTCCAATTAGAGCAAGTCACCTAGGGTTAAGTTTCAACTAAACTCTTTCAGATCCTTAAATTTTGGGACACCTAGTTCCTATGTACATCTCTTTTTAAAAATTGTGTAAGGGTTAGAAATAATTTTTATCATAGAATGCATCTACATTTTCTACGTCGAACTCTACTAAATTTAGTGTATTTTGATATTTTTGGATGAATCAAAGGATCATGCTTGTTGTCTTGCAAAGGATTATCTTATCTTGGTAATAAATAAAGGATTGTAATAAATGTAAATAAATGTACATTGAATAAATTGGTGAGATTTGTATTATTGAATTCTTCATAGGGTTATGTCTCACAAATGCACATGAATATGGTGGTATAACCAAATCTAGTGAATGTAGTGAGAATTATTGTTGTCAATTTTATTCAATTTTTATCTTCTCATCCCTATTGCTCTTATGATTTTTCTGTAAATTTATTGATAATAAACAAAACACTAGTTCCCATATGTACCCTACGTATTCATTGGTTTTCACTTAAATTTACTTAGATACCTAAGAATAATGTTCATCTACACTAACTTAATTACCTAGAAATAAGACTATGATTTAAATCATATAATTTAACTAAGAGTTAAGGTAGCCACAAACCAACTACTTATAACCTTATGCACACTATGGGGTTAAGGGTAGCAAAAATCACAAGAATCGATGAAGAGGCATAGAGGTAGACGAAATCTCAGGAAATTAAACATAGTAAAAATATTGAATAGGGAACAAAAAGTTTGGAGAACTTCTTGACAAGATACTTGGGTAAGGAAAAACTTGAAAACTGAAATATATAAAAGAACTTAGAGGAAACCTAAGAAAATGTGCAAATGGGGAATAATGGAGGAATAGTGTGTTAGCAAAGGAAAGTATAAAAAATTTATACATTTAATGATATGATTTGACAGACTAACTATTTTGTTAGTTTGATGAGGTGCATGTAAGAGATAGTTTCCCTTGTTACATCCCATTTTCTTTTACCCTCTAGGTTATATTATTTTTTATTTTCATTTCAATCTTGACTTGAAAATATGTATTATCGTTAATTAAGAATATGTCAATTTAACATTTTGATCTAGTTAACATAATATGAACTATTGCAAATATGCCTTTAATACTCATAATGATTAAATGGAACATGTATTTCTTAATGTTTCTAAGAGATTTATGTCGATATATAAATTGTTAGGGTTAGAGATGGCAGATCTAACAATTAAATGCAGATTTAATAAATAATAAACAAAACAGAGAAACTAAAACATGCACAGAATAAATCATGACACAAAGAATTTAATGTGGTTCACCCAATCCGGGCTACATCCACCAAACCGCAGCCATCCAATACTTTTATTATCAAGTGAAAAACTTATTACAATCTTGCGAATAATCGCGTTTTTCATCATACTGAAATACCCATCCGAACCCCTTTTTACCAAGCTTAGAAGCTTCCAGATTTTAGGGTTCTACAAAATCGAATTTTTCCTT
>VDFB02047230.1:565424155-565474621 GCA_007258455.2 Sequoia sempervirens
CTCGTTCTCTCAACTCCCCTTAATCCACCCTCTTGCATCACTTTAACTCATTCTCTCAACTCCCCTTAATCCACCCTCTTGCATCCCCTTAATCCAACCTCTTAGGTCCCCTTAATCCATCCTATGGCTAACATCATTTGAATTTGTATGGAATTTACTATATGCAGTTCTTTTCTTGCATGAATTTTTTACTTAAATGACTCGTAAAAATTGTAGTTACCTACATTAATTATTTTTGCAAGTTCTCATCAAGTCAGTCTACAATGTGATTGCTGAACTGAAAAACTATTTTATCTGGAGACTATGTAAATATCAATTTTTGGTATTCACCTAAAAGTTGATAAGCTTTAATTGTATCTACATGCATATATATGTTTCATCATGTTATATAGTTGTACATTAAACTTCTTGATGTACATTATATATGTTTGTTAGATGTCACTTTTTAAATATCTTATTCAAATTGTATAGATTATACATATTTCATGTGTCTTCTATTTACCACATTTTATATAATTATTCAATTGTATAGATTATACATTAAATATACATACAAGGAGATGTTTTTTTGTTTATTGATTCAAATATTTGCTATGTAATTGGAAAATAGTTAGAATTACTTGCCCTTAATTTATTATGAATATGATTTAAGAAACTATTGAAGGAATGTTTTAATTTGTCACCTAACCATCTGATAAGTTATATATATATATGAAATTTGATTCTAGATAAGAATTATTATATAGTGCATGTATTACTTGAACATTTGATAAAATATAAATATATAGATATGTATATAAATGCATATAATTATGAAAATGAACATAACATGATCTCATAATTGACTGCATATATAATCATCATATTAAAGTCAACTGATATAAATAAATACACATATATGATAATAACATGTTCAAAATAAAACTAGAGATCTACATAGTCCATAAAATTTATATGTCAAGTCCAACACATATATTGAAATGAAACTAGAGGTTTGTAGTCCATAAAATATAAAACTATCTAACTCTCAGGCTGATCGATCAAATCAAGGCTCCTCTTTGTTCCACGTTGACTAGATGTACCTACATCATGTTGTAAAAGAGTTCAAGAAACTTGAAATTAGATTTAAATTTATTTAGAAATTTTGATATAATTAAACATATTTAAAATTGAAAATATAAACTTTTAGATAAAAAAAAACTAATTAAATATCGACTATATATAGTAAAAATGATTTCTAGTATGCATAAATTACCATATGGTCATGTGAATCAACTGGCACATTTTCTTCAACGGGTAGCATAAATGTCAATTGAGAAGATGCAAATGCCTGATCTAGTATATCCTGCATATTCATATAAAGAAAACAATATGTAGAAACCTTGAATATATATACATATATATATATATATATATATATATATATATATAAAATGTTAAATAAAATGTATAGGAGGAAGTTTAAAGTAAAAGTTACAACCTCAGAGATGATGTAATCATGAATGCCTTTTTGAGATTTGCATGGAATGAGTGTAATGATGTCTTGATGCTTGTGACATCCATGAACATCTCATCAAATCCCTACATATAGATGTACAACAGTTCATATAGATCATTCAAACATGTGTATGTAAATGTAAAAATTAAATTAGATCTATGATGAGTATTTAATTTAAACTTAACAAACTTTTGAAATCACGCACCTGAGCTGATGATGTCTCAGGAGCGCTTACCACTATAACTTGTGGTTCGTCAATACTAGGAATAGTATGACTTCCCTGCATCTAGATATAATATATCAATTCACACGTGTACAAATTCAAATTAAATTATATATATATGGACACACAAATTATTTAATATATTTTGGTTCAAGTACCTGTTGAAAAGGTGAGCCCAAATCTACAGCACTCGACATATACACACGATGATGATATTGAGTTTCGGGCATCACGCCATCATGTGTCTATACACCAAACACAAAATTATTGAATTAATATTATATTATATATATAGTTTGATGTTATTATTTACATGAATTTTTTACATTTCAAACTTGAATTACATTTAAGTTCAAAAGATGAACATACCTGTGTGGGACGATCCTCAGAATATAGTAAATTTAGGTATGATCCCGCCCCAGATGCATGTGCCTCACCTGAAGTGGATGTCTGAGTATCCCTATAGCCCGAGCCTCCATGCTTTGTATTGGCCGCTTCAGTGGCTGCGTGTGTAGTCTGCTGAGTGAGATGTCTTGAAAGTGAACTCAATGCTCCTAGTGTAGATAACATGGTTTGCTGCTGAAATGCAGCGGGAATACCAGGAGAAGGAGGAGGAACAAGAGGAGCAACTGGAGCATGTCGCTGAGGATCGACACATGCTCCTAGTCTATGTTGGGGCATGCCACGCCCAGCTCCCTGAAATGACCTCATATCAAAATAGTTGGGTTTTTTACCCCACTCAAACTCAGCCCATAACTTTCTCAAAAAATATAAGGGCACCTCACTGTTGCCATGTGGTGGAGTATCAAACACCATCCACCATCTCTCCCAAAAATTTGCAGCTATCTGCGGGTGCCTACACCATAAAATTGAAATTCTTTTTTTGTGGGTGGTATTGGTTCGTTTGTTTGGGTGTTCACAAAATATTGGCACATAGCTTGTTTAGTGATTTTTAGGTCATTGATTTCTTTATATGACAGCCCATCTGCATAGAATTGTCTCCTCTCTTCTCTCCGTTGATGGAACCTATCTAGGTCCACATCGATAGATCGAATAGAATCGACAATAGTTTGCATCGTAGATGCAAACCGTGCGAGATGTGGAGGGATTCTAGTCTCATTTTTTATGAGATCTATGTTCCCTTGAATCACAACTAAGTTGGCTCGAATATTCTCTCTTAGTTGATTTTGGTCAAATGGAGGAGAGGGTAGGGGGTCAGGTGGTGGAGAATGCGGAGGTGAGTGAGGCATATCCTCATGTGGTGGGGTGGGGTGTGCACTAGGATCTATAGGAATTTCTGGATTAGGCATGAAATCCTCTAAAGTGAAAAGTGGATCCATGGACGAGAAATGATATGGCAACTGCATGTTAAACAATTAAAAAATATATATCAACAAACTAATTAAATAATGCACACAATTTCAAAGTTATTTAAAAATCAGATTGAACATGCACAAATTCAAAATATATTTCATTTGAAGACCATTCAATTTATAACATTAAAAAATCATAGCATTAAAAATTCATATTATAATGAGAGTTGAATAGAAACCGATAGTCACTTAAGAACTATAAATGAGAGTTGAATAAAAACAGAAGGTTAGTAGAACAAGTGATGAAAAATATTGAAAATCATTGAAGACCTCTCTTGCACCTTCTAAATGTAAAGAGGCAAATTTTATTGCATATTTTTTCTTTATGGGGTTGAGGGTGAAGTAAGTCTCTAATTTCTCCAATTGGGCCTGAGAAAAATCTTGTCACTACAATCAAACTTAGGTGCATAAAGTTTTTTAGCTTACTTTTTATCTCCCTATTCTTCACTTTCTATATTCCTTGCTCATTTCTTGTAGATGGAACTTCTTACCATATTGAAACATTTTTCAAAAGATAAGGCTTCTCTCATATATTTTCCTTGATTCAAATATTTTTCTATTAATCTATATTGTTTCTCCTTAATAGATTATTCCTAAGGGATGAGGGGAATGGTTTCAAATTCTTCTTCATCTTCCTATAAAACATGGGGTTTTAGGAATTCAAAAGGGTGTCACATGTTGCTCTACTATTTTTTTGTTGATTTTTCCCTCCTTTTGGGATTTTTTATGATTAAATATTCAACCAACTTCCTAGAATTAGCCCATTTGACTCCTTTAGCCTTGATTTAGAATTTGAAAATTCTTTTAGAAGAATTCCTCTTTTTCTCCTTTCCCTTTTTTCAATAAAATTTTATGATATCCTAAAATATTTCTTATTTCTCATTGGACTTACGAAAATAAAATAGGGAAATGACTATAATATTTAAGTATGTTATGAGTGCCCTAGTTATAGGGCCACTAGTGTTATATAATAAAGAATGTAATTTTAAAGTGGCATTGATAAAAAGGTTTGTACATGTAGGTTTATGTTGGAGCTTGTAAAAAGGAAAGAAATTAAAAGATAGCTATTTAATTAAATCCTAAGATTGAGAGTGGTATTCTTGTTTATCCATTAATTTTACTTGAATAGATTGGACACCATATTTTCCTATCACTAGAGACTAGAGGAGGGAACCCCATTTATTTCCATATATAGTTAATGGATGAAAATTCATAAATCAATCATGAGAAATTCCATATAGGGATAGTAATTAAGATACATTGAATTATTATCCAAGTGACTCCTACAATACCTATTTTTTATAAGTTTTAAGTGTCTCTCTTGGAACCTATGGTTTGTAATTCGTGTACAAATTAGAGTTAGGGTTGGGGTTAGGGTTAGGGATAAGTTTAGGGTTAGGCTTAAGATTGGAGTTAGGGTTAGGGTTATAGATAATTAGGGTTAGGGATAAGGTGAGGGTTAGGCTTAATATTGGGGTTAGGGTTAGGGTTAGGGTTAGAGTTAGAATTAGGGTTAGGTTTGGGTTAAAATTAGAGTTATTTTTGGGCATAGGTTTAGGGTTATGGTTAGGAAAAGGGTAAAAATTAGAGTTACGATTGGGGTTAAGGTTAAAACATGAGTTAGGGTTGAGGATAGGGTTCAGGTTAGGGTAAGAGTAAGAACTAGAGTTAGTTTTGGGGTTAGGGTTATGGTTAAGGTTAGAGCTAGGGTTAAAATTATGGTTAGGGTTAAGGTTAGAGATAAAATTATGGTTAAGGCTAGGGTTATGATTAGAGATTGAGTTAGGGTTAGGGTTAGTGTTTGGGTTAAAATTAGATTAAGGGTTATGGATGGGGTAACAATAAGAATTGGAGTTATGGTGGGGATTAGGGTTATGGTGAAGGTTAGTGTTAGGGTTAAGATTAGGGTTTGGGTTAAGCTTAGAGATAGAATTAGGGTTAGGGTTAGGGTTATGATTAGAGATAGAATTGAACTATGAATCTAACTCTAACCCTAATCAAACCTAACCCTAACCTAACCTTAAACCTAACCCTAAAAGAAATAAAATCTTAAATATAAACCTAATTGAACCTTAACCCTAATTCAATCCTAACTATAATTGAATTATAACCCTAATTAAACCCTGGCCCTAATTGAAACCTTAGCCTAACTCTAACCCTAACCAATAATCTAACCCCAACCCTAGCCATAAACCTAACCTTAATTTAATCTTAACCCTTATCCTAATTCTAAACCTAACCCTAACTCTAACCCTAATTCTAATTTTAACCCTAATCATAATTCTAACTATATTTGTTATCCTAATTCCAATATTAACCCTAATTATAATGAAAAAACTAATTCTAAATGTAACCTATTAAATTATAATTGTAATTAAACCCTGACTCTAACCTATTCTTAAATGTGATCTAGTTGATAGAAAGAATTTAGAGGAAGATGTTATGGATTGTCTAGTTACTAATGATGTAATTGGATAGGCTAATAGAATATCAAAATGACACACAAGAACTATTAAAATTGTATTAGGGTTTCTAATTTTAGCTCACCTAAGGGGAGAGAGGTCTCTAAGAGGTTTCTAGTTTTACGTTTTAGGGTTTAGATAATTTCTAAGTTATGTCCAATTTAGGTTTAGATTTTATGGTTTTCAATTTACAATTTAACGTTATTTATTTTTTAAATGCAATTTAAAACTATTAAAAATTGAAATAAAATGCATTAAACAAAAAAAAACTTAAATACTAATTAAAAAACAAAAAAATGAGATACAAAGCAAAAAAGGGCAGAAATCAACCAACCTAGAGGTCTCAGAGGTCAGGTGTGTTGACGGGAGGAGGTGACAGTCGAAACACGCTCGAAGCAACAGCCTCCAAATGTGTACGTGCTCTTGATTGACTTCTCTCAGTTCGGCAAAAATAGTGGATAAAATGAAAAGCCAGCGGTTTATTTAAAAAAATAAATACTTTTCAAAAATGCGTACGCGTTTCGAAACGCGTATGCGTTTTAAACGCGTACGCGTTATTAAACGCGTATGCATTTGTAACGCGTAAGCGTTTTAGGTTCGCGTACGGATTGATGGCGTGCGTGTTCAGATTTGATTCGGTACTTGTTCCATAATGCGTGCGCGTTTTTAAAAAATGCATACGCGTTTTATGCAAAAAAAATTTTGTTGCCCGAAATTTCCCCTCTTCGTGTATTCAACTTCTTGCTTTTACCCAGTCAAAGACCCCTAGTGTCTTGTTAAGTAGTGGAAAGGAGTTTATCAACACTCTTCAGCAAGGAGGTGAAGGATATGTTGTTATGGTGCAACCCAAGGAAGAAGTCAAGGCCAGGAAGACAATTATCCCAGAGGAAGTCAAGAAATTTCTTGAGAAGTTCAAGGACATAGTCAGTGATGGATTACCAGCAACATTACCTCCAAAGAGAGCTATCAGTCATCAGATTGACTTCATACTAGGGGCTTCATTGCCAAACAAAGCAGCTTATAAGCTCACACCATAACAGAACCTAGAAGTGGCTAGGCAAGTGCAAGAGTTATTAGACCAAGGACTAATTAGGAAGAGCATCAGTCCATGTGCAGTACTAGTGGTCTTAGCAACCAAGAAAGGTGGTAAGTGGAGACTTTGCACTGACTCTAGGGCTATCAATAGGATTACAATCAGATATAGGTTTCCTATTCCTAGGATAGAGGATTTGATGGACTGTCTTGGAGGGGCACAATACTTCACTAAGTTGGATCTCAAGAGTGGATACCACTAGATTAGAATCAAAGATGGGGATGAATGGAAGACAACTTTTAAGACAACTGATGGGTTGTATGAGTGGAGAGTGATGCCATTTGGCCTCTCAAATGCCCCTAGCACATTCATGAGGCTCATGAATGAAGTGCTTAAGGATTTCATAGGTATATTTGTGGTGGTGTATCTAGATGATATACTCATCTTTAGTAAGACACCAGAGGAACATTTGAAGCATGTGGAGATGGTTCTTAAATGGTTGCAGGAGGAGAGGTTAGCCATCAACCTAGAAAAATGTGAGTTCTTCAAACAAGAGCTTTTGTATTTGGGGTTTGTAGTATCCCAAGGATCATTGAAGATGGACCCAAGCAAGGTGGAAGCTATCCTAAATTGGTCTACACCAACCACCGGGACAGAGGTAAGGAGTTTTCATAGGTTAGCTAATTTTTATAGGAAGTTTATATGGAAATTTAGTGGCCTTTGTGCACCAGTGCTTGATACTATCAAGGGTGGCCTAAATACTAAGTTTAAATTGAATCTTGAAGTAGAGAAGGGTTTTGAGAAGTTGAAACAAGAAGTGGCAACTCAACCCATCCTTTTGTTACCTAGTTTTGATAAGCTATTCATAGTGGAATGTGATGCTCGTGGAATTGCAATAGGAGGAGTACTAAGCCAAGAAGGTAGACCTATAGCTTTCTTTAGTGAAAATCTCAATGAAGCTAAAAAGAAGTATTCTACTTATGACTTATAACTATATGCTCTAGTGTAATCTCTTAGAAAGTGGAGACATTATCTCCTACCTAAGGAGTTTGTAGTGTTTACTGATAACCAGGCACTTAGCTATATCAACACACAAGAAAAGTTGAGTAATAGACACTTAAAATGGATGGAGTATCTCCAAGCCTTCACCTTTACTATCAAACACAAGAAGGGACAGTTGAACAAGGTGGCAGATGCACTAAGTAGGAGGTTGCTGATAGTGCAAGAGATTCAATTCAAAAGCATTGGGATAGAGAGTTTCAAGGATCTCTATGGAGAAGATGAAGACTTATCTAAAGCATATAAGGTATGTCCTGATTTTGAGAATCACTTTCACAGTCAATTCTCAAAGTATACATTGCAGAGTGGATTTTTGTTCAAGGGGAATCAGTTGTGTGTTCCCAAAGGTTCAATGAGAGAGAATCTCATCTGGGAGAAGCACAATGGTAGTCTCAGTGGTCATTTTGGTATCAACAAGACACTGGAATTAGTGTAGAAGTTCTATTATTGGCCCAAGTTGCCAAGGGATGTCAGAAGGCATGTGGAACAATGTGTATTTTGTATGAAAGCCAAGGGGGGAGCTACCAATGTAGGTTTGTATCAACCTCTACCTATTCCCAACAGACCATGGGAATGCATTAGCATGGACTTTGTGGTAGGACTCCTTAAAACTAAGATAGGGTTTGATAGTGTCTATGTGGTGGTAGATAGGTTCAGTCAAATGAGTCACTTTGTTCCTTGCAAGACCACCCATGATGCTATCTATATTGCTCATCTTTTCTTAAAAGAGATTGTGAGGATCCATGGATTGCCATTGAGCATTGTATCAGACAAAGATGTGAAGTTTATGAGTCATTTTTGGAAAACTCTATGGAGCAGATTGGGTACTAACTTGTCTTTTGGATCAGCTTACCATCCTCAAATAGATGGAAAAACTGAGGTGATCAATAGAGTGTTAGGTAACCTTCTAAGATGCCTCACCAAGGAGTATGGACAGACATGGGACTTGGTCATATCACAAGCTAAATATGCCTATAATGATAGTGTGAATAGGACCACAGGTAGGAGTCCTTTTGAGATAGTATATGGTATGCACCCAAGAGGTGTGTGTGAGATCAGAGATCTAGGAGCTATGGAGCATAGGAGTGGCCATGTAGAGGATTTCACTCAGACCATGAAGGAGATTCAGGAGCAAGTGAAGAAGACAATCACAAAGGCTACTCACAAGCTAAAAGCTAAGGTGGATATGTCTAGAAAAAATCTCCAATTTGCAGTAGGTGACTATGTCATGGTCCATCTCAACAAATCTATATTGTAGAAAGGAATACCAACTAAATTGCAGATGAAGAGAGTGGGACCATGTAAGGTGTTATCCAAGTATGGAAAGAATGCTTACAAGGTGGAACTTCCTGTAGACTTAGGTATTTCACCAGTGTTTAATGTGGCTGACATGATCAAGTATAAAGGATCAGTAACTGATATGAATCTGACCAGTACAGATGTCTTGGAGGATGTGAGTACTGTAGTCATACTAGCTAAAGACAAGCTGCAAGCAGAAAGGATCTTGGAATCCAAAGTGAAGAAGTCTACTCGGCACAAGGTGTACATGGAACATCTCATACAGTGGAAGGAAAAACTAGAGTCTGAGGCTACGTGGGTGGAAGAAGCTCATTTCAAGAAGTGTGGCATTGATCTATTTCTAATCTCTCCCCACATTTCTTAGTGCTTGGACTGAGGGGGAGAATGGTACAGGAGCACCCATAGGTTGCCATAGGTTGTTTAGAAAGTCTGTCTAGGAAAAAAATTTCTAGGAAAACTAAGCAAACTATTTTAGTTCATTTGTATGTGAGCCTTGGTGGCATTTTTGTTGAGTTTTGATCAGATGAAGGTCATGTGGACCATAAAATAGGTGTCATAAGGTTCTAGCTCAAAATGAGGTTTTGGATTTTTAGGATTTTTTCTAAATGTTTGAAAATGTTGCTCAATTGGAGCTACAAGCGGCCAAGGAGAGTGCAAGGAAGAGGATAACTGATTTGGTGACCTATTTATGGGATGCCTCAGCATTCGATTCAGGTTGGAAGCATTAAAATTGTTTGAAGTTTTTGAATTCAAGAAAAGCAATTGTGATTGTGTGCAAATTTTCTGGGTTTTGCATTGAAGTGCTGTTTTAATGGATTGATCATGGCACTGAAATTTGTGTAGGATGTAGAGTAGTTGTTCTTCGAGCATTGTGTGGCATTAGATAGTTTTCTTATTCACTTTCAAGCATTATTTGTAAATAGTTTTGATTTCATACTGTTGTTGGTCTGAACAGGGCAGTTTGTAAGTATGAAGTATTAGTTCACTTTCCCACCGTACAAATTGTGCGACCCTTTGGGATCAATGACTAGACTCCATGGATGTACATATAGTAGAGTTTAGGGCTTTTGAAAGCATAGGAGTTACTGTGGAAGTCTTACCCTAGGCGAGCTAGGGAAGTGTCCGGCTAGGGAAGACCTTAGTGCAGAGCACTTTGATTTGCAGGGGTGTCAATTTCCTGACAAATTCCCTTTTGGAAAAGGTAGGCATGAGTCTTCCCAAGACATGGTAAGGAGAAAGAAACTCCAACTATCCATCTGGTGAGGGAAGGACTTAATAGTTTGTAGAGAAGCTAGGAAAGGGCTTAAAAGGCCTAGTTTTGCTCATTTTCAGGTTAGGGCTTTGTATAGCTAGTTGTGACCCAAGACCCCAAACATTCTTGAGAGGTGGGCGTATGAACCAGGAATCCCAAGAAAAGTTTGGGGTGTTCTTTGGAAAGATTTGGGAAAAACCCTGGTTTCTTGAAGGAGACCTAATAGGGCTAGTAGCCTACTAGGCCTAATAGAAGGGTTTGGTGAAAGCAACCTACAGGTGGAGCTAGGTGGACCCCTAATACACTTAGTAGGATGGATTGATGGCTGTAGAAGCACTTCCACACCCCTGTAAAACTGAATTCAATAATTTGGAGGATTAGTAGCCTTTAGGGTGGATTAAGGGCTAAGGCAAGTTTTTTCAAGATTGCACCAAGTCTTGACTTGGTAGGAGGATCTTTGTTGATAGTTGGGCTGGCAAGGGGAAACTAGGGGACCCTAAGAAGGAAGAGGTCCTATAGGTTGCAAGTGGTGGAGTGAGACACCCTAGAGGTTTTCCATGCAAGACCCAGAGCATGAATCAGTGATTGATTCATCCAACCTCCCTATCAATCAAGGATGAGAGTTGAATGAAGGCCATGGTGGTAGAGCTAAGTCAGATTAAGAAAAACAAGACATGGGAATTGATTCCTAGAGAACCAAGCAAAAAATTAATGCACTAAATGGGTAGTTAGAAACAATCTTAATGAAGATGGACCTATGGTAAGGAATAAATCAATACAAGTGTGCAAGGGGTATGCACAAGTTGAAGGAATTTATTTTCAAGAAACATTCGCACTTGTGGAAAGATTAGAAGAAATTAGAATGTCTCTTGCATTTTCAATATATAAAGAATTTAAAGTATATCATATGAATGTTAAATCTAAATTTTTGAATGGAAACCTAGAAGAGGAAGTCTACATAGAACAACTAGAAGGTTTTCAACTCTCAAAGGATGATGACTATGTATGCAAATTCAAAGAAGTGTTTTATGGTCTAAAACAAGCACCAAGAGCCTAGTATTCAATACTAGACTAGTACCTACTATTGGATGTTGTGGTTGTGTTGCTGATATGTTGTTTTCATTGATGTCAGCAATATTAGCATTGTTGCATTAGAAGTTGTATATGTTGAGGATATTGAGAAAATTGTAATAAGAAGTGCTACAGGTTGTCAGTAGTGAAGTGAAGCTCTTTCTATTGGTCTGTTTAGTATGTTGCTAATCTAATATTGTAGACTAAAGGGTTTCTTGTTGAGTATGTCTAGTTTATCCATGTTGAATTTCAAAGATCTGCATGAAGAGTTGATCGGGTTATGGCGATTTTCATTCTGACAATTTTTCTATCGCTTCAGTAAGTGTTCCTGATTGAAGATTCTGTGATTTCAGTAAGTTCCATTGTTGTGAATGCTTCTCTAGTGTTTCTTGATGCTTGTGGATGTTTTTAGTCCATTCTCTATCTTTGTGGCATGTCCGCATTGATCGTTGTGCTCGTGATCCAGTATTTTCTCTTGCGTGTTCATGTTTTTCATGTTCTTGGCTGACAAGGTGTTGAAGCATGTTGTGGATGTTTGAGGAGAAACTAATTGAAGTGTTTTCATGTTGGAGATGTTGTTTTTGGTATTCACTATGTTATGGCCAACCTTGGTTGATTTTCATGGATAATTTTTTTTTTTTTTTGGGTCGACTGTTTGTAACTATTTTATTATCTTTTTGTGGCTGACTTATAGTGATGTAAATTCTTGTTGCAGATATATAAGAGAAATTTTTTTATCATTTGAAGGCATGAATGTGGGTGTGAATGTGAAGTGAATGTTTCTAATGTGAAAATAAATTTCATATCATTCAAAGGTAGAGTAGAGAGTGAATAAGAGTGAAGAAGCTTTCATGTACTTTACAAGAACTAAATAACCATGCATTAGTAGATGCTATTTTCTTAGTTCAAATCCGGATGGTTTTAATTTGAATCTTTCTGTTAGACACTATGTCTTCCTTGGGCAGTGAGCCTAGGCAGTGTGCCTAAATGCATCTGCATTCCACATTCATATTTTCTTATACTTTTAATAGGGTATAATCTTATGGATTGACCTCCACCGTGGTTTTTTTCCTAACAAGGTTTCCACATAAAAAATATTACTGTTATGCGTGCTTCTGATGTGTTCATTTATGCTTTCATGATTAATGATCAGATCTGAAATTAAGGTTAAAAAGTTGAATAAGTTTGAGATTTGGTGACAAATAATTCACCCCCCCTCTCATTTGTCTACCCTTGAGTTGCCAACAATTGGTATCAGAGCTTGTGGTTCCTTGGAAGAAGTTTAACAACTTGAGGTGATCCAAGATAGCGACTTATAAGAAGGATAGTCCTAGATTTGATGGAACAAATTATTCCTTGTGGAAAGCTCGAAATGAGTGCCATCTAAGATGCATTGGTGAACCCTACTAGAGCATTACAAAAATTGTATATGTTATTCAACAAAATGGTCCTACTACTTCTGTTGAGATTAGGGATGTTGAGTATAATATCAAGGCTACAGAGGCATTGTTGAGTGCTTCGACTAATATTGAGATGACAAATGTGATGGATCTGAAGACTGCTTATGAGATCTAGAAGAAGTTGGAAACCTTGTATGAAGGTGATGCAAATGTAAAGATTGCTAAGCTACAAAGTGTGAAAGGAAAATATGAAAAGTTGAAAATGGGTGATGAGGAAAATGTTACTACTTTCATGCAAAGAGTAAATGAACTTGTGCGTGGCATCAGATGTGTTGGTGGATAGATAGATGAATCAAATATTGTTGCTAAAGTGCTTAGATCTTTCCCTAATTCTTACAAATTCAAGGCTAGTGCTATTGGAGAACTCTGAACTGTGACAAATGTTACCAAAGATATGTTGATTGGTAAGTTTACTGCTTTTGAGTTGAGTGAATTTGGTGATGCCCTTCCTAAGGTTGAATCTACATTTAAGGCTACTACTTCTGGAAGACATAGACAAAGATATAATTCGGGTGAAACCTCATCAAGAAATATATTCAAATATGAGGATGAAATGAAATAGTTGGATGAAGAAGAAAGAGAGCTTGAATAACTTGAAACATTGATTGTGAAAAGAGAAGCCAGAGGACAAGGTAAGTATAAGGGAAAGTTTCCTATTATATGTTTCTCTTGCAATAAGATAGATCATTTTGCGTCAAGGTGTCCTAAGAGAGTTTCCAAGCCAAGATTCAACAAGCCTAAATTCCAAAAGAAGTATTACTATGCTGTCGATGAAGGTGTAACAGATGATGAATTTGACAGAGGAAATGCAAGTGAAGATGAATTTGTGTTTATTGATATCAAGGAAAATAATCTTGTATCTACTAAATCTACTAGTTGTACAAATGTGGAGAAAGCCCTAACTGCTCAATTTGAAGAGAAAGATGAATAGGTAATTGATAGTGGTTGTTCTCATCATATTAAAGTAGATAAAAGTTTGTGAATTTGGAGAAGTATGATGGCGGTGTTGTGATATTTGGTGATAACACAACTGGTGTGATCTGTGGAAGAGGATGCATTTCTCTTGATGGTAAGCATAACACTGATGATGTATTGTACGTTGAAGGTTTAAAGCATAATCTTTTGAGTGTTGATCAAATGGTTGATAAGGGATACAATCTTCAGCTCATGGATGGTAAGTGTAAAGTATTGGAAAATTATAGAAATGTGATTGCATCAGGTACACAAACAAAAGGTAATATCTTTCATCCGAATGTTGCTAGTAATTTTTTTTTGATTTCTCAAGTTGATGAGATTTGGTTATGGCATAGGAGAATGTGTCATGCTAACTTTGATAATATTGTCAAGATAAGTTCCACTAAGGCTTTGAGAAATATTCCTAAGCTGATGAGACCTACTAATGTCATCTGCAAAGAATTTTAGTTAGAAAAGGAAACAAGAATTTATTTTCAAAGTAAAAAGAAAAATTTAAATGGATTGTTGGAACTTGTGCATACTGATTTATGTGGTCCTACAAGAACTAGAAGTTTACAAGGTTACAAATAGTTCATGTTGCTTATTGATGATTATTCAAGGATAATGTGGGCTACTTTCTTAAGGGAGAAATTTGAATCTTTGGAAAAGTTCAAGATCTTTAAGGCTATGGTTGAGACAGAGAATAATTTGAAGATTAAGTGTTTGAAATTAGATAGAGGTGGTGAATTCACTTCTAATTAGTTTAATTCTTTTTGTGAAGAGCATGGAATAAAGACAGTTATCTACATGGTAGACCCCTCAACAGAATGGAATTGTGGAAAGGAAGAAAAAAATAGTTCTAGATGTGGAAAGAACCATGATGTTGGAAGGACATGTGCCTCATATCTATTTGAGAGAAGCTATGAGTAGTATTGTGTACACACTTAACCGGGTACAAATAAAAGGTGATACTAGTAAGACTTCTTTTGAACTATGGATTGGTCAAAAGCCTACTATTAGATATTTCAAAATATTTGGAAGCAAGTGTTATATGAAAAGAGATGAAGATATAGGAAAGTTTGATGCTAGGAGTGATGAAGGAATCTTTCTAGGTTATGCTACTAAAAGTAAAGCCTACTAGTGCTACAACAAAAGTTTGAAGAAAATGGTTGAAAGTGAAAATGTTAACGTTGATGAAGACATAGCTACACTATCCATAACCTGTGGATATGATTCTAATGATCATAATGACAGTACAAGCAAAGGAAAGCGAGGTCAGATTGCAAGTCAAGTTCAAATCCTTTTTTGTGAATCAAGAAAATCAAGAAGGAGAAACTAATGGAAGAACAAAATCTAAGGTATGTGAGAGTGAATCATTTAGAGAATCAAATCATAAGTGATAAGAACAATGGTGTCCAGACTAGGAGAAAAATTGTAGAAGAGTATTTTTTGATTTCAAAGGTTGAGCCTAACAATTTGAATGAAGCATGCAAAGATGACCATTGGGTTGAAGCAATGAAAGAGGAACTACACCAAATTGATAAAAATGATACATGGATTCTTGTTCCCAGACTTAAGGATAAGAGTGTAATTGGAACTAAATGAGTTTTTAAAAATGAACAAGGTGAAGTGGTTAGAAACAAAGAAAGACTAGTTTGTAACGTGGGGTATTCTCAAATGGAAGATATTGATTTTGAAGAAACCTTTACCCCTATTGCTAGAATTGAAGTTGTGAGACTGTTTCTTGCTTATGTTGCTTATAAAGACTACAAGGTTTATCAAATTGATGTCAAGTCTACTTTTCTAAATGGTGAATTAGAAGAAGAAGTATATGTTGAGCAACTTGATGGATTCTAGTTGACTAATTAGGAAGATATCATGTGTCGATTGAAGAATGCATTGTATGGTCTCAAGCAAGCCCCTAGAGCATGGTATGCCATATTAGATAAATATTTGCTGAAACTTGGATTTAACAAAGGTACTGATGATAGTAATCTATATTTCAAGAATGATGATAAAAATTTGATTGTGGAAGTTTTTGTTGATGATATCATATTTGGAGGAGATGATAGCCTGTGTATGAAGTTTTCTAATGAGATACAAAATGAATTTAAGATGTCAATGATTGGAGAGATGAAATTCTTCTTGGGATTGCAAATTACTTAGTTAGATAAAGGTATTTTTATATCTCAGTCCATATATGTGAAGGAATTGTTGAAGAAATTTGGTATGGAAGATTCAAAGCCTATTGGTACACCCATGGTGACCAGATGCAAGTTGACAACTGATAATGATTCTCTAAAGGAAAATTAGACAAGATATAGATAAATGATTAGTGGTTTGCTTTATTTGACTCAAACTAGGATTGATATCATGAATTTTGTATGTATTGTTGCTAGATTTCAAGTTGATCCTAAAGAATATCATGTGACTGTTGTGAAGAAAATTTTTAGATACCTGAAAGGGACAATTGATTTTGGTCTATGGTATCCTAAATATGATGATCTTACTTTGAGTGCCTTTACTGATGCTGATTGGGTAGGAGATGTGAATGATAGGAAAAGTACTAGTGGTGGAGCATTTTTTTTGGGAAATAAGTTTATTTCATGGTTGAGTAAGAAGCAGAATGCTATTTCTTTATCTACTGTAGAGGTAGAATATATTGTTGTTGCTAATAATTGTACTCAAGTACTGTGGATGAAACAAATGTGGAAGGATATTAGAGCTTTCTATGATGAGCCTATTGTTATATTCTGTGATAACTCAAGTGCTATTAGTCCATTTCTAAGAATCTGGTGCTACATTAAAAAACCAAGCATATATCTATAAAATTTCAGTTTTGAGAGAGAAGGTAAGTGAAAAGGAAGTCAGATTGGAGTATGTGCCTATTAAGGAGAAAATTGTAGATATCTTTACAAAGTTATTGCTTAAGGATACTTTTGAGTATCTCATAGGGAAGTTAGGGGTGATTACCCCTCCTAATCAGAACTAAGGATGCATTGCATTGCATCAATCTATGCATTTCATGATCATATTTTGATTTGGATTGATGTTGTGGTGCCTATTACTCAGGGGGAGTAGTCATATGTTTAGAAGTTTAGATATGTGGTTCAAATTTTGTATTGAAGAGATATTTGTCATTGATGTCAAAGGGGGAGAAGATTAATGTGAAAAAAAAAATGTTTATTATTCGGGGATAATAGCCTTGTGGGGAGGAGAGTTGAGGAAATAAAAGTTAGAACTTAAGGGAAGAGTAAGTGTAGTTGTGTTGATGGTATTTTTCACATCATGTGTTTCCATCAATGCCAAAGGGGGAGATTGTTGGATGTTGTGGTTGTGTTGCTGATATGTGGTTGTCATTGATATCAACACTATTAGCATTGTTGCATTAGAAATTTGTATTTGTCAAGGATATTGAGAAAATTGTAATAAGAAGTACCACAGGTTGTCAATGGTGAAGTGAAGTTATTTCTATCGATGTGTTTAGTACATTGCTGATCTAAGGTTGTGGAATAAATGGTTTCTTGTTGAGTATGTCTAGTTTATCCACATTGAATTTCATAGATCCTCATGAAGAGTTGATTTAGTTATGGTGATTTTCATTCTAACAGTTTTTTTGTCACTTTAGTGAGTGTTCCTAATTGAAGATTATGTGATTTCAGTAAGTTCAATTGCTGCATATGCTCCTTTGGTGTTTCATGATGCTTGTGGATGCTTCTAGTTCATTCTCTATCTTTGTGGAATGCCTACATTGATTGTTGTGCTCGTGATCCAATATTTTCTCTTGCGTGTTCATGTTTTTCATGTTGTTGGCCGACAAAGTGTTGAAGTGTGTTGTGGATCTTCTAGGAGAAATTAATTGAAGTGTTTTCATGTTGGAGATGTTGTTTTCGGTCTTCACTATTTTATGTCCAACCTTGGTTGATTCACATGGATAATCTTTATTTTTTTTGGGCCAAATGTTTGTAATTAGTTTATTATCTTTTTGTGTCCAACTTATAGCGATGTAATTTCTTGTTGCAGATATATAAGAGCGATTGTTTTATCATTTGAAGGCATGAGTGTGGGTGCAAATTTGAAGTGTATGTGTCTTGTGTGCAAATAAAGTTTAGATCATTTGAAGGTAGCAAAGAGAGTGAAGAAGAGTGAAGAAGTGTTCATGTTCTTAACCAAAACTGTAACCAGGCATTAGCATATGTTATTTTCTTAGTTCAAATCTAGATGGTTTTAATCCAAATATTTTTGTAAGACAGTGTGTCTTCCTTGGGTAGTGAGCTCTAGGTAGTGTCCCTGAATGCATGTTCATTCCCCATTCATATTTTCTTATACTTTTAATCCGGTATAATCTTGTGGATTGACCTCCAACATGGTTTTTCCCCTAATAGGGTTTCCATGTAAAAAATCTTGGTGTTATGTGTTCTTCTGATGTGTTTTTCATTTATGCTTTCATGATTAATGATCAAATCTAAAATTAAGGCTAATAAATTGAATAAATTTGAGATTTGGTGACAACGGATTCACCCCCCCTCTCAATTGTCTTCCCTTGAGTTGCTAACACCTATAACAACAAGGTTTCAAAAAAGGATTTGTAGATATCAATTTGTATTTCAAATCTAAAGACAAACACTTGATTATTGTTGTTATGTATGTGGATGATGTCATATTTTGTGGTCACAATGATCAAATGTGTAAAGTATTTGCTACATATATGCAAGATAAATTTTAGATGTCAATGTTAGGAGAGTTGTCATTTTTCCTTGGTTTATAAAATATGCTAAGGAAATGCTTGATAAATTTGGCATGGAGGATAGTAGACCAATTAGTACCCCCATGATAAGTGAAAGTAAGTTATGTAAATTAGATGAGTCACGAGATGCAATCAGACTATGTAAAAATCAATGATTGGAAGCTTACTATACTTAGCTACATAAAGACTAGATATAAAGCAAGCAATGTGTATGGTAGAAAAGTTTTAGGCTGCACCGAAAGAGTCTCATGTCAATGTAGTAAAAATAATTCTTAAATATTTTAAAAGCAATGTTGACTATGGGCTACAGTATCACAAGGGAAAATATTTTTCGTTGACATCATAAATAGATGTATATTAGGTTGGATGTGTAGATGATAGAAAAGGAACAAGTGGAGGAGCATTCTTGTTAGGAAAAAAATTGGTTTCCTAGATGAGCAAGAAGCAGGAATCAATTTCTCTATCCACAAAAAAAGAAAAATATGCAGCAGTAGTAGCATGTTGTGCTCAATTCCTATAGATGAAGCATACACTTAAGGACATCAAGGAAGAATACAAAGAACCTATCTCTTTTTTTGTGATAATTCAAGCGTCATCAATATCTCAAAGAGTCCAATGATGCATTCTACGACAAAGCACATTGAAAGTAAGTATCACTTCATAAGAGAGAAGTTGGCAAACAAGGAGGTCAATATGGAGTATGTTCCTGCAAAAGAACAAGTAGCTCACATATTTACCAAGCCTCTTCCGAATGAAAAATTTCAATATTGAGGGAGAAGTTGGGAGTAATTTCTCTCACATCATATCACTAGACCTTAGTAATAAGGCAAGGGTCCAGAGGGAGCTTCATTTGATTTTCTTCATCCCTAAATATGAAAAGGATAGATCAAGTTAGGTAAACCTTGTTTTAAAAATTTCTAATGACTGGATGGTTGCAAATTATATGTTCCCTCTTTCTTTGTACTTAATATTATACAAGGTAGTGTACCCTTTGACATTGATGTGAAAGGGGGAGAAGCATGTGTAAATTCTCAAAAACATGAGCAAATGGGGAGAAAGTAAGATTGATATTACTGATATTGGTATAGTGCATGGACTATGGTGGAACACTCATAAAATTTTCATGTTCCACTGATCTATGAGAAGGAAATTTCTTGGATGTCTGTTGAATTGGCTAGGATTAAGGTTTGGGGTTTTGTGCGAATATTTTTTTACATTGAAATTTTTTAGCTTTTATCTTAGACCCTGGTTCCTTAGTCTATTTTTCTATTAATCTGATATGAGTTGTTTCTTGGTTATGAAGAACAACATGAGTCATTAAATTTCATTGGGTAACTAGCCCCATATGGTTAGGATTTCTTACACCCATCAGTGAATCTTTCTACATGCCTTGGCCCTTGAATTTTCTTTATTTTAAAAGGTTTATTTATCAGCCTTGTTTGGCCTTTGCATCCTTTGAAATAAATGTTGTTAAGTCTATTGAGAACTTATCATGCATTATCCTAGGAGGCCCCATCTCTTAAAACATCTTATTTGCACATGCAATTCTCAACCACTTAAGTGATTGCTTATCACTGAAGTTCCTTTCATTGTTGGGCTCATTATAGTGATGAGTGATGGGATTTTATTTTCTCTTTACATCACTTGTCATTGAAAGTTACAATTCTCTATGACATCAATTGATTACCGTGATGAGTGATACAGCCGTGGGTCTTTTGTATTTCTTATAGCTGAAACTTTCAACTTCTTGTTTATCTTCAGTGATGAGTGATGGGAATGGATTGAAGGGATCGATGTGATCGCTATGTGTCTGAATTTGATGCTATCGCTGAGTTTTCTCATCACCAAAAGCATTTTCAATTCCAATTCCATTATGACAATATGTGATGGCTTGGGAATTCCTGGTGGTATGATCGGTTGAACATCATCTTTGCTGAAATAAAAAATGTAACCTTGTAAAATTTCTACGACAAGTAATATAGAATATTCCTTCCAACAAGGGTGTATCACTCATTGTTGAAGTTTGGACATAACTTCAAGGTAATACTATGATGAGTGACAAAGCTCGTTATGTATTGTGGGTTAGATGGCTATGTGGCAAGTGCTCAAGATTCCATCATTTTTTTAAAGAATTGTAAAAAGTATGTGGAAATGGTTTTAAGGAGGCTCATTGATCATGTTTTAAATCCAAAAGATCCAGGGATAAGGTTCAAACTAGAATGGCTACTTGTTAGTTCACTTGCACAAACAATCCATCAACCATTAATGGTGAATGCACTTCAATTTTTAGGTATTAAGTAGGTTTTTGAATACTTTCTTTTACAATTGCATTCGTCTCAAGTAGAGGAACCAATTGAGTGAATAAGTGAAGAAAGTAGAGCTCCTAGTAAGTTGAATTCTGAGGAACAACCAACTATTCTCTTAGGTAAGTTAATCTCTTGGCCTATGTGGTAGTTTGTGCATTGAGTAGTTTGGGAATTGTGTAATTGGCTAGGGTTTGTGTTCAAAATTATCATTTTTTCCCACTCAGAAGGATTTGAAGTTGTTACTCATAGGTTTTGGGGTAGAGACGGTAAAATTATTATTTTTATTTCGAACCCTACAAATTTAAGGAGTGTAATGTGTAATTTCCTATTATTTGGAAAACCCTAGTTTTATTGCAAAGTAACAATGAATGAACCTGGTGGGTTTAGAGATAGAAATAAAAGAAAACCTATTTAGAAATGAGTTAAAACACCCAAACCCCTGGATGAACAGCCCAAGCCTAAAGTAATAAGAATTCCTAAAAATCAAAGAACTGTAAAGAAGGATCATCCTAGGGACTTAGCTTAGGAGGTCAAGAAGAAGGCGGGAAAGAGAAAAAATAGTGATGGTGTCTTGACTACCCATTTTGAGGATGTTGCCTCTGAGATTTGTGATATTGCAATTCCACAAAGTGGTTCAAATATTTTTTACTATGCTTTGAAAAGGAGAAATGATTACCACCCCACCTATAAAATATGGGCTTGTGACATAGGCAAGTTAGTGTGCCCAAATGTGTTTGTGGAGGTAGACTTGATGTTGGAATTGGGGAGGTGTTATGATTTGCTGGACATAACAATTAAGATATTCCTTGAATTTTTTCCCATGTTGGAAATCTTAGTAACCCAGATAATGGAAGCATTTCAATTGAATCCATCTACCTCTGAGTCCATTAATTTATGCAAGTTGTCAAGTCTTGCATAAGGATTATGACTTTAAGATGGATATTGACCTAATGACCTTAGCAATTGATATTCAACAAAAGTATTAGAATAGGGTTTGGAATTACACTTCCTACATTGCTAAGCATTTACATGAGGAACTAGTAAAATTGAAAGATGCCACTCATCCATTGTCTTGCAGACACTACTATATGTTGATGCACTTGATACTATAGAAGAGTAAAAAGGTGATGAGAAATTATATAAGGTTAACAAAAAGACATGACATGGATATTGAATTGCCGATGTAGATGTGGGGACATATTTGCGATGTGCATTCTCCACATTTTGATTACAATAGTTTTTGCAATATTTTCAAATTATGGGTGCTTGAGTAGTAGGGTTTGAAGCCTATGCAAAAAATTTCACAAGGTTTCAAGGAGATGTTGAGGCCCTTGGAGTATGAAGAGTACACTAAACACAAATTCAATTGGGGAGACTAGTACCTTCATACCAATTATAGAACAATCAAAATCTATGGAACCCCAGTGCCATCTCACAAATTTCCAATATATGTGCTAGATAGACAAGAATTTATGGAAACAATGTGATAGATGGATGCCCTAGACAAGGAGCATTTTAGAAAGACATGAAAGGCATCCCTTGTGAACCTTGATGTGGAGTTCGTGTTTTTCAATTGCACCTCAAAGGAGGGTATTGCGAGGTTTGGCTCTCTTCTAAAAAATTATAGGTTGATTCAAGAGGTCAGTAGGTTCAGTGACCTTGAGGGAGTGTATCTTTGTTTAAAGAAGAGCCAAAGGATTGTTAGGAAAGCCCCATCAGTTCCTCTTTCAAGAGGATGTGATTAGGAATTTATCTACTGATGAAGAAATTAATGCATGAAAGAATGCATGGAGGAGGACATGTGCAATTGATGAGAAGATGCTAAAGGAGAAAATTTTCTATGTCAATCCTTATTCAAAGGTGGAGGATAAGTTTGTGAAGGAAAAATTAATGCTTGGTGACTTTAGTGATAAAATATTCTTTGAAAAAGTTAAGGAAGTTGAGATTAAAGACAAGATGGCCAAGGAAAACCATGATGCTTAGTTAAGCATACAACCAACTCAATCCTCTACTCCAAACATCCATGTGCAAAAAAATAGACAAGTGGATAGCCTGCAGTCACTCCATTAGTGACTTATTCAGAGAGTGAGTAGATTGGTGAGGCTCAAGTCCTAGAGGAATTTGGAGAGCACATTCCCATGGAGTAGGAGATGGATCAATATTTCACTGAAGACAAGGATGCCAACTTGAATATAGTGGTTCCCCCTAGCAGGGTTGTAAAGTGGGTATACAATGAGGCTGAGGATGGGGTATGTGTAAGATCATTATGGAAAAAATAGGCCCTTAGGGGGCAAAAAATTTAGAAAAATCAGAGTTAGGCAACTTGACGTAAAAATTTGAATAAGTTATCTATATTATTTAAAAAATATGTAAGAATAGAATATGAAGAAAATTGAATGTAGTTTCTAAACTACTAGTTTTGTTTATAAAAAAAGAATCTATTTGGTGAAAATTTGAAATGTCAATGGAGTAGTACTTAAATTTCAAGGAAAAAATAAGTAGGTGTCTGTCTGACCACCTTAACCACAATAAAATGATAATATTTTTTTATAAGAATTTAGATATAAGTAGAGGACTCATGTCTGGATGTGATGCATATTTTTTTTTTAAAAATTTCTAAGTAAATAATTAATTATGAATTTTTTATTACAACTTTTAAAAAATATAAAAAACTTGTATGTCTAACCATCTTAACTTGGTCAAAACTTCATGAAATTCAATTTTTCTTTTTTTAATCCTATAGTATGCGAAGCATAGAATGTGACACATGTTTTGGATTCAAAAAATGTGACACTATTTGAAAGCTATATATGTTTTTCAATCAGCCTATCAATCAGGACTTTAGTCACAATTCAAATAGAAAATAAATAATAATTAACTATTAAATTCAAAGTAAAGTATAATTTATATTGGTGGAAAGCTGAGAATATCCTTTAAAAACCATTTTTGTTTCATCAATTTTGTGTTAAAAAAAATTCATCAGCCACATATGCATCATATTGCCACTTTTTGGCCCATCATGATCCTACACATACCCGATGATGATACCAAAATAAAATCTTGTACATATTTTATGTGTGATGATTATTTTATGAAGACCAAATAATTTAGAGAGTTTTTCATCCATGCCAAAATCTCTAACATTAAAAGAAGAATTGAAGAAGTGTAGGAGAAAGTTGACCCCTCCTTACAAGAAGAAGCTAAAAAGGAGGAAGATAAAATAATACAAGAAATTGCTAGCATGTCATGAGAAGAAGCAAGGACATTGGTAAAAGGAAGTGGGGAACTCTTGTTTCCTTGATGTGGCATATCATCTACTATTGTACTTGTTAGAAACTAGGAATCAATTGCTAGACCAAAATACTTCCACCAGAGAGAGATAATGGCAAGAATGCTTGCTATATCAATGTGCAAGATTGATTCATGATTGAATTGATACAAATGTACAAGATGAGGCTTGCTTATAAAAGAAAGCATGCACAACCCTAAACCTAACTTGAGCTAAAAGATAGCTCAATTAGATAAGGATAAAAAAATACAACCTAGCACTTAAATTAAAGCCTAAGTAAACTTATGAAGATGTAATTAAATAGCTAATACACCAACACCCCCCCATAAGTGCAACTTAGGGAGAAGATTATGAAGCAAACTACTATGGGTCCCGACAACTAGGCCATGTTAGGTACCCATTTACAGATGCAAATGAAATGCAATCTCTCATAAAGCAGAGAAAAGGAGAAAACCCCTCTCCAAAAAGAGAGAAAACAAAAACAAGCATGATGAATGTAAACATGATGTATGAAGGACTCAATGATACCCCCCAAGGACTACATCCATCATGAATATACAATAAATTACCCCCCCATAAGAGGGAAGTAATGAGATAAGATATCCCCTACATGTTGAAGAAGCTCCAAAGCCAATGAAGAATGTCTGAAAACAAAAGATGACCCAATGTATGCAAGCAACACATCTCCCTTTAGGAAGAAACAAATCCATAAGCTGATGAAGAAGCCATTCCATATCCAACTGAAAGGAGGAAGAATGAACGTGTAACATGTATGCCTCTAAAAACTGAGTAGGATCCTCCAAGCTTGAATGAGCCACAACATAATCATGGTCAAACTCAACCAAGAAACATGAAAAATCAAGTGATGGAGGAGACTCGTGAATATCAATCTCTAAAGACAAAGAAGAGGGTGTAACAATTATGCTGAAACTGTCATCAAAGAGGAGAGAAATACCCTCAAGTGTGTCCTCCAAATCTATAGTATGAGACTCTAGGAACAAGTTAGAAATCCTTGTCAAATAATCATCCCACAAAGCAAGATCTAAAAAACTATGATTATCCTGCTGAACATAAGCAACAATGGCTGAAGAAGCAGGAGGTGGAGGTGTAGGAAGCTCACCATAGGTCTCTAAAATACCAAGGTGTAGATGACCAAACTTCTCCTCACTAATATGGGTCACACTCAATGGAGTGTGTGATGCAGTCAAAGGAATATAATCGAGATGAATGATCGACCATCCCGATTGCAACAATATCCCTAGTCTCCAAGTCCCTTATATACACCCTATCAGGAGTGAACTCAACTATTTGACCTTAACCCCCATGAGTAATTTGATAAATAGAAAGGAGATTAGTGGTCAAAGAAGGAACACAAAGCACATCATTTAAAGTCCCTTCCCCAATACCAATAGAACCCTTCCCACTTACCTTCATGAATGTATTGTTACCCATCAGAATGTGAGGTGAATTACAAGGCTCAAAAGAAGAGAACATTTCTTTTGAAGATGCCATATGATGAGATGCCCCTGAATCAAGAAGCCATCCTTGAGAATTAGAACCTGTAGAGGCCAAGAGTGCATGCCCTTTCATATTATGTAGCCCAGAAGTGGATGTTTTGTTCTCTAATTGTGATGATGACGGGGCTGCCGATTGTGATGGTGAAGAAGTAGAAGACATTGATGAGGGCAGCTGAATGTTATTCTTTTGAAGAAGGTGTGTGAGTTCATCAATCTTCTTATTGTAACATCTATGCTCATCATGTCCCAACCTTTTGCAATATGCACATTTGGACTTCTTTTTTGATGATTCCTCTTTTGAAGAGGATGAGGACTCAAGAGTGCCATGCCAAGGGGAATTTTTACCTTGCTCATTTGACTTGGTTTCCTTTGTGTGCTTCTTTCCTTTGCCACTTGAAGCCTTTGTATCATTCACAATAAGAGCTTGAGATGTTGAAGACTTCAATGTACCCATGTGCATCAACTTTGCTTGCTCCCTTGTGAGCTGTGCAACAAATTCATCAAGAGAAGGCATTTTATATGTATTGCCAAGAGCATCCATTGTAGCATAGAAAGTAGAAACAAACACAGAATATGAAGAACCAAACTTAGCAAGAATAAAAAGTATCATCTGTTCATCCTCTTTAACAACCCCACATTGTGATAACTTCAATCTGAGTGAGTTGAGCTTAGAGAAAAAATCTTGGATATTGTGAAAATCTGAAGGATTAAGACCCATCAGTTCATTTTCCAACTTAAATTTCCATAGCTTGTCTGGTTTACCAAAGAGATTCTCCAAAGTAGTCCAAACATCATGAGGATGTGTGCAAGATGCAACATGATATCGAAGATATGGAGAAATGGATAGAAGAATATTACCAAGAGCTTCATCCCTTCTATCAAACCATTTTCTTCTCTTTTTCTCCTTGGGGTTATGGATCTTGACCAAAAGTGATTCGTTGTAGCTTCGACTTTAATAGTAGCAACTCCATATGAGATTTCCACTCATGATAATTAAATGGACTTAGAAGTACAACCTTTGGCAAATCCATGATGAGAGAAGAACAACAAATTCCTGCACAAAAACAGAAAGCAACTCCTTTGTCGCAGTGATGAAAAATCATTGCAAAATCTCTGGGACTGAGTGACCATTGGCTTTTCCCTCTTTATTTTGGAAATAAATAAGTTTTATAGAAAACTTTTTAAAAAATCTCCAAAACTCGTCAACTTTTTCAAAAAATCAATAAAAAGCTTTTTAAAAAAAAACTTGCCCTCTTTTTGAAAAAAACTAACCAAAAATAGGGAAAACAAGGCCATGCAACAAATCTTTCAAAAAATTAGGCAGTACGTACGCCGATTAGGAATAGTACCCATGGACCAGAAAAAAGCCAAGCGATGTGATTAGTTTTATGAGAAATATGTTGATGGTACTGTAGTAAAGGCCTTTAACAGGGACGACTCGACCACTCAAATGGTACAAGATCCGTCAAGAAGGCCCACACTCAGCTGACAATACTTTTTCTGTTGTTGAAAGGACCACTGTACTCACCGATGCTGGAGGAAGATATGCCGACCAAAAAACAAAGATCGGACTGACAATGATTGGTTTGACTGCCGATCTGAATTCTTTGACAGGTGACGTGACCCATGGATGCGACGCCGGCTAGTGCAATGTGACAATGAAGATATGACGTCGGTATATAAAGGATCGAACCTTTGGATTTGACCCAGCTATTGATCGGACCTGAATGTCTATAATAAAGACTCTGACAGCTATTTGCGGATGACTATTTGCAATGAATAAGCCGTCCTTACTTGACAACGAATGGGGGTTTAATAGAACAACGAGCTAGATTAAGCCCTTGACTAGGGGTAAGAATGTCGATTCACCAAATGACAGCGCCGATCCATAATCTTTGATAGCTGACATGACTGGAATATGTCGTCTAAACTGCCGATGACCACTGATTGATGAACACAGACGTGCTGATGAGACACTGACCATTCAGATCACCGATGACATAGGCCTGAACTCGTACCCGCCAATGGAGGATGTGAAGATCAGACGGTGATTTGACTATAGAGGTACACCGATGAAAATAACCTTATACGGATCCACAGACAATACTCTCATAGGCTGCAGAACAAAATTTTTGCCCACATTTTACAAATAATTTCAATAAGATTTGCCCAAAATAAATCTTGAGACTATAGCCTGATAGAAATATAAATTTTGCCCCAAAATTTTCAATAAAATACTCGCAGAAAATATTTTACAAAATATTTTTTTGCGAAAATGAGAAAATTGTACCACTAGTAGGTTGTTCCAGCAAAAAAATTTTGCTTCAAAAACAACTTTACCCTAAATAGACGAATTTATAGTCAAAATTCATCTACGGAACCTTCTGATCTCAACCATGAGGTTATTGAAACCCCAATCTGGACCTAGCAAAAATCTTCAAGCCAAAAATAAAACCCTCAGATTCGAGGAGTCTGCAACCCTGGATGCTCTGATACCATGTTAGAAACTAGGAATCAGTTGCTAGAACAAAATACTTCCACCAGAGAGAGATAATGGCGAGAATGCTTGCTATATCAATGTGCAAGATTGATTCATGATTGAATTGATACAAATGTACAAGATGAGGCTTTCTTATAAAAGCAAGCATGCACAACCCTAAACCTAACTTGAGCTAAAAGATAGCTCAATTAGATATGGATAACAAAATACAACCTAGCACTTAAATTAAAGCCTAAGTAAACTTATGAAGATGTAATTAAATAGTTAATTACACCAACAGTACTAGATGCAATTAGTAAGGATCATGATTCCTCTATCTTTGAGGAGGTTTTTGACAATAATATCTTTGGCTCAGGTTTTAGCCCTAAGTTGCATACACTCACCATTTGGTCTATGGCTCCAAACATTGGAAAGCCTAATGTCATACAATTTGTGGAAAAGGATATATGAGTAGTAGTTTTCAGGATGGCAATAGAAATGACTACTATTGTAGCTACACAATTGACAATGCATACTGCAATATTAACTATAGATACTATTCAGATTACAGAGGATAATTACAAGAGGTTGTTGGATAGCTACAGAAAAAAGGATGGATGAACATAATAAGGTGCTTGCTATAGCACAAAGACATTTTCAACCTCAAACAAGTTCTACCTCAAACTTGTCTATAGAAGACAAAGAGACTTTGTTCTCTAGAATTCAAAATTTGAATTGAGATTTGAAATTAGAAAAAGAGAATACAAAGAAGGCCAAACTAGAGATAGTTAAAGTAGAAAATGGAATTTTCAAGGATATATTGAGACATAGGGGGACTAAATTGGTCAATAGAGCTGATGATTTGTGGGAAGCCTACAAGAGTATCCATAAGGATAACATTAAATATTTTTAGGTCTAAAGGGATTTTCAAAAAGAGTAAAGCCAATGGAGTACTAGGGTAGGAACATTGAAAGAGATGATGTCAAAAATGAAGGAATATCCTAAGGCCCCTACTCATATTCTTGAGATATTGCAGGCCATTGATCTAATTAATGAAATAAGAGCCTTCCATGGTAAGTTAGGAATGCAAATTGAAAATAAATTGAAATTTTTTAGGGATATGCAAGAGCATGGTATGCCTAAAATATTTGATGATAAGGGTGAGTTGATAGAGTTTTCCAAGTGGAAGCATGAATTGGGAGAATGGTTTCCTTGGGTTAAGGATATGTTGACTGAAATTGATTACTCCATGTTGAACCTTCATATTCACAACATGGATGGAGTTGAAATGAGAATGGATATACTTGTTAGGGAAGCCAAAGCATTAATTGATAGTAGATATACTCAACATAGTGTAAAAGTGCAGAGTTTATTGGATGCAAAGTGGCCAACAAAAGATGAATACCACACTTGGTTAGAAAAAAATTATTGAGTAAGCTTATATGTGTATAGATGATGTTGAACATGGTGAATAATGGATAGGAGAGAAACAATGCATAGCTTGGAAATAGTACAGATTAGTCTTTCATTGAAGTATTGCAGAATATTTTTCTCTCCCTATCAAAAGGATTGATGGCGCAAATGCTGACTTGGGTGAGTCAGTCTTCTTTCTTTCTATTGCTTTTCATGATTTTGGAGTATTTTCCAACTAGGTGAGCATGTGGTTAGTATTTTGGCTCATGAAGAAGATGTTGTAATGTTTTTGTAAAAAGTGAAAAGTTTCTTTTGGAAGGCTGGCATATCTTCTTCAACAAATAAAAATAAATTTTGTCTTATATGTTTTCCCCCCACTTTACAAAGTGCAAATATAATTGTCTCAGAATTTTGAAATTAAAATTAAAATATATGTGAAATGAAAATGTGACTTTGATTGTAATTTTTCCCAGTGCTTGTTGCTCCCATGTTTTCTATAAATGGTATTTCAGAGCTAATTATAAGGGTCTTTCGATGGTTTATAAAATTTTGAGCTCGTGTATGAATTTTGATAATTTCAAGCACAAAGAGATAGATTAGTGTTAAGTCTTAGGAATTGATGCAATATGAGAGCTCTGCAACACCCTCAAACACTATTCCAATCTACAAACACAATTTCCAATTCAAAATCTCTTCATTCACCAAATTCACTATGTTCACTTGTAGCATAGGGAATCAACCAAATCAGGCACAACTTCTCAATGACAACCTATTAGACCAAGACATGAACCAATTCAGAGACCCATTTTGACACTCTTCAACATTTCAACCAATCACCTATGGCTAATTTGTAACAAATTGCTCAAATCAAGTTTTCCATGCCTTTTAGGGCTCAAATTAGTCCTCTTTTACAAAGAGACTTATCTCTAAGATTTTGCAAACTCTCTAAAACTTTGGGGCAGAAATTTCCACATGCCAAAAAGAAAGAATCCATAATTTATTTTCAGAAAACCTTTCATCCACATTCCAAACCACTAAACCATCATATTTCTCCTACATTCTAGGGTTTTATTGAAAATCATCCAGTGCTCCTACAAACTTATCAATTCTTCAAATAGGTCCAAATACCCCTGTACATGCTCAAAACAACTTAAAATAATGCTGCCCCAACCTATTGTTCACTTTGGCATATCAAAAACTCTAATATTCTCTTGGAAAACACACTTTTTAGACCTAGGGCTTCATGCCCAACTCATGAAATGACCTCCCCTGCTCCCTTAGACTATGCACACACCAAAATTAGTCAGTATATTCCCATCCCATTGAAAAAAATCTTCAACAGTAGCTGGAATGGGCTTGTTACATTATGAGAACTTCAAAACCCTTAAAATAGGGCTACCCGGCTGCAACAAGGAAATTGAAGAAAAATCAATACAAAAGTAATGTAAGGCATTCAAGATCAATGTAAAAGAGATTTAACATATGTCCCTATATATAAAAGAAGATACTTAAGCAATACAACCTTGTACAGGCTTGCACAATGCTCGAAAGGTTTAAAAAAATAGTAATATAGAAGAATCATCTTGAAACTTGGTGCTTTTCATTGAAATCTTCAAAAGGCTTCTTAAAATGATCAAATTTCACATATTTATGATTTTCCTAAACCAACTGCCTATCTAACTCCCTCTAACTACCTTTTAAACTCTTGTGACCATTCATATTCCCTTAAAAAGCAATTTTTACAACTTTGACAAAAATGCAATTTTTGCAAATGTCAAACTAAGTACCCCTCTAAAACACCTAATATGACTCAAAAATGACCTATTACAATATAAAATGGTCTTTAAGACCTTGTTTTATGCAAATCCATAAAAATGCTAATGCCTAGACACCAATTTCTTAACTTGATAACATTTATCTAGTGGTGCTCCTGCACCATACACCCCAACTTTGAGCTTTTCCAAGTTCCTTGGAAAGATGAATGTCACATGTCATCCTTTTTTATTCTTCATTCCTTTTACTTCCTTGATTTTCTTCAATTGGTCCATTGTGTTCTTGTTTCTTGTTGTCTTTAACATTCTTGATCTTGTGTTCATCTAAGACTTACTTCTCACTATCATACAAAATTGTGGGGTGTCTTGTATCCTTTCCTCCATCAAATACTCATGTCACTTCACCTTTTACACCTATAGTCACCTTTGTACCAACTTCCATCACTTGCTTTGAAACTCCTTGCTTATTCCATTTCCCAATACTCATACCAACTACACATTCCTCACTGTCAAGTGTACCATCAGACTTCTTTATCTTTGTCAAACCAGTAAGTACTTCATTCCTTGTCCTTTCCATTGTCATATCATCAATAAAAACCTTTATCTTTTTGTCCTCTATCCTTTAAATCTCGTGACTCACTGTCCCATCAAAATTCATTGTCCTTCTATCACCACATACCACTTTCCTCTTTCTTACCATCTCATAAATCTCACAAAGCTTTATCCTAACACTTTTTGACTATATTTTTACCTAATTCAACACCACAGGGCACTTGATTGTCCCTACCAACACACTTCCACTCTCTTCTTTCCTTTCCAAAATCTCTTCAACCTTACTCTCTACTCTTTCAGCTTGAAACTCATTTTTTTCAACCTTCTTTTTCCACACAAAAACACTCTTTTTCCTAGCATTTTACTACAATTCATTCTCATTCTTTCTTCCTACTATCCTATCTTTATCATACCTTGTATTGGCTACCAAATCAATATTGTTTCCTTTATCAAAATTCATATAGTCCTTTCTCCCTAGCATTATAATCTCACCATATTTTTCTAGACCCTGAACCAATGGAGTTAACATGAACTCTCTCCCATCCTTTTCAATTATGTAGGTACTTTTTCTTCCATTATACAAGGCTTGCCTATCAAACTACCAGGGCCTTTCAAACAATAGATGACAACAAATCATGGGAAGTATATCACAAATAAATTCATCTTTATATGAAACTATCTGAAATTCAACCTTTTCTTGTTCCCTCACCATCAAAGACTAATTTTCACTAACCCATGACACCCTATATGGAATTTTTCTAGGTACTCTTTGCAAATGCAATTTTTCTACCATCTCATTAGACACAATGTTATCTATACAACCAGAGTCAACAATCACTTTGCATACCCTATCTCTACATCTGTAGGTTGTCCTGAACAAAGCTTTTCTTTGAAGTAGCTCTTCCTCCTTTGTGGTCTTCAATATTTTTTTCTTCTACCTACAAAAGTATTAGAATTCCTTCCACCTCCAAACCTTCCCCTTGTACCTCTATATCCTCCTCTTGATTCAGGTGCTTGTTCTATACTCTTATCATCATCTTCATGATCTTCTTTGGACTGCCTTTTTCCTCTTCCTCTATTCATGTTACCTTTGCCCCTTCCTTGCCTTTCTTTTCTTCTCTCAATTCTATCTTCTTCCCTTACTACCATCTAGAAACATTCTTCTGTTGTCTTAGGAGGATTCAAAGTAATTTCATCTCTTATGTTTAGTCTTAGACTAGTCAAATACCTAGCCACTCTTTCAACCTCATCTTCATTATGACCTAACCTAATGCATAGCCTATGAAATTCCTCATTATATGGCATTACATCCATCTCCCTTTGCTTCAAATACTACAATTTCATAAAAGTTTACATGGCATAATTTATTGGTAAAAAATGAGCCTTTGCTTTTGCTACCATCCTATCCTAAGAGCATATATTAACTTAGCTTTCTCAACCCTATCTTCTTGAAAAAAATTACACCATGTGAGGGCTAGACCCTTCAATTGTTTCTTTTCATATTTCACCTTCTTGTTGTCCTCTATGTCTTGAAATTCAAAAAACATTATCTAAGGCATCAATCCAAGCCAAAACCACTTCACTATCCATCTTACCTCCATACATTGACACTTCTACCTTCACTTTTGGAGTGTTGTCACCTCTTACTTCCTTTATCATCTTAATTATTATCCTTTCATCAATGTCTAATTCATATTCATCATTCTAGACTAGAGGATTTCCTTCTTCCCCTTCATCTTCTTTATCACTTTGGTCTTCATTCACCATTCCTCTTATTTGGTTCTTCTCCAGAGCTGCTACCCTTGCTAAGGTGGCTTCTTGAGACTCTTTGTAGATCCTTTCATTTTGTATCAATTGATCTTTCAATTCCTTTATCTCCTTTGCCATTGCACTGGCCTTTGGAGGCATTTTCACAATCTTGCCTCTTCACCTTCCAATCACAAACTACAAATTTATTCTTCAAGGAACTACTTCCTCACTATAATACCAATTTGATGAAATATGGGAGTCTTGAAATACCCTCAAACACTATTCCAACCTGCAACCACAATTTCTATTTCATAATTTCATCAAAATCTCTTCATTCACCAAATTCACTCTGTTTCCTTATAGCATAGGGAATCAACCAAATCGGGTACAACTTCTCAATGACAACCTATTAGACCAAGACATGAACCAATTCATAGACCCATTTTGACACTCTTCAACATATAAACCAATCACCTATGGCTACTTTGTAATAAATTGCTCAAATCAGGCTTTTCATGCCTTTTAGGGCTCAAATTAACCATCTTTTACAAAGAGACTTATCTCTAATCATTTGGAAATTCTCTAGAACTTTGGGGCAGAAATTACCACATGCCAAAAAGAAAGAATCTATAATTTTTTTTCAGAAAACCCTTCAACCACATGCCAAACCACTAAACCCTCTTATTTCTCCTACAATTTAGGGTTTTATTGAAAAAAAATCATCCAGTACTCCTAAAAACTTATCAATTCTTCAAAAAGATATAAATACCCTTTTACATGCTCAAAACAACTTAAAATAATGCTTTCCCAGCCTATTGTTCACTTTGGCATATCAAAACCTCTAATTTGCTCTTAGAAAACACACTTTTTAGACCTAGGGCTTCATGCCCAACTCATGAAATGACCTCCCTTGCTCCCTCAAACCTTTTACACAAAAAAATCAGTTAGTATATGCCTATCCCACTGAAAAAAAATTTCAACAGTAGCTGGAATGAGCTTGTTACATTATGAGAACTTCAAAACCCTTAAAACAGGGCTACCCGGCTCCAACAAGGAAATTGAAGAAAAATCACTACAAAAGTAATGTAAGGAATTAAAGATCAATGAAAAATAGATTTAAAAAATTTTCCTTAAAAAAAGAGAAGATACTTAATCAATACACCCTTTTATGGGTTTGCATAGTGCTGGAAAGGTTAAAAAAATCAATAATCTAGAAAAATCAGTCTTGAAACTTGGTGCTTTCCATTCAAATCTTCAAAAAGCTTCTTGCAATGATGGAATTTCACATACTTATTATTTTAATAATCCAACTACCTCTCTAGCTCCCTCTAACTACCTTTTAAACTCTTGTGACCATTCATATTCCCTTAAAAAGCAACTTTTACATCTTTAGTGTTTTGACAACTTTGTCAAAAATGCAATTTTTGCAAATGTCAAACTAAGTACCCCCCTAAAACACCTAGTATGACTATAAAATGAACTATTACAATATAAAATATTCTTTAAAACCTTATTTTATGAAAATTCATCAAAATGCTAAAGCCTAGAAACCAATTTCTTAACTTGACAACATTTATCTAATAGTGCTCCTGCACCAGGAATGTATTCAGATTTGTAATAGGCTTAATTATTCTACAATAACAAAGATATCTAAATGATAATTTTAATTTATTGGTGTGAGTCTTGAGTCTACAATTAACTAACAAGGATCAACAAACAAGTGTTACACATCTTATAAATCAAACAAAACACTCCCTATGAGATTCTTTGATCAAGAAGACAAAAAAAAATGATAAATAGTTGAAATATACAATATAAATCATGTAGTCTAGTCTTACTTAAGAAAACCTTCATCCCATAGGGGGATTGGTGCTCCTTTGATGTGGAAAGAATCCCTTTCCTTATCCCTTTGATAATCTTTGATGATTGAAGATGATTCCAAGTGTAAGATTGACTCTAAATGGTGAAACTATGCTCAAATTAGATGAAAATGATGAAATGCTAAGTATGAAAATGGCTATAGTGATAATGCTTGAAGTTTTGGATCCATATTGTGAAGAGGATGCTTAAATTTATAAAACTCAAGGGTTCAAGAAGGAATGTATTTAGATTTGTAATAGGCTTAATTATTCTACAATAACAAAGATATATGAATGATAATTGTAATTTCTTGGTGTGAGTCTCAAGTCTACAATTAACTAACAAGGATAAACAAAAAAGTGTTAAACATGTTAGAAATAAAAAAAACACTCCCTATGAGATTCTTTGATCAAGAAGACAAGAAAACATGATAAAAACTTGAAGTATACAATATAAAGCATGTATTCTAGTCTAACTTAAGAAAACCTTCATCCCATAGGGGGAGTGGTGCTCCTTTGATATGGAAAGAAGCCCTTCCCAATCCCTTTGATAATCTTTGATGATTGAAGATGATTCCAAGTGTAAGATTGACTCTAAATGGTGAAACTATGCTCAAATTAGATGAAAATGATGAAATGCTAAGTATGAAAATGGCTATAGTGATAATGCTTCAAGTTGTGGATCCATATTGTGAAGAGGATGCTTCGATTTATAGAACTCAAGGGTTCAAGAAGGAGAGGAATTGGTGAATGTGGGATAAAATGAGAACTAATGAGAATGTGGCACTTGTCACAATTCTATTGGAGGAAGGTGGAGCACATTTTGGGAAATGTGTTGAGGAAAGGGGGATGTGAGAAATAAATCAGAATGTAAAAGGATTTAAAAGGTTGTAAGAAGAATTGAATGAATATGGTTAGGGATGTGAGAGGATGTAAGAGAATCTATTAAAAATGTAAGAGGAATTATTGAGGATGTGAAAGGTTTTTGAAACCTTTGGAGGGAAATTGAATGAGAGGTGGTTGAGAGGAATATTCCTTGGAATATGTCTTTGTGAGGATAAATAGAGGAATTAGTTAATTAAAAGAAATTAATTTCATGTGCAAACTGGTTAGATGACCATGGGTTGATTTAACTCATGAGGAGTTAAAAGCTGGAGGATTTATTAATTCTAATTATAAAGTGATTTTGAATTAATTAATTCAGGATTAATTAATTTGAATCAGTTAGGGGATTGTGACATTTTATTTAATTTATTTAATCAAATGAGAGTACTTAGGGGGATTTAATTAAATATGATGAAAATTTGTTAAAAGAAGGGTGAATTAATCCAATAAATTTAATTATTTGATTAATAGTTGAAATTGTTGAATTTAACTAAATAATGTTGATTATTTAATTAATTGGTTAATTTAAGGTGATGTAGGAAGAAATGGTGTTAGTTAATTAGAATCAGATGCGTAGTATCAATCAAGACCTTTTGGTGTTTACATTTTTCCCCTCTTTGAAGTGAGGTACCTACTGCATCGGTTCAAACAATAACACTTTCATGATGAAATTTAAAATTTTTCCTAATTTTTTCGGATGCCCCACTATTGCCCCAGTAGAAGGAATTACACTACTACATTTCCCCCTTGAGCGATCGGTCAAAAATTGCAAAATTAGGTCAAGCTCACAAAAAAGGTTCAACAAGGATTCATACACAAAAAATAGCCCATGGGATGTGAAAATGAGTTTATAGCAATGAAAATAGGTCAAAATAGGCTTTGTTCAGCAAAAAATATATTAATGGGCTCAAAAACCCTAAAAAAATTACATAATAGGGTTAGGAGGGTCATTTTCAAATCATTTGCACTCTTAACCTTCTAGAAACCTTGACCTTTTGCTCAGAGGTGTTAATAGAATGGTGGCTCGTGTGCTCCTCAGACATCAGATGGATCAGGTTTGTGACTTCTAGCAGCCTCAAGACATAGGACCCCAGGTACACCTTTCAAAACTTATCTCATTTTTTGTGTTTTTGATGCATTTATTAGGGTCCAAGTAGGTTGACTGAAAGCAGTCTTTCCAGGCATCACTATTGTTATGGGTGGTGTCACTTTTGTGCATGCCAACCCACATTTGTAGCATAGTGTTGCATGATGCTGGAGGTTCTTAAAGTCACAGAAAAATTTCAACTCACCTTTACAAGATTGCATCACATGATCTAAGAAGAGTCCAACATCACCATGGATAAATGTCGACTTGCTTTTGAGGTGTAATGGTGCTTTTGATTTTAACATCACTTTTGAAAAATGATAGAGTGCCGCCTTTGCTTTTTGGGGATTTTTGAATTTTAAAAACATGCTAGATTTATTAAATTTGACGCCATGGGTATTTTGGATGCAGGAGGTCCTACCAGTGCTCCACTTGAAGGAGTATTGGAGCTAGATTTTGTGCCAAGAGAGACACCTGATAGATGATGCATTGTTTTTCCTTGGTTCGATTAGATTCAACCACATGGCCCAAATTTCCAAGGTGAGGATGCACCTTGCGATGATGATGACATTAGTGGAGAGATGGAATAGCAATATTTTCTCATTCCATCTCTCGATTGGAGAGGCCATAGTGACTTTGGAGAACGTATGGTGGATCCTAAAAATCTCCATTCACAGTGAGCATATCATACATGATGTGGAGGTTGGTGGCAATGTGATATTCTAGTTATTCAGCGTTGATCAATACAAGGTAGATAGTGGATAGATCAACCTTCACTGATATAAGGGGATTGCCCTTGATTTAATCTTATTTATCAAAGCATTGATCTTGGGAATCCTCATTCTTGATAGGCAAGATAGAGGTTACAATGTTGGATGGGGGATCATTTGGTCCCAGATGATGGAGGAGATGACCATCTACGCCTAGGGGGAAATTTTCCTAGCCTCATTCTATCATGATATGCACCAGGTTGTATATTGTGGGGCCCATAACAATGAAGTAGGAGTTACACTTCTTCACGTGTGGGAATATGAGCATATTACCATCCCAAGGCCCACCATTGCAGATGTTTAGATAGATTACAATGATCTTGCAGTTTATAGTTATGGGGGGGTGAACACCCTCCACTATATAGGCATTACAAACATACCACACTAGAGGCAGTCCATTGATGAGATGATAGTGTTTCAATGGATAACTTGGCTCCATTTTCATATATGGCATGATGATGATGCCTATCTTTTTTATTGTCAGAAAACCAGATACCTATAGGGGAGAGAGTATCATATGATACAATAGTACCTTCTAGATAGGGTTGCTCACTAGTTTAGAGAGGTATAAGATGTGCCCGATGATGGAAAGAGAGCCATATTTGCATGGAGATCATGAGAGCTAGCGTGGGGGCAATGAATCCCTCCTTAGCAGGCTATTGATGACTTTAGGAAGTTAGTGATCATGCCATGGGTGTACTTTGATGGTCCCTTAGATGTGGGAACTACATAGGCCTATGATGCCCACTAGTAGGCTCATGCCCCAATTTGATTAACATTAGCAATGGACCAGTGGTGGACAAAGGACACATGGGAGGACCCTATATTAGATAGGTCCACTAGTAGCTAGGTCATCAATCACATGATGGATAGGGTAGAGATGGCAGGTAGGCATGGTATGATGGAAAAGTTCCACCATTAGTGCCACCCATTGGTCAAAGGCCACCATTATAGCCACATCAACAACCACATCAACAGACTCCATGACCACCATCATTAGGTCTCAATCCTAGGGACAAACATATAGTGGTGTTGTAGGCACAAATATAGGTGTTGACAAGGTAGTTGTAGTAGGAATAAGCTCAGATATAAAACTTGAACTAGGAGAGGGATCATGCAATATAGGAAGTGACATAGGAGCTCTAGATGAGATAGGATGCAAACCTCACATTAGCGCAAGAGACAGGATGGAGGCAACAATTAGAGGCTATAGCCCAACAGGAATAAGAGCAAGCCACAATCATAGCTGAGATGTATGGATGAGTGATGTAGGAGGCATCATATTACAAGCTATTATACTACAGAGCTATGGCATAGGAGCGATGAGAGCCTAATTTCTCCCACATCAGTGAGGTTGCTCTTAGTAGGACTCCTCACGCATGGCTATCCACCTTTGAATGATTTGGAAACTTTGATTGTATAATGATGTAGGAGAATCTAGTGGTGTAGGGAAATCTTGCATCACCCAAAAAAACATTTTTATTATTTTCTTTAGTTTTTTTTAGTCCCATGATGGAACTTCAGGGGCATAAGACTATCAGTCATAGAAAATAGTGAAAAAAGACACTTACTATTTTTAGTAAGTTGGCATAAACAAACTCATATGGACATGAAAATTTACCCCAAGGAGCAAAGCTGAAAAACATTTCTAGTCATGAAAGAATCACCTCAATATCCTACACGGTTTGCGAGAAATTAAAGTTTTTGTCCCAAGAAATTTCTCCAATGTAGCTTCAAATTCAAATATAAAACTTTAGAGGCCCTGAAACAGCTCAAAAAGTGGCCGAACCGACCTATGGTGGCTTCATGTGTTGTAGATCTCGTCAAGAGCTTTCCAAAGGTATGTAATAATAGAAAATTGGACACTCGGATCAAAAGTCATGGCCCCACAAAATTGGTCCTCTAAAAATTGAATTTCATAAAAATTTCTTCCTAGGACATAAATCAAATGACAAGACTTTTGGCACCAAAACAAAAAGGGGAAATTTGAACTTTCTAGAACATTCTAGGGTGGTTATTGGGGAAAATAAAAAGAACTAAGTGGGGGTTGTAGAAGAGGCCCTAATAGTGCAAATTGTGGCTCCAAATAGTAGATTTTCTTTTCAGAGTTGATTTTGTTGTAAAGAATCAAGCCCATGAGGTTGTAGCATGTAAGCTTTGAATCTGTAATTTTATTTTTTGAAAAATAATTGAAAGTGAGTCATTTTTTTGTCTCCCATCTTCTATGTTGGTATCTATTGTTGATATCGATAATATTCATTGAGATAATGAATTTAAAAATTTTGTTGTTGAAGATGAAAATGAAAATAGTTTTGTTATTGAAAATGAAAAACCTTTTTGTTGTTGAAAATGAAAATGAAAATTCTTTTGTTGAAAATGAGAATGAAAATCCTTTTTTTGATGAAAATGAGAATGAAAGTCCTTTTGAGGATAAGAATGAAAATGAAAATATTTTTAAAAATATTGAAAGTACTATTTTGGATAATCTTCTTGGTAAGATTTCTTGGAGAGAAATAAGAATGCATGTCAATAGATTATACAAATAATTTTTTATCATAAAAAAGTATCATTTCAATGTCAAATCATGATATAATTAATGAGAATGTGGAAAATTAGAAAAGGAATGAAAAATTTGGGCATTTTTGTCAAACCAACAAGAAATGATGAATCACTTAGACATGATCTATATACTATTTCTACTGCCATTGAGTCTATTGGAAAGAATAGTCAATATAAAGATAAGAATGTGACACAACAAGTTATAAAAACTACTATAGTTTGTAAAATAACTTGGATGAAAAGAATAGTAAGCAATATTAGTGAAATTTTAAAATTACATCCTAAAAATTTGGTAGGAGTGACAAAGAGAATAGAAAGTATAGAAAATGATGCAATCAACCAAGTTTGGAGTTTTAGTGGTCAACTCCCAAGGTCTGACGTGAAATTAAATAGTGAAATAAAATCTTTGATTGAAAAATATTGGCATGATAATACTAGTGTATCATCTAATGCTAGAGATGTTTTGAAATTAAGAGTGGGGACCAAAATTTTTGATCCTCATCCAAAACACTTATTAGAAACAACTCAAACTGAATTTTAGTGGCAATTTAGTGTTACCTAGTAATATTAGAATAAGTCAAAGATCTTTTGAAAAATGTAAACTGTGGTATGTGAAAATTAATAAGCAAAGTATCTCTTGTTGTTGTAAAATGCATGTGCAATTTCATTATTATTATGATGTTTTTTGACATATACATTGTACTTTACATACTAACTTGATTATGCAAGAATGTGGTATTAATATGCCACTTGAAATAATCAAGGATTTTATAGCAAGTTTTTTTGTGAAAGATCTAATGGGGAATTATTTTATTTAAGTTCACACATTTTTTGATAATGCAATAGTTGTAACAATATTCCATTCTTAGGAGTTTGTATGCATAAAAGTGATTAAAATAATTTTAGACAATAATTAGTGGATGTTAAAAGATTTAAGAATGTTGAGTATTCTTTAAAAGATGGAGATATTGGAAAGTGTTTCAATTTAATTACAAAAAAGTAGTGTACATGCATTCATATCAAAATTTAGGAGTAACATTGAACCAAAATATTTCCAACACTTTCAACTTGTTCGATGGCTTGATGGAAAATTACTCACATGTAGAAACACATTTCTTGTTGGAGATATACTATTAGTGATTGATTTTGTAGAAAAGTAAACTCTTTCTCCACAAGAGGAAATTTAATCACAATATTATAATTCATTGAAAGTTGCTATGTTTGTTCATAATGTATATAGGTACATAAGTGATAGCATAGAGGATGATTGAATTTTTTGAGGAAGTGTCATTTCTATTTGATTGACAACTGGTTACAATACTCATTCAATATATTTTATACAAATTCATGAGACAGAGGAATCCAAATGAAAAAACATCTCATATGGTCATATAATTGTACGAGACAATTCAACAATGATCAACTGTTATATAAGTTAAGTAGGGTTCACAAGGAACATACTTTCCAACATATGTGAAGATTTTTTGAAGCTGGACATGGTAAAGGAGAAAATGATGGAGCTGGTGCATGTTTTAAAGTAATTCTTGGTAGAAAGCAATTGGTAGAAAGCAATTGAAATTTGATGATGCGGTAAAATTTATAGATGCATGTGGTATTTTTGATTGGTTCAATACGAAATTATCTACAAGATCAAGCAAGTACTATATATTTCATTAATTCATTTGGTTGGTTGAAGAAGAGAACATTCTACCTAGTAGAATTTATTGTGAGACAATTAGTGGATCTAGTAAATGAAATTTATTTAAGAGTTTGAATGCAAGCACATAAACTATTTGGACAAGGGATCTTGCATGTTTTTGTAAATTTTGTATTTAAAGACTAGGAAGCATGTGAGAATACATAATGAGTTTAAGAGTGGAAGAAAATATTGTTGACACCTATCAAGAACATGATCAATATGAAACAAAAATTGAACATAATGATCACTTTTTTGCATCAAATGACTATGATCGTGTTTTAGACCTTGTATAAGAAGGTAATTTATTTTAGTTTATTTCATTTTGTTTCACTTTGTTAATATTTTGTAATATATTTAATTATAATTATGAATGCATGTATGTAGATTTGTCAAATTATATGGACACACAAGCTATTGAACCAAATTTTATTTGCAAGACATGTGTATGTTGTTGTTTCACCTAAGGAGAATGAAGATGAAATAAAATATTGGTTGGCTCATTGTTTGGAGAATAAACATAAGTTAATAGGACCTCAAGAAGATGATGATGACTCATTATTGAATAGGTTAGGTGATCCCCTTAAGAAATACCCTTAAGCAAAATTTGAGAATTTCTTTGATCTCCTTAAGAAAATTTTGAGAACTTCTTTGATGATGGCTTCCATTATCCAATAAGTTTGATGGTGGTTGTTGGAACTTGGCTATAAAAATAGCTAACAAGGAAGAATGGTTTTCTTGCATTCAAAGATTATGAAACACATAAGAAGATTATACACTACTCACATTTGGTGGTGGCAATAATTATAAAACTAGGGAGGTATCATGCAATACTTGGAATTAAAAAGCTATGTACAATTTATATGGAAGAGCATGATACAATCAATGATGCATTGTAAAAAAGAGAGGATGTAGATTCAACCTACAACATGAAATACTTGTAAATATAGGTAAGTATATATAGTTTTATATATTTAAATACATGTTTTGATGATATATATTTATATTGCTTATGTAAATAGTTAAAATTGATTTATTGTCCTCATGTATCCTTAAGCCATCATCACATTCATCACATACCTTGAGACATAAAAGAGAGGATGCAAATTCAACATAAACAACATGGAATACTTGTAAATATTGGTAAGTATATATATAGTTTTATATATTTAGATACAATTTTTTTATGATAAAATAATATTTCTTATGTTAGTAGTTAAAATCGATTTATTTTCCTTTCTATATCCTTAAGTCATCATACCATTCATCACATACTTTGAATAAAAAAAGAGAGGATGCAGATTAAATCTACAACACATGTGGAATACTTGTAAATATAGGTAAGTGTATATATATAGTTTTATATAAATTTAAATACATGTTTTGATGATATATTGATATTTATTAAATTATTTTGATATCAGGTGACGTGAAGAGGCTACATTTTAATGATTCACCACAAGTTTTAGATTTTCTTGAGATGAAATAGCCACATTTTGTAAACTTTGTTTTGAGTTGGCATATATGCCAAATTTATATATGTATACATAATTACTCTACATTTTTATATATAAAAATCAATATTCTATATATTTTTTTCATTATGTGCATGTTTTCCTACTTTGAAACTTAAAATTTGAATATATAATCACTAAATATCATGTATAGTATTGTTAAATTTGGTTGCCTTGGGAAACCTCACCAAATTTTGAGAAATTCATTGATCCCCTTAAGACATCCTATTAGGACATAAATTATATTAACATTAACACTATTTTTGTTTAGTATGCTATTGTTATGATGATTCATCCTATATTATAATACTTGATTATAAATTAGAATTGAACATGATACATGTATGTAATTTAGATTATTTGATCCCCTTAAGAAAAATTTGAGAACTTCTTTGGTCCCCTTAAGACATCCTATAATTTCACATTAATGTCGTATAAATGTCTTAAATGTGAATCATATAAATTATGATTGAACATGATACATATACTTTGAATTCTTTGATCCCCTTACAATATTTTTGACAAAGTTTCTTTGTTACCCTTAATAAATCCTAGTAGGACACTATAAGACAACATATTAGGACATAAATTATATTAACATTAACATTATTTTTGTATATTATGTGATTTTTATGTTGAGTCATCCTAAATTCTAATACTTAATTATATCAATTATGATTGAACATGAGACATGTACTTTGAATTCTTTAATCCCCTTAAGAAAAATTTGAGAACTTCTTTGATCCCCTTAAGACATCCTTTAGGACATGGTTTATATTAACATTAGTACTATTTTTTTTATAGTATGTGATTGTTTCGATGAGTCATCCTAAATTATAATACTTAATTATATCAATTGTGATTGAACATGAGACATGTACTTTGAATTATTTGATCACCTTAAGAAATTTTTGAGAACTTTGATACCATTAAGACATCTTATAATTTCACATTAATATCCTATTAATGTCTTGACTATGAATCATATCAATTATGATTGAGCATGAGACATGTAATTTTAATTTTTTGATCCCCTTAAGAAAATTTTGAGAACTTATTTGTTCCCCTTAAGGAATCCTATTATTTCACATTGATATAATTTCATATTAATTTCCTATTAATGTATTGACTATGAATCAAATGTAAAGTACAAATATTTAAATATCCTATCAATTTTAACTTCAATTTCACCTTTGTATACAATTTCACATTAATGTCTTATTAATGTCTTGACTATGAATCTTTTATAAAGTACAAATATTTGAATATCCTATGAATTTCATACTAATTTCATATTAATTTCCTATTAATTTCTTAGATAACATAATTTTGTCAAATTGTATTTTAACTACTAAATTATAATGTACATGAAAATATTGAAATTTAATTTAATAAAATATTGTCTCATGACGATAACTAATTTATTCTTTGGTTTATGTGGTCACAATGGAATATTTTCTGAGGAACTACAGACCATGCTTTCTGGTTCTTTCATGGGAACAACCATTCTCTGGTCCATTGAAAAAGAACTTCTACAAGTGTTCAAGGTAAATTGTCCCTCAATTCGTAGTTGCATAAAATCCATCATTGGGGATGAAATTATTTTTTCCATGGTCACAAAGAATTAGCTTTCCATCAAATCTTGTGTCCATTTTCATTTCCAATGTTGTGGATTTTTTTAAAATATTTATGATAGTGTAGGGTATTGTAGTCAAGGTGATAAATGAAATATTATTGGACAATAATGCTTTGCTAAAAAATATTCAAGCTTATGACCTCTGGAAAGGTGAAGGAAATGTTCGAGGCCTTTTCCCAAGGCATTATTAACTACACCAGAAAAGGTATGTTGAAATATTTGAGGTAATGAAGATGTATCTTAATGTGGACTCATCAAGCTACTTATATAGAGCTCTCAGTAAGCATCATTTTGATCTTGGAAATGAGGTAGTTAGTATTTTAAAGAAGATGTACCATGTTTTGTAGATTTTGATATTACATGAGTGCTCTCTAGGTCTTCAACCAAGGTTCCCTCAACAATTTTTGGAAATTAACATTATGGTGCATTCACAAGCCACCACACCAAATAATTAATTCACTATTGCCGTTCACAAAGAAATAGGGGAAAATTCAATCTAGTGTCCTCATGTAGGGGTTAAAATTTGCATTGTGTTTTTTTGAAAGTATTATATTTTGGTATATATGTTACACATTATTCCTTCTAAGGCCTTCAAGTTTGCATTATAATGTATTCTTTTAAGCTGGCTAATAGGGGAAGCAAATGGAATATCATGTAAATTATGAGCCATTTTTAATAATATTCCAACCTTTGGCTGCTAAATAGTTTTATTATATTAATATATTATATAGGATTCTAGCCTTTTTCCAAAAAAAATAATAGTCCATAAAATACTGAAACTGATAAATTCCATGAAATAATACATTAAGTCCATGAAATACTGGAATACAAAAATAGGTATAAAAAGTCCATGAAATACATCACATGAAATAATATAACTCTTATCATCTCTATAATCAATAGACCTCTTCAATCCATGTGGACTAGGATGATATGAATCAGTCTACACAAGAGAAAGAAAGTTGAAATCAAATTTAAGATGATTAAAAATTATTTAATTAAATTTAATCTATAAAATCATAATTAAATTACCTAATGAGTCTACTTTACATGCTTTGCTACAAGACCTAACTTTTCATGCTCTAAATTAGTTTGTATAAGAGAAAGAATGTTGAAATGACATTTAAGAAAATTAAAAATGATTTAATTCAATTAATTTATATATATATATATATATAAATTAACATATGAGGCTACTCTTCATGCTCTACTATAGGACCTATCATGTGCTATAGAAGAAAAATAATTTAACACATGAGCATATTTATTCAATTTTAAATTTAATTTAAGTCATTCACAATGTATAATTTGTAATTGTTTAAATATAATCAAAATTTTAAATTACCATATGAGGCTGCTTTGCATGCCTTGGTTGAGGTGGTATGCCATCATCAAGATAGAAAGTGTTACCAACAAGGTCCTACAAGGTTAAATTTAAAGCACATGTGTACAAATTAGGTTAAACCTATATATTCAAGTGTACCAATAAGTGTTTTAATCTATTTAAAATAGCTAAAAATTGTGTATACATGTATAAATTTTTTTAAACAACCTAAAATTTAATTGATTCTTATAATTTTTGTGCATCAAATGGGTGTCCAATTATCATCCTCTTGGTGGTGTGAACCTGCACATAGACATATATTTTAATATTTAAATACACGCACAATTGATATAGTGAATTCAAAATACAAAATTGTAAGTTTAGTTTTTTAAAATAATGATGAGGGTGCAGCCCGAGACTTAGAAAATAACCCACAAACAAGAGAATAATTTTATTATTCAGAAAATGGAGCTTCTTACATGCAGAGGATCTCAAATCCCTAAGTTCTACAACACATGCAAGTTACAGTAAGCTACAAAATCACCCTTTCGCAATATGCGAGCTTGTCCCAAAAAAGTTACCCAAAAATTAGAAACCTGCCCATAAATAGAGCTCCTCTTTAGTTTGGAGCCAAAAAAACATTCAAATTTGAGTTTAGGCGGTTTGACACCGAAAAATTACAACTTGAAGTTCAAATTTTAAAAGAACATTTGCAATTGTATCTTCTAGAAAGTGCCCCAACTTCCCGGGGCCATAACTTTTGATCCAGGACTCCGATTCGTGAACCGTTTGAACCGTTGGAAATGTATCGAAGTCAATAACGTGCTTGAAATCCGCTATGCCAATTTCAGTAAGTTTTGGGGCCGTTCTGGAAGCTCTAAGTGCCTCAAATCTAACTCGGAAGATTTTCAAGTGCAAATGTGGGAAACTAAAACTGCAATATCTTTCAACTCAGGAATAGAAAATAAAAACCATAAATTAGGAATTTCATTATGATAAAAAGGGTATCCAAAAATGTAAAAACATCTAAAAACCGAGAAACTTGAAATTTAACTATTTTTGGGTGATGCAAGATTGCCCTTACACCACTGGATGCTCCTGCATCAGACACCCAGGGTAATTTGAGAAGTGACCCCGTCACGTCTCAGATGGTGGAGGAAAACTCAAATGGTCAACCTCTGCCTTAGGCAACCAGGATGAATCTTCAATAGGCCTTCCTTTCCATTTCACCAGATATTCTTCATACTACCTGTTCCTGTACTCCTTCCCACACGACTATCCGGATTTCTTCAATCTCCTCCTTTTCTCAAGTAGGTGCTGGAATCCCACACTGTTCCATCATTATACTTCCATGCGCCACCTTCATGATACTCTATCAAATCTGAAATGTTGAACATAGGGAAAATGTTGAATCCATCCGGCAACTCTACCTCATATGCATTCCCCGAATCATGCCTCTTCAAAATTTTACAGGGACCGAACTTCTTCATCTTCAATTTTTTATATGTTCCCACTGGAAGCCTTTCTTTCCTCAAGTGGACCATCACTTCATCACCAATCTGAAACTCCTTATACCTCATCTTCTGATCTGCCTTAGCCTTATACTGCATATTCATCTTGTTAATATGTTCTCTTACCTTCTCATGTATATCCTTGATGTGTTCTGCAAAATCTTCGGCTTCAGCACTTATTTTCTTCTCTTGGTCCATCTTCCTCAATTCTGGAGCTGTTTTGGGGCTACCTCCATACAATATCTGGAATGGTGATCTACCAGCGCTTCTGTTGACAGAATTGTTGTAAGAGAATTCTGCCTGGAGTAAGATCAAGTCCCATCCCTTGGGTTTATCTCCTACCAAACATCTCAAGTAGGTTACCCAGACTCCTGTTAACAACCTCTGTCTACCCATCTATGTGTGGATGGTGTGCAGAACTGAACTTCAACTCTGTCTTCAGCTTCTTCCACAAGGTCCTCCAAAAGTACCCCACAAATTTGGTGTCACGATCTGAAACAATACTCTTTGGCGGACCATGTAGCCTCACCACCTCTTTGAAGAACAAGTCAGCAATGTGGACTGCATCATGGGTCTTCTGACATGGAATGAAGTGTGCCATCTTCGAAAACCTATCAACCACCACAAAGACTGAATCATTCCCTCATTGTGTCCTTGGCAAACCAAGAGCAAAGTCCATACTTATATCCTCCCATGGCCTCTCTAGTATAGGTAAGGGCTGATATAGGCCTGTATTCTGGCTCACTCCTTTAGCCACCTGACATACCCTACAACTTTGTACAAACTTCTTCACATCCTCGACCCAATTGGGCCAATAATATGTCCCTTGATAATGGCAATGGTCTTATCGACCAAAATGTCACCTTGTTCCTCCACTATGCTTCTCCTTTATCGGGTTCCTCATGGAACTCTCGGGATACACAATTGAGCACCCTTAAATAACATGCCATCTTGGATTATGAAATCCGATACCTTATCTGTCCAGCGTAGCGAGGTTCTGGCAAGCTTTCCAAGCCTCGCATTAGGATCTTACGCATCTGAGTGTCTTAAGTTCATTGAACCCAGCTTCCTTCAATCTGCATCTTTGTCATCAATGTATGCCTCCAACTTAAGGCATCTGCAACCCTATTTGACTTCCCACTCCTATGTTTCAAAACAAGGTATAACTCTGCAAAAACTCTACCCATTTCATATGCCTCTGATTTAATTTTCCCTGACTATTTATGTACTGCAAGGCTTGATGATCAGTATATAGAACAAATTCCTTTGACAACAAATAATGTCTCCATTTCTTCAATGCTTGAACTATCGCATAAAATTCTTGATCATATACATAATACTTTCTCTTGGCATCATTTAACTTTCAACTAAAATAGGCAATGGGCTTACCTTCTTGGCTCAACAATGCTCCAATGGCACAACCACTGGCATCACAATCCACCTGAAACACCTTGTTGAAATCTGGGAGGGCTAGAATAGGTTGCTCTGTCACCTTATGCAGCTTCCTTGAGTTCAAAACTTTTGCGCTCGGTGCTCCACTTGGTCTTTTCTATCCCCCTCATTGTTTCGGTCGAGGGTCCTAAGAAATGCCCTAAAGTTCCTAATGAAATTTCTATAAAAACTAGCCAAACCATGGAAAGATCTCACCTCGGTAGCAGTTCTTAGGGGTAGGCCATTCTAGAATAGCCTTCACCTTCTTTGGGCCCATCTTGAGACCTTACTGGCTGGAGACAACAAACCCAAGTACACTAACTCCTCTTCACAAAACTGCACTTCTTCAGATTAATCAACAATTCTCTTCTCTCAACTTCTCAAAGGTTCTCTGAATATGCATCAGATGCTCATCCAACGTCTTACTGAAAATCAAAATATCATCTAAATACACAATAACAAAACTTCCCAAAAATTCTTTTAGTACCTCGTTCATGAGCCGCATGAATGTGCTTGGTGCATTGGTTAGCCCAAAATGCATGACTAACCACTCGTACAGGCCCTCTTTGGTCTTGAAAGAAATTTTCCATTCATCTCCCTCACGAATTCAGATCTGGTGATATCCACTTTTTAGATCAATTTTTGTAAAGTACTGAGCTCCACTCAAATAGTCCATCAGTTCATCC
>VDFB02047230.1:565485594-565660533 GCA_007258455.2 Sequoia sempervirens
CCACCTTGTTTTGTTGTCCCTTCTTGTGCTTAATGGTAAATGTAAAGGCTTGGATGTACTCCATCCATTTCAAATGTCTATTGCTTAACTTCTCTTGGGTGTTGATATAACTGAGTGCCTAGTTATCTGTGAAAACCACAAACTCTTTGGGCAATAAATAATGCCTCCATTTCCTAAGGGACTGCACTAAAGCATAAAGTTCCAGATCATAGGTGGAGTATTTTTGCTTAGCTTCATTTATTTTTTCACTAAAGAAGGCTACAGGCCTACCTTCTTGACTAAGGACTCCTCCTACTGCTACTCCACTTGCATCACACTCAACTGTGAATAACTTATCAAAACTAGGCAATAACAGGATAGGTTGTGTTGCCACTTCTTATTTCAGCTTTTCAAACCCTTTATCAGCCTCTAGTGTCCACTTAAACTTTGTTTTCTGACCACCCTTGATTGTATCTAACATTGGTGCACATATACCACTAAAATTCCTTATAAACTTCCTATAAAACTGAGCCAAACCATGAAAACTTCTTACCTCAGTTGTTGTGGTTGGTGTAGGCCAGTTTAGGATGGCTTCCACCTTACTTGGATCCATCTTCAGGGTTCCTTGGGATACTACAAAGCCCAGATACACAAGCTCTTGTTTGAAGAACTCACACTTCTTAAGATTGATTGCTAACTATTCTTCTTGCAGCCTTTTTAGAACCATCTCCACATGTTTCAAATGTTCTTCTACTGTCTTACTGAAAATCAGTATGTCATCCAAGTAGACTACCACAAAAATCCCTGTGAAATCCTTAAGCACCTCATTCATTAGTCTCATGAACGTGCTAGGGGAATTTGAGAGGCCAAATGGCATCACTTTCCACTCATACAAACCATCATTTGTCTTAAAAGCTATCTTCCATTCATCACCCTCCTTAATTATGATTTGGTGATACCCGCTCTTAAGATCTAACTTGGTGTAATACTGTGCTCCTCCAAGGCAATCCATTAGATCTTCAATTCTAGGTATTGGGAATCTATACCTAATGGTGATCCTATTAATTACTCCAGAATCAGTACAAAGTCTCCATTTACCTCCTTTTTTTGTTGCCAAAACAACTAGGACTGCACAAGGGCTGATGCTCTTTTGAATTAGACCTTGATTCAACAATTCTTCCACTTGCCTAGCCACCTCTTGGTTCTGCTTAGGTGTAAGCTTGTATGCTGCTTTGTAAGGCAATGAGGCTCCAGGTATGAAGTCAATTTGATGACTTATTGCTCTCTTGGGTGGTAGAGTTGCAGGTGTTCCATCACTCACTATGCTCTTGTACTTTTCTAGCAACCTTTGAACTATTTCAGGTATGAATGTCTTCTCAGCCTTTTCTTCCTCTTTGGACTGAGTTAGGACCACATAACCTTCATTCCCTTAGTGTAGATCCTTGATGAACTCTTTACCACTACTCAACATGATATTAGGAACCTTGGACTGTCCTTCATCATCCTCAATCAATGATTGTAGCTTGAAGGTTCTTCCATCCTTCTTGAACTCAATGGTGTTCTCCTTCCCATGATATATAGCACCTCTGTCATATTACCATGGCCTACCAAGCAAAAGATGGCATGCATCCATGGGTAGTACATCACAAATCAGCTTGTCTTTGTAGCCCCCAATTGAGAATTCCACTATAACCTGCTCATTCACTAGAACACTCTGCCCTTTATTCAGCCATGTGACTTTATAAGGATTGGTATGAGGTACCTTCTACAATTTTAACTTAGTGACTTCCTCCTCAGAGATGATATTATCTGTCAAACCAGAATCTACAATGACCTTGCATACCTTTCCCAATATCTTGCACCTTGCTCTAAACAAAGCTCTCCTTTGCTTGGGTTCTTCCTTGACTGGTTGTCTAATCAAAACTCTATTAAACATCAGATTTTCACCTACTTCTAATTCTATATGGCTGATTTTAGGTGATTTGACACTCATGGTGTCCTCTTGTGCATAAGCTACTCTCTTCTCATTGCTAGATGAAGAAGCTTTCTCCGGGCACCTATAAGCTGGATGACCTAGCTGATTACAGTGATAACATTTCATGGTGGTAAAGTAGGAGTTACTTCTGCCTGCTCCTCTTCCTCTGTTTGAACCCCCTTGAGGTCCTCTTCCTCTATTAAATCCTCCTCTTGATGATGTTTCACCTCCATGCTCAGTAAGCTTGGATTCTCCTTAGGTTCTTTGATCATTACCTCTTCCTTGGTAACCTCCACGCTGTCCTCTTTGATCTCTGCCTCTACCTCTATACTTAGAGGACTGATCATGCTTTCTTTTATTCCTCTCTTCAATCTTAATAGCCAGCTGATAACATTGGTGGACTGTATTGGGGCTGAGTAAATCCATCTCTTCCTGTATGTTCCATTTCAAACCACTGAGGTACCTAGCCACTTTTAGGCTCTCATCTTCTGCCACATTTGATCTCAAGCAAAGCTTCTGGAACTCTTCAGTGTAGGTGTTGACATCTTGGTATTTTTGTCTTAAACTCTGCCTCTTTTTGTGAAGTTGGATCTCATAATCATTTGGCATATATGCTTCTTTCACTTTAGCAACCATTCCTTTCTAGGTTGATATGGGCTGCTTGCCTTATTTGTCCCTTTCAGTCTAAACAAATTTCCACCATGTCAAAGATGATCCTCTCAACCTTGATTTTTCCACCTTCACTTTCTGTGCTTCCGTGACTCCATCACATTCAAAGTGATTCTCCATTCCATCTATCCAGTCCATGACCAAATCAGGGTCCATCTTTCCATGGAATAGTGGTATGCCCTCAAGTCCTTTTCCACTCAGGGCTTTTAATGCCTTCAAGAAAGGCTCCTCCTCGAGAATAGGGTTAGCTTTAGGGACTTTGTCTTCCTCTCCAACCTCTTCTTCTTTTGGCACTTTACCTTCCAACTTCACCTTGTTCAGTGCTTCCTCAAGCTGCTCTATTCTTTCCTTTAGAGACTTGTTATCCTCTTCTTTCTCTTCAACCATCTTGGCTAACTATGCATTTGTCACCATCTTGGGCATTTCACTTGATTCAACCTCTGACATATAAGCTGCTTTCCCAAATCTTTCACTGCTCTGATACAAATCTGATAGAAACAAGGTTGGATTGAGTCAATCACTGGCTCAATGCTCTGGGTCTTCAGTGGATAACCCTTGGTGTTTCTCTCCACCACTCAACCTATAGGTCCCCAAAGTAATTAGGCACCCCTGGTCCTTTCTACCAACCTTGCTATCAAGTTCCAAATCGTTCACAATGCCTTAACCAAGCATTTCTTGGTGCCTTTCCTCTCTTCACCAACTAGCCCTTAATCAGCTTAAAGACCAGTTAATCTCTAAATTCTTCCTAACCTCATTTCAGGGGTGTGTATAATATTTCAAAACTTCAAAACAGTCTAGAGAGGGTTCTTGTTCCACCTCCATACACCTCTTCCCTACCGCTTTCTCAAAACCCTAGTCTAGGGTTTGGGGAGGGCTACTAGGATTAGGCCTCTTCCAACAAAACAAATGCTTCATACTCCCCCCTACTCGATGAACACCACAACTTCAAAGAAGGAACCCTGGCTAAAATTTGGAGCATTTCAATATTCTTTTGGTTTCTGACCTTCTCAGGCTGTACACAGGGCTTTCACTATTTTTGAGGAATTTAGGGATTTTTAAGCCTTTTCTTGGAAACAAGGAGGCCTGTCTTCTTCCTTCTGCCTCCAAAGACTTGGTGATGGTTCCTGCCACCTGTCAGACCTTTGAAAGGTCTCCAACAATCTTTTCACACCCTGGATTTCCAGTGGCCAAACACCCCTGCAACGTTGGAAGAAATTATTACACTGTCTTTCCTAACTGGGCATCACAAGCTCGCCTAGGAAAAGAACATCAACCTGCTTGCATGACTCACAAAGAATCCTATATTTACACTATATACAAAGAGGGAGTTTTTCCTTGCTTCCAGAACGCCCATACTTCCTGGTACAGATAGGAAACAAAACTAAAACTCCATTTTCTGAACTTTACCAGTCAAAAACAGCAAAAAGAACTAACATAGTAACTACAAAATGAAAGAAAGCGATGGAAAAACAAACTACTGAGCTAGAAAGATGCTTCAAAGAGCTTCACTACATGCTATACAACTCAACAAAAACATTTCTCAATCCATTTCTTGCAGCTGTCACACGCAAGAACAGAAAAATAGATTTTTCCACACAAAAATTACTGTTTCTTGCTTGTTCTCATAAAAACTGCCAACATCAAAAGCATCCAACCTTTTTCAAAGGTTGAGAAAACACTTTTACAATCCTTTTGAAATGGTTAGGTTTCCAATTTTAGCCTAAGAACAGCTAAAAGCCTCTTGTTGTAAAACACAATGTGTTTTGCAATCTTTTACAAAAACTTAGGAAATGACCACAAAAAGATTTCCCAATTTCTTCAACTTTTCCCTAATGAACCAAAAGGTCCCCAAACACAATCTAAAGGTGTTAAAGACCTTACACAACAAAATGAAAAATATTTTTAAAACAGGACTTCAAAATATGCTTTCACCTTAGCACCTTGGCAGGTGCTCCTGCACCATATATGTTCATTAACAATATGGGCACTTAAAAAATTATTATAAATTGAACATGTAAACATATATTTATAATTATGTAAAAATATTTGTAGGGTGATGCTAATATATATATGGACATGAACCAAAGATTTGTGTATGGGCCTCTCTTACACTTCTAGGGTTTTGAACCTAAAAGGAGAGACAGATACAAAAATCTTAATGGCTCACTCAAGAACAAACCCTTGAGATTCCAATGCAAAGGAGACTGAAATTTGTCAAAGGGGATTGTCCTAAAGGCTAAAAACTAATAAAAGGGATTCACTGCCAAATGAAAACTTGGAAAATGAAAAATTCTTGAAAAACCAATGTGATCTGCAAACATATGCTAAATGACCTAGAAATAATCATGAAACAAACTAGAAAACTGTAAAACTGAAAGTGTGCACCTAGAAACTTTTTGAGGAGGAAATGGGATTTTGAAATCCTAAAAATGTTGATTTTAGACTTGGTGGGACTCATTCGCCATTTTGGGTGAATCAGTTTTGATTCTGAAAATTGCACTGGAGCTCATTTTAGCCAAATGGGTATCCAAATCTATAGAAATCTTTGAAAAATGGGTACAGTAAGACTCATTTTCCATTAATGGTGAATGAGTCCATGTTGAATTTTCTAAAAAGTCAAAAGTGGAATCTATAGCTCTCGATTTTCTCTTTCTATTCCTCAAGGTGTTTGGACTTGAAACCTTGATTTTCATGGCTACAAGTGAATTTTTGCAAGGATTTGACCTTGTCAATAGGGAGATGACTCCAAAAAATTTGCAACCTATTCTTCAATCATCTCCAAGCCTTTAAATTACATAGATCTACAATTAAACAAAGAAAGAGAGAGAGAAAATGTTGATTGTTAGGGAATGGGGGTTTGCCTTGGTCAAACCCGATTTAGGTAATTAAACCAAAATGATGAAATAATATAATGAAGTCTAAAATATGAAACAATGTAATTAGAAATTTTTCATGCTGATAAATTTTGAATTTCTTCAACAATAGATGAAGAATATACCATTGAATTCCTGAGAAATGAGCTTGAATGCTATCTTGAATACTTGATTCTTGTTTGCTTGACTTTGGAACATGAGTGAATGATGAATGAATAATGAATAGGGTGAAATAATGATTTATAATCTTTTTTATATGGGTAATCCACCTAAAATATTGTTAATTTGATCCTCAAGGCTGACATCCACCAAAAATTTGAAATAAGTCAATGAATTTCTCGCTCAAACCTTGAAAATGGCCCAAATGGGACTCATTCGCCATCCTGGGTGAATGGGTCCCACATGGATGATTTTTCCAACTAAAATGTCGCGGATTGAAGAAATTAAGCTTTTATGTTGATTTTGTAGGGTTTTTATCAAAATAAGCCTCATGAAGCACAATATGGGGTCATAGGGGCCTATTAATGATGATATAAAGGGTGATTAGGGCTAGGTACAAAAAGTTCAATGTGAAAGTGTGTTTAAATATAGTTTACAACATTAAAATGAGGTCCACTTAGCTTAGAAAGGCACAATATCCAATGTGAATGTCTAAAACACATTGCAACACTAGATTAAAAACAAGTTCAATTTACAAGCCTTCTAGATTAATGTGAGAATGAAATTGAATACATTTTACAATATTGAATTAAGGGAAAAACTGGTCCATTAGACTTAAATGCTTAATAAAAGTCTCAAAAAGTGTGAATGTCATTTACAACACCTTTACAAGACATGCATTTTACTCAATGTGTAAGGGCCCAAGACCTAATGTGAATGTGTAAAAAACCTCACAACACTAGATCAAGGTGACATTAGGTCCAATTTATCATTAATTATTCCTGAACCAAGCAAGGGGAAAAGGTGCACTTTTTTCTATGCTATAGAATTGATATAATTATAATCTTTGCATGTACCTCAACTCGATGTAGCCTAATTAGGTCCATGACATAGCCAATTAAAACTCGTACTTATATGAGGCATCAATGTAGGTGGAGTGGTACTAGGACCAGCTCCATATGCAACTCCTCCATGGTCTCCCTATTTAGCCCCAACTATCATCATAGAAGTACGGTCATCAATGTTGATGGCGAGTACACTCAAAGATCCTAGTGTGGATAGCACCACACAATGTTGCATGGATGCAAGAATGGTAGTAGAAGGAGGATCTACAAGAGGTTGAAAAATCATGGGTCTTATTTTATCAACTCATTCCCCTAACCTCTATTGTGGCATGCCATGGCCACAACCCTAAAATGATTTGATATCAAAATAATTGGGTTTTTGGGCCAACACAAACTCTATATATAATTTTCTCAAAAAATATAGAGGGACCTCCACATTAGCATGTGGTGGGTAGTCAAATACCATCCACCATTGATCCCAAAAATTGGTGGCTATTTGCAGTTGTCTACACCACCTCATTGATATTCTTGGTTTGTTTGCAAGAATTGGTTGGTTGGTGACAAGGTCGACAAAATATGGATCAAGATGGGATTTTTTTAGTTTAAGGTCAAGGATATATCTATAGGTGATTCCATTAGAATAAAATTGACTCATATCCTCTCCTTTGTCAATGACTATCTAATTCCACATCAATGGACTTGACAACAACAACATTTTACATCGAAGATGAAAAATGCCACAAGTGGGGTGGAATAATTGCTTTATTTTGAATTGCATTGATTTGATCTTGAATAGATCTAATATTATCACTGATTCAAGTTTGCAAGAAAGCCTTGTCAGATCCAAGGGGTGGAGGTGGGGGGTTATGAGGTGAAGGGTTATGAAATGTAGGAGAGGCGGAGATGGAGGGGGTGGAGATGGAGGTTGTTCATGGGAATGGGGCTAAGGTGAGGGATTAAGGATATCCTCAATATCAAAATTATCTATAATATAAAAGTGAACTTACAAAACTTATATAAAATTTAAAAAAACAAGTACAAAATTAACTTTCAAGGATCCATATATAAATTATAAATACATATTAAAATTTACTATATATTATACATGTTGAGAATTTATAAGAAATATTTAAATTAAATTTACATGAGTTTTTAAATAGGATACACACATATATACATACATCATTCAACTTGAGCATACCTAAAAATTTCAAAATTTAAGATCTAACTATGTAATTTTAATACATATACATACTAAAAATTGTGTCGTAGAAAAATGGCCCCTTGTCATTTTCATGGTGTTTGATATATTTTGTTCTAATTTTAAGTTGTAACATGGCTTGAACATGCTTATTTAGGTACTAAAATTCAAATAATGATGTCTTGTGAAGGTGTTGTGAAGTGTTGTAAGACATTTCTATAGTCTTCTAGACTCTATTAATTACAATTAAACTAAAAATCACCTTTTTATTCATCAACAAGTCCTATTTTGAAGTGTTGTAAAGTATTGTAGCAAGCTTTGCTTTTCTATGTACATCTTCACTATTTATCCCTTTTTCATACTTTATTTGACCCCTTTATACTCTCATATGCTTAATTAAGTGTATTTTTTAGTATTATCCTGACCAATAACATTAAATACAACATATTTCCTGACACACATTTTTAGGTCCTAAGTGGGACTCATTCGCCATGGGTGGCGAATGAGTCCTCCTTGGCCCCAAATTCAAAATATTTTAAATTTCTTTTTAGGATTTTATTCAAAAACACTTAATGTCGGCCTGTGATGAGTTATGAATGGGTAACTAAGGCACAAGTACCTATAAATAAGTGATTTTCACCTCATTTCAACCCCCAATTCATCAAGTTCACTTATTCACCTATTCACTCAAGCATTCAAGCATTTTACATCTTTTCAAGCACTATTCAAGCACTTTGAAGTAGCTATTGACATTACTTCAGACTTGCATCATAAAGGGTTTGGTAAGTTGATAGCAATTGCATGTTATTAGTTTATCTTTCTCTTGCATTTCATTATTTTATTAAAGGTTTGATTACCAAAAATGGGGTTTGACCAAGGGAAACCCTTATTCACTAACCATCAACCATTTTTCCCCTATTACATGTTTATTTACAGCCTTTTGTGTGCAGATTTGACAAGATTTTTGGTGTTGAAGATCGGTTTACAAGTCAACTAGGTGCTTCAAGTCAGCTTAAGTCTATTTCAAGCTTGGAAAAGGTTTTCTATCTATTTCTTACATAATTGGCTTTGACAACCCGACAAGCAATGGTTTCCAGATCTGGTGTTGTAGAATTGTCTCCTGATTTTTTAGAAATCTGAGAGAGGAATGATTCACCACTTGTGGCGAATGAGTCCCATCTTAGGACTGAAAACTTGAATTTTGTCAGATTCTAGATCCCGACAGACAAAAACTTGTTTTTGATAGTTTTTCACCAAGAGGAGGACTAATTCACCACCCTGGGAAAATGATTCCCACAATGAAAAATCAGTGATTTTAGTCAACATCCCCAACATTCCAGTTTCATCATACTTCACCCAGGTGCACTCAGATTCATCCCTTTTCTTTCTATTATGCATATTTTCTTCGTTTAGTTCATTGTTGCATTACACAATGTCTTTTCAAACATAGCTTAAATTTTACTTTTGCATTAATTTTCATCCATTTAAATTAGTCAATTGCATTTAGTTAACTTCATTTAGGTTAGAAAAATTCACACATTGCATAATTTCAATGAACCATTAGTATTTTTTCTCCTATCTCTCATTTTAGGTGAAAAACCCTAGAAGAGCAAGAGTTGTCCATAGGAGCCAAAAATCAATGGTTCATTTTGGTGAACCCGACATTTGAGCACTTTGCATTTCTAATTTCATTTACATATTTCATCCTATTTTACTTTTGCATTAACATTCAATTAGTATATTGTTTTGTTTTTGCATTTTGGGACATTTTATCTTGCATTACTGAAAACTTCATTTAGATTTCATTTTTCCATTGCATCTAATTGAAAAAACCAAAAATATGCATCCTGCATCTTTGATTGCATTCTATAGAACATTAAAATAATCTTAAAAATTATGAAAAACACACAAAAACATCATACTGGGACTCATTCGCCACCCAGGGTGAATCAATCCCTCTGCACTTTTTACACAACATTTTGGGCACCTTTTTAGCATTTTTATGCATTACTGTTTCATGTTTCTGCATTCTATTTTACTTTCCAGAATCTCTATTTTTCCTCATTTATTGCATCTTAGTTTATCTGCATCATGGAATTTTCTTTCAATAAGTTTTTGAATTCATTAAAATCATTGGTAGACATGTCAAATTGTGCCTTTGGCTATGACCCTAATGACCTTGAACAACCTCATGCTCCTTTAACTCCTCATGATTTGTCCTCATGAAGTAGACATCATTGGAGAAGATGATGCTAGCATGAACAAGTTCTACAATCATTTCCTTGATAACCTAGAAGAAAATTATGCATACTTTTCTCCCTCCATGAGGTCACAAGACCTTCCCACTATTGCACCTCCTGATCACTTTGCATATTTACATCTTGAAGTCAATATAGTACCTAAGGTTCCTCCCTCAAGTGGACCTAGTTCCTCTCACCAATCACATTCACAACCCTTTTATGATCACAAAGTCACAAACACTTCTATCAACCTTGAAGAAACACATGGTAAAGGATTCACTATCTTTATTAAACAAGGTTGTGACAAAAAGCATGAACATGCCATCCATCAACTTCTCGAACAACAACCAACTAGAGCACACACAACATGACTAGTATATCAAGATCCTTCTCATCCTGATAGAAATTCTCTTCAACCTAGGAGATTTCAGGATGTTGGAATAGTGACCTTGAATGCTCCTCCTAACTTAAACATTCTCCTTCCACATGAACAATCATTATCTCCTTCTAATGACCATTTGCGAAGAGCTTGAAATCAGCTTTTTGACGATATCTCATTTGCGAAAAAAGGCCTCCATTTTCCCAAGTTACGCCAAAAAGAAAAAAAATCTTGAAAAGAGGCCCTTTCAGCACTAACAAGGTGTAAAAATTCAGCTCCTTCAGTTTGGCCCTCAGTTGCCCATATGACCAGGCGTTGGAGATACACAAAAAATCCATCGGTGTTAAAGAGTCAAGCTCTTGGACCCTGATAAGACCTAGGAATAAGGTGAAGGGGCCTGCAGGGGATGGAGGTAAGCGGAGGGTCCCAATATGACCGCTCTTATCTGTTTGAAAGCCCTCTGGGGCTAAAGATTGAGAGCAGCGCTGTTGAGGTAAGCACCAGTGGTGGACTAGTGGCTGCTGGTCGTCAGGCTATAAACGGGCGGCAGGGAAAATAAAACTTGTAGCACAAGATTCAAATGAAATTTTTTTAATTTTTTTGTATAAATTTTGTCAAAAAATGTGCCTCGTGATGCATACTGGGGAGGTCATACCGCCTCCCTGCAAATTTTTTTTGCCTCTCTAAACGAATTTATCCAAAATGGACAAACTTTATATGAAAATAGGGGTTTTTGGGTGCTGCGAATCTAACAGGAAGGTTAGTTTTGGCCCAAAATGCCTAGAAAATTAGGTGACCCCTAGATCTCTCAAAAAAATCACCGAGCTTGAAACCCTCAAATATTTCTTCAAGGATGACCAAAATTAGTGAAATAAAAGTCAATCCTGAATTTTTCCAATGCTTTGAATCCAATGGAAAACTTGGATCTGTTCCAAGATGTTGCATGAATATGCTCAAGGAATGAAACCCTCGAGGAACCCCGAACGTGCCTTGCAATGTATTTCTCCAAAAGGATACGAAGGGACTGCAAATCGAGGCTCTAATACCATGTTAGAAACCAAGATCAGATATGCAAACCAAAAAAACTTCCACAAAAGAGAAAATCAGAAAAAGCAAAGCTATTTCAAAAAGATGTGCAAAATATTATTCTTCAGGAATTCATAATTACATGAGATGATTTTCTTTATAAAAGCAAGTATGCATAACCTTAATCTTATCTTGAGCAATAAGATAGCTCAACATGATAAGGATGACAATAATTAACCTAGGAATTAAAATATTACCTAAGTAAACTTATGTAAGTGTAATTAAATATTAATTACACTAATAGAGACACCCTATGTCTCTTCCATGTTGACCCAAAAGGTCCTTGTCTTTTTCTCCTTTTGTTTTGTGTTCTCCTTTTAGGAATGATGCAAAGCATAGAGACACCCTATGTCTCTTCCATGTTGACCCACAAGGTCTTTTTCTTTTTCTCTTTTTGTTTTGTGTTCTCCTTTTGGGGATGATGCAAGGCATTAAGACCAAAATGTCTCCTTCATGTTGACCCAAAATCTTTTTCATTTTCTTTCACCTTTTCATTTTTGTTTTTCTTGTGCTTTTCCTTTTGGGATGATGCAAAGCATCGAGACCGCAATGCCTCTTCCATGTTGACCCAAAACAGACTTTATTTTTCCTTTATTTTTTCTCTCTTTGTGTCATTCTTCTAGTTCTATGTGCTTTGGGGAATGATGACAGTTCCAAGCTGTTTCTTAAAAACATTGTAGCAACAAACATACTGACCCCAAATCCATACATCCCTTATGTGTTTGGTTTACTTTATTTTCTTGGCGGGCAAGTCCCTTTTCTTTTTTTTCCATTTTTCTTTGACATGAAGCAGCCTAACTTTGAAACATATGACTTGGCATAGGGCTTTATAGGTTGGCTCTCATGTCTTGTTTTCTTTTTACATTTTCTTTTCTTCTCTACTTTAAAGTAATTTCTCACAGAACGATGTGTAGTAATTCCTAAAGTGGGGGGCATGCATTACCATAATTCATTTGCATTCTTGGTTCCTAGTGTATCCTTGTCATTTATACGATGCGTTTGTCACTTTGTGGATGCCATTGCATATGATGTCCTTCATAAGTGTGATATTTCTAAGAATATTACATTCCTATTGGTGGCTTGATGTGACACACTGTATCCCTTAAGTTGTGAATATACTATTCTTTGATTGATCCTCTTTTGGAGACATTAGACACAATGTTCCCTAAGTGACTGACCTTGCATGAATTGAACAAGACTCCTTTGAACATTTTACACTTTTACACTTTACATTTTTGCATTTTTACATTTTTTCCTTTTTTCCACCTTGTATAACGTAGCTTGCATGATTGTTGTACTTTCTTCATTTTATTCACGAGCATTTTTATTTGTGGTGCCTTGTTAAAGCTAATATGGTTGAGCGGGAAGCCCACCTAGTGGCATGAATTTTCCCCATAGCCACTTTTGTGTTTGTGAGTGCATACCAACTAGCGTATGTATCTCACCTTTTTTGGCTTTCTCACCCCATGGGAAAATAGTTCTATGGTCCCAAAGTGAATACATTTGGGCATTCTCACCCCATGGATAGCCCAAAGTTCTATGGCCTCAGAGTGAGTACACATTCTCTTTTTCAAACAATCAGCCTAGATCTAATCCACAACTAGTTGGATTGATGATCGAAGCTTCATTCAATTCTTTCATCTCAACACTTGTGTGTTCCTTTGTTCTTATGCTTAGTTTACCATGGGATGTTCATCCTAGGGGCTTGATCATCCCTCTTGATCATTGTCATTCCATCTTGCTAGTGTAAGTGCATTTGAACCCTTCCCTCAATGTTCATGGTTAATTTAGTGTGAGTTTGAAGCAAGTTCATCCTCTCACTAAAGTGGGGGCTAAATGTGCCATAGAAAAATGGCCCCTTTTCATTTTCATGGCCTTTTAGGTCTTGTTTCATGGTGTTTGATATATTTTGTTTTCATTTTATGTTGTAACATGGCTTGAACATGCTTATTTAGGTACTAAAATTTAAACAATGATGTCTTGTGAAGGTGTTGTGAAGTGTTGTAAGACATTTGTACAATCTTCTAGACTCTATTAATTACAATTCACCTAAAAATAATCTTTTTATTCATTAACAAGTCCTATTTTGAAGTGTTGTAAAGTCTTGTAACAAGATTTCACATTTTTCTATGCACATCTTCACTATTTATCCGTTTTTCACGCTTTATTTATCCCCTTTATGCTCTAACATGCTTAATTAAATGTTATTTTGAGTATTATCCCAACAAACAACATTAAATACAACATATTTAATGACACATATTTTCACGTCCTAAGTGGGACCCATTTGCCATGGGGGGTGAATGAGTCCCCCTTGGCCCCAAATTCAAAATATTTTAAATTTCCTTTCGTGATTTTATTCAAAAAAACATGATGTCAGCCTGTGTTGAGGTATGAACAAGTAACTAAGGCACATGTATGTATAATTAAGTGATTTTCACCTCATTTCAACCCCCGATTCATCAAGTTCACTTATTCATCTATTCACTCAAGCATTCAAGCATTTTACAACATATTTTCAAGCACTGTGAAGTAGCAATTGACATTACTTCATACTTGCATCATCAAGGGTTTGGTAAGTTGATTGTAATTGCATGTTATTAGTTTATCTTTCTCTTGCATTTCATTATTTTATTAAAAGTTTGATTACCAAAAGTGGGGTTTGACCAAGGAAAACCCCTATTCACTAACCCTCAACCATTTTTCCCCTATTCCATGTTTGTTTGTAGTCTTTTGTGTGTAGATTTAATAATATTTTTGGTGTTGAAGACTGGTTTACAAGTTAAATAGGTGCTTCAAGTCAACTTAAGTCTATTTCAATCTTGGAGAAGGTTTTTTATTCATTTTCTGCATAATTGACTTTGGCAACCCAACAAGAAGTGATTTCTAGATCTGGTGTTGCAGAGTTGTCTCCTAATTTTTCAAAAAATTGGGAGAGGACTTATTTTCTACCTGTGGCGAATGAGTCCCACCTTAGGACTGAAAACTTGAATTTTGTCAAATTTTGGATCTTGATAGACAAAAACTTGTTTCTGACAATTTTTTACCAAGAGGAGGACTGATTTGCCACCCTGGGCAAATGAGTCCCACTATGAAAAATTAGTGATTTCAATCAGCATCCCGAACATTCTAGTTTCATCATACTTCACCTAGGTGCACTTAGATTCATCCCTTTTCTTTCTGTTATGCATATTTTCTTCATTTAGTTCATTGTTTCATTACACAATGTGTTTTCAAACATAGCTTAAATTTTACTTTTGCATTCATTTCATCCATTTAAATTAGTCAATTACATTTAGTGAACATTTTTTAGGTTAGAAAACATCACACATTGAATAATTTGAATGAACCATTAGCATTTTTGCTCCTATCTCTCTCCTTTTAGGTTAAAAACACTAGAAGAGCAAGAGTTTTCCATAGGAGCCAAAAATCAATAGTTCAAAAAGTAAACTTAAAACATACAAAAAAGGTAAATTTCTAGATATATTTAATCCCCTTAAACCATTTTCTTAAAAATCCCCTTAATCCATCATATAAAGGACCTAATGATACAAATGAAAAAAATTGTAAGGATCATTTATGTCTAAGGCATGTAAAATTTTGTGTCTTGGTGTAATTTAAAGCTTTCAAACAAGGAATAATGAAGTTTTCCCTTAAATCCTATTTTTTAAAATCCCCTTAATCCACATTTCATCTTTCCTAGGTCTATAAACCATGCTAATATTTCCTAAGTTCATCAAGTTTAATAAATAGATCTTTGACTATACATGTATCAAACCATGTTAAATCTCATTCAAACAAATTGATGAAATAAAAGTTACTATAAATACTTGGTGTTTATTGTGAATAATTTGGACTATGTTGATGTATCTGTCTTATGTGACCTAGAATTGTGTAAAGAGAAAATGTGGTATGAGATCATGATATGAATTTATGAGATCATCCATTGAGAATGAGATGTGGTTTGTCTACCTTTAAAAAATAAATAAAATTGTTAATGTGATGTGAAATCTCATTAAATTACATTCAATTAGGAGAAATTATGGCTTCAGGGGTCCTCATATGATGGCTTAAAAGGGTAAAATTTGGTGAAGTTTCCAAGGAAATCAAATTTCAATAAATTACATATATTATTTTTTAAAATATACATTTAGGAGGTAATTAATAATATATGATGGCCTCCTATTGTTAATGTATAATCACTTTATCATGATGGTATGTAAGGGTGTCAAATTTGGTGAAGTTTCCCAAGGAAACCCAATTTCACATAATTACATGAACATTTTTTTAAATGCACATTTAGGAGGTAATTAATAACATATTATGAACTCGTATTTGTATTGCCAAAAATTGTATACTCTTGGAGAAAGCTCAACAATTTTTCCATAAAATAAGTCCTTTTTTAGGCACCTCTCATCAATCACCCCTTAAAATTGCATTTATAGGCCACTAATACTCATAATTTTGGAGTTTGAGGCCTAATTGACTCATAAAACCACTTAAATCCTGAAAAATATCACGAAAACCACTCAAATTTTATGAAACCCACCAAAAATATCCCTAGTGGGACTAAGTCACCCAAGTTGGCAACTTAGTCCCTTTTGGAGGATTTTCCACTTTTGAGCAACAATTTCATTAATTCAATTTAATTTTTCAATGGATGTCGGCCTCTTAGGTCTAAATAGTGGGAAAATTAGGTGTTGATGCTTATAAATACACATTTTAAGTCATTTTTAACATCTCCTACACATTTTTACAAAGCAAAAATCAAAAGTCAAGAAAAAAAGTGTCTTGCACAAGAAGATTCAATAGCATTTTGCAACAAAGTTGAAGCTTTAGGGCATAAAACTAGGGTTTTTGCAAGTCTACAAGCTAACTTCTTATTCAAGATCTCACATTGCAAAAGATTGATCATGGATGACTATGGTGAATCATGGAGAAATCTAGGTTGAGGAGATGTAGCTAGCCATCAAATCACACTTAATGACTTGTTTTTGAAGTGATTCCATCTTCCATGTTATTCTTTTCTTCATACTTAAGGTTTGCATCATATTCTACATATCATTTATATTAATTTAAAGCATTGTGAGGTTCCTTGCATTGAATTCTTGCATCTCTCAAGTGCCATTCATTCACCTCATTCTAGCACATTAGAATAGGGTTTTATCTCATGTTTAGCCTTTCCTAATCTTAGACACAATTAAGGCTAGGGTTTATGCAGATTTTATTTTCTACTAAGTTTACATACCAACTAGGGGTTTGACAAAGGAAAACCCCCCACTAGAAACCAATTTCTATTCTATTTTGTAGGGATTTTCGAAGATTCAAATCCAAAATTTTGTCACAGAGAAGAGTGCAGGTTGTGGGCTTCCATTTCCACTTTCGGATTTGTAGAAAATCCAAAGTGGACTAAGTCGTGCATAGGGGCGACTTAGTCTCACTGCATTTCTTTTTAAGAATTTTTTACAATTTTAGACACCCTTTTTTGTAGAAATAGGATTTTGGGTAGATTTCCTATTATGGGACTAAGTCGCCCAGTCTGGCATAAGTGTTCAAGTTGCCTCAAAATTCAAAATTTCAAGGATTTCAATGGCTCCTGCAATCTTCAATTTGTTCTTCATCAATTTCCAGGTGCATAGTTCCTATTTTACATCTTCATTTGATCATTTAATGCATTAGTTTAGCTATTTTTCCTATCACACCGTGTTTTCAAACAAGCTACTTCTCTTAGATTTCACATCATTAAATCATTCAATTCTCAAATCAGAGTAGTGGGGAATCTTAACTAGGCATAATATATCTCATTAACATAGACGTTGAGTGTAAACCCTTTCATTTTGGTCCCCCATCAAATCCCCTTTCTCCTTCTACGTGAAAAATCCTAGGAGGAGCAAATCATTGTGAGGTGTCAAACCAAAATCTTCGTTTAGATTTTGGTGAACCTATATCTTTTTTATTAGTATTCCTTTCTAATTTTAAAATTCATCCTAGGTTTCATTAGCATTGCATCCTACATTAGTTAAAAGTGCATCTTAGCATTTTTAATTACATTAGTGAAAAAGCTCATTGTTGCTTGCATTGTTGCATCTCATTTCATAGAATAATAGTGAAATTTTACATTTACACTCTAGATTTGCATTACACAGTCCTAAACACATTTATACCCATTAGAAAATTCAAATAATTTTCAAAAATAACCCTAATTGGAATAATTCACGACATTGGGCGACTTAGTCCCACTGCCAATTTTGCATTTCTATTTTCTACATTTTGTTCTCCATTTCTGAATTTCCTGTTAGATTCAATCATTACTCTATTTTTGTATAGTTATTTACTTTTCTACTTGAATCATTTGCATTTATACTATTTACTTTAGTGGCAATCATAGATAGCATTAGGTTTTTACAATGTTCACTTTCAACATTCATTCCTAGATCCTTTAGATCAGATGAATCCAAAAAAACAAACAATAACTTCACAAAAATGCATGAACCAATCAAAACAATGTTTCATTTTAGGAAAACCCTATCATCCAAACATCTTAGCAGTGATGAATTGGATAAAATTAATGAAACCTTTCAAGGTTTCCTCTCACTAAGTTCATCCACTAAGACTTGTGATGTCAAACCTAAAAAGTTTAGTGATGATCTCTCTCCTAAACCTTTTAGTCATGATGAATTGCATATGTTAGATGAAGCCCTTGCAGACTTCATCTCACACAAGCCCTCCACAAAGATTTTTTTTGAGAAACAAACAAAAAAAGATGCTAATGTTATGCAACCTCAGCTTGTTCTTTACCCACCTTCACATCAACCTCAACCTCCACCTAGACCTTAGTTTACCCTTTATCCACCACAACATGATGTTTTTGCAAACACACACTACACTAGAAATAATCCCCAACCTCAAAAACCTCCTCCAGCATCCTTACCTTTACCAAATCCTATTTTTCGTAGTGCCCCTCACCTAAACTCACGCCTTAGGGAGTATGATCTTGTTGAACAACTTAAGAATACTCCCACCAAGATATCCCTTTGGGATCTTCTTCAAAATTCACCTAATTATCATTCAATGCTTCAAACAACCTTGCAAAAACTAGTTGTTCCTTCTGGTACAAACACAAGTGATGTGGAAGCTCTTGTAGAAAGAATGAATACACTTAATGTATACATTACCTTTCATCAACATGAACTCCCTCCATTCAAATTAAGGAGACAAAATGAGGCTTTTATGATCATTTCCCAATATAACACAATAGGTATTAAGTGAACCCTTGTTGACAATGGCTATACCTTCAATGTGTGAAGTGTGAAACTTCTTGATCGATAACATGTGGATAAATCAAAAATTAAACTTGATTCCTTATCCATTAGAGGATTTGATAACACAACCAAACAACCGCTTGGTATAATCACTTTACCTATAACAGTCAAAGTGGTTACCTTGAAAACTTCTATTTATGTCATGCCCTATGATCTTGTGTATAATCTACTCTTGGGTAGGTGATGGATTCATGAGATGCATGCAGTCCCTTCGACTCTTCATCGTATAATGAAATATGTCTATAACAACAAGGTATATCAAGTTGCAGTAGATCCCGAGCTTGAGAGTTGTTTGAAACTTGAAAAAGGAACTACAAGTCCCTTGAATACTTTAATTCCAACCTCTCATATTGACCCTCTTCAGACCAATAAACAATAAACTGAATCTATGTCTAAATTGCTCGATGATGATTGGGGGACATTGGAATTTACTCCTTCATTCTTGGATGAATACATAATTACTCGCAAGTAGGCAAAACAACATGAACAACCAACTGTTATGTCAACTCAAAATTCACAAGAATCTTGCCCTTCCTCTATCTCACCTCCTTTAGATGAGGGAACATCTTACACAAAAAAATTTGATGAGATAGATTATCAGTAACCCCCCAATCCCAAGGGAATGGAAAAAAATTATGGACGTGGTTAGGAGCTTGTGAAACAATTGGGGTACAATGGTAAAGGATGTGGAAAAAATGAACAAGGAATTCGTGTCCCTATTGAGCCTAATATGCAAGACGTAAAGACTGGTTTAGGGTATTCCTTTTCTAAGACACCAAAAGTAGCTCAACGACCCTCATTAAATATCAATAATATCACATGTAAACCCAAAACTATGCTTACAATCAAACATCCTGAATTTCTTGATCTGAACTCTCCACCATCTTAGGAGTAAGTTACAAGTGATAAAGCTTTGAAATAAATGTTAGGTTCCATTGATAAAACATCTTCCTTTAATCACAATGTTACCTATGCTATGATAAGTTACAAGCCACAAAATACCGATGATCATGAAAAAACCATGGAACCATATGATCCTGAGTTTCCTCAGTCGAATGCACTCCCTCTAGGTGATACAATTGATATACTAATGGACATCAACGATACAAAAAAATTCATTAAGATTGGGAAGTTCCTTGACAATGATGGATAAGAGGATACTACACTTTTACTCCATGATTTTCTTGAAATTTTTTCTTGGAAATATTTTGATATGCCAGGTATAGACCCAAAAATTGTCACACATAACATTGTTCTTGAAAATGATACTAAGCTTGTATGACAAAAGATACACAAAATGAATCCTAAGATAGCTTTACTTGTCAAAGGAGAGCTTGAAAAAATCCTTGAAATAGGTTTCATTCATCCTATTGATTATTCTCCTTGGATCTCAAATATCATTGCAGTTACTAAACCTGATAATCATATTAGGATATGTACAAATTTTTCATGATTTGAATAAAGCATCCTTAAAAGATGATTTTCCACCTCCTAATATTGACATGATTGTGGATTCAACTACTAGACATGCTTTTTTCTCATTCATGGATGGATTTTCTAGTTATAATCAAATCTTCATTAACCCACAAGATCAATACAAGACAACATTCACAATTATTTGGGGAACGTTCTGTTGGGTTATGATTCCTTTTGGACTAAAGAAGGTAGGCACAACATATCAAAGAGAAATGACATTGATATTTCATGATTACATACATAAAATATTGGAATATTGTGTTGATGGCATCCTCACCAAATCCTTACGATGACAAGACAATGTGACTATCCACCAGATTTTTGAACGAATGGATCAATACAATATGAGAATCAATCCAAAAAAGTGTGTCTTTGTAGTAGATAGTGGAAATATTTTAAGGTTTATTATATCTCACAGAGGCATCAAAGTAAATACAAAGAAAATTGATGCTATCATTAACATGCCACCTCCTCACAATATTTCTCAATTACACATGCTACAAGGAAGAATATAAGCCATTCGTCATTTTGTTGCTTTTTAGCTGATAAGACATTACCTTTCACACATCTCCTTAAGAAGGATGTTACCTTTTCTTGGAATGAGGATTGTAAATAGGTCTTTGAGAGTTTGAAGGAATATCTTGTCACTCCACCTATTTTACAGCCTACCATGCCAAACAAACTATTCATACTCTATATTGCTGCATCTGCTCATGCTCTTGCAACATTGTTAGCTCAGAAAGATGATAATAGAAAAGAACATCCTATTTATTAGATTAGCAGCACTCTAATCAATTACAAAACCCAATATATGCCTATCAAAAAGAAATGTTTAGCTCTTGTATTCACTACTTGTAAACTGTGACTTTATTTACTACATGCAGAAATACAATGAAAAAATTTGATCCTCTCAAACATCTTTTCAGTAAAATAGACTTATCAGGACGTTTGGCTAAATGGGTTATGTTGTTAATTGAGTTTGACCCTAAGTTTGTTTTGCAAAAAGAAATTAAAGGACAAGCCTTGACCAACCATTTAGCTGATGCTCCTTCTCCTCTAGTGTTACCCAATAATGATTCTTTTCTTGATGACAGTGTATTCACAACAAGTGTTTCTACATGGACATTATATTTTGATAAATTTAAGTGTAGAAAAGGTTCCAATGCTAGAATAATCTTAATTCTACCTGAAGGAAAACCTATTCCCCTATCATATCATTTAAATTTCCTATGTACAAATAATACTCCTAAATATGAAGCCTTAATCGCTGGAATATGTGCTCTTTTAATTATGGGAATTACTGACATCAAGATCTTTGGTGACTCACAATTAGTAATCAAACAAATCAATGGTGACTATCAAGCTAAACATGATCAATTATCTAAATATAAAGATCTCACAATGTCCTTGTTGGTGAAATTTCACTCCTTCACCATTGATAACATCTCACAAAAAGACAATCGACATGCAAACGCAATGTCCAGTGTCGCTTCTCTTATATCCCCCTCTGATCCTTCACAATATATCATATTCACTGTTCATCCCATCATGAAACCTTCCATCACTGATATCGCTATTGCCACATTAGTTATGACCAAAAATGATTCGAGTGAATGGTATGATGATATTTATAACTATATAAAAGATGGTTCCCTTCCTGAACCTACCACAAGTAACACCTTTGCTCATCTAAAAAAATTAGCCACCAAGTACATCATCCTTGCCAGTGTGTTATATCGACACTCCTTTGATGGAATTTTACTCAGATGCCTTAAGGATTTTGAAATTAATATGGTACTCAAGCAGGCTCATGCCAGAAGTTGTGGAGGTCATTTTGGTTAAAATACCCTAGCGTAGAAACTTCTTCGAGTAGGTTATTATTGGAAAAAAAATGGAAAAAGACTATTATGCATATGTTAAGCGATGTCATAAATTTCAAGAACATAGTAATTTATTTCATGCACCTGTTTCTGAGCTCTGTGCCCAAATACATATTTGGCCATTCTCAGTATGGGGGCTAGATATAATTGGAAAAATATCCCAGCCCTCTTCCATTGCACATACATTTATCATAACCGCCACTGATTATTTCATGAAATGGGTCGAGGCCATTCCTCTTCAATCTATGACTACTAATGTAATCTGTCAATTTATCCTTGAGCACATAGTTGCTCATTTTGGCCTTCCTTCCACATTAGTCTCTAATAATGGCACATCATTTAAGAATAATGATGTGAATAATTTCTTGGAGACTTTCCATATTCAACACCATTTTTTGACACCTTACTACCCACAATCCAATGGTCAAGATGAGTCAACTAATAATGTCCTCAAACAAATTTTAAAGAAAATTGTTAACGCCAATCACAAGGATTGGAACACACAACATTATGCACTTTGGGCTTATTGTACAAGTGTTTGTTCTTCCATCGGCTCAACACCTTATAACCTCATTTATGGTATGAAGGAAATCATGCCTTTGGAGTAAGAAATCCCAACATTATAGACTATTCTCCAAGGTTTGATTGATAATAACACTTATAGGACTGAACAATTACATCAACTTGAAATGCTCGATGAACAATGCATTAACGCTCTTGAGCATCTTCAAGTCTATTGCAAAAGGCAACAACATTATTATAATCTCTATGTTATTCCTCATAAATTTGACAAGGGTGACTTAGTTCTATCTGAAAATTGATGTAATGTCAACGCCGACCCTAATGAATGTGGAAAATTCAGTCCTAATTGGTTAGGACCCTATGTTGTCAAGAAAAGTTATGGGCCTAGTGCGTATGTCTGAATGGTACTTGATGGGAACCAATCAATGTTGTGCATTTTTTCGGTATTATGTTTAATCCCTTTTGAATAGTATGAAGTATAAAGTGATGTTGATAAACGTTATGGGACTCTTCCCTTGTATGCTTTCACATTGCTTCCTTTTTGATAATTCTCTTGTAGGTTTGTCTTGAACACTAAAAGTGATTCTTTGTAATTCATTTAGGTTTCACGCTATTCAATTTCATCTTGTGTGTTGTGTTACATTTCATTTTAGCATAACATACTCAATCATTATGTTGTATCTAACATAAAACTGCAAATATGTTTTAATTAGATACCATACACATTGTTAAATCATGAAGAAATTAATTAATGTAGTCTTTCCAAGGTCACTTAATTAATCAAATTACCATTTAGCATTCAATCACATTTAGAAAAATCATAAAACATAATTTTTTTCTATATATATGTATCTTCCAAATTTTTATATACATATCATGATAAGAAACCACATCACCAAGGTCTGTGAGAACTAGACCCCTCAACATCTAGTGCTCATGTCCCAGTACCTAGATGTTGTGAGATGGTCATGTGTGATTGTGATCATGATCCACTAAGTATGAGTGCAAACTCCAGACCTTGTGCTCACCCAAGGGCCACATCTCTCTCCTCTTGTAGATGTGCTATCTCTACATGTAGCCTCTTCATCTCTACTGAACTCTGCAATGAGTACCCTATGGTCTCTACCTGATGCAATCATCTCCTCAAGCTCTCATAAGCTCCCCGTAGTCTCATGAAAGGCCTGAGTGAATCTATCTCCTCCTCCATAGTAGGTGTGGGCATGTAGTTATGATCCGTCTCCTCCTCGTCAATAGATGTGGGTACTATCTCCACAGTAGGCTGGCGATAAAAATCTCGCCAATCTCTCATCACTCCTACAAGGTAGAAACATCACACAATCAGTAATCATCATCATGATATGCAGATATATAAAGTGACATAATAACTCAAAGTACATGCATAAAATAAAATATCATCACCTATGTCACCGGTCGAATGTGTCACCTCAATGTCATCCGGTACTAGGGGCATGAAGGTTGTGCTAGTCACCCCTTGGCTATGAGTACTAGTGCCAACTACAACTATTGCTCATGACCTCGTCCTATGGATGGGAAGGAATCTCCCCCCTCATGATGGTCCTCAACTACTGCCTCATCATCCTCACTCAAGGGTGGATCCTCCTCCTCATCCTCTAAATATTCCTCCTCATGCTCCTCTCCTTCTTGATCCTCATAATCTAGATCTTCCTCCTCATCATACTCATCATCAATCACAGATCAATAAATATATAGATAGGTCTATAGTGTGTCTGCTTGGCTCTATCCTCCTACTCCTCTCCATCATTTGGTAATGGCTCTGCATCTCCCACTAGCTCATCCCTCGGGAATATTAGTGTTGGTCAAGTCATTTTCCACCACTCCTCATACTCTTATGTGGCACCAATGTCGTCTACATCAAAGAATGGCGGTTGGTCATGACTAGAATGATCAGAGTAACTCTCGGCTACGTGCTCAAGCATGAGTCACATTGTATCACCTACTCTCTGTGCACTCCACACTGATCTCCTGAAGGAGGATTATGCCCGAGGTGGTGTCTGTACCTATCCAAACTACTGCATGACTCGATCATAGTAGAATGGTCATACTATGTGGTCATAGAAGCCAACCAAAAATCTATCCATCTACATCCTCCTCAACTATTTGGTATAATCTGGCCATTGTAATGTCGACCGATAATGTCTCCAAAGGACCTCATCCTCATCCAGTCGGTCAAACCATACCCTCCAAAAATGAAAATCACCATACTAACATAGTCATTGCAAAGGATACCCAAAATCCTGAGGGTACCCCATTGTTGTCATGCATGGACAACCAATTGGTCTGGTACATGTAATGTGGTCAAGGAACCACACCTATAGAAGTGTGTAGTACACCATACTATCAATCTCTCAGTATACAAACTACCCCAAATCATAATAGAGATGTACCAGCATACTCCGACCCTAGGCGTATACTATCTACTGCTCTACCATCCCTCACATCATGTGGACTAGTCCTCCCTCAAGATGAGCACTCTGACCATTAGGGATGAGGATTAGTGCTATAGTGTGCATCACAATGTGTATAACCACTAGCGCACATGAATATAATGACATGGAAAAATCAATTTGTCTGCTAACTTGTGCATCATGCACTAGACCATCTAAACAATACTATAAATCAGCTCTCTGCTCTATAAAAGTATGATCTCTGTGGAAATATACTCACTCTCCTTGAATCATGACATAAACAATCCAATGTACATCCTCCAATGTGATCTTCATCTCTCCTATGGGAAGATGAAATGTTGACGTATCTACATCCCATCACTCATAGAGAGCCATCAACATGGCATTGTGGTATCTCATGGGAGGCATAAGATATGCCAGATAGATTCCAATAGCCTAAATATGCTTTGTCTCCTCTACTGATAGTGTTGGAGCCAAATCTCTCAGAAAACTCAATTGTCTCCCTCCTATCCACTATCATCCTCGGGCGGGTACCTTTAAAATTTACACAAATATGTTCTAAAATCCATCTCAAATCTTTCATTTTTACATTTTTCATCATGAAAGTGTGCTAAGGTTAATCTAGTGTGCTTTTCTAATGACCCTAGAGACTTTAGACCCATTTTGGGAAATTCTACAAAGAAACGTGACACTTCGCAAAGAAAGGGGACACTTTGCGAAGAAACGAGACACTTTGAGAACAAAAGGGACACTTTGCAAACACAAGGGACACTTTGTGAAAAAAGGGAACGCTTTGAAAAAAAAATTCCAAGACCCTTAATCAACCTAGATATACCTCAAAATTAATTAAATCATTACAAATTCATGCAATGAAGCTTGTAGAATCTACTCACCTCATGTTGGTGCTCACTGAGTGCCACCTGGTTTCAAAGATCATCCAATCGTGTAGGTGTGTATCCCCGCCTGCTTAGAATCTTCTCCTCTCACTCGTCCCTCTCAAGCTGCAAGAAGGTAAAATGAATAGTAAGTGACAAATTACGCCCCTTTACCTCTTTTCATTCATTTTTCATCTCCTTTTTACTCCTATGCATTAAAATAGGGATATTTTCCTTTTTAGAGTTAATAAAGTACCTCTTCTTCAAATCAACATAACGGGAGCTCAGTCACACTGTTTTTTATTTCGTTTGATGCATTGGAATCATGATTCCATACCTGAAACCATTAGCTATCTATCATTATGCAATATAGTACTTGGAAATGTCCTTTGATATGATATTTCAAATTTGATGTGGCTAGATTGCTACCTTTATTCTACCTCTGTAAAGCAAGCAGAATTAAAGGGGGGCCATACATGTACCCTCTAATTTTCTTTCTAAGAGTTAGGAAAGTGGATTTTTGATAACTAATGAATGTGTGTTATAGGATGTAGTTTCCTAATGTTGTGGTTTTGCAAATAACTACATTGGGGGCTTCATTCTCCTACCTTTTGAATGATTATCCTTTACTATAATAAAGTGCACTATTTAGAATACTATATCTTGCATATGCACCTAGATTTATATGGGTACTAAAGTGGGGGCTTAATGTATTTCCAAAAATTGTATACTCTTTGAGATAGACAATTTTTCAGTAAAACAAAGTCTTGCTTTAGGCACCTTCCATCAATCACACCTTAAAATTGCATTAATAGGCCCCTAATACTCATAATTTTGGACTTTGAGGCCTAATTCACTCATAAAACCACTTAAATCTTGGAAAATATCACTAAAACCACTCAAATTTTGTGAAACGCACCAAAAATATCCTTGGTGGGACTATGTCACCTAAGGTGGTGACTTAGTCCCTTTTGGTGGATTTTCCACTTTTAAGCAGGAATTTCATTAATTCAATTTAATTTTCCAATGGATGTCAGCCTCTTAGGTCTAAATAACAAGAAAATTAGGTGTTGATGCTCATAAATACACATTTTAAGCCATTTTTTACATCTCCTAGTCATTTTTACAAGGAAAAAATGAAAAGTCAAGAAAAAAAGTGTCTTACACAAGAACATTCAATAGCATTTTGCAACAAAGTTGAAGCTTTAGGGTAGAAAACTTGGGTTTTTGTAGGTCTACAAGCTCACTTCTTATTCAAGATCTCACATTGCAAAAAATCGATCATGGATGCCTATGGTGAATCATGGAGAAATCTAAGTTGAGGAGATGCAACTAGCCATCAAATCACACCTAATGAATTTTTATTGAAGTGATTCCATCTTTCATGTTATTCTTATCTTTAAACTTAAGGTTTTCATCATATTCTACATACCATTTATATTCATTTAAAGGGTTGTATGGTTTCTTCAATTGAATTCTTTCATCTCTCAAGTTCCATTCATTCACCTCATTCTAGCACATTAGAATAGGGTTTTATCTCATTTTCAACCTTTCCTAGTCTTAGACATAATTAAGGCTAGGGTTTATGTAGATTTTATTCTCTAAAAAGTTTAAATACCAACTAGGGGTTTGAAAAAGGAAAACCCCCCACTAGAAACCAATTTATATTATATTTTGCAGGTTCTTTCAAAGATTCATAACTGAATTTCTGTCAAAGAGCATAGTGTAGGTTGTGGGCTTCCGTTTCCACTTTCGGATTTGTAGAAAATAAAAAGTGAACTAAGTCACCCATAGGGGAAACTTAGTCCCACTGCACTTCTTTTTAAGAATTTTTTACATTTTTAGACACCATTTTGGTATAAACAAATTTCTAAGCATATTCCCTATTTTGGGACTAAGTCGCCCAGTCTAGCATAAGTGTCCCAATTGCCTCAAAAGTCAAAATTTCAAAGATTTCAATGGCTCCTACAATCTTCAATTTTTTCTTCTTCAATTTCTAGGTCCATGGTTATTGTTTTACATCTTCATTTGATCATTTATTGCATTAGTTTAGCTATTTTTCATATGACACTGTGTTTTCAAACAAGCTACTTCTCTTAGATTTCACATCATTAAATCATTCAATTTTCAAATCAAATCAGTAGAAAATATTAAATAGGAATAATATATCTCATTAACATAGACTTTGAGTGTAAACCCTTGCATTTTGGTCCCCCGTCCAATCCCATTTCTCCTTCTAGGTGAAAAATCCTAGGAGCAAATTGTTGTGAGGGGTCAAACCAAAATCTCCATTTACAGTATTATTAATGAATAAATATAAACTTATCATTTTGATGAGATAGTATTTATTTCTATTCATACTTTTTTATGGACTCCTATTGATAAATTTTATAGAAAGATTTAAAAAAATGATACTTCTTCCTTAATTTATATAGACATAACTCACTATTCTATAAAATTCACTATGTCCTTAGAATCCTTTTAAATTCCTACTCAAGTTTCTCAATTCATTCCCTATAATCTAGTACACATTTCCATATATAGAGGTCCTTCAATGCTATTTATTTTATCCTTTGTTTCTATAACCCCCATAATATAGTTATTCATATCTAAAATCATTCCCATATCTAAAAAATTCACAATATTTTCCCACCTTGGATTAGGTCATGTGGCATGATCTAGACAATATCCTAGACCACATGACATGCCTTGACATATGGATTAGGCCACACACCTTGATCTGATATGTGGATTATGTTGTATGACATCACCTAGTCCACCTCATCCAAAATTTAAATCTCCTACTCTTGAGCCAACCTTTCCAAAGGCTGGTAATTACTTTATTAGCCTATGCACCAAATGTTGAACACATGTAGTACTAAGAGGTGGGGGTGAATGAGTATTCCTTTAAACCATTCATATATTAATCATCCAATTGTAAAAATAAATTTAACTCCAATAATGTATAAAAGCATGAAACATCCACAAAATCACGTGACACATGAACACCAAGATTTTTCTGGGAAACCCCAAATGGGAAAACCAACAGTGAGGGTTAGCTCATAGTATATTATATCTGGATATAGTATATTACTAAAATTCTCACAATAGGTGGACTCATTGTCCAGTTGAATCAATCCATAGAGAATGAAAAATAAGAAAGAAGGGGTGGCTCATAGCCAAATGAACTATTACAAATGCATGCATCATATGTTGGATTACAATTCCAATGAAGTACAAAATAATCTATGCACTGATCTAGATCAATCCTCTACTCTACTCTATATTCACACACTTTGCAACACAATCTGCACAACTCATCAATTTCACACAATACACATGTAGGTGGAACACCATACATGTCACCTTTCACACATTACTCACCTTCTCTCTAAAAACATCAAAATATTGATCCACCAATTATATCCACATCTAGTAGAACTTCAATGAGGTCAGCCTAACTAGAAGTAACATACAAAATTAAAATTTTCATCCTTAAAACATTTCATCCAAATCTTGCACCTTAATTCAAAAATTCAATTCAACTTAAGATAGGTTGAGATGGATCCAATATAGTTCTTCCATAGGAATGTGACACATATTAATCCTTCAAACATGTTAGGTCAGCCCCAAATAAGACCTAAACACAAAAATTCCATCTGTTTACCCAATTCATCATCTATGTGACTCAAAACTTGATCTCACTTTGAATTCCCACTTAATCAACAGTTGAAAGTTTATCTTTAACATCACAACATGAAACAATTATCTACAAATGAATGCAAAATCTCCCACATGGACACTCTATACAAAAGGAAACTGTAATATGTAAAACTGAACTCTATCAATCATATGTTCCTCAAGAAAATTGATAATTTATGCTTATGTAGCATTCTTTAAGGGGATGACCTCTATCCATCTTGTGAAGTAATCAGTCACTGTAAGTATCCATTTGTGTCCAACACTAGAAATGAGATTGATCATCTACATAAAATCAGAACCCCATTGTGCAAAGGGTTCCTTAGTCATGATCGAGCTTAATGGTATGGCATAGTTGTTCCGCCTTACCAAAAATATTGGCACTAGGTACATTTTCACACAAGATGATGGGCCTCAGAGAACATTGAAGGCTAGTAATAGCATGTCCACATTATTTTCAAGCTAGTGGTCTTGGTGGAATAGTGTCTTCCCTCGAGGCTGCTATAGAATTCAACTAGAATTCTCTTGGCATGTGGCTTGTCCAAGCAATGGAAGAGGAATCCATTGATATTTATTTTAAAAATAATCTCCTCTATTAGTACAGATCTAGTGCCTTGCAGTTGGTAGTAACGTTGTTTATGAGGTGGGATGTTGATTGGGTATATCCCAATCTATATAAATTGTGTCTAATTAGCCATCCACAACTCCTCGGACTTGAACTGGTTTGCATAGACTTGATTGGTCCCTTTCTCTTCCTGATGGTTTAATTCCTATGTGAGGTATTCACAAAGACCTCTTCCTTAGATCAAATTGATCAGTCGCATATCTACGTTGTATTCCAAGATCTTGCTAATCTAGTTGGCCCTATTTTTAGTTATCTCACCCTCGATGATGTATTCTCTAATGATGGGATGGGCGACAAGGATGGTAATTCTATTGGATGATACTAGGAGTCAGAATTTCTTTAGGATTTTGATTATAGAAAAGGTTTTCTTTTCAAAAAAATTATACCTAGTTTCATATCCCTTGAGAGTCCTCGAATGAAACACAATGGGATGTTCTCCACTTCCCTCCTTATCTTTTTGAGTGAGCACCAAAGCTATGCTATGTTGGCTGCTATATATGTAGAGTAGGAAATATTTGGAGAAGTTTGAGTTAGCTAACATTAGAGCTATAGAGATGGCTTCCTTAAACTACTCAAAATCAATCTTACCTTCTGGAGTCCATCTAAATGTTGAACCCTTTTTGAACATCAATGTGATAGGTCTCACGATGCCCATGAAATTTGAAATAAATTGGCTGACAAAGTTAATTTTCCCTAGAAGGGACTATAGACCTTTCTAGTTGATTAGCAGTAGTAGTTCCATTATAGCCTTCACCCTTTCGAGGTCTATGGCTATTCCTTCAATACCACAAAGCCAAGTAGCTTGCCTTGTGGTATGCCAAAAATACATTTTTTAGGATTTACGGAATCCCAAACACTTGACACTTTTGGAAAACCATTTCTAGATTATCAAAATGATCATCTTTTGATTTGGAGAAAATGGTTAGGTCATCTAGATATATTAGAATGATACCTTGAAGGCGATATCCATTACTCATTTAAAAGTGGCACCTACATTGGAGTCTCCAAAGGACATCTTTATGTATATGAACATTTCCCACTTAGTAGTGAATGTTGTTTTGTGTTGGTCTTCTTACTTTACATAAACCTGGTTATACCTCAAAAATCCATCAAGAAGTAAGAACATCTTTGATCTGGTAATGGTTTGTAGAATATTCTCCAATGAGGGAAAATGGTAGTGATCTTTTAACGAGGCCTTTTTCAAATCCAAAAAGTTCATGTAGAGCCATATGTCACCATTTTTCTTCTAGACCGGGACCAAATTGGAGACCTAGGTGGAATGCTTGATTGGGTGTATGATCCTTGACTTGACCAATTTCATAAGCTCTTGTGCCATCAGCGCCTCCACCTTTGGATTAATCATCCTTTATTTTCATTGAATAGGTTTTGATCCTTTGACTAGGTCAATGGTATGTTGGATGATGCCTGGATCATGTCCCTTGAGATTGTTGTAGGTCCAAGCCATGACTAGTTCTTTTATCTTTTTTCCTCCTCTGACATTGAAGTCTTCATAGTATCCTTCATTGGTGGTGAATCTTTGTTTACTATTTCTTGCATCATCGCAGTTAGAGAGATTCTTGATAGAAAAGCATCATGGGATCTTACTGCTTTTCAATTGAATTAATTATTCTTCAAAATCCTTTCAACTTCAAACCATGAATGATCAAAAGACTTCCTTGAATTTTGTAGAAAGGTGGTGATCTGAGTATCATCCTCAAAGACCTGCTAGTTTTGATCATTGTTAGGTATTAATGGTTGGATGATGGTATGCACTACATGATGATTGTTGGTTGATTCAAGGGTTGGCTCAAATTATGAGCCAATAAAATTCATCTAATCTATGACTAAATTATGATTCCATGGATATCCTATATGTTAAAATATTCAAAACCCTCGATCAGGTTCTATATTTTGTGCCAGTAAGATCTCATTCTCACATTTTTAGCAACCACATATCCGTGGACCTGGCTTACAACCAAATCTGAATCTCACATTTAGGTATCTTCCATGTTGACTTGAATGTTTTTTTTTTCGCACTCTCTTTGTGTCATTCTTCTTATTCCATGAGTATTTGGGGAATGATGACATTTGTGAGCTCTCTAAGAACATTGTGGCAAGAACATACTATCCCTGAATCCATGGATCCCTTGTATTATTTTGGGATTTCATTTTGGGGGAAACCCCTTTTCATGATGTAGCTTTATTTGGAAACATATGAATTGGAATAGGGATTTCTAAATAAGCTCTCATGTCCTCTTTATTGTTAGAATTTATCATTTTCTACTTTAAATTAATTGCTCACGGCATGGTGTTTAGAAATTTCTTTAAAGTGGGGGCATACATTGGCATTATTCTCTTACAATTCATGTTTCATTTTCTAGTATTTTTACTTCATGCAATGTGTCTTTCATTTTTTGGTGACATTGGGCGTGATGTGCTTCAAGAGTGTGATCTCTCTTAGCATATTATATTACTCTTAGTGGATTGATACAACACACTGCATCCCCTAAGTTGTGAATCTTCTATTCTTTGATTGGTTCTCTCTTGGAGAGATAGGGAATGATGTTCCCTAAGATTAAGGTAACCTTATATGAATTAATTAAAACTCCTTTGAACATTACTTACAATATTTTTCATTTACAATCTTTGTTATATGGCCACCTTGCATAACACACTTTGATTACCTATGGTGCCATCTTGTTTGTTCATTGGTTTCAAGCATATGAATATTTTCTTGCCCCATGAAGCTCAAAGTTCATTGTTATTTGGCACCTTATCAAATTTATTAGGAGGTATAGCTTTGGTCTAGTTGTATATATGGAAACCTAACTTAGGTGTGACTTTCCCATAGCCACTTTCTTGTTTGTGTAAGTGCATACATGCCACGTGCATATGTGTCTCACTTGGGGCTCACCTAGTGGAGAACCTGAGGTTCCACTAGCCCTTATGAGCATGTGTTTGGTTTGAACGGTGGACAGTGTTTTCCACTTGTTAAATTTCTTGGACAAACAACCTAGATCTGATCCACAACGTGCAAGACAAATGATTGACGCTTGATCCACCCCTTTTGTTTCTATTTTCTTCTTTTTGTGTTTGGAAGTGTATGCTTGTTCCTTGTTATTTCCCCTTACATTATTCTCGTGCGTGTTATTTTGTGCCTATGTTGGTTTTCCATGGGATCTTAATCTTGGGCCTTGATCATCTGTCTTGTCATTGTAATCCTATCTCACTAGCATTAGTACATGTTGATTATAAAAGCTTGCACCTCTTTGAATAGTCTTATGGGAAGTTTAGTGAGTAGTGGACCAAATTGTGCCTCATTGAATGACCTCTAGGGCTTTTAAAGAAAGCTAACTCTTCTTTGTGTTTGGGTAAAGGGGAAAAGAGAAATGTAGGGAAAAACATAAAGATGGCAATGTGCCAAAGCTTTTACAATTGTACCATAGAAAAATGCTTCTTAGACATTTTCATGTTCTTTTAGGTCTTTCTCTCATGATGCTTGGTCCATTTTTCTTTGATTTAATGTTGTAATGTGGCTTAAACATTCACATTGGGTCCCTAAAATTTAAATTATGACATCTTTTGAAGGAATTTTGAAGTTTTGTAAAACATTTCTACACTTTTCTAGATTCTATTCATTACAATTCACCTAAAAATCACCATTTCATCACTTATCAAGTCCTATTTTGAAGTGTTGTAAAGTCTTGTAACAAGATTTCACACTTTTCTAGGCTTAGTTTCACTATTTACACCTTTCTTATGCCTTATTTGACCCCTTTATGCACTCATAAGGATTAATTAAGTGTGTTTTTTAATGTAAACCTTACAAACAACATTAAATGTGACTTAATTCCTGAAACCCACTTTCAAGTCCAAGGTGGGACCCATTCTCCATGGGTGGCGAATGAGTCCCTCTTGGCTCAAAATTCAAAATATTTTAAATTTTCTTTGGGGGTTTTATTCAAAAATTACCTTATGTCGGCCTATGATTAGGTATCATCAGGTTACTAAGGCACAAGTAAATATAAATAAGTGTTTTTCTCCTCATTTTACATCTCCTAATTCATTCAATCAATCTCCTCATTCACTAAGAATTCAATTCACATTTGAGCACTTTGCATCATTCAATCAAGCATCAATCAAGTATCTTGGATCAACCATTGATATATCTTCATATTTCTTCAACAAGGTTGTGGTGAGTTTGGGAAATTTGTATGTTCATTCATCGTTCCTTGTGCATTTCATTCCATTTCATCATTAAGGGTTTGATTACCAAAGTGGGATTTGACCAAGGAAAATCCCTATAACCTAACCCTTACCTAATTTTTCCCTTTTGCATGTGTGTTTGCAGACTTGTGTATGCAGATTTGTCAAGAAATTAGGTGTTCAAAGGTGGTCAAGAAGTCAACAAAGTGTTTCAAGTCAGCTACATCCTATTTCAAGCTTGGAGACAACCTACAGTCTATTTTATGTAAATTTGAGTCCATCAACCTGACAAGAAGACAAGTTCAACTCTGGTGTTATAGAATTGGTCCCTCATTTCATAGAATTTTTGGAGAGGACTACTTCACCATCGGTGGTGAATGAGTCCCACCTTAAGGATGGAAAACTATATTTTGTCAGATTTTGGATCCCAATAGTCAGAAACTAGTTTTCAAGACCTTTTGTCAAAAGCAAGACTGATTCACCATTAGTGGCAAATGAGTCCCACTGGTGATTTTCATTAATTTATGTCAGCATTCAGAGCACTCCAGATTCATCATTCATTGCCCAGGTGCTCTTTGTTCATCCTACTTTCAATCCTGTTTTGCATTTGTTTATCTTTTAGTTCATGCTTGCATATCACATTTTGTTTTCAAATATTGCATATTTCTTAGATTTCACATTCATAATTAGTCAATTACATTGTTTAGTTGCATTTAGATCACCTCGTTTAGCCTTAATCATATCATACATACATTAGATTGAGTGAACCACATTGATTTTCATGGGATTTATCTATCTCCTTTTAGGTGTTCAAACATCCTAAGAGTGCAAGAGTAGCCTATAAACCTCATTCCCAAAAATATATGGTTCAACAACATTTCAAATTTTAACCATTTCTTACTCCCGATAAAATGGACACAAAATGCCACAAAAGCTTCATTATTGGGAAGATAATGAATGAAAGAAGCTAGAAAAGGCACAACATGGTCATTCAAATCTCCCCATGGGAAGCATCCATTAAGGTCTAACAAGAATAAGAAACCCTAGAGATTAATAGGAATATTTAGATTTTGACATAATCATTCCTCTCTTACAACATAATATGAAAAATGGCATATCATTTAAAGAAAATGAAAGAGTATAATGAACATGATCTAATTTCTGAAAGATAGCATCAAACATAAAGGCTAATAGTATGTAAAATAATCATTCAGACTATTTACATAAGGCTTTAACATAGTATTCTTAGTATAAATGATATAAGGAAAAAAAAAGTGTGATAAAGGTTGTAAAGTACATTATTCCAAAAAATATTCTTAATAGATCTAATTCTTGTGATAAATTAACTAAAAAAAAAGTTCAAATACCAAGCCGATTAATAGTCTTAACAAATATAACATGCCAAAGAGTGTGAATAGTGCTCTGTAAAAATCCACCTAAAACTATATCTCCCTATCTTTTCTAAAACATTGTATTTTCTAAAAATATATATCTCCCTCTGTAGCAAACCCCTTTTTATAGCCAAAAGAAGAAGGCACCACCACAACCAACAAAGAAGAACAACTACTAGGTGTCTAAATCTGATAGACCACAATATAATCTAGGGTTTGATTAGATCATGCTAATCTTCACTCATAAATTTTTATATGCCTCATTTATCCAGCTCCAAATTTTATAGAAGCTCTACGAAGATATGTTTCCAGAAAGCAATCAAATCGTAGATCACTTGTTAAAACATAATCTGATCAACTACGACAAATGATGATGGCACCCCAAAATTTTGATCCAAAAATAAATACCACTGTCACATTGTCTCACAAACTCTACAAGAGATCCATAAACAAACAACATGATCCACTTGAAGAAATGGCTGACATGGCATGTTGGCAAGTGAATTCAGAATTTGTGAGAATATTTTTCAGTAAGTCCCTACCAAGCAAACATGTGTCCTGGTTTGGGCTTGAAAGTAAAACAATATAAAAAAAGTCCATGCAACCAACACATGGTGCATTTCATTCTTTATGTAAGAGTAACCATTGATCTGGATGTGGTTCCATCATAAAACAAAAAATTAAGGGACAAAAAACAAAAATGTTGAAGGAAAAATTTTCTCCACAATACGTTGGCACCCCTCTTGATATGATTTTTTCTAAATTAGTGTGAGTATGAAGCAATTTCCCCCTCTCACTAAAGTGGGTGCTAAAGGTAGCATAGAAAAATGTCATCCTTGACATGTTCACATTTTTTTGGGCCCTTCCTTCTAAAATTGGGCTTCTCTATGCCTTATTTGGTCCTATTTTACATCCACAAGCCTTAATTAATGCATCTTTCTGAGGATAATTCTAACATATATCAAGTGACCAATTAATAATTAATGATTTTGGATTGTATGGCCTATATTTAGTGATCTAGGACTCATAGGCCACCTTAGGCATATGGGTCCTACCTAAGTTTTGGGGCCTCGATCTATATTTCACATTAAACTAAGTATTTCTTGAAATATGTGTCCCAAGCTTAGCCTAATGGAAATCATATTCCCCAACTAGCGTGAGAGTCCTACTTAGCTTAGACCTAATTTAAATTTAAACTCTTGGAAAGATTTATTCTCCTAGATCTGATGTTGTCCTGTAGTATTGTAATTATGGGAAAATTGGGCATAAACAAGTACAAATACAATGTTATTTCACTCATTTTCTCCTAAGCTTTCAAGTATTCAAATATTCTAGGAAATTTGTGATCAAAAGAACTTACAAGAGTTTACAAGATCATTCAAGAGTGCTTATCAAGAATTTTGAAGCATTATTCAAGTACCAAGCATCATGTCAAATTCATCATGCATCATACTTATTTTTGAGCTAACATTTGTGATGTAGGGTTTTATGATTCAACCAAGTATTCAAGTCCAGATCCATAACATTCAAGAAAGATTTAAGATCTAAATTCATGCTAGCCATTGCAATCAAGATTGCAACATCTTATTTGAGGGTTTGGTGAGTTGCAACATAACATATCTGTTCATTCATCATTCCTCCTTTCTATTTCATTTCAATTCAAGGTTTGACCAAGGAAAACCCCTATCCACTATGAAAAGAACATTTTTTCCACTCTTTTATGTGTGATTGCAAATCTAGGTGGTTTAGGTTGAAGATCCATTGAAGAGAAAGATTGGAGAAAGTTGTCAAGTTGTCAAAGTTGTCAAGTTGTCAAAGTTGTCATCTACATTGCAAGATCATGGAAAGTCACATGTAGGTTGTAATTTAGTGATCAAACTTAGAGATTTGGTAGGAAAAAAGCTACAAAAAGACATCTAAGGATATCAGGGTTTTAGATAAACCTTGATATTGGAACTAAATCACCAATTTTGGTGTATGATTCCCAGTATACATGGGTTAGTGTACAATCATGGGGGTCCAAAAACTAGCAATATGACAAAAAGTGGCTGACGACCTTTTTTTTTATCTGAATTTGATGAAACGAAAAAGGGTTTATTGAGAAAATTGTCAGCTTTCCAAAAATATAAGATATGCCTTATTTGGAATTAAATAGATAATTATTATTTATTTTCTACATACATTCTGACTAAAGTGTTTATTGATAGGCTTATTGAAAATATCTATAATTCTAAAAAAACTTCACATTTTCTGAATCCAAAAAATGTGACACATTATATGATTCCATTCTATAGGATAGAAAAATAAAAAATGAATTTCATAATTTTTTGACCAAGTTATGGTGGTCAGATAAACAAGTTTGAATATTTAAAAATAATAATAATAATAAAATCATAACTAATTATTTAATTGCAAAGAAATTATTAAAAAATATGGCACATTCAAGCATGTGTCCTCTACTTATATTGAAATTTTCAAAAAAATGTCATTTTTTTCTTCTACTTAGGTTGGTTAGATGTAGACTCCCTTTTTTATTTTTTCCTAAAAAAATTATTTCCACTTAAGGACCTAATTTGGACCCCCATGATTCTACACTGACCACACATTTTCATACATTTTCTATAAATCCTAATTCTATTGTTCAAGATTCTAGTTTATGTTAGAAACCCTAATCTGGGACTAAATCACCCCTAATGGAACATGAGTCCCATTTAGCATTAAATTCATCATTTTCAACATTTTAGACCTTGTTCTAAGCACATTCAAGTTTCTAGGTGCACCTCTATACTTTCTTAGTTTGTTGTTTTGAATTGAACTCATTTCTAGGTCATTTACTTAAGTTTTGCATATCATTAGGTTTTATCATTAATTCTTTCATGTTACTAGTCTTTACAAGCCCTATCTTGGTGGTGAACCCCTTTTTAGTTTTTAATCATACCCTAGGATAGCTTGGGAATGTCTAGGATCATCATGGAAAAAAATAGGCCTTTAAGTGGCGAATTTTTTTGAAAAATCAGAGTTAGGAAACTTGATGTAAAAATTTGAATAAGTTATCTATATTATTTCAAAAATATGTAAGAATACAATCTATAGCAAAATGAATGTAGTTTCTAAACTACTAGGTTGATTTTAAAAAAAAGAAGAATCTATTTGGTGAAAATTTGAAATTTCAATGCAGCATACTTAAATTTTATGAAAAAAATAAGTAGGTGTCTGTCTGACCACCCTAACCACATTAAAATGATAAATTTTTTTTATAATATTTTAGATATAAGTAGAGGAATCATGTCCGAATGTGATGCATATTTTTTGTAATTTCTTTCCAAGTAAATAATTAATTATGATTTTTTTATTAAAACTTTTAAAAAATATAAAAACTCATATGTCTAACCACCTTAACTTGGTCAAAACTTCAAGAAATTCAAATTTTCTTTTTTTAATCCCATGGTATGCGAATCATAGAATTTGACGCCTATTTTGGATTCAAAAATTGTGATATAGTTTGAAAGCTACAGATGTTTTTCAATCATCCTATCAATCAGGACTTTAGTCATAATTCAAATAGAAAATGAATAATAATTATTTATTATATTCAAAGTAAAGCATAATTTATATTGGGGGCGCCGGTCCTAGCTCAGTTGGTTAAGGTGTTTCTTGTAGCAGGGCACCCACCATGGGTTCGACTCTCTAGCACTCCCATGGTACCGGTTGGTGTGTCCCGCTAGTACTTCCGGTCACGGTAAAAAGTTTACCGGCGGTGGGGGGTTATATGGGGGGCCGTGCTGCACCCGATTCCCCTCGTTAAAAAAAAAGAAGCATAATTTATATTGGTGGAAAGATGGGAATCTCCTTTAAAAACCCTTTTCATTTCATCAATTTTGGGTAAAAGAAAGGTCATCAGCCACATACCCTACACATACCCATCATATCGCCACTTTTTGTCCCATCATTATCCTGCACATACCCGCTTATTACATACCTCTTCCCTTAATTTTATCCTTGGATTGAGATCTCTAGGGTTTCCTTGAATGAAATATGTAGGAAATTAGTTGTTGTATCCCCCCAAACATAGGAATGACTATTTTCCACCTTTCAGAACCATATTCATTATTAGTGGAATTAGAATTGAAATTGCACATGGAACTTGGCTACTAGCTCCTGAGTCCAATAAAAATTTAGAATTTTGATTGAACTTAACTAGAATAAAAAATTTAAGGTTCAAACCTTATTGGAAGTCGAGATTGGAAAAGTACTTAGAACATGGAATTTTGGTTCACAAGTCTATTTAGAATTTAGAATTCCAATTAGAACAAAGCATTAAAATGATCTTTAGAGTTATGAAAACCTGATGGACCGATACTTGTTGTGAAGGCTTCAAAAAAAAGAAGTGGAAAAGCAAATGGAACATGACCCCTTAGTCAAAAATTATGTTTTAAACTTGGATCTCCAAATGGTACCAAGAACAAAATATAGCAAGTTTGAATATGAATTTCCAGATCAAAATTTTACTTAGCATTTGGACCATTTTATAAAATATTGGTGCAAAAAGAAAAATTCTCAAGGGCCAAAAATTTAAAACCTAATGGTTAGACCTAAAACTTGTATGAAAACCCTATCAAATAAAGGTGGGAAAACCCACACTCATGAAAATCATGACACACAAACCAAGGAAAAACAAAACCAAAACAAAACAAAACCAAGACAAAAAAACAAGAAAACCTAAATATTGAAATAGAAAAGCAACTAAACCTAGAAGATAAAAATCAATCAAAACAAAATGCAAAAGTGCACCCAAAGAAACACAAAAAATGAGAAGAAAAAGGGAAAAATGTGAAACCAAAAACAAAATAAAAATGAAGAACAGGGAAGATCCTACCTCAAATAAATGAATGCCAACTCAAAATAGTGATTCCTCAAGCACCCAAGATAAAATATTTTGTAGCTCCTTTTCTTTGCTCCAAGTTAAAACAAAATGTACTTGTGAGCATAGTCATAGGAGAAATCTGAATAAAGGTCAATATTTTATGTGGGGAGTAATTAGCATTAAATGTAGTTGGTGAGTGAAATTTGGAGACAATAATGAACTTGAAACCTAACCATTATTAGAAAAATTTGATTGGAAATCATATTTTCGAATGGACAAGAGGAAATATGGGACAACATGTGGGATCAAAGAAACAAAACAAACATGAACCTTTCGAGGAAAGGTCTAGATGTGATTTTAAAATTTGATTCCAAACAAAGGCTCGAGATTAGAGAAACACAACAAACTTGACCCCTTTTGAGGAAAGGTGCAAGTTTGAATTCGAATTTTGATTCCAAACAAAAAACCAACACAAAGTTAGAAAAATAAATAAAACTTACACTTTTTGAAAAAAAGTGCAAGTTCAAACTAGAATTTTGCTTCCGAATAAATGGTAGAAAACAAGAAATCAAATCCAAAAAATGGAAACAACCCTTAAAGTAAAAAACCTTGAAGGAAAGAGAAACCAAGAAAGGGAAAAGCAAAGAAAAAAAAACACCAAAACACAAGTGGGGTACCCATTTTGGTCAAGAAGAAAAATGGGGTGGTTATGCAAGGCATGATAGTAGGCAAGTGGCTATTTGATTTTCTATTATTGCTCCCCCTAATCCAATGCCTAGGTTCAATTCCTAGAGGAATTATTTGCATCGGAGGGTGATACATTATCATTTGTAGTCTCTAATTATTCATTGTTCTCAAGCTCCTCTTTCTTTCTCCATATCCTTTTTATTTCCATCTTTACTTCTACTAGATCAATTTTTTTTTTTGGTTCATTCTTCTTTATTTTGGTTCATTCTTCTTTATAGGATCATCCTTCCTTGTGTTTCTTATTCTACCAAATTTAGCAATATGTCTAGGCCTATTACAATTATTTCATATAATATTTCTTTGATTATTATTCCTTCCATTCATTCTAGATTTGCATTTATTAGCTTTGTGTCCAAATTTAAAGTGACTTTGTGTCCAAATCAATAGTAATGAGTCCAAATAATGGCTCAATTTTGATAGGGTTTATCATATAGTTGTTGTTGTTATTATAGACTTTAGTACTTGGTTATTGACACTCTCCATGTTATTTCCCTAAATTTATGGACCTTGGGCATGAACTTATCCTTGTGACTTTTTAACCTACTATGTGATATATTTATGTTAATTTTACATGTGGTTGAATGAATGTTACTTTAAGGTGATTATGGATATGCAATTTTTTTGTGCGTGCTAATGTCATTATGTAGGTTCACATTAAGATGCTAATATAAATGAAGCTTGCAAAGTGGAAGAACTTCATTCCAGCTAGTCAGTTGCTAAGGAAGTGAAAAAGATGGTCATTAAAGAGCTCAATGGAGGGAAAAATCTCAATGGAGGGAAACTTCCAATGGAGGGAAACTCCCAGCTTGTGAGGAAGTTGTAACCTACCTTTAAATGATCATGTCTATTAGTTGAGAAAATCTAGGAAGTGTCTTGTACTAGATCCTCACTAAGGAAAGTCTACTTTGACTAAATCTAGTGCATGCATAACTTCCTCCCTCTTTTCCATGCTTTCAATAAATGGTATCCTCCTATTATGTTGGAGTTGACTGCCTAGTTAGTTAGGGTTAATTAGAAGCTTTTATCTCTATAATTAATGGTCAGATGCCCCTTTTCACAAGGTTGGATGTTCTAAGATTGTACTTGAACTTTTAATTTCGAGTAATATAGTTATATTGCTGATATTATGTAATCATATTTTCAAGGAATAAAATGATAGATTTGCTACATTTGAGTTAGCTTAGGGAAGACTCATTCAAGGGGGTCCACTTGGTAAGAATTCCATCAATTTAGTTTAATAGTTATTTTTTTGTTCATTAATTAGTTTCGGTCTCAACAGTTGTTTGTTCTTGTAGCCATTGAAACTCTCTTCTATGACTTTTCCTGTAGCCAAGGCAGACAGAGTAACTTCCTATCTATTTGTTGAGATTTCTATTTCTGTCATCCATTCTAGTTTAGTTGTTGATGCTCAATTTAGTTGATCATTCATGCTTAGTGCTTATGTTAATCTCTTTCCAACATTTTGTTTCAATATTGTTCCATTTCTAGTTATAGGATAAGGATGGCTATAGTCGAGTCCTAGTGCATAGAAAATGCTGATCCATTTCAAGTTTACGTCCCTGGGTTGACAATGAAATGAACCTTCTTGATGAGAAAGATAACTACTTAGCATAGATTTTTAATCTCTAAGTTATAGCTTTGAGGGCCTAGTTATTGAACCATTAGAGGAGGCCAACATTTTTGGTGTCATTTTCGGGAACGGTGTCAAACTAGGAAGTTCTTTGGAGTCATTTATAGGGTATGTGCAGGATCATCATGGAAAAAACAGGCCCTTAAGTGGCAAAATTTTTAGAAAAATCAGAGTTAGGAAACTTGACGTAAAAATTTGAATAAGTTATCTATATTGTTTCAAAAATATGTAAGAATAGAATTTGTAGCAAATTGAATGTAGTTTCTAAACTGCTAGGTTTATTTTAAAAAAAGGAAATCTATTTGTTGAAAATTTTAAATTTCAATGCAGTAGTACTTAAATTTCAAGGAAAAAATAAGAAGTGGGTGTCTGTCTGACGACCTAACCAAAATAAAATGATAATATTTTTTTCTAAGATTTTAGATATAAGTAGAGGGCTCATGTCTTGATGTGATGCATATTTTTTTGTAATTTTTTCCAAGTAAATAATTAATTATGATTTTTTTATTAAATTTTTTAAAAAATATTAAAATGTGTATGTCTGACCACCTTAACTTGGTCAAAACTTCATGAAATTCAATTTTTATTTTTCTAATCCCATAGTATGTGAAGCATAGAATGTGACGCATGTTTCAGATTCAAAAAATATGATACCGTTTGAAAGCTATAAGTGTTTTTCAATTAGCCTATCAATCAGGACTTTAGTCGTAATTCAAATAGAAAATGAATAATAATTATTGATTACATTCAAAATAAAGCATAATTTATATTAGTGGACAGCTGAAAATCTCCTTTAAAAACCCTTTTCGTTTCATCGATTTTGGGTATAGAAAAAGTCGTCATCCACATACCCTACACATACCCATCATATCACCATTTTTTGGCCCATCATGATCCTACACATACCCTATAGTTTCTTTCTTTATTATCTTTGAAGTTTTTTCTTACCATACCTTTCATTTGAGAAAAGTAATGATCTTCTATTCTTTCACCAATTATTTGTGTGAGTTGACTAATACAAAGTTAATATCGCATGCATAGAAGTAGGAGAAGAGATGCTCATGGGAGATTCCTTCCTAATGACCCTAATCCTGATAACCAGCTAGTTGAGTTTCAAAATTACCAAGAGACAAAGAAGAAGAGGAATAAAATCCTTTCATTGATGCATTTCCCAATTTTACTAGTTCTAAAACTTCCTCTAAAGACCAAGCTACCCAAAACCTGATTGAGAATCCATTTGCTTTGGCACTCCATCAAGCAGATATGGCTAGTGAAAATCCAAACAAACCTAACAAGCCATCTTTTCCATATCCTATCACTCACCAGAATGAAGTTGATAATCTCAAGAACATCCCTACTTCAGTTCTTCCTAAGTTACATGGCCTTGTCATAGAAGATCCTAACACTTTCTTGTTTGACTTTGATATCCTCTGCATAAGCTATGACTATACTATTGATGCTCATAGGCTTAAATTATTTCCTACCACCTTTAAAGAAGCTACATTAATATGGTTTATGAGCTTAGGTAGGAATAATTTGGAGACTTGGGATGATATGAAAACAAAATTTCTTGAGAATTATAAAGAATACTATAGGGGCAATGATATGAGAGGAGATGATATCTTCAGGATGCAATAGAAGGAAGATGAGAGTTTGGAGGACTATATTTCAAGGTTTCTATTTTTCTTGTAGAAATCTCCACATCATGCACTCAATGAAGAATCTCAAAATTTGCTCTTCCTTAGAGGGATCAATGAAAACCACATTAATACTCTGGACCTGATAGGAGGAGGAGATATCACCCATGTTCCCTGCGATGATATTAAGAAGATATGTTAGAATAATTCCAGGGAAACTCTAAAGAAAGGAAGAGGTTACCAATCCTTTATGGTTAAAACCTCCACCAATGGAGTCTCAAGGATGGAAATTACTCACTTGCTAACATATTTTAAGTAGGATATCATAAAAAAGTTGGCTACTCAGCTAGATACACTTCAATCAAAGAAGAAACATGAGGAGGCAGAGGTAATGTTGGCAGAATATTATCCTCATTGCAGACAAAAGAAGAATGACTACAGATGAAAAATGGTAGCCAACTTTGACAATATGTATATTCCACCAAATTTCAAGCCAAACTAGGGTGATGATGATCAAGTCTAATACATTTCACAAAGAAGACCATGGGCTCCAAGACAGGGTATACCACCAGATCCATTATATTTTAGTGGATCTTATTTCAATTCTTATGCACCTAGTAATCAATGGAAACCCCCATACCCATCCAACTTTGGAGGAAATCCACCTCAACCTTGGAACAACCCTCCAAATACTTGGCCCAATTACCAAAACTCTCCACCCCAATGGTAGCCATCCCATGGGAATTGGAAATAACCTCTAGGAAACTGGCAATAGACAACCCAATGGAGGGGAGGACAACAATGGCCAAACTAGGAAATTGGTTACATGCAACCACCTCCATAGCCTCAATAGCCTACCATAATACCTCCTCCTACTAGCTGAAATTCTAGCACACCTAGACCTAATTAGTTACCATCTCAACCCACACCTAACCCCAATAGTAAACCACAACAACATCCAATCTACTATGCAGATCCTAATCAATTTCTTGCATATGTTGTGAGTGTGAGTGATATTCATCTATGTTTAGGAACCACTTTTCCAAATCCTTCCACTCCTATCATCACCAAGCTTCTAGTGGAAGAAGAGGAGCATCAGAATGTCCCTATTCAGTCAAGTGTGCCTAAGAATCCTGAACCAATTCAGCAGTCTAATCTAGACCCACCATTTCGTAAAAGGTTAGAAGTTGTTAAACAAAAGGAAGAGAAGGAAGAAACAACCTTTGATATTTTGGATCAGTTGAAACACATATTTTTTAAGATACCTTTGTTTTGGGCCATAAAAGATGTCCCCATATATAGTAAAGCAATCAAGGAAGAATGTCTCAAAAATCCAAGGAGGAAAAAGAAAGCCCCACTACCATTCATGTGGTGTGACAGTTGACGGATATCATAGTTGGGAAAGTTATTGTTCTTAAATACACTGGCCCAGGTAGTCATATGGTAGGAATCATTATAAATGGATTCCAAGTAAAGAATTCTCTAATAGACTTGGGAGCAACAATCAATGCGGTGACTAAGGATATTCTGTAGCAACTAAATATTGTAAATATGAGACCTACTATTGTCCTATATCTTGCTAATAGTTCCACTGTCAAACTAGATGATATAGTAGAATATCTTGTTGTTACTCTAGACTCTTGGGAGTACCCAATAGATTTCATGATCATTTTCCCTAAAGCTACAGTAGGAGGGTATCCCATTATTCTAGGTAGGCCATGGTTAGCTACAAAAAATGCTTACATTGGATGTTGGTTAGGGGACATGACTATTTTTGATGGGAGAAGCACTAAGAAGTTTTTCATCTACCCTCTTGCTCAACCATCCCATGATATGGATCACTCCATATGGCCACATGTTGGAAAAGAGGCCGAGGAAGTCAATTCAATGACACAACTCATGATGATAGGCATAAGTCCTTATCAAGCTCCAGGAAGAAGATGAAATATTATCTCATGTGATTTAGAACCATTGTGAAGTGCATGAAGAATCATCCACTCATGAATTTGGTTCTACATGTCCATTGCAGACACTTCTACCTACTCCTCCTACACCTAGATTTCCTACAACAATAGATATGCTTCATACACTATTTCCTAAATATTATCAAGCTCCAGGAAGAAGACGAAATATTATCTCATGTGATTTAGAACCATTGTGAAGTGCATGAAGAATCATCCACTCATGAATTTGGTTCTACATGTCCATTGCAGACACTTCTACCTACTCCTCCTACACCTAGATTTCCTACAACAATAGATATGCTTCATACACTATTGCCACATGAGTTAAAAATGCCAATTATCAGTGAAACAACCATGATTGAGTTGACCACACAAGTACAAGTTTTAGAAGGGAAACATCTAAATATTAATAGAAAGTTGAGCCAAGAGTAGTAGATGTCCCTGAAAAACCTCTTGAAGTTGCATTAGGATGCATTTTCATGGGATTAGCATGACATGAAAGGATTGGATCCCAAGCTCTATACTCATAGGATTTATACCAGAGATGACTAAGGTAGCCATAAAGGAGAATCAACCCTACATTGAGGGAGATTGTAAAATGGGAATTATACAAGCTATTGGATGTAGGATTTATCTACCCTATCTCAAACAACCAATTGGTGTCCCCATTGGTAATTGTGCATAAAAAGGAAGGTAAATGGAGATTTTGTGTTGACTATAGAGAACTAAACTCTTCCACCAAAAGGGATCACTTTCCCCTTCCTTTTATAGACCAAGTATTAGACTCAGTTACACGTAAACAATATTTCTCCTTCCTAGATGGATTCAGTGGTTATAATCAGATACACATTTCACTTGAGGATCAAGAGAAGAAAAATTTTACCTATCCTTGGGGGACTTATTCCTACTTAGTACTCCCATTTGGTTTATGTAATGCACCTGCAACCTTTCAAAGAGAAATTATTAGTATATTTTCAGATATCTCACATGATTGTATGGAGATCTACATGGATGATTTTACTACTTATGGTGTTGATTTTGTGGAAGCATTAGAAAACCTAAGGAAATTTTTGTAGATATGTGAGGACCATAATCTGTCCATGAATAGCGAAAAATGCTTTAAGATGATGTATGAAGGATTAGTCCTTGGCCATTATATCTCTTAGAAATGAATTCAAGTGGACCCAACAAAGATTGAGGTGATTACCAATCTTCCTATTCTTACCAAGAAAAAAGATGTTGGAAGTTTCTTGGGACATGCAAGATACTATAGGTGCTTCATAAAATATTTCAGTAAGATGGTAGTACCACTTCATAATCTTCTAACTAAAGATGTTGAGTTCCAGTGGATAGAGGATTGTGACAAAGCATTCTCTTATTTGAAAGAATCCTTAACCCATGCCCCTATGCTCAAAGGCCCTAATTGGGAACTCCCTTTCCATATTCACACAAATGCATCTGATTGTGCTATAAGGGTTGTCTTGGGACAAAAAGAGGGAGAAATTGAGAATGAAATCTACTTTGTCAACAAAAACCTACAAGGATTTGAGTTTAACTACACAATGACAAAGAAGGAGATGTTGGTAGTCATTTATACTCTCAATAAGTTCAGGTATTACATAATAGGATATCAGATCTTTGTCCATATAGACCATGTAGCCATAATATATCTTATTAATAAGTCATTGATTTTAGGAAGGTTAGCTAGGTGGTTGCTATTAATGTAGGAATTTGATATCACCATTGTGGACAAACCAGGTAAGGTAAATGTTGTGGTAGAATTTCTCTCTAGATTGACTACAATAGAGGACACTCAATTCATTGATGACTCCTTCCCTGATGAACATTTATTTTCCATCAATGTGCACATACCTTGGTATGTAGATATAGCCAATTATCTACTTATAGGGAGAGTTCCTCCCTCATTTCTCTACAAAAGAGAGAAGGGTTCTTATTGAGAAAACTTTTCCTTACTCATGGATTGTAGGGTGTTTATTCTATATTGGACTAGATCATGTAATGAGGAGATTTGTAAGGGAGGATGAAACATATGATATACTACATGCATGTCATAATGAACCCTGTGGAGGGAACTTTGTAGCTAAGAGAATATCCATGAAGATTCTTAATATAGGTTATTACTAGCTCACACTTCATAAGGATGTAGGTAAGTACACTAGGAAGTGTGGTAGATGTCAAAGGATGGGCCAACCAACTAAATTTGATGAGATGCCTCTACACCTTAAAGTAGTCATCACACCATTTGATAAATGGGGACTTGATTTTGTAGGTCCAATTGATCCACCATCAAATGGAAATTATTTCATCTTGGTTTTCATTGACTATGTGACTAGGTGGGTTGAGGTCAAAGCTGTGAAACATGCCAGAGATAATATAGTTGTAGAATTCCTCTATGAAGAAATCTTCACATGCTATGGAGTTCCTCAAGAGATAGTGATAGATCAAGGGGAACAGTTTACATCAACCCTTGTCACAACATTGGTCAATGAATATAATGTAAGGCATAGGAAATATACCCCCTATCACCCTCAAGACAATGGCTAGTGTGTGGTGACAAATAGGGAAATAGAGACTATTTTGACCAAAATAGTTGTTATTCATAGGAAATATTGGGCACAAAGGTTACTAGAAGTTGTCTGAGCTTATAGAACCACTTGGTGAACAACCACTAGTATTACTCCTTTTGAATTACTGTATGGAAAAATAACCATGATGCCTATAGAGTTTGAACATAAAACTCTTAAAACAATACTATACCTTGGGATAGACATATCTGAGGCACAAAAGGATGGGATCATGCAGTTGAATGACTTAGAAAAAATTAGAAAGTTAGCTCTTCATCATGCTAAGATGGTACAAAATCAAAGAGTCAAATGGCATGAAAAATACATAAAGGAAAATAAGTTCTAGCTAGGTGACTAGGCCCTCCTTTATGATTCCAAGTATCAATGTAATGCAGGAAAGTTGCAAACCAGGTGGTTGTGACAATATGAAGTTGCAAAGGTCTTCTCCAATGGTGTTGTTCAACTCACAACCATTGACCCTATTAGATTCAAGCTCTTGGTCAACTGTCACTGCCTCAAGTTATACCATAAACTGACTTCCAAACAAGAATTCATGCAACAATTTATTCAACTCTAGACCTCTTAAGTTCCTACAACCAAAGGAAGTGGACCTAGTGTCCCTCCTTCTAACTAGTCAAAGTATGCATGCAATCATAATAAATATTTCTACTTTTATGGGAATCAATTTCTCCATCAATAAATCCATCTGTACATCCATCTCTATCCTTTCTCTCTCTTCGATAACTCCACCATCACTTCACTCCATCATCACTTCATTTAATTTCTCAACTATAATTTTAAAGTAAGTCGTACTTCCTTCCACATTATTTGCAAATAGAACTCCGAAGTTTTAGGTACATACATAACAACTTGCTATATCTTAATTATATTAAATGCATTTTTTTAATTGTTGTATATTAATGTTGATATTTCACATAGCACATATGTGTACTCTACCTTGTCACATCATAATTACATCCCAGCCTATGTGGACACATGCTCTAATTTAGGTTGGGGGGAGTGTGAACCCATGTGTCCATGTGTCATACATGTCATCCATGAACTAGCATTCCAAAAAATTTAAAATGAGAAAATGTGAATTGATATAGTTGAAATGACAGCTCGAATGTATGATATGACATTGAACTGCCGCCATTTTCTTTATTAATACCCCTCATTTTTTCTTTCTTTATTGCCTTATTCATATCCATAATGCCACCAAAAAGGTAAATTAAAGATTCATATGACATTGGTGTTAGCACTGAAGAAGAGTTGCAGGAAGTATAAGAAATTGGGTTTCAGAAGAAGGATTGCTAGAAAGAAAATTTTACAAAAGTGTTTTCCTGATTTTGGGTAGAAACAATGGGAGGTCAGTTGATTATTAATGAAACTACAGTTCATCAGGTGATATTGTAGGATGCACTCTCTCTGGCCAAGTTCAGAAATTGTGGATGGTTGGACTACTTTCTAAAACTAGAAAACTTCAATGAGGACATTGCTCTGGAATTTGCACAAAAACTTTCTAATGGTAAGATAGTGGTAAAAGGGATAGAAGTTATAGCCAGTAAGGAGATAATTTTTGAAGTAATAGATTTTCCTACTAAAGGAGAGCCCTACCCTGCTTCTAGGGATGCTTGGTTAGCTAGGGTAGAATTCACTGAGCCTAGTGATCCTCTACTTGTTGTATGGATGGTTGGACTACTTTCTGAAACTAGATAGCTTCAATGAGTACATTGCTTCAGAATTTTCACAAACATTTTCTAACAGTAAGGAAATGGTAAATGGGATAGAATTTATAGCTATTGAAGAGAGAATTTATGAAGTAATGGGTTTTCCTGGTGAAGGAGAGCCCTAACCTATTTCTAGGGATGCTAGGTGAGCTAGGGCATAATTCACTAAGCCTAGTGATCCTTCTCTTGTTGTAGATAAGCAAGGAACAAGGAGAACTTCTTTTCCAAAAAAGTGGGAACAAGTTGATGTCTACATTATCAAGTATATTACCTGTGAAGGTTGCCAATCATGCATTCATTTTTTGCATTTTAAGCTTATGAACCATATGAGACATGGAAGAAGGATGAATGTTCCCAATGTGTTTTACAACCTTCTTGCAATCATGGAAGGTTAAACACAAAAAGGTGGGGAAAAATTTGTTTCCCATCACTATTTGATAAAATTGTTAGTAGAAAAATATTTACAAGAAGTGTTTGGTATGTCATGGGAAATTTTTTTGACCATTGATTAGTTTAGATTAGAGAATGTGGGCCCTAGAGGTTAGCCCCAAGCTCATAGGGTTAATAGGGGTGAGAGGGTTTCCAAAACCACTCCTGGAGATTCAACTTCTAGCACAAACCCTCCTATAGTTGAATCAACAATAGAAATTGGCTCCTCTGAATCTGTGTATTTGAATGAAGGAAGTTCATCCTTAGACCCTAATGTTACTATTCTCCCTAAAACTCTAGTTCATAATAGGGCTTCCATTCCAAAAGAGGAAGCATAAATGAGAGAGGAAAGAATTAGAAAATGAAAGGCTAAGAAGAAAACACCAAAAAATGTAAATCCTAGCCCTAGGAAATTGAAAGTTGATGACATTGGTCTTCTTGTAGCTGCTGAAAAACATAAAATCCCTCTAAAGAAATCAAAACTAGTTAAGTCAGGTGTTGATATGCCTCTAAAAAGAATCCCTAGACATAGAAGGACACCTACAAAGGAGAAAAAAGCTCCTAAGGAGTAGGAAAATATAGAAGTAGAAGAAGATTATGCAGAACAAAGAAACATAGGGTTGGTAGAGTAGGTTGAAAATCAAGAACCTGTGCAACCAGAGAAAGATGAGCATCAGGAACCACTACAACCAGAGCAAGATGAGCAACAAGAACCACTACAACCAGAGCAAGATGAGCAACAAGAACCACTACAACCAGAGAAATTTCAACAACATGAACTGATGTGAGGAAAGATCTTGGTGGGGAAACATAAGCCTCCCACTTTTTCATGGAATCTTGTAGCCCTAAACTTATGGAATGAAATGAAAAAGAAAGAGGAGTGGAAAAGGGAAAGACTCAAGCTATAGGAATAAGTCAAAAATAAAAATGCATAAATTGAGAAGAAGAATGCTAAGATTTTTGCATTGAAGGATAAGGTAGATAATGTGGTGGCTCTAGTGCCACAAATCATATCTTTTAGAACTCCTCCAAGAGTATATGCACTGCATTTAAAGGAGCGTCATCTTTCTTTCAAGTTTTCAGGGGTTATTTTTGGTTTAAACCCTTCTATTGAAACCCTACATGAGTTTTTCCAAGCCTATCAATCCTTTCCTCTTGAATTTAAAAATCTATCTTATGAATTGTACTTGCATAATTATGTTGTTCCTAATGACCCTAACTAGAATCAATTGTTATACATTGGGGATATTCATTTCAGGGCATTTGTGTCATGGATTCAAATTGAAGTTAGTTGGGGGAAGCAATTTAAAATATACAAAGAAAGAGAACTCCATACACCCTTATCTCTTAGAGCCGAATCTAGTAACCCTTCAAACAATTACTATACATGGCACAAAATTCTTTATAATTCGGACTATAAAACTAGGATCATGCCTGCTAGGGATGAAGCATACCAGGAATATGAGCAGGTAGCTGCTACTATAGGGAAAATAGTATTGGGATACCTATCATAGAGATGGAATAGTTTTCCTGACCAATTAAAATAGGTTGAACCCCATTCCTTGCAAAATTATTTTACACCATGTAAACGAAGCACTAGGTACACACAACTTGGAAGGATGAAGCAACACTATTGGTTTCCATTGACATTCCAACCACCTACTCTTTTGTGGATAGTACCAAATTATAGATACTATTAGTATGATGTAGACACAAAAAGGACAAGGTGGAGTAGATTGGAAAACAAGCAGGTATTCTATTGGGATCCAACTTCAAAGACTGATCAAGGACAAGTAGTAGTCGGTGACTTTAGAGCTTTGACAAGGCAAAGGAATAGAGCTCCCTCTGTTGGAAGACCAATAGATCATTATGTTGGGGGGAGATGATAAGTCCAAATAATGGCTCAATTTTGATGAGGTTTATCATATATTTGTTGTTGTTATTAAAGACTTTAGTACCTGGTTATTGACACTCTCCATGTTATTTCCTTAAATTGATGGGCCTTGGTCATGAAATTATCCTTGTGAATTTTTGACTTTCTATGTCATATATCTATGTTAATTTTACATGTGGTTGAATGAATGTTACTTTAAGGTGATTATGGATATGAAAAATTTTCGTGTGTGCTAATCTCATTATGTAGGTTCACATTAATATGTTGATATAAATGAAACTTGCAAAGTGGAAGAAGTTCCTACCAACTGGTCGGTTGCTAAGGAAGTGAAAAGGATGGTCATTAAAGAGGTCAATGGAGGGAAAAATCTCAATGGGGAACCTCTCAACTTTTGAGGAAGTTGTAACTTACCTTTAAATGATCATGTTTGTTAGTTGAGAAAATATAGGAAGTATGATGTGCTAGATCCTCGTTGAGGCAAGTATTCTTTGACTAAATCTGACACATGTATAACTTCCTCCCTCTCTTTTCCATGTTTTCAATAAATGGAATCCTCCTATTATGTTGGATTTATCTGCCTAGTTAGTTAGGGTTAATAAGAAGCTTTTCCCTCTATAAATAATGGTCAGATGTCCCTTTTCACAAGGTTGGATGTTCTGAGATTGTACTTTCACTTTTAGTTTCGAGTAATATAGTTATATTGTTGATATGATGTAATCATGTTTTCAAGGAATAAAATAATATTATGATTTGTTGCATCTGAGTCAGCTTAGGGAAGACTCATTCAAGGGGGGCCACTTGGTAAGAATTCCATCCATTTAGTTTAATTATTATTTTTTTGTTCAATAATTAGTTTAAGTCTCAATATTTGTTTGTTCCTACAACCATTGAAACTCTTTTATTTGACTATTCCTGTAGCCAAGGAAAATAGAGTAACTTCCTGTCTATTTGTTGTGATTTCTATTTCTGTCATCCATTCCAGTTTAGTTGTTGATGCTCAATTTAGTTGATAATTCATGATCAATACTTATGTTAATCTCTTCCCAACATTTTGTTTTAGTACTGTTCCTTTTCTAGTTATAGGATAATGATGGCTACAATTGAGTCCTAGTTAACCAGCATTGCTAACCCATTTCAAGTTTACATCCCTGGGTTGACAATGAAATGAACCTTCATGATGAGAAAGATAACTACTTAGCAAAAATATTTAATCTCTAGGTCAAATAGCTTTGAGGGCTTAGTTATTGAACCATTAGAGGAGGTCAACATATAACATGTATAATAGTAAGCTTTGAAGAATTGAATCATTCTACCATTATTATATCCATTCATCATTTGTCTTATGCATTCACTTGCTCTATGTCCAAATCTTTTGTGTGTAAAACACTAGCTAGTAAAGGATGGAACATTCTAATTCATTATGCTTCTACACTTGATTTCCCTATGTCTATATTCATTACAAGAGTAACAAAAACCATTAAAATATGGGTACCTTTGAGAATTTGGTTGTCTAATAAGGGGTCTTCTAGCATTGCTTCCTTGATTCTGGAACATTCCATGGTTCTTTGTGTCTTCAATCTTCTCTGATTCATTGATCTTTCCTACATTAGGTGTCTGAGATTCTTTTTATCTTTCTCCTTTTTCAAGTCCTAAACTGCCTTTATCTTTAGATTCTTTCTTACCTACAATCAACTCATCGAGCATTGTAGAACTTGTCTTTAATTTTTCTTCATGGATTCTTCCCTTCTCTGGATTTGTTCTTATGTTTACAACTTCTTATTCAATCCTCATGCATTCATAAGATTTTCTTTCCACCATTGCATTTAGACATTCCTCAACCTTTTTCTTTTCTTCCATTTGCACTTTTAATCTGGTGAGATCTTCATTTTATTGCTTCAAATTTTCACTAACTTCCTTATTCCTTTCTCTGAACTTCTTAATTTTCTCTCTCAATTTCCTTATACATTCACTTGAATCTTTCATATTTTCCTTCAGATCTTTGTTTTCACCTTCAACTTTGTTAAGATCTTCTAGAGAAAATTTTAGCTATCCATATGTTTCAAGTATGCAATCTTCTTCTATATATACAATAGTGTAAATCTCTTCCAGAGGAATAAAAATTCATGTGTTCAAACTCCAAAATCTTCCCAAAGTTGTCAAGCTCCTTATAGGGATTCAAGGCCTGATACCAATTGTTGAACACCTAAAATACTTTAAAGAGAGGGGTGGGGTGAATTAGTATTCCTTTAAACCATTCAGACATTAGCAATCCAATTACCAAAATAAATTTAACTATAATAATGAATGAAATAATGAAGTATCCAAAAAATCACATGACACATGAACACTAGGAATTTTACATGGAAAATCAAAAGTGGGAAAAACCACAATGAGGGTTAGCTTACAATATATTATATCTGAATATAGTATATTGCAAAAATACTCAATGTAGGTGGACTCGCTACTTACAAAGAATGAGAAAGAAGAAGGAAGGGGTTTCTAACAACCTGTTTAACTATTACAAATGATATATCATATGTTGGATTACAGTTTGAATGAAGTACAAAATAATCCATGCATTGATATGGATCAATGCTTTGCTCTCCTATATATTCACATAATTTGGAACATAATTCACACAATTGATAAATTTCACATCATACACATGTAGGTGGAACACCATATATGTCACTTTTTTCACATTACTCACCTTCTCTCTAAAATCACTAAAATTAATCCACTATCTATATCCACATCAAGTATAATTTCAATTAGGTCAGCCTAATTAGAACACACAAAATTAAACTTGCCATCCTAAAAAAATTTAATGCACATCTTGTGCCTTAATTCAAAATTCAACTCACCTTAAGATAGGTTAGGATATATGCAATACATTTCTTACATAAGATTACAACACATATTCATCCTTCAAACATGTTAGGTCGACCCCAAATAAGACCTAAAGATAAAACTTCCATCTGTTTACCCAATTTGTCATATGTGTGACTCAAAACTCAATATCACTTTGAACTCCCACTCAACCAAAATCTGAAAGCTTATCTTTAACATCAACATGAAATAATTATCAGTAACAAAGGAATACAAAATCTCCCAGACTTACACTCTATACAAAAAGAAACTGTAATATATAAAACTAAAGTTTGTCAATCATATGTTCTTGAATACTTCACTAAACAACACAAAATCTTGGATTTAAATACATCTAATGATCATCAAAAAAAATTTAGAATCATAGAGTGAATTCTCAATTTATAGTGGAGTGTAGATCCAAAAACTAATGCACTAAACCACTATACTATCAATTTTGATGCTTAGGCATTTTTATTTATAGGATTAACTTATCCTGTACAATTGTCTTCAAAAAATATCTTCTAAATCATGCTAGAATGATCCATAACTATGTTAACATCAATGAAAAACTTCCAACACCAAAAATATTCAATTGAGAGACAAAGAACATGTATTTATGGGTATTCCTATGTTATTAGAAATCATTCAAAAATCATGGAATCACATAGAAGATTAATACAATTTAGTATGGATTTAGAAGCACATATTTGCATTATACACTTGTTCATTATATATCTTCATTAGCATCTTTGTGCTCAAGGAATGGCAACAATGTTGTTAGATAATTATAGGCTCTTGGCTTGTGAGTAAGATACTTGTCTAGGTATTTTCCTCTTGTCTTGAAAACAATCTTGTTATGGTTTTTGGTAAAAATATTTGTCACAAATGGGTCAACACACATATGCACATAAATACCTACAAGTTACATTAGAATTAGACTAGGTTTCATTGGAAAGACTAGGTCATATTATGAAACCTTTTTCAAGAACAAGCCACAAACATGACCACGTTTGCATAAGATCATATTGTTCACTCTTAGTAAATGAAATACCTCCTCACATTTTATATTATATTGAAAAATTGGCCCATAGTTGAATCAAACTTAAGCTTTAATGGACCATGGATAGAGTCAAAAATTTTATATTAAGGAATTTTTCAGATGCCATCAAATTTGACTCTACTCTATTTTAACCACAATTTGAACTTATCATCGAAGAATTTGATAATGGGGTATGTGCAGGATCATGATGGGCCAAAAAGTGGCAATATGATGGGTATGTGGCTAATGACTTCTTTTTTACCCAAAATTGATGAAACAAAAGGGGTTTTTAAAGGAGATTCTCAGCTTTCCACCAATATAAATTATGATTTTCTTTGAATTTAATAAGTAATTATTATTCATTTTCTATTCAAATTACAACTAAAGTCCTGATCGATAGAATGATTGAAAAACATCTATAGATTTCAAATGATATCACAGTTTTTGAATCCAAAAAATGCGTCACATTCTATGCTTTGAATACTATAGGATTAAAAAAAGAAAAATTGAATTTCATGAAGTTTTGACCAAGTTAAGGTGGTCAGACATACAAGTTTTTTATATTTTTTAAAAGTTGTAATAAAAAATTCATAATTAATTATTTACTTGGAAAAAAATTACAAAAAAATATGCATCACATTGGGACATGAGTCCTCTACTTATATCTAAAATCTTACAAAAATAATTATCATTTTATTGTGGTTAGGGTGGTCAGACAGACACCTACTTCTTATTTTTTCCCTAAAATTTAAGTACTACTACATTGAAATTTCAAATTTTCACCAAATAGATTTCCCTTTTTTTAAACAAACATAGTATTTTAGAAACTAAATTCAATTTTCTATAGATTCTATTCTTACATATTTTTAAAATAATATAGATAAATTATTCAAATTTTTAGGTCAAGTTTCCTAAATCTGATTTTTCTAGTTTTTTTGCCACTTAAGGGCCTGTTTTTTCCATGATGATCCTGCACATACCCAAAGATTTCAATGAAATTTTTTGTTTTAAATTACTTTACCTATTAATTTTGGATCCATCACACCAAATATCATTTTCTATGTAATATATAGTGATTTAGTGTTTGACAAAATTTTATGTTATTGAAGTTGGATTCATGCCATAGGTATTATATGTTGTACACTTTAGTATAACTTAAAGGAATAGATTGAAAAGAGATAAATTAATTTATAGAGTTCAAACAATATACAATGAGGATAAAAAGAAATATTTAGACAATAGACAAATCAAGCAGAAGTTTTAGATTTGAACCATGATCCTATAGCAAGGATTTGAGACAATGGGATAAGGAAAGTAAGGTTTTATGCATTATAATAATGGAAAGAGGCTAAAATAAACTAGGAGATGATCAACCAAAGGATGAATTAAATAAATTCATGATAGAATAATAATGATAATTTCCATAATATTTTATGATTTAGAAGTCTAATATTCAACACCACTTTTTATTTTTTTTTACAATTACTTGTGAAATGAGAGAAGATATATACATGTTTTATATTCTTGTATTAATAACACATGTAATTTTTTTTAAGTACCAAATTTAATATCAATCACTACCAAGTTTTTAGAGAAATTAATTTTATAAACTTGATCAAATTAGGGAACAAAAGAGAGGGAAAAAAATTATTTGAATTTTTTTTATAAGGGTCCTAACACTAGATGGTGCTACATGTTGTGGGAAAAAGTTTCCAAGGGTGCTAGTGTAGACTTATGATATATTTGATCTTGAATCTTTATAAGGAATTTTATTATGATTTCCTGATTTTAGGGCTCTTGTGGGGTCCTTTTATGATCATTAAGGATGTTCAAATCATTTAAAAATTGTCCTAAACATACAAAGGGTATAAACACTAGAATGAGTGTCAAAACATAATCTATGCAGTTGTAAAGGAGGAAATTTCATATCTTAAAAAAAATGGATAGTTATGATCACTTTGTGGAACTAGATAGAGATTTATTATAGTATTGAGACACCATTTTAGACATAACTCTATAGATAGCATGGTAAAATGACGTTTTTTTATTTTGAAATATTTCCATATATATTTAAAACATAAAGAAATACAAATGAAAATGAAATATTTAAAACAAAGAGCAATGCAAAGGAAAATATACATATTTAAAACATAAATTAATGCAAATGAAAATATATAGATCTAAAACATAAAGTAATGTGAATGAAAATATTTTTCTTCAAATATTTTTTCCTCAATCAAAGTATTATTTGATTTTGATATATTTCCATCAAATTGACAATCAAAGTTACAAATAGAAATAGTTTAGGGTTAGTTTTTGTGTACTAGGGTAATTTTTTTGTTTTGAAGCATAAATATTTTTATTTAGATTCAATTTAGAGTTTTTTTTTGTGTGTAGGGTAAGTTTTTTAGTTTTCAAATTGAATCTATAGTTTCAATGTTTTTATGAAGATTCAAACAAAATATAAACATCTAGATTATAAAATAAATAAATAAATTGAAATACTGATTACTAAATACTATAAAATAAATAGAAGGAAAAAAAAAACTCACTTGGACTATTAGCAAGCCGTAAATCATCCTCTATAATCATGGATCCTATTCCTCCCTTGAACTATTCATAGGTGAAAATGAGGTCACAAACCTTTTATAAAAAATAAATACTTCTACAAAACAAGATCCCGCTTATTACAAATCGAGATCTCATTTTGTAGAAATCAAGACCCCATTTTGTAGCAATCAGAATCCGATTTTGTAGCAATTGGGTTCATGTTTGTTAATTCTTTGACCATAGTCCCACAACGAAATGGGATCTTGTTTTAAATTTAGGCTTGGGGTCTCAAAGAAAAATGGGATCTCGATTGCTACAAAATGGGATCTTGATTCATTTTTCTTGATTTTTGGTTTTTTCTAAGTCTGAAACTTCCACTAGAAGTGGACTCATCTTTGTTCTTTTACCTTATTCTTGAGGATTCTATGGATATTTTTATTATCATTGCAACTTGTGGGTAGATGAAAGAAGTTGGGTCTATAAAAAGCTCAAAACGTGCATGTTCTTTTGTATTTTTTCTGAATTTTTCATACTTGGACTAAAAATTTGAAGCACTTACATAATGAATCTTAAAAAAATTCAATAATATGAGATTTAGTATTTTAAATCTAGTTTCCAAAAATGTAATTTATTCAAATACCCAGATGATAGAAATTAAATTTTGATAGGAATGTATAAAAAGCACTTATTAAAAGTCATTTTTTTACCATACCTTGCACGTGTAATAACAAAAGTTTTTGACCTAAATAAAAATATTTTTCTAATTCCTTTTGAGGAAATATATCTATCAACATGAATATTGATGAGGATATTTTTTGTAATTTTTTTCTGAATATTTTTTCTATTGAATTTTTATTGACCCTAATTGTTATTAAAAATCAACATGTACGAATAGCATAATTGGAACTAAACTATTTTTGTTTTTCATTGTGTAGAGAATTTCCTAAATATTGATGTCATATATTTGTTTCTACAAAAAGTTAACCAAAAAAGTTATTAAAAAACAAAAAAGCCTAATATTTCATGTTTATGGACCAATTTTCTTAGAAAATAATTAAAAAAATAAAAAACACAATCCAATCTTAAGAAAAATTATATATTTGGAAACTAGACATCATGTTCTATAATGGGTTTTAATTTCATAGATTAATTCAGAAAAAAAAAAGTCCATTAGCTATATTGGCAAAGTTGGAAATTTCTCTTGAACTTGCCTTAGTTTTTTACTTTCAGGTCAAAGGCTAAGGGTTAGGTTGCAAGCCTTTCCCGAGCCTAAACCTAAGGCAACATGTGGGTTGGGAATTCAAATTTTCAAAAATGCATATGTGTTGTGAAACACATACTCGTTCTTAAATATAAATGTGTATGCATTATATACTACATAAGCCTTATCTATTTGCTCATTTGAAAATAGAAACACATACACATTATATAATGCATATGCATTTCTTATATATCCATTTTTCCCAACTCAGAAAAAAATAACTGAGCATGATTTTTTTGCAACATTCCTTTTTTGCAATATGGACCAAAAGTGCCATTTTTTTCATTTTTTATTTCAATCTTGTCTTGCACAATCTCTTAAAACAGGTCACATTATATTCAATTTTTTGGGAGTCAATTGTGAGTCAAATTTTCTGAAGTAGAATCAAGTACAAGGAATTTTTACTAGAAGATTTGGAAAAAGAGATATTTTGGATGTATTCATGATCTCTTTTTACTTCAAAGTTTATAGAAGAAAGGATCTCCATATTATATAGTTTTATTTGAATATTTAATGGAGGTAGAAATTAGAAAATAGGTTAAGAATGATTTATATTTTTATCAAGATGGTTTGGTAATCATGGGATCACAACAAAGGAAAAGAAAAAAATGTACAAAGTTAATGACACTCAACAAAACTGAAGCAAATAGAGAAATAGAGGCAAAAAGACAAAGGGATAGAAGAGAAAAGATTCATCAAATAAAAATTTTGGAAGCATCTAGTTCTATGAATGTTGAAGAGGAAACCATGAAGTGTGAGATGAATGTAGATGATGCAAATGCGGAGATGGTGTGTATGGAAGAAAATGTAATTATGGAGACAAACCAAGCTATGCCTTCAACTTCAACTTTAAATGATATGGAAATAACACCTATACAAATAACTTTAGTATGTCTTTAAATCCACCTCCCAATGATATGGAGTATTCACCTATTCAAACAATTGATCTAGGTATGTCTTCAAACCCAAGTCTTGATAATATTGATCTTAGTTATTTAGATTAAGCTGGATACACCATTGATGGTATCAATAATTCTAGTTTTGAAACAATGCAAAAATAAAATAATGATGAAATTTATCTTATATGAATACAAATGAGAATGAAATCCCTCATATTTATGAAAATGAGAATGAAATCCCTTATATATTTTAAAATAAAAATGAAACCCCTTACATGAATCAAAATGAAACCACTTGTATGAATGAAAATGAACATGTTTCTTTTACAATTAATTGAAAGAGATGTGTTAAATAACATTCCTGGTAGAGTTTTTTGGAGAAAATGAGAACTCATGGAAATAGATTATATAACATATTTTTTTATAGAAAGAAATTATGATTTTAATGTCAACTCATGATGCAATTGATGAAAATATTGAAAATGTGAAAAGTGATGAAAAAATTAGGCATTTTTGTAAAACCAAAAAAGAAAGATGATTTAGTATAACAAACCATATCTAGTGTTGTCAATGCTATTGATTCTATAGGAAAGAAAAGTTGATCTAAAGATAAGAATGCAACTCGTCATGCAATAACAACCACTCTAGTTAATAAATCAACTTCAAATAAAATAATGTTAAGTAAGATTAGTAAATATGTAAATGTAAATCCTAAATTTTTTATAAGAGCAGCTAAAAGAAGATAAATTATTGAAAAAGACCCAATTAATCAATGTTGGAGTTTTAGTGATAGACTCCCAAGGTCAGACATGAAATTAACTAATGAAATCAAATCTTTAATCAAAAAAATATTGTCATGATAATACAAGAGTATCACCTAATATTAGAGATGTTTTAAAATTAAGGGTGGGATAAAAAATCCATGACCCTCATCCAAATAATCTATTAGATATGACTCAAAATGAATTATTAAAAAAAAAATTAGATGATTTAATCTTACCAAATATTAGCATAAGTCAAAGATCATTCGGAAAATGTAAACCTTGTTATGTTAGAATTAATAAACAACGAATCTCTTGTTGTAAAAATCATGTACAATTTCATTATTATTGTGATATTTTTCAATATATATGTTGTAAGTTGCATGCTTACGAAATTATGTAAGACATTTGTGGTATTAATATGCCACCTGAAACAATCAAATATTTTATATTAGGTTTGTTTTGTGAACACTCTAATGGAAACTTATTTTATTTAAATGCATGTATTTATAAACAATGTGATGGATGACATAATTTTTCATTGTTAGGAAAATGTATGCATGAAAGTAGTTTACATTAATTTGGACAACAATTAGTGGATGTAAAAAAAAAATGTTTAATATTCTTTAAAACATGGAAAAATTCAAAAATATTGTGAACTAATTGTAGAAAAATTTAGCGTGCATTCAATTATTAAAGAATTTAAAGATAATATTGTACCTAAAAAAACTCTCGATATGCTCATTGGCTTGATGGCCAATTTTGTACATGTAAAAAAACATTCCCAATTGGAACTATATTATCAGTTGTTGATTTTGCAGAAAACTATACTCTTGCTCCACAAGAAATTCAATCACAATATTATAATTCAGTGCAGGTAGCCATGTTTGTTCATATTGCATATACACATGCAGATGATAGTAGGGAAGATAATAGAATTTTTTTAGAGAGCACTATTGGCACTTTCAAATTTTGCATATTTGAAGTGCCCATATTGAGAATTTTTCCTTTGCACTCTTAGATGTGCACCTGAGAAATCTACCCAAGTGACCTACTTTGGAGGGTCATATTTCAGAGCCAGTTGATTTTCGTGCAAAACCCCTTTGTGGACACACTCATGTGATATATGTAAGTAGGAATCCCAATTTTTTAGCTTCCCATGGTGAGTCTTAACAGGGTTTCAAAAAGCGAAGCTGGAGAGTTTTGGCACCTTTTTGTCTGCAAACTCTTTGTTCTGCAAAGTAGCCTCCTATTCAAGTGATTTTTTTGCAACTGCATGATCGTCATGTCAAAATGATTTTCATTCTCCATTATCCATACCTATATGTGCTCCCATGTTAGGTTTCAGAGCCTCATGATAATATTTTCCATTTTTTTTAGGTCAAAAGGAAACACAATTTGTTCAGTTTTACATCTACATTTCTGACGGTGTTTCAAAGAGGTCAACTTTGACCTTCAATATCTTTTGATGAATGATGATTCAAGAAAATCCCTCTTGTACACATGCTCAGTGTACCAAAATTATCTTATGTTTCCAGTGGTGGGCCCCCAAGAGTTGATTTGATATTTTTATGAAATGGCAACTGGGTGAGTTTTAATTGGTTTTGAACTACTACAATTGTAGAAATGTTCAATTGAGCAACTTTGCTGATTAATATCTGTTACCTTGTGATCTATTTCTCTAAAATGTCTTTTTCACTCTATTCTCGGGTCAAATATCTACATGCCTATAAGTTTTCATGACTCCATGAGGTCGTTTGATTGTTTTCCCAGGGCAATTCCAGAGCCCACTTGGCCAGTTTTGCTCACTACTAAAATGTGCTAGAAAACATATTTTAATGAAAAACTAGTTCATATTTTCACCTAAGGTGCATTCAACAGTTGTTCTAGGTCAATTGATCATAAAACTTGTTTGAAAAGGATTTTTTTTTAGCTGGACCCACTTGGGGACCCGACATGCTTTGCACCATTATGAAATTGTTTGCCTCTAAAATTTAAAATACAAAGCAAAATCCACTTTTCAAATATGGATTTTGAAATTCATTCCATCAAGTAGATAGTGATACCAAATAAGGTATAGCTTTGTCTCAGAGATGCAATGATTGCAAACATAATTAGAGGATAGTGAAGCCTTGAATGGAAGATGGTGTTTTACTTGAGTTGCTATGGGATATAACCATAACACCATTCAATCTTGCTTGGTTGTTTGAATAACCACAAACAATGAGAAGAAAATTGAGATGGAGAGAAAAACTTTAAAATTAGAGAAGCATTAAAAAGACATGAGACATGAATGCTTCACAACAAATTGTGAACACATCAACACCAAAAGCCATGTATGTGTATATGCAGGAGCTCTTTTTGTAACCCCAAAATGAAGTTGCATTGATTAATTCACCGACACCCAAATTTCATGTCAAAGCATTCAATGTGATTATTAAAGTATTAATTACAAAGATATTAAATATGTTTGGGGATGTTGAAAACTTCAACAACTTGTTCATCCATTATGTTTTGAATGGACATGTTGGAGCTAAGTGAGTTGAATGTAGTGGAAGAATCTAGAAGAAAAGTGTGGAGAAATAAGTGTGGGATATTGTGTTGAATGGTGGGTCAAATGGAAAGGTTTAGGTTATAATCAATGTGTGGGAACTTGAAAGTACAAACATCCTAACTGTAAATTCAGCCAAGGAACTAATAGAAACATAAGAAACTCACTCAGAGAAAAAAATTGAGCTAGTACTCAACAAAAAGAGAAGGAAAAGACACTATGAAATAAGGTATTGTCAAGGCTGTAAAAGCTATACAATTGGTGCAACTCTGGGTAAGAGGGAATAGACTATATGGTGATTGTACCAAATACAAGAACATGGCATCCTCCATCAAGCTTCCTAATGGAGTGATTTGATATTGCAGAGGGCGCTAGGAGAATGATTACCTTTGGAACTAGCGCAACAATTGAGGTAGAAAAGATTATTTTTACATGGTACATGCACCATTGAGTAAGAAAATAGGGATCAAATGAAGGAGTCATTGTTTCTTGAGAGGGAAGCAAGCTTGAGAAATTTTTAAAACACTATTGTAAAAGGAACAAGAGATCAATAATGCATGCTTATATTGTTCAAATAAGTGTGAGCTGGAAGTACAAGGATTACAATGAATTGAAGAATTCACATTGGGTACCAACAAAAGGAGAGGGAACCACCAACCAACACAAAATGGATTTTTTGAAAAGTCCTTAGAAACTTCAAAGTAGGAGGCTCAAACCAAAGGAGTAGAAACAACTGGTTTGCAACCAAGGAATGAATCAATGCAGCATGAAAATGGAGAATGTGGAAGTATAGACAAGGCATGTGACTTTTTAAGAGAAAACAAAACTCTCAATCAATGTGAGCTCCATTGAATGCCATAAGTGTTACATCACACACAAAACTATTCTATTGAAAAGGCCTTATAAACTTTAAAGCAAATACAATTAGCAGATCTTTGTGCATTAAAAAGATGGCATTCATTCCATGGGTGGCATATTTTGGAGTATGGCTCAGGCCTTAAAAATGAAAAGGAGGTCGATTTGTGGGTCAAAATTGCACATGGTTACTCTGTACCAACTAGGGTTGTGCTTGCAGTAAAAAAATGTATTAAAAAAGGAGGCTTGATGGCATCATGGTGTAGAGGATTAAAGAACTCTGTGAGATCTTTCTGCACAGTCAAGGAGTAATCCAAAACAATATCTCACATCTTTGGGTGGCTTGAACCTACTTAGAGGTGATTTGAAATTGCAAAGGAAATTTCTTCACGGGTATAAAGCGTTATTGAAAATTTCTAGATTGACGCCCCTCAAAAGAAAAGTCCATTTTTACTCTATATAGGGCACCACCATTCAAGTAGAAAATGGAAAATATGATTAATACACATGTAATATTTCATGAAGAACAAGTCTACGTTTGCTTGGAAAAGGGAAGCTGCCACCATAACTAGGAGTTGCACGAACAAACAGAGCACAAGAAAATAAATTAGGGAAAGAAAAGAGGTAGATGGTTATCAAGGAAGGACAAAATGTAGCTAGATCTTGGTCATTTCCACCATCTCACCATTTCAAAGTGAAAGTTGGTTAATGTTTATGAGGTTAGCGAGATTTCGCCACATGGAAAGATGGGGCCATGTTGAAAGGAAATTTTAAAGCTACAGTTTGGCGGTAGGATGAGGTAAAGCTCGATAAAGTGTTTTAAGGATTTCCACCATAAAAGGGAGCTTTAAATCAAATAAATGGACTCATGGGAATAATTTTTCCTGATTATAGTCAGTTAAAGCCTCCATTATAAAAATTGAAAAATCCTTGATGCAACTTAAAATGACTGCCCCATGCAAGTTTAAAAGGAATTTTATTCCTAAAGGAGGAGATTTAAGGTAGGTTGTAGTGTAAAACATGGGTAAATCGCTTATTTTCCTAGGTGAATGTTTTGGAGCCCTTGAATATTTTAAAGCACATATATCAAAGTGAAATGAATATTTTACACATAGGTGTAAAATAAAAGGTAGATACAGGTGCATGAGGTACTTTATAATACCGTTTTTAATGTTGAAGGGGATATTTTTATAAAGTGAATTTATTCACTTTATAAACAAGTATTAAAGTGCACAAGGGAATGTTTTAATGTAAAATGAAATTCTATTGGCTGGAAAGTGAAAATGAAACCCGAACAAGTAAAAGGAAGAAATAAGATTTTTCTCGGGCATAATTATTTTTCTCCACAGTGAGGTAAAATAGAATGATATTTTCATGGTGAAGTGAATTTGAACAAAGGCAAGAGAAAAGGAAAGAAATTGAGGCAAAGTTTGTTACAAGGAAGAGAGAGGAGAGATGCTTTTCTTGTTGTAGATGAATAGTGGATGAAGCTTCCAAATAGCATCTACAGATCAAATTGATTTTCTTTCTTCTTTTGTTTCCTTTTATTCTCATTCTTCTCTCATTGTAAAGGGTTCTGAATTTCTGTGTGGGTTAGGTAGATAGAGAAATGCTAAACTCAAGTCATGAATTGAGTTTGTAAGTTGTAATTGTTGATTTCATGAGTAAGTATCAGCCAATTTGTGCAAATAAATCATGAATGTCTTCAAATTTTCTCCAACATTGTAGATTTGAAATCATATGAATTCAATAATACAAAGTATCTTTGCATTTTTCATCTCAATTTCCTTGAGATTGTTTTATCTTTTTATGGTTCTATTTCAAAGAAATGGTTAAATTACTGAGTAGATAATTGAGATTTTAAGTGTGTAGGGTAGATTTGGTAAGAAGAATTTGATTGAAAATAGGAGTGGATTTTTTGGTGTAAGGCATTAACAGTTGTAAATCCACTGGTTGAATTCTATTTGCTGATGAATTCTCTTTATGCATTTGACTCCATGGACCATAATTTGGCACTAATTAGTTATTTAGCTTAATGCATCTTAGAAACATATTTAAATTCAAAATCATTTTAAATTCTTGTTGTTTGGTTGAGGTTTGGTGTTGAATTATGCTTCCCAATTGTTGAGTGAGTGTTGATATACCAAGAATTTAGCAAGATTTGAAGTTTTCAGTACTTTCTTTGGTGTAATTCAATTGGGGATTATCTGCTATAAAAAGAAATGTTTGTGTATAATTTAATTGAGTCTTCAAGCATTGTAAAGGTTGACCCACCTTGGCACTGCAAAGATAGAAGTGTAGGAGATTTTTGTCTTCAGTTGGCCAAATCCACCTTTGAGTCCAATCATTAGAAAGTGGCTAATCTATAGGATTCATTGGATTCGTTGATTTTGAACACCAATAGAATGACGACTCTGCTAGGGAGAATTTGAGAAATTTTTGATTGAAGAATCTAGTCTTAAGAGTCATTTAAGTTTTCATAATCATATTATTGGCCATTCTAAATTTGGTTCAAATATTGAAGGAATTCAAACTTGGAGAAATAATTTGTTGTAGTGAACCTAAAGATTTCATGATTTGTGGTGCTCTATTGGTGAAAGGAACTTAGAAAGAAATCTAACTATGAAATAGCTTCATGCTATTTGAAGTTCAATCCTCTAAGAAGAAAGGTGGTGACTCTATTAAAAGAACTTGATGAAGAGGTGAATATAGTTCCAGATCTATAATATTTCTAATCATGAGGACAATTTGTAGCAGCTGCAACATTTCTAGGTATTCTACACTTTTGGTTTTCAAGAAATTTGTGTATCAAAACCTTATTTGAACATCTAAGAAAAAAATTTGGTTCCCTATTGAGTGAATTAGCACTAACAAAGGGAAAGGGACATAAATATTGAATTTGTACACTCCCATTTGTACAACTTATCAACAAGTGTTACAAGTTTAATAATCCTCAAACATTTGATTCCCCAAAGTGAATGAGCCCAAGAGTGCACAAGCCTCAGATAAGGTTGGAATGGAAAGATGTGTTTGAAAGGGGAATTAAAGAGATGGATGAAAGGAACCGAATGTTTCTACAACTCTAGTCAAGAGAAAATTGTACTATATCTACTTGCCAAGTTAATGCACCTTTTTTCATTTTCTTTGATCCATTGTATAATCAATTAGATTTGTCATGAGTTGATTATAAAACTAAGAGTATTCCAACTCAAGTCTATAAGAAGATCCCTAGATTTGATGGATACAATGTATATGAAGGAGGTGCACATGTCAAAAAAATTCCATCTTCATGGAGAAACATTCACTTGAATATCAGGATATATGGATGATATTTTTTGTTAGATCTCTTGAAGCAAGAGCTAGGGATTGGTACCTAAGTTTTCCTAAGAAATATTTTCCTTGCTGGGATAAATTAGTGAATGCTTACAAAGAAGAATTTGCAAAAGAGCCCTCTGACCTTGTCACAAGGTTAAAGAAAATCAAGAAACAAAATGAAGAGTCAAGCATTGCTTTCAATCATAGGTTTGTTGTTTCTCTTTCACTAATCCCTAAGAATTTCACACCTAGTACCCTGGATTGCATTCATATGTATTGTGAAGCCTTTGAGGAGGGATCTAGTGCATTGTTAAAAGATTTTAGAGTATTGAGTATGAAGATGGCTTAAACATTTTTAGATGATTTGGAGAAACAAAGGTATGAATATATGCAAAGTTTTTTGTCTTCCATTGTGGGTAAAACTGCTGATGAAATCAACAGTTGTGTGAATGCAAATGATCAGAGGTCTATAGAAAAGTTAATAGTTGAGAAGGTAGAAAACAAGAATGATGCATTATTGGGTGGTGAGGGAGTTGTCTTTGAACAAAATGCAAAAGAAATGTACCCAAATGAAAATTGCAGTCATAATGATGGAAGATATGATGAGAGAAATGAAACATTTGAAGTTTGTTTGGTCTCCTCTAAAAATGAAAAAACAGAGAGCAAATTTTTTGTAGCAATTGAAGGCTACAATCATGAAGATAATTTTTTGAATGATCATCTTAGTTCACATTGTGCTGATGAGACCTTCCCTCCAATCAATGAATGTGATGTTGCAAAGAAAAATGAGATTCCAAGTTTTTTGAGCCAAGAACATGATGAGAGATATGAATTGTATTTACTCTTTGAAGAAGAGATATGTGATCAGAAATGTTATGGTACTATTGATCATGTCAATTCTACATGTGTTGAGTGTAGCTTTGATGCAAGTCTCCTAATAAGACATTGGAATTTTTTGATTTGGGGAATGCTCTAGAGAATGTTAGTTTATCAACAACAAGTGATAAAGTATGGAATGAATTTCAGTTAGCAAGATCAACTACAAGTAGCTGCAATGAAGAAACCATTGATGGTTTTCAGTTTGACAGTGAAGATGTTTGTGTCTATCCTCAAGAGGATGCAAATGAAAAACTCAATGAAGACACCTAGTCTAATTATGAGATGCAAAAGGATGTAGATTATTGTTATGACAACCCAGAAGTAAGCAAGAAGGAAGAAATGAACAACCTATTCTCCATGATGGGTTGTGACCATGTTTTTGACAAGGTTGTTAGTAATTCAATCTCCTATGATTGGGGAAATCTAGTTTATGATCAGCCCATTGAGTTCTTAGATTTTGATGATGATGATATCATGGTATATCCTAATTTGCAATTTGATAATGCATTCAATTCTAGTGAAGGTCAAGAAGAGGAAGTAGTTGAAAGAATGGATCAAAATAATGATCTATTGAGCAATGAACAAATTTCAAATCTATTGACCACTGAATATCATAAATGTACACATGTGAATGACCCTCACTTGTTTTGTGCTTCTCACATTGACTTTGATAGTGATAATGATCTTCAATATGCAAGGTATGATTCATGTGTTTTTGATCTTCCTTCCATTCATGAACCAATTGATCAACATGATGATAATGTGGATGAAGACAAGAAACCATTTGATTGTTGTGATGCATTGTATGATGAGTATGAAAGTGTACATGATGATGCAAACTTAGAAATCTAATTTGATGAGTTTGAAGTAGCAGATGACCATGAGTTTTGTGCATCCAATGAGCCAAGTTTTGAAAATTTCAATGCATATTTGGATAAGTCTTTGTTTGCTGACTTGAATGAGCCTATTCATGAGTCTTTGAATGTAGATATCAATGTTGATTTCAAAAAAAGGTCATAATTTCCTTCTGAACCAGAATTGCTCATTTCTGAGCAAGTTTGGGATGTTGAAAAGGTTGATATGTTATGTTCAGAAGATGATAAAGTTAGTAATGACAAGGATGAGCTAGAAATCCTTGATGACTCTCAGTAATATCATCATGTAGGACAGTTGCAGAGTATGCCAACCTATGAGTGTATTTCTTTGCATACACTTGGAGATAGTTTGCATAATGTCTAAGAGCTTTTGGTAATTTCTTGTGATGGTTTCACCTTTGACATGAAAACTAGTAATAAGATTGAGCTTAATGGTACCAACCATGTGGCATAATGTGAGTGTTATTTTTGTTAGCTGGAGGAAGTTTTCACAAAGCATGGAAATATGCAAAACATTGACGCAAGTTGTTTCATCTTGAGAATGATTTATATGATGAACATGATAAGTTGTTACCAAATTATAATCAACATTTTAGAAGTATCCCTCACTTTCAAATGCATAGTGATTATGAATATGTTGATAATGTTGTACATGATTTCCTGTTGGGAGGTATCAACATGTTTAATTAGACAGATGGTTGTGATTAGGGTATGCTTTCATATGGTCTTGATCATCATTCTCAAATGTTGTCACTCAATCAAAAATCAGAAAATGAAGAGAGTGGCAATGATGTGGCCTATTTGATTAGGTTTCCATGTGAAAACAAATCCAAATAGAGAGAAAGTTTCCACTTGCACAAAGGCAGCCTGATACTTGTGTTTTCACAAGTGGAGTCACTTATGTTGTTGTGGTTTCAAAGAAGCAAGCATGAGTTGAGGGATTTTAGATCCTTTATTAGATTGGTGTTTGGCAGAGGTAAGAATTGACTTCCCTTTTTCATTTGGTGGCCTGGGGTCACCAAATGAAGTTGAAAAAGAAGGTTGAATAAAGGAATAGTTTGAGGACACCCAATGGACTCAGTATTTTGTCTACTCCCCATAGATCTAGAATCTTGCTATGCCCACATGAGGCATACATCCCTAGTTGGAGCCACTATTGATACTTTCAAGTTTTGCAAATTTGAAGTGCCCATATTGAGAATTTTTCCTTTGCACTCTCAGATGTGCACCTGAGAGATCTACCCAAGTGACCTACTTTGGATGGTCATATTTCAGAGCCAATTGATTTTTGCGCAAAACACCTTGGTGGACACACTCATGTGACATATGTGAGAAATCATGTAAATTTTCAAATTTGCATGATGAGTTTTAACAGGGTTTTGAAAAGTGAAGCTGGAGGGTTTTGGCATTTTTCTATTGTTTGCAAACTCTTTGTTCTACAAAGTAGCCTCCTGTTCAAGTGAATTTTTTGCAACTGGATGATCATCATGTCAAAATTATTGTCCTTCTCCATTCTCCATACCTAAATGTGCTCCCATGTCAGGTTTTAGAGCCTCATGATAAGATTTCTATTTTTTCGAGGTCAAAAGAAAACACAATTTGTTCAGTTTTGCATCTGCATTTTTGACGGTGTTTCAAAGAGGTCAAATTTGACCTTCAATATCTTTTGATGAATGATGATTCAAGAAAATACCTCTTTCACACATGCTCAATGTACCAAAATGATCTTATGTTTCCAAAGGAATCCCCCTAGGAATTGATTTGATATGTTTACAAAATGGCAACTAGGTGAAATCTAATTGGTTTTGAACTGCTGCAATTGCACAAAAGTTCAACTGAGGAACTTTGTTGATTAATATATTTTACCTCATGGTCTATTTCTCCAAACTGTCTTTTGCACTCCATTCTCAAGTCAGATGTCTATGTGCCTACAATTTTTCATGACTCCATGAGGTCATTTGATTATTTTCCCAGAAAAATTCCAGAGCCCACCTGACCAGCTTTGCTCACTACTCAAATGTGCCAGAAAATAGATTTTAATGACAACCTATTTCATGTTTACACCTAAGGTGCATTAAAAATTTGTTCCAGGTCAATTTAGCATAAAAATTGTTTGAAAATAATTTTTTTTTTTAGCCAAACCCACATGGGGACCTAGCTGCTTTGCACCATTGTGAAATTATTTTCCTCCAAGATTTAAAATACAAAGCGAAATCTACTTTTCAAATATGGATTTTGAAAGTCATGCCATCAAGTAGATAGTGATACCAAATAGGGGACAATTTTTTCTCAGAGATGCGATGATTGCAAACATAATTAGAAGGTAGTGAAGCCTTAAATGGAAGATAGTGTTTTGCTTGAGTTGCTCTAGCATATAGCTATAGCACCATTCAATCTTGCTTGGTTTTTTGAATAACCGTAAACACTAAGAAGCAAATCTATATGGAGAGAAAATTTTGAAAATAAAAGAAGCATTAAGAAGACACAAGACATGAATCCTTAAAAAAAAGTGTGAACAAATCAACACCAAAAGCCATGTATGTGTATATGCAGGAGCTCTTTTTGTAACCCCCAAAAGAAATTGCATTGATTAATTCACTAAAACCCACATTTAATGTCAAAGAATTAAGTGTGATTGTTAAAGTCTCAATTACAAAGATATTGAATATGTTTGGGGATGTTGAAAACTTCAACAACTTGTTTATCCATTATGTTCTCACTTGACATGTTGGGGCTGAGCAAGTTGAATGTAGTGGAAGAATCCATAAGAAAAGTGTGGAGAAATAAGTGTGGGTTATTGTGTTGAATGGGTGGTCAAATGGAAAGGTTTAGGTTATGATCAATGCACGAGAATATAAAGTACATACATCCTAAGTTCAAATTTAGCTAAGGAACTAATGGACACATAAGAAACTTGCTCAAAGCATAACATCAAGCTAGTACTCAACAAAAAGAGAAGGCAAAGAAACTACAAAATAAGGTATTGTCAAGGCTGTAAAGGCTATACAATTGGATCACTTGTGCATAAGAGGGAATTTACTATATGGTGATTGAACCAAATACAAGAATAGGGCATCCTCCATCAAAACTGCTACTGGAGTGATTTGATATTGCAAAGGGTGATAGGAGAATGATTTACTTTGCATCTAGCACAACCATTGAGGTAGCAAAGAAAAGTTTTACATGGTACATGCACCATTGAGTAAACAAATAAGGATCAAATGGAGTCATTGTTTCTTGAGAGGGTAGCGAGCTTGAGAAAGTTTTAAAACACAATTGTTAAAGGAACAAGAGATCAATAACGCATGCTTATATTGTTCAAATAAGTGTGAGCTAGAAGTAAAAGGATTGCAATGGCTTGAATAAATCACATTAGGTGTCATCAAAAGGAGAGGGTTCGGCCAACCAATATAGAATGGATTTGTTGAAAAGTCCTTAGAAACTTCAAAGTAGTAGGCTCGAACCAGAGGAGGAGCAGTGACTAGTTTGCAGCCAAGGAATGAATCAAGGCAACATGAAAATGGAGAATGTAGAAGCATAGAGAAGGTGTGTGAATTTTTAAGAGAAAACAAAACCCTCAATCAATGTGAGCTCCATCGAATGCAATAAGTGTTGCATAACGCACAAAACTGTTCTATTGAAAAGGCCTTAGAAACATTAAAGCAACTACAATTAGCAGATCTTTGTACATTAAAAAGAGGGAACTCATTCCATGGGTGGCCCATTTTGGATTATTTCTCGGGCCTTAGAAATGAAAAGGAGGTTGATGTGTGGGTAAAAATTACACATGGTTACTCTGCACCAACCAGGGTTGGGCTTGCAGTAAAAAATGTATTAAATGAGGAGGCTCAATGGCATGATGGTGTAGAGGATTGAAGAACTATGTGAGAGCTTTCTGCGCAGTCAAGGAGTGATCCAAAACAATATCTTGCCATGTCTTGGGGCAGCTTGAACCTATTCAGAGGTGATTTGAAATTACAAAGAAAATTTCTTCATAGGTATAAATATTTGTTGTTGAAACCTTCTGGATCAACGCCCCTCAAAAGGAAAGTCCATGCTTTCTTTGTAGAGGGCACCACCATTCAAGTAGAGAATGGAAAATATGATGAATACAACACATGTGATGCTACATGAAGAACACGCTTGTGTTTGATTTGCAAAGGGAAGCTACCACCATAGCCAGGAACTGCACGAATAAATAGAGCACAAGCAAAGAAATTAGGCAAAGAGAAGAGGTCGATGGTTATCAAGGAGGAAGAAAATGCAGCTAGATCTTGGTCGTTCCCCACTATCTCACAAATTCAAAGTGCAAGATGGTTAATGGCTATGAATTTAGCGAGATGTCGCCATGTGGCAAGGTGGGGCCATGTTGAAAGGCAATTTTAAAGCTACGGTTTGGCGGTAGGGTGAGGTAAAGCTCGATAAAGTGTTTTAAGGATTTCCACCATAAAATGGAGCTTTAAATAAAATAAATGGACTCACGGGAATAATTTTTCTGGATTATAGTCAGTTAAAGCCTCCATTATAAAAATAAAAAAAAATCCTTGATGCAAATTAAAATGACTGCCCAATGCAAGTTTAGAGGGGATTTTATTCCTAAAGGAGGAGATTTAAGGTGGGTTTCAGTGTAAAACATGAGTAAATATTTTATTTTCCCAATTCAATGTTTTGGAATCCTTGAATATTTTAAAACATATATATCAAAGTGAAATGAATATTTTATGCATAGGTGTAAAATAAAAGGTAGATATAGGTGCATGAGGTATTTTCTAAGACCATTGTTAATGTTGAAGGGGATATTTTTATCAAGTGAATTTATTCACTCTATAAACAAGTATTAAAGTGCACAAGGGAATATTTTAATGTAAAATGAAATTTCATTGGCTAGAAAGTGAAAATGCAACTCCAACAAGTAAAAGGCAGAAATAAGAGTTTTCACAGGAAAAATTATTTTTATCCACAGTGAGGTAAACTGGAGTGAGATTCTCACTGTGAAGTGAATTTGAACAAAGGAAAGATAAAAGGAAAGAAATGGAGGCAATGTTTGTTACAAGGAAGAGATAGGAGAGATGCTTTTCCTATTATGGATGAATGGTGGATGACGCTTCTAGATACCATCTACAAATCAAATTAATTTTATTTCTTCTTTTGTTTCCTTTTATTCTCATTCTTCTCTCATTGTAAAGGGTTCTGAATTTTTGTGTGGGTTAGGTAGATAAAGAAATGTTGAGCTCAAGTCATGAATTGAGTCTGTAAGCTGTAATTGTTGATTTCATGAGTAAATATTAGCTAGTTTGTGCAAATAAATCATGAATGTCTTCAAATTTTCTCCAAAATTGTAGATTTTAAATCATATGAATTCAATAATACAAAGTATCTTTGAATTTTTCATCTCAATTTCCTTGAGATTGTTTTATTTGTTTATGGTTCTATTTCAAAGAAATGGTTAAATTACTGTGAGCAAATAATTGTCATTTTAAGTGTGTAGGGTGGATTTGGTAAGAAGAATTTGATTAACAATAAGAGTGGATCTGTTGGCGTAAGGCATTAACAATTGTAAATCCATTTGCCAATGAATTCTCTTTATTCATTTGACTCCATGGCCCAAAATTAGGCACTAATATGTTATTCAGCTTAGCATCTTAGAAACATGATTAAATTCAAAACAATTTTAAATTCTTGTTGTTTGGTCGAGGTTTGGTGTTGAGTTCTACTTCCCAATTGTTGAGTGAGTGTTGATATACCAAAAATTTAGCCAGATTTGAAGTTTCCAGTACTTTCTTTGGTGTAATTGAATTGGGGATTATCTTCTATAAAAAGGAATGTTTATGTATAATTGAATTGAGTCTTCAGGCATTGTAAAGGTTGACCCACCTTGCTCCTGCAAAGCTAGAAGTGTAGGAGATTTAAGTCTTTGACTGAATCTTGTTAGTTGGCCAAATCCACCTTTGAGTTTGATCATTAGAAAGTGGCTAGTCTATAGGATTCATTAGACTGGTCGATTTGGAACACCAACAAGTACCATTTTTAGGTTAGTTATAATTGATTATATTCATCCGAGTTTGTTCAATATTGTTTTGATATATTTTATAAAAATTTAAAAGAGAGAGGAATTCAAATGTGAGAACATCTCATATGGTCGGATAATTGCATAGGTCAATTAAAAAATGCTTGAATTTTTTATTGGTTATGTAGAGTTCATAAGGAAAATAATATCCAACATGTATGTGGAGTTTTTATTAATTTGGACATGGTAAAGGATAACATGATAGAGTAGGTGCATGTGTGAAAATAGCTCTTGGTAGAGAGAAACTAGAATTTGAGGATGCAACAAAATTCAGAGATGCACATGCAATTGTAGATTGGTGCAATAGAAAATTATCTACAGGAACAAGTGAGATCTCAATAATTTGATGCTTATTTTGGTTTGTTGAAGAAAATGATATTCTTACTCGATAAAATTGTGAAATGATGAATATATCTGCAAAATAGCACTCATTTAAGAGTTTGAATGCAAACAAATGGACAATATGGACAAGGGATATTACATGGTTTTATAAATTTTGTATTGTAGGTGATTGGGAGGCATGTGAAAACACATAATGGGTTAAACAATGGAAAAAAAGAGACTTAACACCTACATTGACACATGATCAAAATGGAATGACAATTGAACATAATCAAGTGTTTGCATCAAATGATTATGGTCATGTTTTATATCTTGTACAAGAAGGTATATTAATTGAATTAAATTTTATATGAATGCATGCTTATATATGAATTAAATATATGTCACTCTTTATTGAATTAATTTTTTTGTAGGACATGTGTATGTTGTTGTTGCACCTAAGGGGAATGAAGAGGATATGAAATATTGGCTGGCTAGATGTATTGAGAGAAAACATAAGTTGGTACATCATAGAGTGGATGATGACAACTTTGAGTATCCAACTAGTTATGTGGTTGTTTTTGGCACCTAGCTTCAAAAATATATAATAAGAAAGAATGGGTTTCTTGCATTTAAAGACTATGAAAGACACAAGAAGATTATACATTATTTGTATTTGATTTTGGAAACCAATATAAAACTAGTTAGATATCAAGATAGGCCTACTAATAATTTTTTATGGAAACTTTCAATGGATAATCATGAGAGAATCATAGATGCATTACAAAAAAGAGAGGATGCATATGGTACAATGGAGTAAATAAATAAAGGTAAGTATATATTTGTATATACATTTAATTAATAGTCTATATATATAGTTAAAAATTTATAACATATACATGTTTATATATATGTGAGTCTTTAGTCATTTCGTAATTATAGTGTTAAATCATTTTTTGTTTTTGATCTCCCAAAACTACATGCATTACAAAAAAGAGAGGACATGCATATATATTACAATGGAATTTGAATCTAGAGATAGGTAACTATATATAGTTCTAGATACTTTTAATTGATAGTCAAAATATAAAACTAAATAATTCATTGTAATTTTATAAAATTTTCATAATTGATTCCCTACCCCCTTAATCCATTCTCTTAGGACCCATTAAGTATCATTTTCTCTATCCATAATCCATCCTCTTGCATCCCCTTAGGTCACTCAATTCAACTTAAGCCATTCTCTTAGGATCCTTTAAGCCATATCCTCTTATCTACCCTTGATCCATCATCTTGCATCCCCTTAATTCTCTCTCTTAACTCCCCTTAATTTATCCTCTTAGTACCCCTTAAGCCATATCATCATATATCTAGGGCATGTGCAGGATCATCATGGAAAAAGTAGGCCCTTAAGTGGCAAAAAATTCTAAAAAATTAGAGTTAGGAAACTTGACGTAAAAATTTGAATAAGTTATCTATATTATTTCAAAAATATGTAAGAATAGAATCTGTAGCAAATTGAATATAGTTTCTAAACTACTAGGTTTATTTTTTAAAATAAAATCTATTTGGTGAAAATTTGAAATTTCAATGAAGTAGTACTTAAATTTTAGGGAAAAAATAAGAAGTAGGTGTCTGACCACCCTAACAACAATAAAATGATAATATTTTTTATAATATTTTAGATATAAGTATAGGACTCATGTCCTGATGTGATGCATTTTTTTTTAAAAAAAATTCCAAGTAAATAATTAATTATGATTTTTTTATCACAACTTTTCAAAAATATAAAAATCGTATGTCGACCACCTTAACTTGGTCAAAACTTCATGAAATTCATTTTTTTGTAATCCTATAGTATACAAAGCATAGAGTGTGACACATGTTTTGGATTCAAAAATGTGATATAGTTTGAAAGCTATAGATGTTTTTCAATCAGCCTATCAATCAGGACTTTAGTAGTAATTCAAATAGAAAACAAATAATAATTATTTATTAAATTCAAAATAAAACATAATTTATATTGGTGGAAAGCCGAGAATCTCCTTTAAAATCACTTTTCATTTCATCAATTTTGGGTAAAAAGTCATCAGCCACATACCCTACAAATACCCATCATATTGCCACTTTTTGGGCCATCATGATCCTACACATACCCTCTACACTTAACCCATACTCTTGCATCCCCTTAAGTCACTCTCTCAACTCCCCTTAACCCATCCTCTTAGCACTCCTTCAACCATATCCTCGTATCTATGCTTAATCCATCATATTGCATCTCATTAAGTCACTCTCTTAACTACCCTTAAGCCATCCTCTTAGGACCCTTTAAGTCGTATCCTCTTATCTACTCTTAATACATCCTCTTGCATCCATTTATGTCACTCTCTTAACTACCCTTAAACCATCCTCTTATGACCCCTTAAGTTGTATCCTCTTATATATTGTTAATCCATCCTCTTACATTCCCTTAAGTAACTCTCTTAACTCCCTTTAAGCCATCCTCTTAGGGCCCATTAAGTTGTATCCTCTTATCTACCCTTAGTCCATCCTCTTGCATCCCCTTAAGTAACTCTCTTAACTCCCATTAAGACATTCTCTTAGGACCCCTTAATCTATATCCTCTTATCTACCCTTAATCCATCCTCATACATCCCCTACGCTTTAGGTCCTAGGGTTAAGGGTTTAGGATTCATATCCTATGGTTTAGGTCCTAGGGTTAAGGGTTTAGGATCTGTAGGGTTCATGATATGATTGTAATAACAAATCTATATGGATTAAGGGTTTAGGATTCATATCCTAGGCTTTAGGTCCTAGGGTTAATAGTTTAGGATTTTTTATGGTTCATGAAATGCTTATAAAAATAAATCTATATGGTTTAAGCGTTTATAGTTCATCTCCTAGGACTTAGGTGCTATGGCTAAGGGTTTAGGATTCATATCCCAAGGTTCATGAGATACACAGAATAAAAAATTTATATGTGTTAAGGGTTTATGATTCATATCCTAGGATTTAGGTCATAGGGTTAAGGGTTTAGGATTCATATCTAAGGTTCATGAGATACACAAAATAACAAATCTATATGCATTAAGGGTTTATGATTCATATCCTAGGATTTAGGTCATAGGGTTAAGGGTTTAGGATTCATATCCTAGGGTTAGAGACATTAAATAATAAAAAATATATATGTGTTAATAGTTTATGATTCATCTTCTAGGCTTTAGGTCCTAGGGTTAAGGGTTAAGGATTCATATCCCATGGTTCATGCGATGCTTAGAATAATAATTATATATGGTTTAAGGGTTTAAGTTTCATCTCCTAAGCTTTAGGTCCTAGGCTAAAGGGTTTACGATTCATATCATAGGGTTCATGAGATGCAACGAATAACAAATCTATATGGGTTAAAGGTTTAGGGTTCATCTTGTAAGGTTTAGGTCCTGGGGTTAAGGGTTTAGGATTCATATCCTAGATTTCATGAGATTCAAAGAATAATAAATCTATATGGGTTAAGGGTTTGGGATTAATATCCTAGGCTTTAGGTCCTATGGTTATGGGTTAAGGATTTCTAGGGTACATGAGATTCTTAGATTATCAAATCTATATGGGTTAAGGGTTTAGGGTTCATCTCCTAGCCTTTAGGTCCTAGGGTTAAGGATTTAGGATTTATAGGGCTAATGAGATGCTTATAATAATAAATATATACATGTTGATGATTTAGGGTTCATCTCCTAGACTTTATGTCCTATGGTTAATGGTTTATGATTCATATCTAGGGTTCATGAGATGCAAAGAATAACAAATCTATATTGATGAACTGAAGGAAATAGGGTTCCTCCTCTTAGAAGATGGAACACAAGGGTTTAGGGACCTATTTCACTCTTAGTTTATAAAAGGAAACCCTAGAGGTCTCAACCTAATGATCCAATTAGAAAAAGAGATTGCTACAAGGTCTCCTTAGGTGTGATGAAAGTGGGGTTCACCACTAAGAAAATTCTTAGAAGGAAAGAAATTAAAGTAATATGCAAATCCAAATATGTGACCTAGAAAATGAAACTTAAAATAAGAATAATAAACTAAGAATGAATAGAGAAACAACTAGAAGATGAATATGATTGAGCAAGACCTTAAAAACTCTAAAAATTGTTGTGCTTGATGTGCACTAGGACTCAGATGCCAGACTAGGAAATTTAGTCCCAGTTTAGGGTTTTGGAGTAAAAATTGTAATATTAAAGTGATAGATCAAGATCCTCTAAAAATTTATAAAATGGTTGTAGAAGGACTCATATGCTCAAGGTTGGGATTTAGTCTCATTCACATTAATATGCAAAACACACATCACAAGAGAGAGAGAGAGATGTTATTTTTGATAGTGGATGGTGGTATTCCTCAGTTAGACCACATTTGAGTAATTAAACTTTGAAATGAATTGAAATAACATGAAGGGATGATGAATGAACAAATGAACATAACAACTCACCAAACGTTGTTGAATCCTTGGATTGTAGATCTGTAACTTGTATGAATTGGTTCAATGGATGTAGATCTTGATCACAACACTTGATATGGATTTCAATGTTTGAAGTTGGATCAGAAATGCTACATCAACATGGTAGCTCACAAAAACATATGATGTATGAAGAATTTTACATGATGCTTGAATCTTGAATTGATGCTCTTGAATGCTTGATAATTAGCTCCTAAATGTTCTAGATCTAGGTGATACTCTATTGCTTTAAGATTCTTAGGTTAGGTGAAATAATGATTTGAAACCTTAATTATATCAAAACTCCATATAATTTACCATTTATTTGATCCCAAATGTTGACATTCACAAAATTTGAATTGCAAACCCCAATTTCCTGCTCAAATCCCTAAAAGAGTCCAAATGGGACTCATACAACAAAGGTGGCATATGGGTCCCACCCTAGCTTTTTGGGCTAAGGAAACATTCGAGTGTTAGAATATTAAGTGTATTTATTTACTTTGTCAGGATTTTAGCTTAAATAACCCTCAAGATTCATAATAAAGGGTCTTAAGGGCCTATTAATGATGGTTTGAAGGTCATAAATGCAAGAGGGCCTAAAAAATAGTGTGAAGATGTAAATAAATAAATTTTACAGCACTAAATTAAGGAAAAATTAGGTCTATTTAGTTGAAAAGGGCCCTACACTTAATGTGAATGTGTAAAACACATTACAACACCAAATCAAGGCCACATTAGGCTTAGTTTACTATTAATTATTCTCAAATTAAGTGTGAAAAGGGGATAATTTTTCCTACACTACATTTAGCCCCCACTTTAGTGAGAGGACTAACTTGCTTCAAACTCCCACTAAAGTAGACATTCAATAGGGGTCCAAGTGTACCAATGTGGATGGTATATGACAACAAATATCGAAGGAGGTGGTCAAGCTCCCACGATCCAAGATCCTACATCAAACCAACATAAGCACAAGAGGACACTCATGTAAATGATGTATGAAGAAACAACAAGATACAAGCATACACTGCCAAAGAAATAAAGAAGAAAGAAAAAGAAAAAGACAGGTGGATCAAGCTTCAACCATTTTTCCAACATGATGTGGATTAGATCTAAGTTATTTTTTCAAAAAATGCATGCTCAGAAGGGTTAGTGGAACCTCAGGCCATCTACTAGGTGAGACACACACGCACACAACCAGTATACACTCACACACACAAGCAAGTGGCTATGGGAAAGTCACTCCTAATTTTAGCTCCCATACATACTAACCATATCAAAGCTATCCCTCTAAAAACTTCAATAAGGAACCACAAAAATGAAACTTCAAGCTTATGAACAACATGCAAGTAAATATTTTTTCAAAGGGAATTTGCTTAGTTCATTTAAGGTGTCTTCTTAAGGAACTTCGCTGCTAATGTCTCCAAGAGAGGAAAAATAGAAGAGATATCATGCTCTTGGAGGAAATCAAACCTAATGACACCACCAGGGTATGTACAGGATCATCATGGAAAAAACAAGCCCTTAAGTGGCAAATTTTTTAGAAAAATCAGAGCCAAACAACTTGACATAAAAATTTGAATAAGTTATCAATATTATCTCAAAAATATGTAAGAATAGAATCTGTAGAAAATTGAATGTAGTTTCTAAACTACTAGGTTTATTTAAAAAATAAAAAATAATTTTGTGAAATTTTGAAATTTCAATGCATGAGTACTTAAATTTCATGGAAAAATGAAGAAGTAGGTGTTTTTGACCACCTAACCATAATAAAATGATAATATTCTTTTATAATATTTTAGATATAAGTAGAGGACTCATGTAGATGTGATTATATTTTTTGTAATATTTTTCCAAGTAAATAATTAATTATGATTTTTTATTGCAACTTTTAGAAAATATAAAAACTTGTATGTCGACCACCTTGGTCAAAACTTCATGAAATTCAATTTTTCTTTTTAAATCCTATAGTATGTGAAGCATAGAATGTGATGCATGTTTTGGATTCAAAAATACGATACCATTTGAAAGATATAGATGTTTTTCAATCAGCCTATCAATCAGGACTTTAGTCGTAATTCAAATAGAAAATGAATAATAATAATTTATTAAATTCAAAGTAAAGTATAATTTATATTAGTGGAAAGTTGAGAATATCCTTTAAAAACCATTTTCATTTCATCAATTTTGGGTTAAAAAAAATTCATCAACCACATACCCTACACATACCCATTATATCGCCACTTTTTGGCCAGTCATGATCTTGCACATACCCACCAAGAAAATAATGCATCGCATGAAGAAAGAAAATTGCATAGTGAAACATGAGTGGCAATGTATTCCCTCACTTTAAAGTGCTTGCTAACACCATTGCTATGATAAATAAGCTTTAAAGTAGCCAATGAGAGCTTATTCAAAAAACCTAATGCCAAGTCATATGTTCTCAAATGAAACTACATCATGGAAAGGGGTTGCCTAAAAAATGTAGAAATAAACATAACTTAGTACATCCAATGTGATCCGACTTAAGGAATGTCATCCACATCCCAATCTTTCTCTTATATGTACATAGAAGGCAGTCAACTAGCCCAAAGAGACAATGACAAGTGCCATACGAGGATAAGGCTACCTAACTCCATTGCCCCCACTTAGTGCAGACAAGGGTGAGCCGAGGTGATTGATGAAAAACATGAAAATTAGTATCAATTAGAGGATCTAGGTGCTTCAAAACAAGGAAGAGCACTGCAATGCTAAAGATGGTGAATTCAATTACTCAAAACCTTACATTCATTAGTAGAATGACCATGAGCTCTATGATATACACAAAATGAACTCTTGTAGTGGAATTTATTTCATGTTCTTGGAGGGAGAGATATCAAATGATCTTGAAGGAGTCTTGATAGGATACTTGCTTGATCAATAGTAGAAGGTGTTCCTTTATTTTATGTCAAAGATATCTCTTGCTTTGTACAAGATTTCATACTTACACAAGGCTCTTTAGATTGCGAGATTTTGTTTTCTTCTTTAAGGGAAGGTGTAAAATCTAATGAACTCCAATCATTACTAATACATGTCCTAGGAGTGCTTTGTGTGATTGCATTAATGATAAATAAAGACTTATTTGTTTCTTTCATTTCTTTCAAAAGACAATAACCAAGACCATTATTTTCGATCAATTCAAGATGCACTAATGTTAAAGCTAGCTTAGAAGGATCTTTTGTAATAGTGTTGATATTGATTGTAGGCTTATTTGTTTCTTTTGAGAGACAATAACCAAGACCGTTAGTTATTTCTTGCATCTAAGGCTCTATAGGGACACAAATACCTTTTTCTCTAGCACCACATCCTTTTCCACAATACCCAAGTTATTTCATAAGTTCATAACCTCTTTCATAATGCTTTTTCATTTCTTGTGGATACAGTTTTTTCTCATAATCAACTTCATCAAATATTTTTGTGTAATTTGTTTCTTTTTCTAAAGTGGTTGAGGTGGATTCTTTTGAATTTTGTGTTGAATCTTGTGTCAACATTACTGCTTTTTCTTTTCCCTTTTCAGACTCTTTGTTTATATTTTGTATTCTCCCATGAATGTAGGTGTGAAATCCAAGGAACCCCAATGATCATCCGATAACTTTATAAATTCTTCAATATGATTTTATTTTTCTTTCTCTTGCACGGGTTCCGCTTGTGTAGTTGGTGTGAATTTTTTCAAAGGATTTTCCCTACCTTTCTCAATGTTCAAACAACTTTCTGGTTCAGGGTCTATTTCAATTTGGTACACTTTTTGTTATAGTCATACTTCATGATACAATAAAGAGTTGAAGGAACCGCATGTATTTCATGAATCCAAGTTCTTCAAAGGATATTATATGAAAGATCATGAGGCATAACATGGATAGGATTTTGTAACATGGCCTTTCCAACTGTTATAGGAAAAGTGATCACACCAAGTGGTTGCTTTCCTACATTGTCAAATCCTCAAATAAATAAGGAATTAGATTCAATTCTTGATTTATCCACACCAATTCTAGGTGATCCCACAATACTGGTTTACAAGTTTTTGCCAAACTAGACATTGAACTGAATTTTTTTAACTAAATCGTCACTTTCAAGCACCTATAGTGGCTAAACTATGAGGAATTTGATGATGATGCAAACTAGTGATTTGTGACATTTTGTCTGTAGATTCTAAATATATTTTTTTCAAAATATTTGGAATCAGATCACACTTCTTTTTGCATCCCCTTCAAAAACTAGTTTTTAATGGTAAACACCATTTTTAAAGAGTGACGTTACTGGCTAACACAACTTTTTTTCTATGAATGATAAAATTCTAATTTTTTCAAATTTAGATTTGTAGCTATGTTATCTAGTGCATGGAATTGGTTTCTTAGCATTTCATTAAATATTTTTTTCTTAATTAAGTTTCAAAGTCAAACCAATTTTAATTTAGACATAGTTTACTAGCTAAAACGTAACTTTTTTTTTGTATGTATTGAAATTCAATTTTTTTTTTGTTGGATCAAGGACATCAATATCTACTGCATAGATATTTTTTAGATTTTTTTTTATAATACTTTTTTTCCACATGTGAAGAATAGAGAGCTTGAATTTAAGTGAACCTACATTTGGGTATGTGCAGGATCATGATGGGTATGTGTAGAGTATGTGGCTGGCGACTTTTTTTTTACCCAAAATTGATGGAACAAAAGGGTTTTTAAAGGGGATTCTCAACTTTCCACCAATATAAATTATGATTTACTTTGAATTTAATAAATTATTATTATTCATTTTCTATTTGAATTATGACTAAAGTCCTATATTTGGTAGGCTGATTCAAAAAAATCTATAGCTTTCAAACAGTATCACATTTTTTGAATCTGAAACATGTGTCACATTCTATGCTTCGCATACTATAGGATTAAAAAGAAAAAATATGAATTTCATGAATTTTTGACCAAGTTAAGGTGGTCAAACATAGGCATTTTTATATTTTCTAAAAGTTGCAATAAAAAAATCATAATTAATTATTTACTTGGAAAAAAACTACAAAAAAATTTGCATCACATCGGGACATGAGTCCTCTACTTATATCTAAAATATTATAAAAAAATATTATCATTTTATTGTGGTTAGGGTGGTGAGACAAACACCTACTTCTTATTATTTCCCTGAAATTTAAGTGTTACTACATTGAAATTTCAAATTTTCACCAAAGAGATTTTTTTTTTAAAATTAACCTAATAGTTTATAAACTACATTCAATTTGCTATAGATTCTATTGTTACATATTTTTGAAATAATATAGATAATTTATTCAAATTTTTACATCAAGTTGCCTAACTCTGATTTTTCTGAATTTTTTGCCACTTAAGGGCCTATATTTTTCATGATGATCCTGCACATACCCATTCACAAGAAATAAAAAATAAACATAATAATAAAATAAAATCTATTTAAAATTATACTTTTTGGAAAGCTTATAATAAGGGCTACATACATACAAAAAATAAATTATAAATGAATTCATTTGATCCCCCAAAAGGTAAATCAAAAGTGGTTTTTTATCAACATTTTGATAGGTGTAAAAGAGACTCTATATTTGGTATGGTTTAAAATTAGAGGGGTTCTATTCAAGGGGGTTTTATCTAAGGTGGTTTGATCAAACCATCTTCAATTATAATCCTTTAAATGGAACTTTTCAAAGCTTAAATCATTATATTTTCCAAAACTACATGATTTCAGCAAAAATAAGGATCTCCCAGAAAGTGTATACAACTATTGTGGGATCACCTAGTCCATCTAAAAGGGTTACAATACACACATTAAGAGTCGAGCCATTGTCAACAAGGGTTCACTTTATTCATGTACTATTGAATTTAGCTATTTTCATGAAGGAATCATTTTTCTTTCTCACTTCCAAGGGAGGTAGCTCATGTTGATGAAAGGTGATGTCTATGTTAATCGCATGCATTCCTTGAATTGGACTTGCTACGCCACTTGGATTTGCACTAAAGGGAACCAAGACTTTTTGCAAGGATGTTTGAAGCATAGTATGATAACTAGGTGAATTTTGAATTAGATCCCATAGGGATATTTTGGCTAGAGTATTCTTTAGTTGTTAAAAAATATTATACTCCTATTCATTATTGTAAAGGTAAATGAGGGCACCAGGAAAGATAGGGTTAGGCAATAGGAGGGATGTTGGAATTGTTTTACTTGGTTGCATATTGTTTGTAGTGTTATATGTATGAGCAATGGTATTATAGTTCAATTTTTTCAAAACATTATTCTTAGGTGGCTCAAGGATGAGGATGGGTTTGAGGGTGGGTAAAGGATAAGACCTGGCTCAAGAGATCGCTTGAAGGGATATCTAATGTGCATAACCTCAAAAGACTCATCCTTATTTTCATAATCTCTTAGAGAAGGGGATTATAATGTCACTTCATCATCTTCATCTAAGGAAATAACACTAATAGTGTTTAAAAGACATGTGTCAATGTTCTCATTTTCTTCCACCATGGTATCTTACCTAGTAGAAGAGTTTTTAGGAGAGCTACAAACTAGATGTTCATGACATTCAATGTTTGGTTCTTCTAAACTAACTTCACAAGTAGGGTAATTATAAATGGTTGGATTTTCTTGTTTAATGATGGAATTATCTTGTTCAATAATTTTTTTCCTAGGGGAAGAGAGACAAATAGGACTCTCATGAATCTAATTGGTTTGATCTTCCAACATCAAAATATCTTCTTCACAAATAGGAGAGATATTAGGAGAATAAAAAATATGATTATCATGATTATCTATGATTCCATTTCTTTGTCCCATAATGTCTTCCAAAATAAGAGAGGTAGGGGAATAAAAATAAATGGGGTTTTCAAAGATCTTAAATATTTAATCATCTAACACCAACATATCCTCCTCACAAATATTGTGATTGCCATGATTTCTTATAATTGCATCCTCTTTCACTATAGCATTGTCATAAATGGAGAAGATGTTGGGAGACAAAATTAGACTAGTTGAAGTGGTATTTAGGTAGGTTTCAATGGTCTCTTCTTGTTGTGTTATGTGATCTTCATGACTACCTATGGTTGTGTCCTCTTATTCATCAATGTATTTCCTAATAAGATAGGTAGGAGGAGACAAACAACTAGAATTCTCAAAACTCTCACTGATTGGTTCTTCTAGCACCAAAATATCTTCTTCACAAATAGGAGAGATAATGGGAGAATAATGAATATGATTGTTATGATTTCCCAATATTGTATTGTCTTTCACTAGACTAATTTCATTCATAGTAGGGATACGAGGAGAGGGATCAATGACAGAAAAAAGAGAGGGGAGAGGACTTCATATTCGTATGCACATAAAAAAAAAATCCTATAGTACACAACAAGATCTGAAAATAGAACATAAATTATGATAACCATAGATTTTTACAATGAAAAAATGATGTAATTTAATTGTCCTACAGATTTTAAATGTGACAATGATAGAGAAAACATGCAAAAGGATAATGCAGTTTTGAGATTCTACACAAGGTAATTTACTAGTTACACTATGCAACAATCTAAAAATGAAATGCTGTAAATGAAACTTTTAATTTAAGCAATGCACAAAATTAACCAAATTAAGCTAGATATACTAAAATGAATGAAACAAAGATTGGGAAAACTAGAATATATATATGATAACAACAAATAAAAGAACATTTAAATGATGCTTTTAATGTCCTAACATGTAATTTTAGGTCTAATATGAAACTAAATTTCCCAAAGGGGTGAATGAGTCCAAATTAGGGTTTTTGGAAGGTTCAAATGCAAAAACAACCAACATGGAATTCTAAGAAATCTAGAAAAACAACTTGTATAGGGACTAAATTGCCTAGATGGGTGAATGAGTCCCAAATTAAGGTTTTTACACTAAATTTACTGAATTCTGAGTGAATGTTAAGGTTTCTAACTTGTATGTTCAAATAAATGTTTTCAATGATAGGTTTCAAATGAAATTTAATGTTACAAGATGCAAAAATGCAACCTATATGCACTTTTCACTAATGCAAGATTTAGAAGCCCTAAAGTAAATTCAACTAATGCAAGATCTAATGCAAAGTTAATGTAGATCTAGGACTATGATGTTCACCAAATCAGAAATGCAAGTTTTCACATTGGGTTCACCAAAATGAATCGAAGGAAATAGGGTTCCACCTTTTAGGAGATGGAACACAAGGGTTTAGGGACATATTTCACTATTATTTCATTAAAGGAAACCCTAGAGATCTCAACCTAATGATCCAATTAGGAAAAGATATTGCTACAAGTCTCCTTAGGTGTGATTAAAGAGGGGTTCACAACTAAGCAAATTCTTAGAAAGAAAGAAATAAACGCAATATGCAAATCTAACTATGTGACGTAGAAAATGAAACTTAAAATTAGAATAATAAATTGAGAATGAATAGAAAAGCAACTGGAAGATGAAGATGACTTAGTAAAACCTGAAAAATATAAAAATTATTGTTCTTGATGTGCACTAGGACTCATACACCAGACTAGGTGATTTAGTCCTAGTTTAGGGTTTCTGGGTAGAAACAATAATATTTAGGTGATAGATCAAGATCCTTTGAAAATTTATAAAATGGTTTTATAGGAACACATATTCCCAAGGTGGAGATTTAGTCCCATTCATATAAATCTGCAAAACACACATCACAAGAGAGAGAGAAATTTTGTTTTTGTTAGTGGATGGGGTTTTTCCTCAGTCAGACCCCGTTTGAGTAATTAAACTTTGAAATGAATTGAAATAACATGAAGGAATGATGAATTTGAAACAAATCAATGTAACAACTCACCAAACCTTGTTGAATCCTTAGAGTGTAGATCTGCAACTTGTATGAATTGGCTTCAACATATATAGATATTGATCACAACACTTGATATGGCTTTGAATGCTTGAACTTGGATCACAAATGCTACATCAACATGTTATCTCACAAACACACATGATGCATGAAGACTTTGAAATGATGCTTGAATCTTGAATTGATGCTCTTGAATGCTTGATAATTAGCTCTTGAATCCTCTTGAATGTTCTTGGATACTTGAAAATATATCTTGAAGGCTCTAGGTCTAAGTGATATTCTCTTTCTTCAAGATTCTTAGGTTGCTTAGGTGAGATAATGATTTAAATCCTTTATTATATAAGCAATCCATCTAATTTACCATTTATTAATCCAAAATGCTGACATTCACAAAATTTGAATTGAAAACCTTGATATCCCACTCATAACCCTAAAAAAGGGCCAAATGGGACTCATATGCCCAAGGTGGTGTATGGGTCTCACCCTAGCTTTTTGGGTTGAGGAAATGTCGAGTGGGATAGAATATCAATTGTATTTAATGAATTTGTCTAGATTTTTGTTGAAATAAGCCTCTAGATGCATATTAAAGGGTATTAGGGGCCTATTAATGATGATTTGAAGGTCATAAATGTAAGAGGGCCAAAAATTCAGTGTGAAGATGTAAATAAATAAATTTTACAACACTAAATTAAGGAAAAATTAAGACTATTTAGTTTATAAGGTCCCTAGACATAATGTGAATATGTAAAAAACATTACAACACCAAATCAAGGTCACATTAGGCTTAGTTTACTATTAATTATTTCTAAATTAAGTGTTAAAAAGGGGTACCTTTTCCTACACTACAATGGGTTAAGGGTTTAGGGTTCATCTACTAGCATTTAGGTCCTAGATTTAAGAGTTTAGGATTCAATTCCTAAGGTTAATGAGATGCAAAGAATAATAAATCTATATAGGTTAAAGGTTTAGGGCTCATCTCCTAGCCTTTAGGTCCTAGGGTTAAGGGTTTAGGATTCATATGCTAGGATTTTTGAGACGTAAAGAATAACAAACCTATATGGGTTAAGGGTTTAGGGTTCATCTCCCATCCTTTAGGTTCTGGGTTAAGGGTTTAGGATTCATATCCTAGGGTTCATGAGATGCAAATAATAATAAATCTATATGGGTTAATGGTTTAGGGTTCATATCCTGAGCTTTAGGCCCTATGGTTAAGGGTTTAAGATTTCTAAGGGTCATGAGATGCTTAGAATAATAAATATATACATTAGTTAACAATTTAGGGTTCATCTCCTAGGCTTTAGGTCCTATGGTTAAGGGTTTATAATTTTTAGGGTTCACAAGATGCTTTGAATAAAAAATCTATATGCATTAAGGGTTTAGTGTTCATCTCCTAGGCTTTAGGTCCTATGGTTAAGGGTTTAGGATTTCTAGGGTTCATGAGATGCTTAGAATAACAAATCTATATGGGTTAAGGGTTGAGGGTTCACCTCTTAACTCCAAATCACTTTTTCTTTAGTTTTAGGCTTGGGAAAGGTTTGGAATCCCGACCCTTAGCCTTTGACCTACAACTAAAAATCTAAGGAAGATTCAAGAGAAATTTTCAACTTTGGCAATTTATAACTGATGGACGTTTTCCATAATTAATCTATGAAATTAAAACCCATTATATATCACAATGTCTAGTTTACAAATATATAATTTTGTTAAGATTAGATTTTTTATTTTTAATTAATTTCTAAGAAAATTTGTCCATAAACATGAAATATCAAGTTATTTTTGTTTTTTATAACTTTTTTCTAGTATTTTTTTCTTACAAACAAAATTATATGACATCAATCTTCAAAAAAGTCTACAAAATGATTTTTTTTAAAAAAATAATTTAGGTCTAATTATGCTCTCTGTACATGTTGATTTAAAAAAAAAAGAAAAACAATTAGGGCCAATAAAAGTTCAATAAAAATATGACAAAAAAAATCCTCATCAATATTCAGATTATTACATATCTTTCCCCAAAATGAATTAGAAAAATACTTTTATTTAGGTCAAAAACTGGTGTCCGTACATGTGCATGGTATGGTAAAAAATGTGACTTTGAAAGAGTGGTTTTTATACATGCCTATTAAAATTTAATTTATATCATCCAAGTATTAGAATAAATTACATATTTAGAAGCTAGATTCAAAATACTAAATTTTGTATTATTGACTTTTTTTAAGATTCATTGTGTAAGTGCCTCAAATTTTCAATCTAAGTGTGACAAATTCCAAAAAGCAGAAAACAATACTTCCATTTTTTGAGCTTTTCATCAACCCAACTTCTTGCATCAACCCTATTTATAATGGCACTAGCCATATTCATCTTCGATCTCCATATGTTTCCATAATATAAATTATTTCATCATAATTTAAACAATTAATGAGTTATATTGGTTTGACATGAATAGTATAGGTTGGTATATATTCATTTATCCTTTAATCTTGTGTTTTCTCATGTGTTTATATAAATTTCTCCAAAATCATCTACATTCTTTATACTAGGTTAATCAGTCTATAATAGTGATAGCTAATTTGGGTGTAGAATTAAGTCATCAAGCTTAGCCAACGAATTAATTTGTTTCTTTGTCATATTTTGAATAAATTTGTGTAGACACAAAAAATATACTAATTGATCTTGTACACCTGATCCTAATTTTACTAATACCAATTCATCCTAAATCATCTCCTTTACTAATCATTTAATTAAATAATCTTTATTTAATTAAATTCATCACATTTTGTCTTTTAATTAAATAAATCAATTTTATCTGATTAAATTATCATCTCCTATTAATTAAATAAATAATTTTGTTTAATTAATCCTATAGTCTCTCTTTTAATTAAATAATTCATTTTATTTAATTAAGCTCTAAAGTCACCTCCCTTAAATTAAATAAATTAATCTTTATTTGATTTAATCTAACATCATCCTCTTTAATTAAATAAATCAAACTTTATTTAATTAAGTCTAAAATCATTATTCCTCTCATTTTGATTTAAATTAATCCAATAATATAAATCAAATTGTCAAATTAGCTAATATTCATCTAAATTAATCAAATCTTGATTAAGCCTAATCTTAATCCATCAAATCCTCTAGCTTTTGCAACTTGCTCATGAAAATCAATTTAATTAATTAATAAATCTCCATTTTCATTCAAAAAGGCATCAAAGGATGAAATATTCCTCAAATTTGAAATCTCCCCCAAAACGGGACTTGTCCATCCAACAAGGCATTAAAGGCCTCTTGGGTATGTGCAGGATCATCATGGAAAAAACAAGCCCTTAAGTGGCGAAAAATTTGGAAAAATCAGAGTTAGACAACTTGACATAAAAATTTGAATAATTTATCTATATTATTTCAAAAATATGTAAGAATAGAATTTGTAGCAAATTGAATATAGTTTCTAAACCACTAGGTTTATTTTTTATTTTAAATCTATTTGGTGAAAATTTGAAATTTCAATGCAGAGTCCATAAATTTAGGGAAAAAATAAGAAGTAGGTGTCCAAACACCCTAACCAAAATAAAATGATAATATTATTTTATAATATTTTAGATATAAGTAGAGGACTCATGTTCATGTGATGCATATTTTTTTTATTTTTTTCGGTAAATAATTAATTATGATTTTTTATTACAACTTTTTAAAATATAAAAACTCGTATGTCTGACCACATTAACTTGGTCAAAACTTCATGAAATTCAATTTTTTTTTTAATCCCATATTATGTGAAGCATAGAAACTAAACGCATGTTTCGTATTCAAAATATGTGATATTGTTTGAAAGCTATAAATTTTTTTCAATCGGCCTATCAATTACGACTTTAGTCGTAATTCAAATGGAAAATGAATAATAATTATTTATTAAATTCAAATTAAAGCATAATTTGTATTGGTGGAAATATGAAAATATCTTTTAAAAACCCTTTTCATTGCATCAATTTTGGGTAAAAAGAATGTTGCCAGCCACATACCCATCATATCACCACTTTTTGTCCCATCATGATCTTGCACATACCTTCTTACATGTCATTTTCTTGAGCCAAGTGGCATTTAATTAATTTTCCATCTCCCTCCAACTTGTCACTTCTCCAATTTTGAGTTTTGACCTAATTGCAATAATGTGCATAGTCATCCAAATGTGCTCCATCTTTGTCCACTTACATGTTGATGAGTGGAATTATGCTATGGATTGGTGTTTGATCCCACATTCATCCATTTTTCCTATTCCTCCATCATTCTCTTCTATAGATAGAAGTCTCTCATTTGAATTTTGGATCCACAATCATCCACAATCTTAGGCATTTTCATACACAACTTATGCAAAGTTATCATCTTAATTTTTTGAATCAAGTTCATCCATTTTCATCAATTCATAGTTAGGTTATGGAAAAATTTCACCAAGGGGCATCAAATCTTCACCATTGATCATCAAGTTTGCAAGGAATTGGGAAAGGGCCATTTTCCACATCAAAATGGCACCAGTTCCCCCATAAGATTGAGAGTTTGATCATTTAAATAGGATTTAATAGATTTTTTATTGTGTTCTTCATATTATTTCTTGTTTTCATGTTTCAAATTAATTTCATGGGGAATGTTGTTTCTAACTTGCATATTGGACTAATATTGTGTTTGTTCTTTGTGTTTGTGTAGGGCTAGGATCACCATTCACAATTAGTATCTACTATTTAGAATAATACTAGGTAAATCCAATGAGCCCAATAGAGCTCAAGAAAAAGGGATACATGATATCTCTCTCATGTGTTGGTCTTTTTTAAGCATGTATCTTTATATTATCTCAAACATATGGTCATTATGTGGTTTAATATGTCCCTAGACTTATTGTCTCCTTATAGTATATAATTTAAAATAGGTTAAGGTTTTAATGAAAAATTATGAATAAATGGTACACCAAAGTGTAAGCTTCCTTGAACTTTCCACATATTATTCCAAAGTTGCACATTATAACAAGGTCCACTAATTGTGAATGACTAGTGAATTATCTAAAAGGATCTAAGACACTTTATGCATAAATTCTCAAACACCAAAACTTGAATTTCATGGGTCTATGAGTAGCCTTGATATGTCACATAAATGATATATTCTAGAGCTTCTCTTTAATATTTTCATGCACATATCATAATATTTGTTATAACCTATATGCTCTAAATTGGAAATTAGATAATATAATTCTAAGGTAAAAATGACACATAAAAATTTCATTATTGAAGCCAACATTCATAAAATTAACATGCAATCTATCTAATTTTATACTTCACTCTCATGAGCTACAATGTAAATCATTATTATATCTACAATGAATTACAAGGGAGGTTAAAGTGGTATATGGAAGTACAGCCTGGGAATACAATATGTCTAACCTTTCAAATAATGTACATAACTTTAAATGACAATTCCCATTCAAATGCATAAAAAAATTTGTTGTTACTTATTCCTCTCATTAGTCTAATAATTAATTTGTTTTTTTTTTATTCACCTTTATGCTTCTTTCATAGCACATTTAATATACTAAGTACTATTCTTAAGCCTACAATCACATACGCATTAGTGTTTGGCCAATAAATAAGGAGGTAGTGAATGGACATAATATTTAAATTTTAAAAAGAAGATGTATGTAGTTTCAAATAAACAAGAATGTAGAAGATTAAATATCAAGGTACAAGATGAGGAGGATTAATTTTTTTTAGGATTTATCAAAATGTAGAGAAAGATAGAATACCATTTCTCCTATTAATTCAATTATTTAATCAATGATACAAAAATTGATATCAATATAACCTTAAATTAATATTGATTTGTGAAAGATAAATGAAAAGTGGATATAAAACTAGTATTTTTTTTATTGAGTTAGATAACCATTCATGTTAAAGACCATTCTTTCTATTTGTACCTAAAAGTAGATATGAGAATCTATAATTATACTTATTTTTCCCTCATACCAAAGGAAAAATATGGTGGCAAATCAAATGATCATTAACATCCTATGAATGTCCAACACAACTACAATTGCACATTTCATAGCTCTAATGGGAATTATGAATTTGAGGTTTATCATAGGTATAATCAGATGTTAATTATCACCATAGAATGAAAAGGAGGTAGATAAAGAAACAAAGTTTAATGACAAGACTTAAACACATTAAATAATAAGTTCATGATATTTTTTATCACAATAATAAAAATATAATGATACACATGATCAACATAGAACCCCTCATCACTTTTAGGTTGGTGATAAAGTGTGGCTTCATCTATAGATGGAGTGTGTCCAATGACCAAACATTTAAAGCTTCTTCCTCTTGAATATAGACCATACACCATCATCTAAAATATTGGTATAAATTATTTTTAGATAAATCTACCACCTTTTTTGGCACTGCATCTAGTTTTTAATGTGGATTTGATGTGTTTCAATTTTCTTCCATTGTTGGAAATTATAGAGGTTGTTGAAGATATTTAGAGAACTAAATTAAATCCAAAAGTTACTATTCCACTATATATTGATAATTTCACTCATGTTATTATAGATAATCTCAAGATACAACAAATTCATTTCTATCATATGGTCCCAATTGGTGAGCTCTTGCATTAGGTAAAATTGTTTCCTAGGGTGAACATTGAAGCATGGTTTCCTCATCTTCTATAGACCATAGTTACAATAAGGCCCATTTCCTTTCAAGGGTGAAGGAATTAGCCCAAAAAATCAAAAGATTTCTTGAGTTGCATTGGCACAAGCAAAGATGGAGAATGTCAAAATCTAATTTTTTGGTATTTTCTACATTTAAATAAATCATATTTTTGGAGGCCTTTGAGGTAGAACTTAACATCAAAATTATTGTAAGTTTCTTGAAATAAATAGATAAAAGAATTAATTTCAAGAGACTTAACTTAGAGCTATTATATATCTTTCAAATAGAGTAAAAAGTATAGATTTTTCTTAATGGGCTAGAATTTATGACCCCACCAAGTTGGGGTAATAAAATATACATAATTTTCTAAAAACAATTGTTTTTTATTGATTATTCTTTATATCTATCTAATCATTTCAAATTCCAAAGGATATGGTTACTGTTGAAATCCTTTGCAAATGTATAAACATTTGATTTGGAAGATAATAAAGTAATTTGACAACAATATACATCTCATTATGAGTTTTTTAATTTTCTCAATATTTTATAATACTATAGATTAATATGCTAGGTATTGTCCACGAAATTATTAATTTGGTCCAGGCTCATCAAAGCTTGTTCACTCTTGTATATTACATTCTTTATGGTCAAGATAGCAAAGGCTTGATTTAAAAACAAGAGATTCATTATACAACCTTCCTTTAAGACACACATGATCATAAATGGCTAGAGAATGTATTAAAGGATCAAATAAAGCTTTCAAGGTGTTGGTTGAATAAGTATTGATAAAATAATAAGAGGAGATGGTGAGCTAGCTCTCTTGATTATTACAAGAAAATCAAGGTAATCTACAAACACAATATATCTACCATTTTGTAGTCACACTCCATTCAAGGTTTAGGGGAATTGTGTTTATATTTATTTTTAAATTATAGCTAACTATTTATATATTATTTTTTTTCAATAAAAGGTTGGTAAGCCGACTATTTATATTATATAATAGTAGATGTTACAAAAAAATTTCTATAGTAGTATCTAGATAGGATTTTAATAAAAAATTTCAACTGTTGCATTTGGATACAACAAACAGCTGACTTACCCTTCCTATTTGATGACTAGCTTCTTTCCTATTGAAAATGTCAACTATGCACAATAACAAAACAAGCTGACTTTACAAAAGTCTATAAGTAGTTATTATATTTCTTCATTCCTTTTGTACAAAATAACTATCTTCTTTTCCATATTTGCTCATAATTTGATTCTGTGGAGGAGATGTTTCAAATTTTGTAGTGACATTCATGTCAGGAAGGATTAGTTGATGACCATGGATGGGTGGTTGCACATTCGAAGGCCCTAGTGTTGCATTTGATTCCTCAGTGTCAACCTCTCTTTGTTGTGATGGAATAGGATGGCTCATTAAAGGTGCATGATGATAGTCATGTGTAAGAAGGAATGAAATTGCATGATGGTTTGTCTTGAAAATCCTTACCATGTCTTCTCCCACTTCGACCTGATACCTGTTTAGCTCTTTGTAGAGATAACTTGTTGAATTAAATTTAAGTGTCGGCCTCATACCAATATAAATTTTCCTAAAGCTCACCCTATGGTGCAAGTAGTGTCTAGGAAAGATACCTCCAATCTATGGTTCTCCATTCCATAAGTCATATTTTTGAACACTTGTGAGAAGGGAATTTTGTTGCAGAAAAACTTCATTAATAATACCATTTTCTATCTTCTGCATATCCTGATAATTTGGATTCAAATATAGGATGTTAGAGAAAAATCTGCATAATAGATGACATGGAGAAATGATTCTCTGTGTTGATGGTTGTAAAATATCCTCAACAATTATATCCTTGACACATTTGAAAATAGAAGTACAATCTATCTTAAAAAACATAAGATAATTGTTCTTTATCTAAACTTTTGGAAAAGGGAACTTCCCATTGTTGTAATTGAAAGGGTTCTAGTTCCCTATGATTTATTGGAAGAAATTCCATTATCAAGCCTTTCCTGACTATCAGAAACCTAAAGCAATAAGCCGCAAGAAAATACCTAGAAAACAACAACAATATAAACCCAAAACTCATCTAGATTCTGGTTTGAGTGAGTGATTTTAGAATCCTTTGTTACGAGCAAATAATACCCATAATACCCACATAAATCATAAGGAAAAACCCAATCAAACATATACAGCTTCCATTGTGATGAGCAATTTCCTCATTTAAATAAAACTAGATTAAATTGCACATTAACCAGTGAAATACTCCTCCAAATTAGTGTTGTTACAATGCTTTGGCTCTCCACATTATTGTTGCAACAATGCTTTGGCTATACTTATACACATGGATGAATGAATGCAACAACTTTCTATCTCAAGAAAACACAGAACACAAGCGCATCACCTTTCTGTGGAGCATTTTGTTCTACATAGCACTTCACCTTTCTATGGAGCATTTTGTTCTATAGAGCTTACAATATAAAAAAAATTCAAACTAGTTCCTCTTATAGCCATGGAATTTCCTGTGTTATTCTTTTTGAAAAATTATACTTTGAATTCTACATGTCCTTGAAAATGTATAAGCACACTTGAATATTTTTCAAGGTATGCTTTTCTGAAATACTTTCTTTGCCTTAGAAGAATTACGTGCAAAATGTCAGAAAATGTTAGCAATCATCTTAACATCCCCTTACGACATAGAGTATGTGTGATGTAATGTAGACCAATGATGCCATTAGAATAAAATCATATCACACTTGCAATTACAGGTGTTGCCACTGCCATAACTTCAAACTTGTAAAATATTTTCAATCTAAGAATTGGTTTTCTGCATAGATGAATTCGTACATCCCACATTCATTGAAACATAAGTGATTTGATAGCCATTGGATGGAATTCCAACTTTAGTCTTTCTCAATTTAGTATTTATTTGCTATCTTGGAAACTACACTACAATTTTATATCCTCTGCTTTTATCTTGGTGTATTCTTTATTCCTACAAAACTAAACACAAAGTTAATAGAAAAAGATACACCATACAAATATCACAAGAAGTATAGAGCAACTTGTTGGTGATGCCACACAAAATGCTTCATTCATGCAGATTTAACCCCAACTGACACATTGTAATTTCCCAAGGGATTTGATTTTATGAAATGCTTCTCATCTTTCATGTGCAAAGAAAATTAACCATGTGTGAAAGTATCTACTTTTATGTACAATGTAAACTTCATAGGTACTTTACACTAGACTAGTTTAAAATCTTCTCACTTGCCAATCTAGCAATAATCCTTAAGCTTGTAAGTCATCTATATATGGAAATGCAATCCACCATATTTCTTATAAATAGCACTGATCTTAACACTCTCTTCAACGTCCTATCAATTCCCTTTATGAAGTAAGATATATCAAAATAAAGCGTTCATACTATTTGAAATTGCTTTTCATTAGCTCCATTTCATTTTTTATACTACAACCCTTTCTTAGTTAATAGCTTCAACCAAATCCTAAGTGATGTTTTGCATATTACATCCATACATCTATACATTTTGAATTTGTTCACACCCAATTGTTTCCAATTTATCTGCAAGTTAGTTTCCTTCCCTATAAACATGTTTAATTTGAACCAATTTGAACATAGGCAACAATTTCCATACCTCTTGCATCACATATCTAATTTTCCAATTAAAAACATTTATTTCTTTATAGGAATTCACAATTATTAAAAATTCACCTTGAATTTCTAGGTCTTTAATTTTCATTTCATATGCTAATTGCAACCCATGAAGTAAAGCTTGTGCTTCTGTCATATTATTTGTACCTCTTGGTAGTTTTATTGACTTAGTTGTTATTAAGATCCCTTTAGAATTACTAATTATAAACCCCAATCCTTAAATACCTAGGTTTCCATGTGATGCTCCATCAAAATTCAACTTAGAAAATCCTTTTGTAGGTGGAGTCCAAGAAGTTTTGCTTCTATCTAATTTGTGGCTTGAATTCTGATGTAGGCTTCCTTTGAAAGGTAGAACAATATTTTTCCAACTATGCATTACCTTAGAATCCCAATCTATGAACAAAGACCCGATATTTTTCACCTTCTCTACATGTGCATTTGTTATCTCTGCTATTGATGATTCTAACTTCTCTAATACTTGCTCAATCTTCATTTTTTCCTTCCTAAAAATCCTTTTGTTGCATTCCCACCAAGTAGTCCATAGCACAATAGATGGTATCACTTTCCAAATGCATGCAAACAATGTTGATTTATATAATGTTGGCCAACTTGAAAATAGATCCCACAAATTATTTGGCAATGGAGCATACTAAATTTATTTTCAATGAAATGCTAATGACTGGATGCAAAGGGGTAGTGAATAAACAAACGATTCACCTCTTCCATATCATCTCGACATAAGACACAAGTAAATTGAGTTGCTATCCCAAGTTTGGAAAGTCTATCACTTGTCAAAATTCTTCTTTTAATAGCTATCCATGAAAAACATCATGCCTTTGGTAGCATAGTTGAGTCCCAACAATAGAACAAAACTCTTTTAGGTTTGACTCTCTCCCCTTTACTCATTATTTCCTTGTAACACATTTTTACTAAATAATTTCTATTTTTTGACAGTGCCCATAATAGCTTATCCTCCCCTCTTGAAACATATACAATTATTCCATTTAATATGCTCTTAAGCTTCTCTTTTTGAGCAATTGGGCAATCTACAACATTGACATCTTTCCACATTACTTTTCCAGTGCATTCTTCAACGCTCTCAAAATAATCACTTATTTTCTCCCCCCATCTTGTACTAAGAAGATTTTGAATACATTGGAGGTTTGTATCTGCATTTAATGGAGCATATCCACCCCAATAATCTTCCCAAAACTTTTCTTTTACACCATCTTGAACTTCCCAAGTAAGATAAAGAATGATTACTCTTCTACATGCTATTAAGGAATTCCACATTGTAGATCCTTGAGGTGGATTTGATATTGTGAATATTCTCTTTAGATCTGTGTTATCTAAGTACTTAGCTTGCATGACTTTGCACCATTTCACTTGTAGTTTAGTGTACATGTACCAAACTAGTTTAGCTCCTAATGCCAAATTTCTAGCTTGTAAATTGTGTATCCCAACACCCCCTTTTAATTTATCTTCACAAAGATTTTTCAATGAAATAAGTGAAATATTCTTTTTGCTGTCCATATTCCCTTTCCATAGAAAATCCATGATTAGCCTTTCTATGAACAATTTCATATATTTTGGAGCTTTTAGTATTGCCATGTAATAATTTTGGATGGCTGAGAGGATTGATTTGATCAATAATATCCTTCATGAGAGTGACAACCACCTCCCCTTCCATGTGGCTATCCTTAATTGAATATTTTGAATGATATTATCCAAGTAAGAAATTTTATTTGAACCAGTAAAGAACTAGATCCCAAGACACTTATAGGGTAATTCTACTTTTTGAAAACCTAAAAGGTTAACAATTCTCTTTTCTAAATCTAATCCAATGTTAAAAGTGTATATCTTTTATTTTTCTACATTTATTTTCTAACCTGAAGCTAGTGAATAACTTTATAATACAAAATTAATATGTTTGGCCTCTTGAAGCTAAGCTACACCAAATAGCAATGTGTCATCCACAAAAAAAGAATGTGTGACTGATACATCAGTAAAATTTATTGAAATCCATCTCCAAAATCCCTGATGATGAGACTGTTTGATTGACTTGCTAAGTGCCTTTGCTAATATTATAAATAAGAAAGGTGATAATGAGTCACCTTGTCTCACTCTCTAGGTGGGGCTAAAAAAACCTGATGAGGTACCATTGATTAGCACTGAAAATTTTGCACCTTTTAAGCAAGAGAAGAACCATTTGCACCATTTGTTACTAAAACCAAATTTCTCTAGAACTTGCATCAAAAATTCCCAATCCACTCTATCATAAGCTTTCATCATGTCCAACTTAATGATGAATGAAGGGATTTTATGTGAAGAGATAGAGTGAAAAACTTCATGTGCCACCATAGCACCATCCGTTGTTTCCCTCCCTAGAGAAAATCCACCTTGTTCTTCAAAGATTAGTTTGGGTATAATGGGCAATAGTTGAAGATAAATTGCTTTGGTAAAAATCTTGTAAACTGTGTTAGAAAGAGATATAGGATGAAATTCAGAAAAGAAATTTGGGTGCTTCACCTTTGGAATTAATGCAATATGCATAACATTAAATTATTTGAGCATTGAACCAGAATCTTGAGATTCTTCTAGAGCCTTAAGCAGTTCATTACCTATAAAGTCCCAACATTTTTGGAAGAATATTGTTGTGAATCCATCTGGTCTTGGGGATTTATCTGGCTTGAGTGAAAAACCAACCCCTTTCACTTCATCCAGAGTGAAAGGATTATTAAGTTGCACATTATCTTGTTCAGTGACTAATGAGGGAATGTCTTGTAGCATGTTTTCTCTTTCAACTCCAATCTAATCAGATTGTTGTAATGCAGCAGATAATAAATTAGAGAATAATTTTATTCCTTCATTTTGAATCTCCACTTCATTTGTTAACCAATTTCCTGAATAACTTTCCTAAATGTTAAACACTGCATTCTTAGCTTTCTTTACCAAAGCTAACATATGAAAAAATTTAGTGTTCGTATTACCTTCTTTAAGCCATAGTTCATGAGATTTCTAATTCCAATATAATTCTTCACTCAACACTAATTCTTCCAAGTTTGATTGTAAAATTTTATGATGCTCAAAAGATTGTGGTGTTAACCCCTAACTTATAATATGTTCATTAACTTCTACCGGCTATTTTGAAATCAAATCCTTTTGGTGGAAGATGTTTTTAAACACATGAATATTCCATTGCTTTGTTTTTCCTTTAACAAACTGCATTTTCTTGCAAAATCTATACATAATGGATCCTAATTCATATGGTGCTTGTTCCCACCACAACTTTCAATAAAAGGAAAGAAATCATTATGCCTAAACCACATTGACTCAAAATTAAATGTTGCTTTCCACTTTTTAGGAGAATTAGTGGCTTCAATGCTTAAAGTAGGAAAGTGATCAGACCACATCCAAGGGAAAATCTCTGACATTTGCACATACTTGTCTACTACCCAATTGGATGACATTAGAAATCTATCTAACTATACAGCTATTTGCAAAAAGTCATGTCTTTTATTTTTCCATGTATATATACCTTTATCTGCTTGGACATCTACAACTGCATTATTGTGAACAAAATTTCTAAAATCTTCCATTTTCTTGTGAGGCAGTATGATGCCTCCTTTCTTTTCATGTGGAGATAATATTGCATTAAAATCTCCTACTAGTACCACTTTCTCTACCCCTAATTGTTCAAACATTAAATCAATCTCCTTCCAAAGCTTTTGTTTACCCTAATTTGGAGCATAAACATTGACCAGCAAGAGTGATAACTCAAAATGGGTAACACATGACATTTGCCAATGTGCAGTATTAGAGATGGGTTCCAACTATACTATTCTAACATTCCATAACATTAGTGAACCCCCAAATGCTCCTTGGGAAACATATTGACATGAATTCCAGAAGGTCCACTTGGAAATTATACGATCATAGCTTTCCTTAGATAACTTACTTTCTTGTATTAATACTATATCAGCCCCTAAAGAATTTATTTACTGCTTGACTTGGGCTCTTTTGTTAGGGGCATTAATGCCCCTAACACTCCAAGATACGATCTTCATGTCAATTGAGGAGAGCATCCTACTCTCAATCTTTTCTTTATGTTGCAATCTAAAGTCAATTGAATCCCTCAATCAATCTCCTCCCACATCTTTGTTGCATTGGATTTTCTTCCTCTTTTCCTAGGTGATTTAATTGCACAAGTCACCATAGGTTTTTGGTTGATAGATAAGTGACTAGAAAAATAAAAATAATTACCATACACTTCATTGGGGTCGATAACCTTTGCAACTTGTTTTGTTCGGGACTGCTCCTCAGTTTCTTGCACATCAACAACATTATGAGATTGAGATCTTATCAATGAACTATCACATACACCTTTCAACAACTCCCCAGGTTCTTCCATATCAATTTACTCTACAATTTCATCAATTATGCTTGATCCTACACTATTTACCATATTGTCAACCCAACTTTCCAAACTGAAGTATTCACCCAACTCATGTACGTCATATAATTTCTTCCCAGACTCCTTAGGATTTGCATAAACAAAATCCTATTTATCATTTGGTAGCAAAAGTGGAAGGAATGAAATTCTAAGGATTCTCTTTGAACAAAAGGATTTGATAAAAGAGTTTTCTCCCACATCAACTTTGAGATTATTCCATCCAATTGCTACTCATGTTTTATAGTAAAATTTGGTGTATACAAAGATAAAGATTTACCCAAGGGTGAAATCTCTATTATGGTTTTCCATCCCTAAGGTAGATTCACTTTAAACATTAGTGCCCTGGCATTTTTTGAAATATTATTGGACACAACTGCAAGATTCTGATGTAAAACCTTAGATGAACATGGCATCAAACCCATTTCAAAAGGAGTATCTACAAGGGTTTCATTTCTTATCTTTAAAAAAAAAAATGACAGATCCGAATCTACATTCAATAATATTGATGAGAGGGGATAAGATGAGTCTTTCTCAATGTGACAGTTTGTGAGATTCAAATCACCTAAGACAAAAGGATCATCTTTCTCAAGTTTCTCTACCACATTTGAAAGAGTTTATGTTTGGTTTAGAGTAATGGACGAGTCTCCCAAATCCTCATTACACTAAACTTTTACACATTCTTGAGTAGAATGTCCCAATAGATGACAAAGGTACACACATTGTGTGGATTTTCAATTAGGATTTCCTTCATCCAAGTTCCAAACTTGGAATACATCCTTATTGACAAAGGAAATACCTTTAATGTATTTAATAACACACAAACACTAATTAGTTTATCTGGATTTTTGATGAAATCGATATCATGGCAAAGAAAATTCCCCAAATTATTTGCAATGGTTTTCACAATACCCATTTCCCTATATTCCAACAAAAGCATGGGAAACTGAATCTAAAATGGAACAAAATTCATTATGTACAGTTGAATGTGGATCAAAATTTGGAACCCATACTTGCACATACAACCAAAAGCCCTCAAAGAACCATGATTTATCCTTAAGAATCAAATCCCTTTGCAGTGTTGTTTCAAAAAACACAATAAAAAAAACCATTACTCTAATTGATATAAAATATCTAATTAACCCCATTCCATTCAGAATAAAGTAAATCTTTTCAAGTTCCCATAGGAGGTAAAAACTTCTAGAATTTACATATTAAAGCATGATATTTAAGAAACTAAATTTGTGCACTCAATAATTCCTCAGGAAAAGACATTTGAACTAAATCTTTAAACCCAAACTCATTGCATGAGATTCTTTAGGGACCCATTTCTTCTTTTCTTTTGAATGCTTATTTTTCTTGAAAAGAGAATCACTAGAAGGGATATTAACATAAGCAAATAAAGGTAGAGGATTTACCTTATTCTGATGCACATTCCTCAGTTGTAGATATAGAACCTGATAACAATCTTCATGCTTTCGAGCTATGTTATTGGGAAAGGAAGGAAGCATGTTTGCCATAGAACAATATTCTTCAAGCTCAGGCTTAGATCCAATGCCACCCTCACTAGTATGAAGATGATTTGCTATCTTTGGAGTGAAGGAAGCTCCAGATGTGATTAAAATATTATTAGGGAAGAATGCAAGAATCTTCCTATTGGAAACCAAATCCACCCAAGAGCGATATTCACCGTCGAACTGAGAATTTGAAGCACAAATATCAAAAGGAATCTACTTTTCCCAATTAAGGGTTCTCCTGGCTTGTAAAATGGGAGGACTCTTCCCATTAGGATGCTGAGAACCATGGTAGGTATGAGCTTGATTAGGAATTCATACAAAACCCTTCGAGCGACCTAAAAAAATTCCCTTTTCCAAATAGAAAGGATCTCCCAATGCCCTATGTGTCGATCTATGTGCTTGTGGAATGAACGGGGCCAATGGAGCACCCTTGCTATGATGATCTGCTCCATGAAGGGCTGAAGAACTTCCAGAATGGTAAGATATTTTTGAAAAATTACCATTTCAAAAAACTCCATTACTTCATTTTGTGTGGTCCATTTTTTTCCCAACTATTTATATTTGTTAAAGTGTATTAGTTAAAGTTTTAATTATTATTGGGTATTAATTATTTTAATGTATCCTTCCATGAAAAATTATTGGTGTCATTTACACTTTGAATGAATTATCAAGCTTAGATCATCTACACCTCACTATCACCTAATCAATTAATACATTTATCAACAACAAAGATCAAATAAATGTATTTGGGGTGATGGAACCCCTCAAAAAATTCTTGGTTCGATTTTAAATTTTTTGCATCATTTGGCTTGGACTCTCCTTTTGGCTTAGGGTTGTTCCTTATCACTATTTTAGGGTTTTTTTGTTGCCTAAATCCTTCACAATTAACCTATGAATCCAAAAAACCCTTCATTGTTCTAACTTTGCATTGACATGTTGTTCCTGATATCTAGTTGTTTAAATTGTCACTTATGCTATTGAAGCCATTATTTTCACCGACCCCATGAGTTAGGGATTGACGATCACCTCGATCAATTTTATTTTTCTATTGTCGGGCTTGATTTTCCTTTTAAAATGACTTAAGTCTCAAATCCCCTTTCCTAAGGGTCAAGTCCCAGTGAGCCTAGAGGTGGCCCCTTTTTAAAATTAACCTTTGCGACATGTGCAGATTTAGGTTTTCATGCTAGTCATCTGATCAATAAAATTTGAACACCACCATTCCCCATGCCCCCATGTTGATTTATTCCTTATTATTTTATTCGTATAGGTTGGTGGGCTTCTGTGACATGTCTGGTACTTTGATGGGCTTAATCTCCTTGGTAAAAATACGTCGCGCCACTTGAATAAGATCAATGGCAGGTATCAAGTGATGTGGCCACATCTTGACCATTCCTTGCACACCTGTGTTGGTTTATTTCACATTATTTTAAACACACGGGCTAGCGGTCGATGGCCACGCGTCATTTCTAGCAGTGGAACCAATGTTTCTAAAAGGCCAAAGGACATAACTTTGACAAAAATCAACAATGGACACCACCACACGTGTCTTCATCGAGACAATTCCCTGCTCGCCTATCCATCCTATGCATTAAGGAAAGATGATCACATGGGCTAGTGGGTAGGGTGACATATGTCACTTTTGTGGGGCCATCCAATTTTTGAAGATGGTAACTGCTTCATAAGGGAGGAAGATTGATGACCGATGGTGGGTGATGTGGTTTAGTTCTAACTACTCCCCACCATCCTATGAGGGCCCCACTTGTGTCCCATAATTTGCTATGGGCAAGCAAGCATATGCCACGTGGATTGTTTCAAAGGCTCATATTGATCCATATGGAGATAGGGTAGTGGTAAAATATTGGTCGAGACTACTCCTAAGATAAAAACAATGCTAAATTAGAACTGATTCTTGGGCACTCGTGTAAAAGTTGGGAAATATTTTTGTAGCCATCAAATTTTTCAAATGCTAGTACACGTGGGAATGTGAAATTGAAGTAAGGAAGGGTACAAGCTGATATTCTGAAGATAAATCAAGATTGGTCCCCACTGTCTTATTGTGATCAATTGCAAGAAAATGAATTACCATGAGTGAATGGTTAAATATGACATGACATGTTTGGTTAAACCTTAAGTGTGTGGTTAATATGTAACTAAGTAGATGATCATCTGACTTGAGTTTTCTAATTATGGAGAAGTATCAAACACATGCTTCTAATCATGTCATAATTAATCATCCTAATTAATTGTTCGTTTATTCACTTCAAGGTATGATCGACGGCTGAAGTTCAAAATCAAGGTAATTGATGGCCTCCATCCTTGCACAATATTTCTATAAAAATCAATGTAGACACTCTCCTATTGTTTTATTTAATATTTATCACTTGCTTGATTATTCTCACCATTTGATTGTTCATGAGAATTAAGAGTCTGAGAGTAAGTGTGAATTTGAGCTAGTTATTTCTGGGTGGGAGTGTCATTTTCCTGAGAAAATTTGATAAGTTGTTAAGGGAATATAAAAGGTAAGTGTGAATATCAGCCCTGTCTATAGGTCTAAGAGACTCAACCCTCTTGAGTCTCAAGAGGATTCTCCCTGAAGTGAACGGGATATGCCTAAAGTCCCTGTGACTCAAAAGAAAAAAGAAAAGGCTACCAAGAAGACTGCATGGGGTGTTCTCAAATGTTCCTATCATCTAAGAGGTTGAATTTTCTCAGAGGAATTAGCCAAAGGAAAGGAGAAGAAAGTTGGCAGGCTAGAGAGGGAAGTTGCAAGAAGGAATATGTATCATCGGGCTTACATGGGACGTCATCATTCTCCCATTGAAGTCTCAGATGATTCATCTAACAGTGGAGATGAAACTGACTCTAGCTACCACTAGTATCTCATGGCCATGACTAATTTGATTGATTATGAAGATGATCAAGTGATGACTACTCCACTTTCAATAAGGACCCTAGGCGGACAATCCTACTTTGCTAATGACAAGGCAAAGTAGCAACCCATTCTTTCTCTAAGCCGGTGCTTAGTTTTTGGTCCTTTGTGTTAATTTTCTTTCTTTGGTTGGTTTGTTGTGATATGGGACTTTGTTTATTTATGAATTTGATGTTCATGGTGACATTTCTTAGTCCATTGTGAACATTTGCATGTTTTTGGTGCTACGACAATGATGCTTTTTGAAGACTAGTAGGTCTTCCCTCACAATAGTTTTTTGGAGTTTTGCTTTTATTCTCCCCTGAATTACAAATGATTGATTTGCAATTGATTGGCGAATATTCTCACTTTTTGCTGAAATTCATTTTGGAATGAAAGTGAAATGTAGGTGTAATTCATCTTGATGCCTGTTGCCCCCTCGTCTTAGAAAAGGGATTTCAAGGTTGAATTACAAGAGGTCGGTAGATAGTTTATCTTGAAGGGGTTACACATAGAAAAGGAATGGATACTGAACTTTCCAATAACATATTTTTGGGAAAAAGTTAATAAATATTTATATGGTTTTATGATAATAGCAATGATATACATATAGCAGAAATAGTATGAAGTTTTTACATATTACTCTCCTATATACAAATTATGAATAATATAATCAATGGTTATCTTATTTATCTCTGTTGGTTTCCAATGGATGTGTTGTGTTATTCTTTCTTATCATTTCAATGAATGTATGTAAATGCTTGAATATCAAAATAGGTTTATGTTAATCAATGGTAGCTTAGGTCAGATATAAACGATGATTGGTATAAGCATCATCATCGTTTATATAAGATCAAATACTCTTCATGTTTAATATTTCTAGAAATAAGTAAAAATCAAATTTTATAAAGCATGTATAAAATCAAATTTATCTAAATGATGTTCAAAATTCACATTGATTAAAATTTGGAATTCATGTAATACATCCGCCATGTGTAAGGGTGTGTTTATACGCTAAGTTTGTTTAAAACGAATGATTATTGGTTGTAAGAGAAACCCGCGTGCCCAAAGGGACACATCCCTTGAGAGAACGTGTCTCCATGTGTGGAGACATGTCCTCTCAAGAGACGCTTCCCTTGGAGGCGGGTCTCCTTACATACAAAAGGTGATTCCAATCTTGATATGCAGACATCGAAATAATTAATGTTCTATAATCAGCACATTCAGTAAAATAAAATCTGGAAATCAAAAAAATCTAACTTAGAATTTTTGTAGAATTCTTAAACTTAGAATCTCTTTAGAACCCTTAGTCTCTCAATTTGATAGAAGGTTTGATTACATTTATATGGTATCAAAGCCACGTTGTGTGAATTCAAATCAAATCTAAATATCAAATTGCTCAAGAAAATTCATATTTTTTTCTAGAATCTAATTCACTTCACATTCTTCATAATGTCAAGTGTGGTCAGATTTGAAGATAATCTTGCAGGAGCAGACAATTTCACATCATGGAAATTTAGAATCATGATGATCCTTAGAGAGAATAAGCTAGATTCACTTGTGAGAGAAAATATGAAGGAAACAAAGTCTAAACCTGAGAAAACTCAATGGATAGAAAACAATGAAAAGGCCATGAAAATCCTAGTAGATTTAGTTAGGGATCATATAGTGCCCATCCTAGCAAAACATGAAATTGCATACCATATGTACAAATCTCTTGAGAGTACTTATGAGATCAACAACACCTGCAGGACTCTTGCATTAAAAAGGAAAATCAACAATGCTCAAATAAACAAAGGAGAGTCCACTAATGCATACTTCATGAGGATTATTGAACTAAGGGATCAATTATCCACAATTGGATATCAGATTGATAGCAAAGAGTTAACTCTAATTGCACTAGGAGGCCTACCAAACTCATGGGAGTCATTTGTTCAAGGAATAAGTGCAAGATCTAAACTCCCTAAGTTTGGCAGGCTAAGAACTAACTGCCTTCAAGAAGATACAAGACTCTCCTCAAAAGAAAACAAACATAAAAACATAGATGAAGACATTCATGTACTCAACACATCATCTAATAAAAGGAATAAGAAAAACTCCTACAAGAAAGGATCTTTTAAAAGAAAGAGAAATTCCAATGGAAAGGGATCTTCTAAAAAGAAAGACATCTCTCAAGTGTAATATTTTATATGTGATCAATATGGCCACTATGCAATGAAGTGCGCTGACAGATCAAAGTAACAAGCATCTTTTGCCAAAGTAGGAAAGACAAATTCAGATCATGAATCTGAGAACTTTGTGTTCTATTCAGCATTATCTAATCAAATATCTAACAATATCAACAACTGGGTGATTGATAGTGGTTCTTCAGGGCACATCACAAGGTTTAGAGAACACTTAGACACTATGACTGAAGAGTCTGATGAAGATGTCACAATTGGGGATGACTCTACACATCAATTAAAAGGGGTTGGAACTTGTTCCATCACATTGAAATCCGATCTCTCCCTTCAACTCACTGGAGTCTTATTTGTACCTAGAATAAAGAGGAATCTAATATCCATCTCTGCCCTTGAAGACAGTGGATATAGGGTTACATTTATGGATGGAAAAGTTCTAGCATGGGCTAAAAACTCAACTATCAAGAAAGCCCAAATCATAAGTGTAAGACAAGGGTACCTTTACAAACTTTGCACTGAAATTAAACAAGCCCTTACCCTTGACACCTTTGAGTCAAATGAGATTTGGCATAGAAGATTAGGACACCTTCATTTCCATGCCCTACCTTCTATGGAAAAACTTGTAACAAGATTACCTAAATTAAAACCATCTCATGAAGGAAATTGTAAAGGTTGTGCCTTAGGAAAGAATACAAAGGGATCCTTTCCCATTATTTTGAGTAAAACCCTAAATGTGTTAGATCTGGTTCACTCTGACTTATGTGGACCCATGTCTATACCTTCTAAAGCAGGATTTCTATAATATGTCATATTTATAGATGACTTCTCTAGGAAAACCTGGATCTATTTCCTTAAGTGTAAAGAGTCAATAGAAATCCTCAAAAGGTTCAAAGAGTTCAAAGCACTTATAGAAAACTTCTTCAGGAAGAAAATAAAAACCTTAAGGATAGATAATGGGAAAGAATACACCTCTGAAATTTTTAAGGAATTCTGCATGAGTGTTGGAATTAAGAGGGAGTTCACAGTGGCCTACAACTGTCAACAAAATGGGGTTGCTGAAAGGAAAAATAGAACCATTGTAGAAGCTACCAAAGCAATGTTGCTTGACCAAAACATTGAAACCTCTTTCTAGGTAGAAGCCTCTAGGACTGTTGTCTTCATCCAAAATAGATGTCCTCATTCTCATCTTGACAACAAAACTCCTGAAGAAGCCTTTATTGGCATAAAACCTGACATTAGTCACTTTAGGATTTTTGGTTGTCCCGTCTATATTCATGTGCCCAAGGAGAAGAGATTCAAACTTCAACCTTCCAAAAAGAAAGGGATATTTATGGGATATAGTGAAACCTCCAAGGCATTCAAGATATTCATACCTGGGCAGAATCAAATTGAATTGAGTAGAGATGTCATCTTTGAAGAAGACGTTGCATTCAAGAGGGCAAGAAGTTCTAGTGAGACTGAAACCTATTCCCCTAGAGTACTTGAAATGGAACCTGCTCCTGAGATTCAGAGGGAGCATCTTAAGGAAATCCCAAATGAACTTCCTTCCACCTCAAATGAGAATACAAATGACAACGATAGAAAGAGACCAATTTGGGACAAGAAGATGATCAAAGAAGTAGAGGATCATGCAGCACCCAAAGGAACATTCAGGGAGAGTAAAAGACCCAAACGTTTCTCTAGCTATGTTGATCTAATGAACAACATCATAAACTTAGAACCTATTAGTGTTATAGAAGCTTTCCGACATCAAGCATGGAAGGATGCAATGACAAAGGAATATCAGTCTATTCTAAAGAATGATGTATGGGATATAGTGCCTAGACCAAAAGAGAAATCTGTTGTCTCTTCCAAATGGCTCTTCAAAATCAAGCATGCTATTGATGGTAGTATAGAAAAACATAAAGCATGTTTTGTGGCAAGAAGTTTTTCTCAAAAGGAAGGCATTGATTATGAAGAAACATTTGCAACTGTTTCCTGTTACACATTCGTGAGAGCAGTGTTAGCTATTGCAGCAGCTAAAGGTTGGAAGATCCATCAAATGGATGTGAAAACTGCCTTCCTAAATGGAACCATTGAAGAAGAAGTCTATTTAAAACAGCCTGAAGGTTTTGTGATACATAAACCTGACTCACATGTATGCAGACTGAAGAAAGCCCTCTATGGACTTAAACAGGCTCCTAGGGTCTGGTATGAAAGAATTGACAGCCATCTCTTGGGATTAGGATTTTCCAAGAATGATGCTAACTCCAATCTCTACTTCAAGGTAATTAAAGGTTATATGCTAATAATTATTTTATATGTTGATGACCTGCTGATAATAGGAGAAGATCACCTCATTGCTCAAGGGAAGCAGGATCTAATTTCTGAATTTGACATGAAAGACTTGGGCATTCTACACTACTTCCTAGGTTTAGAAGTATGGCAGAAATCAGAGGGCATTATACTAAACCAAGGGAAGTACACTATTAATATTTTGAAGAGATTTGGAATGTTGGATTATAGACCGATGTCTACACCTATGGAAACCAACCTTCACAAATTGAAAGAAGCAGCCGTAGAATCCAAGTGTGCAAATCCAACCCTTTACAGACAAATGATTGGATCCTTGATGTATCTGGTCAACACCAGACCTGATATTTTCTATGCAGTGAATGTTCTCAGCCAGTTCATGTGTGAGCCAAAGGAAATTCACTTAATGGATGTGAAACATATTTTGAGATATCTTCAAGGCACTATTGGATATGGTCTTCTCTACAAGAATGATCAAATAGATCTACATAGGTACTCTGATTCAGATTGAGCTGGAAGTATAACCGATTGGAAAATCACATCGAGATGTTGCTTCAGTTTAGGATCAGCTATGATCTCCTCGATTTGCAGAAAATAATCTTCAGTTGCACAGAGCTCAACATAAGCTGAATACATTGCAGCCTCAATGGGAGCAAGAGAAGCAGTTTGGCTTCGTAAATTGCTTGTGGGACTTTTTGGTGAGCCCTTGAATCCTACAATTATTCATTGTGATAATCAGAGTTGCGTCAAACTCTCTGTAAATCTTGTCTTTCATGATAGATCTAAGCACATTGAGATCCCCTATCATTATGTAAGAGATATGGTGGAAAGGAAAGTGATTCAGTTGGAGTATATTAGTACAAATGATCAAACTACAGACATTCTCACCAAGCCTCTCTCCCGAATCAAGGTAGAGCACTTTAGGAAGAAACTTGGTATGGTTGAAATGTAATTTGTTATTTATGTTTGAAATACAAATTGTTTATAAAATTGTACTAATATATAAAGATGTTTAATGTGTAAACTCTTTTGTCATGTGTGTGACTCCATGAATTTATGGGCCTACTCCCCCTGTGTACATTATTGAAAGATGATGATCTTTCTAATAATGAACACTTGTATTTGACATTGTAAAGTGATGACTCTAAAATGATAAACTATCATGATATATATCGTGTGATTTGATATCTTTGGACATGTCATGATAGTATCTCTTGGACACTTTGATGGATATCATGGGACTTGATATCATCTGAAGATCATTGTGATCTTTAAGAGATAATCATGGTGGATATTTATATCCGTGGATATGCCATGAATTATGGTAGACATCATGCGACTTGATGTCAGTGCATATACTACAATGAAGATGTGTTATGAAGAATGTCATGTGACTTGACAAATTTGAGAAAACATATCTTATATTTGATATCATGTGTAAAGGTGATATCTCCACTTATTTGATTTGAAATATCTTCCCTAGTTAAGAGGGAGTGTTAATGAATGGTAGCTTAGGTCAGATATAAATGATGATTTCTATAAGCATCATCATCATTTATATAAGATCAAATACTCTTCATGTTTAATATTTCTAGAAATAAGTAAAAATTGAATTTTATAAAGCATGTATAAAATCAAATTTATCTAAATGATGTTCAGAATTCACATTGATTAAAATTCAGAATTCATGTAATACATTTGCCATGTGTAAGGGTGTGTTTATATGCTAAGTTTGTTTGAACCGAATGATTATCGGTTGTAAGAGAAACCCGCACACCCAAAAGGACACATCCCTTGAGCAGACATGTCTCCACGTGTGGAGACACGTCCTCTCAAGAGATGCATCCCTTGGAGGTGGGTCTCCTTACATACAAAAGGTGATTCCAATCTTGATATGCAGATATCAAAATAATTAATGTTCTGAAATCAACACATTCAGTAAAATAAAATCTGGAAATCGAAAAAAATATAACTTAGAATTTTTGTAGAATTCTGAAACTTAGAATCTCTCTATAACCCTTAGTCTCTCAATTTGATAGAAGGTTTGATTACATTTATAGTTTGAAATAAATCACGTATGAGGATGCTAGTAAGAAGTGAATTGTGGAAACAATAAGTGCAAATATTTTAATGTGGTATTTTCAAGGCTTTAAGTATTGTTAGAGATAAAATTGTTATCTAAGTCATATGGATATTTATTTTGATTTTGTCCAAAGAGTATAGCACTAGTTCAACAAAGTAATTTTACTAGAGCATGTGGTAATCAATTCAACAACTGATCACAAACATACAACCAATTTACTTATAAAACTCTTTCTGGGTGCGTATAAATCTTAATGAATTATATTTTCTCTTGTTTAAGTTAGTCACTGCTATGAAGATAAGCCAAATCTTCAGAGTATTGTGTCTCTTGAACATCTATGGGGAAGCATATGTTTATCCTATGTTTGATACATTTGCACACCAGTATCTACAAATATAGTCTTTAGGATTACCCTCCTGAGTTTTATAGAGCCCAAAGTGAAGAAGTAAAGGCCTAAGAACCCTTACTTAAGTGTTGGCCAATCCTTTCCCTTACTGATAATTGAATTATGAAAAGTTCATAGGTATGTGATAAGAATAAGTTTGGTTTCTAAAAAAGTAACCAACATGGGTGATGTGATGCTTAAATTAGAATATTTTATTAACTTACTAAAAATAATCTAAAATAAAATACAAATATTTTAATAGTGTTAGTGTGAAATTACTAATCACACTACACTTAAGCTCACTTAGGTCAATATGAGGTTAGAAAACTTCTTGTCTAATTGAATGTGCAACCATTGAGACCTCTAGAGGTTACCAAGTTATTTGGTAAACCTTATAAGCTACCACTTTGAGGTTGGAAGCATTTTCATCTCACCTCAAAGGTCACTCAACACCTGGAACACAAGGTTGATTACTTGGTCATGGAGGTTGTTGGTTTGCACACTCCAAGTGGGCCCTCCAAGTGTTCCACCTATAGGACACTTGTCTACTCCTTTGTGCCACCTTATTGGACACTTGTCAGTTCACCTCATAGGTGGATTGCCTCATCCTTGCCTATATAAGCAAGGTATTGTTCTCATTAATATTGGGCCAACTAATACAATCCTATGCATTATTCATTTGCTTGTTTCTTATCTCCTAGATCTTCCTAAATCTAATATGGTACCAGAGCATTAGGGGGAGATAGTTTCAGACCTTTAGGTGAATGAATTTCATTGTATTTTGTTAGTTTGGTTACTGTCTACCATTATTTTATAGATTTATCATAGCAAATGACAGAAGACCCCTGCCCATCTAAGCGTTTTTCTTTCTAAGCGTTTGAACTTCAGAAGCCGTGATTTGGTGGACATTAAGGTGAATCTCTGTTGCAGTTTATTTTTTCCGTCGTGAAGGTTGGCGTCTTGCCTACATAGCCCATTGTGAATATCCTGAAACCCAATCTACAATTCGGCTTCCACAGTTTACAAAGTGCAGCGCATAACCTCACGCGTGGGAGCGGTTTGTGTCTATTTTAAAATATCAATCTACAACTAGAGGCATAATTTTCTTCATCATAGGCGAGTATCCACTTCATCATTGGTGAGTATCTGTGGGTTTTTGATCAGTTGTGCATCAGTCTATGAGGAACCACACATTGTTCTAAGTCTCACGCTTTGTTGAAGGGCCACAATCTAAAAATTGTAGATCGTAATCTCCCAACAATCACCGTGATCTTTCATCAAGCCATCGTTTGATTTGTTATAGGCTACAAAGCCCTATGGAATTTTTAAAATTCATCCCTCGCATTTTCTACTCCTGCTCTTCAACGACTCTTCACCTGTGCAATTTCACCAATTCCAGGCGAGTCAATGTTTGGCATTTGAATTTTTGGCAGAAATTAAATGCTCCATGAACTCCCACACAACCCATCCAGGACTTAGTCTTGGTCACTTGATAGCAATTCGAGTGATTCCTCATAAGCAGATTCCTTGGCACCCTTCATTTCTCCTTGTGCTTGGAAAAAGGTTGTTTTTTCTATTTAACGATTATCATTTAAATTGGTGATCATAATATGCTATCCATGAAATAGTTTTATTTAATCGCTTAATGCCTTCAAATGTATTTTGTTTTTTTAATTTTTGCATGTTTAGTTATGCTAAAAAGCACATGCAATAAAATTACAAAATAGAAGGGGAATTTATTAGAAATTCATGCACTCAACTTATAAAGTGTCGTTGTTCTATATTTTTCTTTAGGGGATTATGTAGGGCATTTTATAATTAATGAACTGAAATAAAGTTCCAAAGGGGGTAATTATCTAGTCTAAAAATGGGAAGTAGATATCATCCACATGTCATCAGTTTGGGAGAAGGAAACTATAAGTCCTTGCACAATGGAATCCTAAAGCACTACTGATGGATTCATTTATTGTCACATTTGTTCGGACTTATTCCTGAACCTACTGCATGTTGGCAAAAATCTGTATGGGAAAGTAGAAATGATTATGTCTTAGGATTAATCGGTTTAAGTGTTGGGGACCACACATCATGACTTATGTCACACATTGAGTGCCCTCGCACTCTCTCAACCACTCTATGAGAAATATATGGAGATCCCATTGAACCTCCATTCCCAGATAATCCCACTATAGAAATGCTTCTCTCCCATGATAATGAGGATGATCCTTTGTATGTCAATGATACTGAAGAGGAACTTCATTATTAGAACAGTCTTGATTGTCTTGATGACACAAAGTCATCTCTTCCTATTTCTCCTCTTTCTACACCTCCTATATTGGAAACTATTCAGTCTCCTCCACTTGTTATTTCAACAGAGACTTTGGAAGAATCTAAAGTAGCCTTTGGAGAATCCAAATTCTCTATTGAAATAGCAAGTGGAGGAGAATGAATAGTTGCCAATATAGGAGGTGTAGAAAGAGGAGAAACAAGAAGATATGTCTTTGTGTCATCAAGACAATCAAGATTGTTCCAATAATCAAGTTCTTCTTTAGTATCATCAACATATAAAGGATCATCCTTATTATCATGGGAGAGAAGCATGCCTATAGTGGGATTATCTGGGAATGGAGGTTTAGTGGGATCTCCATATATTTCTCATACAGTGGTCTAGAGAGTGTGAGGGAACTCAATGTGTGACATAGCCTGTGATGTATGGTCCCCAACATTTAAACCAATTAATCCTAAGAAATGATCATTTCTACTTTCCCATACAGATTTCTACCAACATGTAGTAGGTTTAGGAATAATTTCAAACAAATGCTACAATAAATGAATCCATCAATAGTGCTTTATGATTCATGAAGCCAGGACATAGAGTTTCCTTCTCCAAAACTGATGGCAGATGAATGATATACAATTTGGCTTCCAGTCACTCTTTTCCTATTGATAAGCAAGATGTCATCCTTTCAGGCATTCATCATTTGTTTGCAGAGTCTCTCCTTGATCATGATGACACTATTGAGGACATTTGTCTTCTTTTTGATGTCAACTTCATTGAAGTTGCATCATCCTTGTCTTTTTTAGATATTCTTGCTCATGCCTTTCCTACTTTAGTTTCTATAGTGACAGTATCAAATTCTTAAGGTTCTAGTTATCATCATACATCTATGATCCCTATGGTCCTTGTTCCTGAATCTTTGTCACACATCAACTTTCACTTGGAGATCATTGAGCATTCTATGAAGACATTATGGGCATCATCAAAATATTTGGATCTTGTGCATAATTTAGAGACCTTTCTACTTATTTCTACATGTTCCTATCATGAATGGGAAGATTATTTGCACATTTCTATAGTTCATGTTCATCTTAAGGAGAGAAATGTGGTTCAATGTTCATGGATTCTCTTCGGCATACTTCATCGAGCATCTATGAACATTGCAACATATCTTATGGGGGGCTTTCAAATCTCTCTTTGTATCTCCTATTTTGGGGAAATTTATTTTACACATGTGACAAAAGTTGTCCTAGGGGGTCATGATATAAGCCCTCCTTCTTCACTTCTTTTCTTTTTTCATGCATTTTGTTTCTCCTTTTGGAGAGGAGTTTTGTTCTCACATGGGTTTTCTCCTTTACTCCACCTTATGAGAAACTTTTGTAAATGGGTACCTAAACTTGCCTTGTTTCTAGGACTCATATCTTTTGTGTTTAGCTTACTCCCTAAGTATCACTTAAGGGGGGGTGTTAGTGTGAAATTACTAATTATCACACTACACTTTAGCTCACTTAGGTCAATATGAGTTTAGAAAACTTGTCTAACTGAATGTCAACCATTGAGTCTTCTAGAGGTTACCAAGTTATTTGTTAAACCTTATAAGCTACCTCTTTGAGGTTGGAAGCATTTCCATCTCACCTGAAAGGTCACTCAACACTTGGCACACAAGGTTGATGACTTGGTCATAGAGATTGTTGGTTTGTACACTCCAAGTGTTCCACCTATAGGACACTTGTCTACTCTTTTGTGCCACCTTATGGGACACTTATCAATTCACCTCATAGATGGATTGCCTCATCCTTGCCTATATAAACAAGGTATTGTTCTCATTACTATTGGTTCAACTAATACAATCTTATGCTTTGTTCATGTGATTGTTTCTTATCTCCTAGATCTTCTTAATTCTAATAAATAGATAATGTAAATTTAAATTGACAATATTTATATTAATCCTTCTTACAAAGGGGTATGTGCAGGATCATCATGGAAAAAATAGGCCCTTAAGTGGCAAAAAATTCAAAAACATCAGAGTTAGGCAACTTGACATAAAAATTTGAATAAGTTATCTATATTATTTCAAAAATATGTAGGAATATAATTTGTAGCAAATTGAATGTAGTTTCTAAGCTACTAGGTTTATTTTTTAAAAAAATCTATTTGGTGAAAATTTGAAATTTCAATGTAGTAGTACTTAAATTTCAGGGAAAAATAAGAAGTTGTGACCACCTAACCACAATAAAATGATAATATATTTTTATAATATTTTATACATAAGTACAGGACTTATGTCCGGATGTGATGCATATTTTTTTGTAATTTTTTCCCAAGTAAATAATTAATTATGAATTTTTTATTACAACTTTTTAAAAATATAAAAACTCGAATGTCTAACCACCTTAACTTAGTCAAAACATCATGAAATTCAATTTTTATTTTTTTAATCGTATAGTATTGAAGCATAGAATGTTATGCATGTTTGGGATTCCAAAAATGTGATACCATTTGAAAGCTATAGATGTTTTTCAATCAGCCTATCAATCAGGACTTTAGTCATAATTCAAATAGAAAATGAATAATAATTATTTATTAAATTAAAAGTAAAGCATAATTTATATTGGTGGAAAGTTGAGAATCTCCTTTAAAAACCCTTTTCATTTCATCAATTTTGGGTAAAAAAAAGTCATCGGCCACATACCCTACAAATACCCATCATATTGCCACTTTTTGGCCCATCATGATCCTGCACATACCCAAAGAATAGTAAAATGAAATTCTATAATATATTTTTCTTTAAAATAAAAAATGCTAAATAAATTTATTCAATAATTTTGTTCACTTGTATATTTATTTGTGCAATCATTATGGAATTTTCTATTTTCTTTAGTGTTAAAGATGTGTAGAAACATAATTTCTTTAATTTGAAAGTGGTATACATGTCATTATGAGTGTGTTTCCTTTTTCAATACTTTAGAATACTATAAGTTAATATTCTAGGGATTTCCCACCAAATTCTTAACATGGATTGGTGGCATAAGAGCTTGTTCACTCCTATATATCACATTGCATGTGGTCAAGATATCAAAGGCTACATTTGAAGACATGAGATCCATTAGACTACCTTCCTTTAAGATATACACAATCACATACAGCTCTAGAGAATGGACTAATAGATCAAATGAGCCTTTCAAGGGTTTCGTTGAAGAAGCTTTGATAAGATAACAAGAGGGTATGGTGAGCTAGCTCACTTTATTGTTACAAAAAAATTAAGGTAGTCCAAGAACAAACATAGTAGATCTACCATGTGGTGGTCACACTCCATTCAAATTTTAAGAAAAAATGATGTAGATGTTATTGATGATTGCTTGTAAAATCTAGAGAAATATATTTTTTAAATCATTTCATAGATGGGTATGTGTAGAATCATGATGGGCCAAAAAGTGGCAATATGATGGGTATGTGTAGGGTATGTGGCTGATGACTATTTTTTACCCAAAATTGATGAAACGAAAATGGTTTTTAAAGGAGATTCTCAACTTTCCACCAATATAAATTATGCATTACTTTGAGTTTAATAAATAATTATTATTCATTTTCTATTTGAATTACAACTAAAGTCCTAATTGATAGGCTGATTGAAAAAAATCTATAGCTTTCAAATGGTATCACATTTTTTGAATCTGAAATATGTGTCACATTCTATACTTCACATACTATAGGATTAAAAAATAATAATTTCATGAAGTTTTGACCAAGTTAAGGTGGTCAGACATACGAGTTTTTATATTTTTTAAAAGTTGTAATAAAAATTTCATAATTAATTATTTACTTGGAAAGAAATTATTAAAAATATGTATCACATCAGGACATGAGTCCTCTACTTATATCCAAAATATTATAAAAAAATATTATCATTTTATTGTGTTTAGGGTGGTCAAAAGACACTTATTTTTCCTTGCAGTTTAAGTACTACTACATTGAAATTTCAAATTTTCACTAAATAGATTTTAAAAAAACCTAGTAGTTTAGAAACTACATTCAATTTTCTACAGATTCTATTCTTACATATTTTTGAAATAATATAGATAACTTGTTCAAATTTTTATGTCAAGTTGCCTAACTCTGATTTTTCTAAATTTGTCGCCACTTAAGGGCCTGATTTTTCCATGATGATCTTGCACATACCCAAATGCTAAAAATAATAGTTTCCCTCCTTAAAGACAAGAATCATGTGAAACAAGCTTGTGAAGTTAAGTTCTCATCTAAAGAAATACTTAATGGAGAAGAACTAGATGCAAACCTCAATGATAATCCCACATGGGAAGACTTGATCGATAATATTAAAGATGAGAAATTTCTCAAGGATACTTATGAACATAAGTATATACAATGGAAACTCCTTCATCAAAAAAAGTATTATTCTACTTAGGATTACACTAATACATTATATGCACTATTAGAAAAACTTGACATTGACATTAAAGAATCCAAGAAGCATCAAATTTTGAAATATCATAGTGGAATTCATCAATATATTTAGACTGAGATGAATTTCTTGAATATTGAGACATTAGTGACTACCCTCAATTACGCAACAAATATTGAACAAAAATTCAAACAAAAAGGAAAGATTACATTGCAAGAGGTAGGTAAAAGGGTGAAGGTAGCAATAATTTTGTAGAAAAGGAGATCACCAAGAAATATTGTTTGATGAGGTTTAGGGATCTAGGGTATATACCACACTATTCCAATTTAGTTTTGAAGGGTTATAAATGATCTCAAATCCACTTTACTATAAATCCTAATAGGAAGAGTTAGAATGGTGGATTAGGAACTTCTAATCATTTTTTGTTTGATGTGATGTGGGTGATGAATTGTTGATTTATGATTGCTAATTGTTTAGTCTTGAATGATCTAATGGACCAATTATGTAAACTATGAAAATGCAATAGTGTGTTATGATTTATGAAACTAAGTGTAGATAAAATAACTGAATTATTGAAATTTAAAGAGAGCACATAGATGCACCTAATATATAAATTTGAGCACATGATTTTATAGGGCTAGAGCATTGTGTGCCCTAAATAGTCCCCTTTTACTAGATTTGAAAGTACAGACCTAAGGTCACTAGTCTATAGCTTCTATCATCTAGACCTGTGTTATCAAAACTTCATTTGTTAGTGAGAAAATGTAGATTTTTTTACATGTCAACTTATAGGGTTTTGATGCATGAATCAACAAATAGCCTTCAATCTTCCTTCAATATACTTTAGATTTGCAAACTACACACAAAAGGAGAGGATGGGTTGTGCCATAGAGGGTTTTACCGAAGTGAACCTCATGTTGGTATTTCTACCCCCATAATAGTAAATTATGATAAAATAGAATGTATCATTGGTTGGATAGAGGCTAATTAATGAACAAGTAATGAATTGACAACCTTGCTACAACTTACAACTCAAATCTGATCTCCTTAGTGGACTAAAGTAACACTCATCACCATCAAGGATCATTTATTTCTTGAATCAATTTGATTGCCTACAAGTGTTAGTACACATAAACAAAATGCATGCAAACATGAACACAAACTCACATAGAAAATGACATGATGCTTGAATGATGAAATGCTTCAATAATCTTGATAATTCTACTCTTCATTGCTCTTGAATGCTCTTAGGATGCTCAATTTTCTTAATAGACTTCTTAATTATGCTTGTAGGATTAAATTGGGAGAAATACTTCATATTTATTTGCAACTCTTCTATTTTCCTAAAAGTCAAATGCTGACAGTCAAGCATTGAAATTGGAGTTTCAAATGAAAAATTACTAACACAAACATATTCAAAGTTAGAGACAAAAATGTTTGTCTAGGGTGTAGTGTGCCCTAGAAAATATTATTTCTCTTTAGGGATCAAAAGTGTCTAGGAAAAATATTAAATGCATAATTTGATTTCCCATGTTTGATTTTCTAAAAAAGTTTATAAAATAGGTAAATAATGCATAATTGGGTCCAAGCACTTACATGGAGCTAAACCTAACTTAAAATTGTCAAGGGTGAAAATTTTTTATGCTTCAAATATTTTTAAAGCCCAACAAAGAAGGGTTCCAAGGATATGCCACAAGAAGAAAGCATGTGGTGTGAAATTCACAAGAGTTTGTGGTATAACACCAAGGATTGCCAAATTGTCAAGAACCTAATGACAAAAGACACTTGAAGATGAGGTTGAACCTAAAATTTTACTAACAAACCCTTTTGAGGTAAAGGAATCAAATTAGATCACTAAACCAAACCCCTATGCAACACTTGCTACAACCAACATATTACCTCATAAAGATGAAGAACACTTGTTTTGAACTAAAAAATATGGGTCAATGGAAAGGTTTTGCATTTCATTGTTGACAATAACAACCAAAAGAATTTTATTTCTACTGAGATAGTCAAAACCCTAAATTTTTTAATGAAACCACATCAACAACCATACTTCATGGGTTGTGTAAGGCAGGGACAAGATATCTAGATAAAAAAAATGTTGACTAACATATTCAATCAAATCATTTAAAGATGAAATAATTTTTGATGTGCCACCTCTAGATGTATGTGATGTTTTGTTGGGACAACCATATATGTACAAGATCATGGTATTTATGAGTTCAAGCTATGGAGTGTCATTATCAAGCTAGGTGAATGAAAATATAAGATAATTGAAATAAGCCTTGCAAAATCTACATCTTTGATTAGTGTAAAACAATGTAGACATTTGATTACTCAAAATGGAGCCTTTGTATTGTTGATGATTCGAAAAGAAAAGAAAAATTAGCTTCAGTATGAAAAGTTAAAATTGAAAATAAAAATTGAAAATATACAATTTTCTCATCTATAAACATTGAATAACTAAATTTTTTTTAATCACAACATAAAACAATTTGAAATAATTAGCTGATAGGCTATTTTCTTGAAATTTTCATCGAGATTTTTGTCATCCCAGATGACGATGAGTTTCTTGTGGTTTTTTATGATGACATGTAGTTTGCTAATTATGTGGGTTGGTAGTGGTGGAGTTGGTTGCCTCGATACGTGGAAGCAGAATGGAAAGTGTTTAATTGTGTGAGGGTTAATGCATCCTGGCATTGTTGTACGATGGAGGTGGAGGGAGTAAATGCAATATTGAATGTTGCAGTGTGGGAAAGTATATTGTTTTTGGTTGCATTTTCGAATGAACCACTATGGGTGTTGGTTTGATAGTAGAGTATTGAAATGAAAAAATCATTGCCTTTGTCTCTGTTTGATAGCAAGTTGGAGGGTTTTAACATTGATGTGCTCTGAGATGTGTAAAAAAATATATTGATTAAGTTGCATTGTCAAAAGAGTAATTGTGGTGTTGGTTTGATAGAAAACTATTGTAAAAATCATCGCCTTCAGCTCTATTTTATAACAGATTGGAGGGTTTTAAAACTAATCTGCTCTAGAATCTATAAGTCATTTTACATGGGTATTTTGCATAAATGATTAATTTATTGTTCATGTCTTTCACTCTCTACTTATTGTTCCTTGTTATGTGTTTGTATCTTTGGTGTTATACCCATTTTGGAGACTTCAAAGAGATTATGACTTTGTATTGATGGAGAAATTGCAGTTAAATCTTGTTTTTTTCATCAAAAAATTATGGTTACGATTAATAATTTTTTTGGACTTCATTTATTGTTTGTAGTTATCTTTGTGCATCTTTCGCATTATACCCATTACCATAGCAGCAATTGCAGTTAAATCTTCTTTCTTTCATCAAAAAATATGGTTAAGGTTAGTAATTTTTCACCCTTCATTTATTATTTGTAGTTATCTTTGTGCATCTTTGGCGTTATACACATTAACATAGGAGTGATTTCATATATATATATATATATATATTCAAAGGGTTAGTATGAGAGAATAAAGATATTCAAGATAAAATTAGTTTAGTGGTTTTTCAGTGTGATTCTAATAGCTCTTTTACAATTTATGTATTTTTCTATAAAATTTAGTGCCAGGTAATGTAGCTCAAATTTTTGATTAATTCTGTGGCATTATACCCATTGTGCACATAATATTGGTACTCATTGTCTTAACGAGTTCTACTTAATGTCAGTTTTCATTTATCTATCATTTACGTGTGATTCTTAAGTGTTATTCTAACACCTCTTACAACTGTTACATAGACTGCTTTTCTTAGACCAATATGTTTCATGATATTCTTTTTCCCTCAGCTGTTTGAAGGAATCTTTGGTGTTATACCCATTATTATAGGAGTAATTGCAGTTAAATCTTCTTTCTTTCATGAAAAATAATGGGTAAGGTTACAAATTTTTTCACCCTTCATTTATTGTTTGTAGTTATCTATGTGCATCTTTGGCATTATACCCATTAGCATAGGAGCTATTATAGATTAACATCTAGGATTCATTGCATATATATGTGCAAAGGGTTGCTATGAAAGCGTAAAGATATTCACGATAAAATTAGTTTAGTGGTTGTTAAGTGTTATTCTAATAACTCTTTTACACTTTTTATATGTCTATAATATTTAGTGCCAAGTACCATAGCTTGAATTTTCAATTAAGTTTGTGGTGTTATACCCATTTTGCATAGATTATTGGTACCCATTAGCTTAATGAGTTCTACTTAATGTGGGTTTATGTTCATCTATCATTTACATGTGATTATTAAGTGTTATTCTAACACCTCTTACATCTATTACATAGACTGCTTGTCTTGTACCAATATTTAAATTCATGATATTCTTTTTCCCTCATCTGTTTGAAGATCCTTATAACAAACTGTTAATTGACATGGTTATTTTGTCTGGATAGAACATGTTATGTGTCTTGTATGAATATGTTTCATGATATTCTTTTTTTCTCAACTGTTTGAAGTTCCCCATAACAAACTATTCTTCATGATATTTCTTTTTTCAGTTCCCCATAGCAAAGTGTTCATTATCCTAGTTTTCCTCTTCCATTTTCCATAGTTTAAAGTTCTATTTAATGTGGGTTTTCTAACATCGGTCATTTTCCTGTGATTGTTAAGTGTTTTTCTAATAGCTCTTTTCTAATTTCCCTTTTTTTCTATAATATTTAGTAGTGAATAAGTGTTATTCTAATACCTCTTATACAATTACTCTATTTTTCTTCAATATATATATGTGTACATGTATCTGTCTATGTTTTGAAGCATTGATTTTCACACATGGTTATTTTACATAAATGATTAACTTATTCTTCGTAACTATTTGAAGTTCCCCATAACAAATTGTTCTTCATGATATTCTTTTTTTCAGTTCCCCATAAAAAACTATTAAATATCCTAGTTCTCCTCTTCTATTGTCCATATTGTAAAGTTATATTTAATGTGGGCTTTCGAACATCTGTCATTTTCTTGTTATTGTTAAGTGTTTTTCTAATAGATCTTTTCCAATTTCCCTTTTTGTGTATAATATTTATTAGCAAATAAGTGTTATGATTCTAATACCACTTATACAATTACTCTATTTTTCTTATATATATGTGTGTGTGTGTGTGTGTGTGTGTGTGTGTATTTGTCTATGTTTCAAAGCAATGATTTTCATATACATTTCACATTCTATGTATATATATGTATATATGTATATATATATATATGTGTGTGTGTGTGTATATGTATATATGTATATATGTATATATGTATATATATATATGTATATATGTATATACATATATGTTTTTCTAATAGTTCTTTTACAATTTCCCTATTTGTCTATAATATTGAGTGCTAGATAATGTAGCCTAAATTTAGAATTGATAAGCCAATTGTTACATACATTGCTTGTCATGTATCAATATGTTTCATGTTATCATTTTTCCATCATCTATTGGAAGCTCACGGTAACAAATTATTCTATTGTTTTTGTAAGAAGGATTATTTTCAATTTTTTAGATTATGATATTTTGGGGTTTTCGATCATTTGTCATTTTCCTGTGATTCTTAAGTGTTTTGCTCTAACTTTAATCTTTCACCAAAAAAGTTTATATGTGGACATGTATGTATGTGAAATTACTTACAAACAACATTCAAAGTGAAGAACCCAGTTCAAATGAAGAACCTAGTTCAAATGAAGAACCTAGTTCAAATGAAGAACCCAGTTCAAGTGTAGAAATTGTTGTACAGATTTGAGTTTGGAGAATATTTGTGCTTACCTAAAATTCTATCAGTATCAAGACAAGGTGTAACAACAATTTTCTTCACTTGAGCTAGGTTCTTAATTTGAACTGGGTTCAACAAAAGAAATGTGAGTAATAGCAGAGGCTTTTGTGAGTATTTTCTATCATACGAAATGGTAAAAATACATCCTCTTGATAGTCCATCCTATGATCTTGTCCTAATTTAAACCTTATTTTTGTCTCTCGAGTTTAATATTTTTCCATATTTAAAAGTTCTATTTAATGTTGGTTTTTTATCATCTATCATTTTCCTTTGGTTCTTAAGTGTTTTCCTAATAGTTCTTTTAAAACCATTTTACAACTTTCCTATGAACATGTTGCACATGTTGCACTATTAAATGATTTTTTATTAACAAGATCTAAATGTAATGTTGTTAAATATTATGGTTGAATTGTACCCATATCCTAGTAACCCAAAAAATAGTTCTAGATGCTATTTCTATTAGTCTCCAGTATTTTTTGATTTGATCAATATAATGCCAAAGATGTACACATATAAAAAGTGATCACTGGAAATACCTTGCAATTTCCATTGATACAATAATAGAGATGAAAAATGTAGGCATACAAACATTGAATATCTTTACAGTTTTATACTCACCCTTTGCACATACATATATATGTGATTTCTCCTACATTGCTGTAGTTTTAAAGAAGGATATGTGGGTGTAAAATTTGTATGTAAATTTTTGTGTACCATGAGAATCAAAATGGTCAAATGTATTATCACCCTTTACACATATGTATATATGCCATTGGTCATCTATATCTATAGTTTTTAAGAAAATATCATATGTGGGGAAAATTGTATGTGTATGTGTGTACAACATGACATTCTATGGCGTAGAAAATTGGATGCTCTTAGAAAAAGAGATAATTTCATGCTTAATTTGGACCTATGTTTGAGCACCCTTCTGGGTGATCCCACAAAGTTGGTTTACAATTTTTGGGTGATTACGATTTTTGTTGAAATCACATATTTTTAGAAAATATAATGATTTAAGCCTTAAAAAGTTCCATTTAAAGCATTCCAATTGAAGAGGCTTTGATCAAACTACCTTATACCAAACCCGCTTGGATAGAACCCCACTAGTTTTAAACCATACCTATAACAAAGTCTCGTTTACACCTATCAAAATGCTAATAAAAACCACTTTTGATTTACCTTTTGGGGGATCAAATGAATTAATTTAAAATTTATTTTTTGTAAGTATGTATTCCTTATTATAAGCTTCCCAAAAAGTATAATTTTAAATAAATTCAATTTAATTATTATATTTATTTTTTATTTCTTGTGAATGTAGGTTTTTCAGTGAAAATCAAGCTCTTTGTTCTACACATGTGGAAAAATAGAAGATTATCAATTTTTTATTTTGAAAAATATGAGTGCACTAGATATTGAAGTCCTTGATCCAACAAAAAAAAAAAAGAATTTGATACATACAAAAAAAATTGTGTTATATAGTCTGCCTATTTCTGAATTGTAATTGGCTTGAATTCAAAACTTGATTAAGGAAAAAATATTCAATAAAACACTATGAAACCAATTGGAAGCACTAGATATCATAGTTACAAATATAAATTTGAAAAAATTATAATTTTATCCTTTATGGAAAAAAAATTATATGCTATACGGTGAGCATCACTCCTTAAAAATGGTGTTTACTGAAAAAACTATCTTTGAAGGAGATGGAAAAAGAAATGTAATATGATTCCAAAATTTTGAAAAAAATATATTTAGAATCTACAGACAAAATGTCACAAATCACTAGTTTGCATCATCTTCAAATTCCTCATGGTTTAGCCACTATAGGTGCCTGAAAGTGAAGATTTAGTTAGAAAAAATTAGTTCAGTGTCTAGTTTGGCCAAAAATTGTAAACCAGTATTGTGGGATCACCCTTCCATTAATCATTCTTCAAAACAACATTTATAGGCCCCTAAGACCCATTACTTGTGATCTAGAGGCCTATTTCACTTAAAAAGCATATAAATCCCAACAAATAATACTTAATTCATTCATATCTCAAAAATCCACCTCTGAAAACCACAAGTGGGACCCATTCACAACCTTGGGTGAATGAGTCCCCTCTGGTGGGACCCATTCGCCAAGGGTGGCAAATGAGTCCCTTTTGGGGTAAATTTCAAATTTGAGTGGGAATTTCACCGACTTAATTCAATTTTCCAATGGATGTTAGCCTCTTATGTCTAAATAATGGGAAAATTAGGTATTGATGCATATAAATACACATTTTAGGCCATTTTTCTCATCTCCTAGTCATTTTTACAAAGAAAATTCAAAAGTCAAGTGTTGAGAATCTTCCACAAGAATTTTCATTAGCATTTCTATAGCAAAGTTGAAGCTTTTGGACGACAAGATAGGGTTTTTGTAAGTCTTCAAGCTCACTTCTCATTCAAGATCCAACATTGTAAAGAGTTGATCATGGATGCCTATGGGGAATCATGGAGAAATCTTGGTTGAGGAGATGCAACCAACCATCAAATCACACCTTATGACTTGTTTTCAAAGTGATTCCATCTTCTATTTTCTCTCTATCTTTAGATTTAAGGTTTGCATTCCATTTACATTCATTTTAAATGTTGTAGGGTTTCTTGGATTGAAGTCTTGCATCATTCAAATCACTTTTACTTATCTTATTCTAGCACATTAAAATAGGGTTTTATCTTACTTCAGATTTTCCTAGTCTTAGACACACTTAGGGCTAGGGTTTTATGTAGATTTGATCCATTCAAGGTTTAATTACAAAATTAGGGGTTTGATCAAGGTGAAACCCCCATTAGAAAATAAATTTTAAGTTGTTTTCTAGGTGTTTTCTAAGATTCAAATTCGGGTTTCTGTCAAGAAGTGTTGTGCAGGTGACAAAGTGCAGATCTGAAACTTGAATTTTTAGAAAATAGAAAAAGGACTAATTCACCATGGATAGTGAATGAGTCCCACTAGAGGTGTCTGCCAAAGAAAAGTGTAGACTCTAGTACCCTTTTGACATAAACAAGATTTTGGGCAGAAACCTTGATTTGGGATTGATTTTCCCAAGGTGGTGAATGAGTCCCAATCATTCAAAAAGTCAACATTTCCATTTTTTCATAGTATTTTCAAGTCTCCATAAGGTTTAGAGGTTCACACATTTAGTCTTGTAACTTTTTGTTTTGTTCTATTGGCATTTTTATGCATCATTTTATACTTGTTTGAGTATCACATGTTTTCAAACACTTCATATTTCTTAGGTTTTGCATAAATAATCAATCTAATTTATCAATTTGTTACATTTAGATCATTGCATTTAGGCATATTTTCATTGTACTTCCATTGGTTTGAGTGAACCACCTAGATTTTGTAGTCTATCTCTCTCCTTTAGGTGAACTACCCTAATTGAGAAAAAGAGCCATAGCACCTACACCTAAAATCTACGGTTCACATTCAAAAGGGTCAAAATTTTTAAATAAAGACACTCAATTTAATAAAAAAAAATAGCTTAGGGTATATAGGCACATAAAATACAAAATTGAAGATAGGTACAGAACTTTGAACAAATTAAATGCATCGAATACTATATTCTCGTGATTATTGGATATAGGAAGCATGCAATTGTAATGTTCAAAACATGTTATTGTTTTCATAGGCATCCATGCATATAGATTTATATAAACATCGATGGACATATATATGTATATAGTTATTCCTGTGTGTGTGTGTCTGTGTATATATATATATATATATATATATATATACAAATATATATATATATACATACAAACAGGGTATGTGTAGGATCATGATGGGCCAAAAAGTGGGAATATGATGGGTATGTGGCTAACAAATTATTTTTTACCCAAAATTGATGATACAAAAAGGGTTTTTAAAGGATATTCTCAGCTTTCCACCAATATAAATTATGCTTTACTTTGAATTTAATAAGTAATTATTATTTTTTTCTATTAAAATCATGACTAAAGTCATAATTGATAGACTGATTGAAAACAAATTATAGCTTTCAAGCAGTATCACATTTTTTGAATCCAAAACATGCGTCACATTCTATGTTTCACATAATATAGGATTAAAAAAAGAAAAACTGAATTTCATGAAGTTTTGACCAAGTTAAGGTGGTAAGACATAGGAGTTTTTTATATTTTTTAAAAGTTGTAATTAAAAATTCATAATTAATTATTTACTTGGAAAAAAATTACAAAAAAATATGCATCACATTAGGACATGAGTCCTCTACTTATATCTAAAATCTTATAAAAAATATTATCATTTTATTGTGGTTAGGGTGGTAAGACAGACACCTACTTATTTTTTCCCTAAAATTTAAGTACTACTGCATTGAAATTTCAGATTTTCACCAAATAGATTTTTTTTTTGTAAACAAACCTAGTAATTTAGAAACTATATTTAATTTGATACAAATTCTATTCTTACATATTTTTGAAATAATATAGATAAATTATTCAAATTTTTACGTCAAGTTGCCTAACTCTGATTTTTCTGATTTTTTTGCTAGATAAGGGCCTATTTTTTCCATGATGATCCTACACATTTCCAACATACACACACAAATATATATATATATATATATATATATATATATCTACATATGCATCAAATTCTAGTAGCTACAATTGTATATTTAGAATACTACATGTGTTTGGATGTCATACACACAAGCATAAAACTGGTCAAATTTTCGAAAGGATGTTTTGTAGATTAACATTGTTGTGTGCATATTTACATGCTAAACTATGGGCGTTTCATACTTTTCTTGCTCGGTTATTTGAATAGAGCCCATAAGGCTTCATGATGCCAATATGGTAGGGAGGAAAATGAGCATGGGTTTTGTGCTTTTTCCCTTTATGTCAAATATTTGTTGCTAAATAGATAGATATTTACACAAATCATTCCATACACTTGGCTTCCAAAAACATACTCTACTTTTCCCATTGGATTTTTCCATGTGTGTACATCTATCCTTTCAACTTATGCAATCCATTATTTATACTGAGTTGTTTACCAAGATACCAATTTCCCCCAAAATTATTAAAACATTTGCATCATGTTATTATAAATGTATTTTCATAAAATATACCATTGCAATATAAGGAATGATATATTTAAATCATCAATTTTTTCCAATTTTAACACTCTATCATATATACAACACTCCATCAAATTCCCCACCATTCTTTTCTACTTTTATTGCTTAGGGATTTTGCTTATGCCCATGAATCTTCATGATTTTCACATAGGGTTCACATTGCATACAATTCTCTTTCAAGTGATTTTGCAATGCAATATTCTAAACATACAGTTTCAAAAGTGATTAGCCGATAGGCTATTTCTTTGAAACTCCCACTAGGATTTTTGTCAACCTAGCTGTGAATAGAATTTCTCCTAGCTAATTATGTGTGTTGGTAGTGGTGGAGTTGGTTGCCTTGATATAGGGAAGCAGGATGGTAAGTGTTTGCTCGCGTGAGGGTTAATGCATCCTAGCATTCATGTACAATGGCAGCAAAGGAAGTAAACAAAATATTGAATATTGTAGTGTGGGAAAGTATATTGTTTTAGGTTTCATTGTTGAATGAGCCATTGTTGATTTTCTCTTATTTTGTGCACTTTGGCCAGAATTTTCATTAGCCTTCTTGCTTCACCACCCTCTTTAATATTTTAAATTATTTTCCTAAGCTTCATTTTTCAATGTAGGAATAAATTGACAATATTAGGCCTTAGCAGGTAGAACACATTGAAAATCTATTTGAGGTTATTGTGGAAAAGAGTTCCTCAGAGTATAATGTGCAATTTCCAGTCAATCCTTTTCCATGAATTCCAGATCTTTGATCGGCTACTCTGAAGAAAACTACTTTTATAGAATACATGTTTACACATTCTTGACAAAGGTCATCAAACTCGAAGTAGCAAATCAAAGATATAAAATTTATGCAAAAGGGTTAATTCAAAACTGGCCATTATACTCTCTAGAACTTCTTCCTTAAATAACTTCAAAAAACTTTTCAACACACTGTATGTGACAACCAATGTTTCTTATTATATGAGGGCTTTCAAACTGTTGTGCTCTAGAATCTATAAGTCATTTTACATGGGCATTTTGCATAAATGATTAATTTATTATTCATGTCCTTTGCTCTCTGCTTATTGTTCATTGTTATATGTTTGTATCTTTGGCATTATACCCATTTTGGAGACTTCAAAGAGATTAAATGCTTTGTTATTAACAAGATCTAAATGGAATGTTGTTGAATACTATGGTTAATTTGTACCCATATCCTAGTAACACAAAAAATTGTTCTAGATGCTATTTCTGTTAGTCTCGAGTATTTTCCCATCTCATCAGCATAACACCAAAGATGTACACATATAACAAGTGATCGCTGGAAATACCTTGCAATTTCCATTGAAACAATAATAGAGACAAAATATGTAGACATATAAGGGTACATGCAAGATCATGATGGGAAAAAAAGTGGTGATATGATGGTTATGTGGCTAACGACTTTTTTTTTACCCAAAATTGATGAAACGGAAATTCTTTTTCAAGGAGATTCTCAACTTTCCACCAATATAAATTATTCTTTAGTTTGAATTTAATAAATAATTATTAGTCATTTTCTATTTGAATTATGACTAAAGTCCTAATTGATAGGATGATTGAAAAGCATCTATAGCTTTCAAGCGGTATCACATTTTTTGAATGCAAAACATGCATCACATTCTATGCTTCGCATACTATAGGATTAAAAAAAATGAAAAAAAATTCATGAAGTTTTGACCAAGTTAAGGTGGTCAGACATATGAGTTTTTATAGTTTTTAAAAATTGTAATTAAAAATTCATAATTCATTATTTAGTTGGAAAAAAATTACAAAAAAATATGCATTACATCGGGACATGAGTCCTCTACTTATATCTATAATCTTATAAGAAAATATTATCGTTTTATTGTGGTTAGGGTGGTCAAACAAACACCTACTTCTTTTTTTTCGCTGAAATTTAAGTACTACTACATTGAAATTTAAAATTTTCACCAAATAGGTTTTTTTTTTTACAAATGTAGTAGTTTAGAAACTACATTCAATTTTCTATAGATTATATTGTAACATATTATTGAAATAATATAGATAACTTATTCAAAATTTTACGTCAAGTTGCCTAACTCTGATTTTTTTAAACTTTTCGCCACTTAAGGGCCTATTTTTTCTATGATGATCCTACACGTACCCATAAACATTGAATATCTTTATAGTTTTATACTCACCCTTTGCACATGCATATATATGTGATTGCTCATAAAAATTGTTGTAGTTTTAAAGAAGGATATGTGGGCACAATTGTATGTAAATGTGTGTGTACCATGAGAATCGAAATGGTCAAATGTATTATCACCCTTTACACATACGTATATATGCAATTGGTCCTCTATATCTGTAGTTTTTAAGAAAATATCATATGTGGGTGCAATTATATGTGTATTTTTGTGTAGCATAACATTCAAAAGGGTCAATAATTTTAAATAAAGACACTCAATTTAATAGCAAAAAAAATCTTAGGGTATATAGGCACACAAAATGCAAAATTGAAGATAGCTACACAACTTTGAACTAATTAAATGCATTGAATACTATATTCTCGTGATTATCGGATACAGGAAACATGCAACTATAATGTTCAAAACATGTTATTGCTCTCATAGCCATCCATGCATATATATTTATATACACATCAATGGAGATATATTTGTATATTGTTATTTTTGTGTGTGTGTGTGTGTTTGTGTGTATATATATATACATACACACACACACACACATATATATATATATATGTATATAGATATCTGTATATGCATCAATTTCTAGCAGCTGCAACTGTATATTTAGAATGCTGTATGTGTTTGGATGTCATATACAAAACCAACAAACCAGTCAAATGTTCGAAAGGTAGTTCTGTAGATTAACATTGTTGTGTGCATATTTGCATGTTGAATTATGGGTGTTTCATATTTTTCTTGCTCAGCTATTTGAATAGAGCCCAAAAGACTTCATGATGCCAATATGGTAGGGAGGACAGTGAGCATAGATTTTGTGCTTTTCCCTTTTACACCAAATATTTGTTTCTAGATAGATAGATATGTACACAAATCGTTCCATACACTTGGCTTCTAGAAACATACTCTACTCTACCCATTGGATTTCTCCATGTGTGTACAACTATCCTTTCAACTTATGCGATCCATTATTTATATCAAGTTGTTCACTAGGATACCAATTTCCCCCAGAATTATTACAACATTTGCATTATGTTATTCTAAATGTATTTGTATAAAATATACCATTGCAATCTAAGGAATGAAATATTAAAATAATCATTTTTTTGTAATTTTAACACTCTATCATATATACAAAAATCCATCAAATTCCCCACCAGTCCTTTCTACTTTTCTTGCTTGGGGGTTTTGCTTAAGGACATGAGTCTTCATGATTTTCACATAGGGTTCACATTGGATACAATTCTCTTTCAAGTTATTTTGAAATGCAGTATTCTAAACACACAATTTCATCTATTATAAATTGATACATATGCACATACAAACAACATTAAGTGTCAAAGATGCACAAAGATATCAACCAACAATAAGTAGAGGCCAAAATTTCTATAAGTTAGTAACATTTTTTGAACATTGCAGTATATTAAACTATATATGCACATACTCTAGAAACATTTTCAAAAAAAATGTGTTGCATTTGACTAATAAGTTTAAAATTATGCAACTATGTTCTATTTTCCATTTTCTATGCCTATATACCCTAAGTTTTGTCATTTGTCCTTCATGCTTTGCTTGCACATATTCTTATGTGTTCTCAATAGCTTTTCAATTGGTTTTATTTGATTCAAATAACTGGCAAATGTTGATCTATAGAATTGTCTTTTGAGCATTTCATTGTTTCGCTCTTCTAGTATATTATGTTCAGAAACACATACTCTTGTCTACATTGTATTTTAGTCTAATATATGATAAGTCTCCATGCAATTTGTGATGGGTTTCCTGGGCATCCTGGAATTCTCATACGATGGGACAGAAGTAAATGTAGTATTCAATGTTGTAGTGTGAGGATGTATATTGTTTTGGTTGCATTGTGAAACAAGCAACTGCGGTGTTGCTTTAATAGAAGACTATTGAAAAATCTTGCCATGCACCTCTGTTAGATAGTAGATTGGAGTGTTTTACAAGTGTTGTGCTCGACAACCTACAGTGTTTGGCCTCTTGTTTCTATAAGTTGTTTTGCAATGTCTTTTTTCCATTCCATACACACCTAACCATCGACATATATTTTGATAGATTCAAATAAACTATTGTTTTGCAATAATATCATGTTGGGATCAATGCAAGCACAGATGGAAAATGAGATATGAAGTCGATCTATGTGACAATTGGTACCTAAAAGATGACCATAGTTGTAAGCATAAACAAGGTACTTCTTTTATAAAATAATATTTTAGTAAGTTATACATTCACCCCTTTTCTTCTTGCATGGCTAGATATGCTTCAATACATATCAAAATTAGGTATGTTTATAAAGCTATTTGTGTTCATTTTATGCTTTGAAGCAAAACCTTTAAGGAGGAGAATGAGTGTGGGTTTTGTGCTTTTGAGTTTCATTGTTATATATTTGTCGATATATTTATATACATGCATGCATGAATTCTTACATGCACTAGACTACAATAAACATAGTCTACTGTACACATTACATTTTTTCATGTCTCTACACTTATCATTTCAGCTTATGGAAAAATTTATTTATATGTAACTCTTTATCAACATCCCCATCTTTTCAATGTTGTCGCACTAACAATAATACTACAATATAATAAATCATATATGAAAATAATGAAATTTTCCCTACTTCGCCATTGTGTGATATATGATATGACTCCATTAAATTTTGGATGGGTCTTCCATACTTTTCTTGCTCAAGGGTTTTGCTAGAGCCCATGAGGCTTCACGATGCCAATATGGTAGGGAGGAGAACGAGCATGGGTTTTGTATTTTTTCCTTGCACCATCATATATTGACTGCTACAAATACACTACATACTATATTCTACTGACTACATTTCTCCATGCTTATATGACTATCTTTTCAGCTTGGCAAATCAACTATTTAAACTTTCTTCTTTATGATGATACCTATTTTGTTTAGGTTATGACAAAAATTATATTATGTGATCCTAAATTTTTTTATGTAAAGAAAACCATCCCCATTTCTTTAAGCTTATACACAGATAACAAAATTTGAAACATATTAATACAAGATTCAAGCTATGTCCTTTGGTAGTAAATATTGAAGACAAATAGATAAATTATATAAGAGGTATTAGAATAACACTTATTTGCTACTAAACATTATAGAAAAAAACCACATTAAATAGAACTTTAAAATATGGGGTATAGAAGAGGAAAACTACGATAATGAATAGTTTGTTATGGGGAGCTAAAAAAGCAATACCGTGAAGAAAATTTTGTTATCGTGAACTTCAACAAAATGAGAAAAAAAGAATATCATGAAACATATTGATACAAGACATATAACATGTTCTAGATCCGAACAAAATAACCATGACAAATAACAGTTTGTTATAAGGAGCTTCAAACAGATGAGGGAAAAGTAATATAATGAAATATATTGGTACAACGAAAAAAATCTATGTAACAGTTGTGAGGGGTATTAGAATAACATTTAACAATCACATGTAAATGACAGATGTAAGGAAACCTTTGGCCTGCTTTCGATTTTTTTGGTTTGTGTATGTTTTTCTATCATCTGTCATTTACCTATGATTCTTAAGTGTTTATCTAACAGCTCTTTTACAATTATCACACATAAATGATAGATGAATGAAAGCCTTTGGTCTATGTATGTTTTTCTATCATATGTCATTTACCTATGATTCTTAAGTGGTTTTGTAATAGCTCTTTTACAATTATCACATGTAAATGAAAGATGAACGAAAGCCTTTGGGTTGCTTTCAATTTTTTTGGTATGTTTATGTTTTTCTACCTCTCTTAAATTTCTATTTAATGTGTTTTTGATCATCTATCATTTACCTATGATTCTTAAGTGTTTTTCTAGTAGCTCTTTTACTATTTGTCAAATGACATATGATCAAAAACCCATTTTGCATAAAAATTTAACATATGGACAATAGAAGGTGTAAACTACAATTATGAACAGTTTCCTTATATAGAGCTTTTTGTTGTACAAAATGCATATAGCACCAAACATACATAGAGATAACAAGGAACAATAACTAGAGGCCAAAAAACATACACAGACCAAAAAAAATTGAAAGCAGTCCAAAGGTATAGGTTGATGTCATGTTTGTAGTTTATACCAATCTACAACATTTCAGAATCTTGAAAGTTAAAAACAATTCTTCTTGCAAGGAAAATAGAATAGGGTATGTGCAGGATCATGATGGGCCAAAAAGTGGCAATATGATGGGTATGTGTAGGGTATGTGGTTGACAACTTTTTTTTACCCAAAATTGATGAAACAAAAAGGGTTTTTAAAAGAGATTCTCAACTTTCCACTAATATAAATTATGCTTACATTTGAATTTAATAAATAATTATTATTAATTTTCTATTTAAATTATGACTAAAGTCCTTATCGATAGGCTGATTGAAAAACATCTATAGATTTCAAATGCTATCACATTTTTTGAATCCAAAATATGTGTCGCATTCTATGCTTCGTATACTATAGGATTAAAAAAAGAAAAATTGAATTTCATGATTTTTTGACCAAGTTAAGGTGGTCAAACATACGAGTTTTTCATACTTTTTTAAATTTGTAATAAAAAAATTCATAATTAATTATTTACTTAGAAAAAAATTACAAAAAAATATGCATCACATTGGGACACGAGTTCTCCACTTATATATACAATATTATAAAAAAATATTATCATTTGATTGTGGTTAGGGTGGTCAGAAAGACACCTACTTATTTTTTCATTGAAATTTAAGTACTACTCTATTGAAATTTTAATTTTTCACCTAATAGAATTTTTTACTTTTTAAATAAGCCTAGTAGTTTAGAAACTACATTCAATTTTCTACAGATTTTATTCTTACACAATTTTGAAATAATATAGATAACTTATTCGAATTTTTACATCAAATTTCCTAACTCTAATTTTATAGATTTTTTTGCCACTTAAGGTCCTATTTTTTCCATGATGATCCTGCACATACCCAATAAGAAACTCCTAAAGTTTCATGCCAAGAAAAAAATACATGAGAGCACAATCCTTAATTAAATACATAAAAACATTTACCTAGGTTAAGGTATGAAGAATACAAGAGCTAAACTAGGACAATGAATAGGTTGTTATAGGAAGCTTCAAACATATCAAAAAAAGAGAATATTGTGAAACATATTGATACAAGACAAGAAATCTATCTAACAATTGGCATTTACCTATAGGATATTTGTTTCAAATCTCCGCTAGGTTTTAAAATTAGTTTAGTGGATGTTAAGTGTTATTGTAATAGCCCTTTTACAATTTCTCTATTTATCTATATTATTTAGTACCAAGTATTATAGCTTGAATTTTCAATTAAGTCTATGACGTTATACCCATTTTGCACAAATTATTGCTACCCATTGGCTTTATGAGTTCTATTTAGTGTGGGTTTACTTCCAAACAATGTAGCTCAAATTTTGAATTGGCAAGCCAACTCTTACATAGAGTGCTTGTCTTGTATCAAGATTCTTAAGTGTTTTTCTAATAGTTCTTTTACAATTTCTCTAATTTGTCTATAATATTTAGTGCCAAATAATGTAGCTTGAATTTTGAATTAACAAGCCAACTGTTACATAGATTTCTTGTCTTGTATCAATATGTTTTATGATATTCTTTTTCTAGTTCGACAAAGCAAATTGTTCATTTAGTAACAATTGGCTTGTTAATTTGATGAGAATTTTTACTATATGCTTCCTTAGATTGCAATTCTATTTTTAATATAAATACATTTTGAATTGCATAATATAAATGTCATTATAACTTTATGAAAAAATGCCATCTTGATAAACAACTATATGTAAATAATCTTTTAGACAAGTTGAAAAGATAACTGTGTAGATATGCAAAAATACAATGGGTAGAGCAGAATATCTTTTTTTAAGTCAAATGTATAATTTATTTCCCACAAAAAAAACAACCATTCAAGATTTCCCTTTTTACAGTTATTGTAGGTTGTGGTTTATGTGATTGTGGAAGGAAACCACACATCATTTTGATGTGCTTCTGAGAGGAAAAACAATTTGTTGATTGCATCATTGTTTATCCCCAGAAGCACATGCCAATGGTGTATGTTTCTCCATTCAACTAAACCATTTACAATGTCATGGTTGGCCTAGTTTTCATTTTGTACATGACTACATTTTTTGCAATAGCATTCAAATAAGTATTATTCTAATACCTCTTATAAAATTACTCTATTTGTTTTCAATATATATGCGTATATGTATCTGTCTATGTTTTGAAGCATTGATTTTCATATACAGTTCACATTGTGTGTATATATATATATATATCGATATATATGTTTATGTAGTTAGATGCACCTTTTTAGTTATTATACACTTTTCTATATATTCCATCTATCCATGTTCCTCTAGCCATCATCAAATCCTATGATGCCAATACTTTATCCAGAAACCTATTTCCATCAAGTTGTCATAGCAAAAAAGAGACTACAATATTAGAGTTCTTGTTTGAGAACACCCATTTTCCCCCAACTTTTGTATTGTGTGATATATGATACAAATCCATGAGATTTTCCATGGACCTTACCTGCCTTTCTTCCTCAGGGGTTTGGTTAGAGCCCATGAGGCTTCATGATGCCAATATGGTAGGGGGCAGAGCGAGCGTGGGTCTAGTGCTTTTGCGTTCCATCGTCATATATTTTTTGTTGATTATGTACATGGACACAAATTCTCACATGTACTTTTCTACCAAAAGCATACTCTATTCTATCCATTACATTTGTCATTGTTTGCACAACTCTCTTTTCAACTTCTTCGATAGATTGCTTATACACAATTCTTTACCAGGATAGAATGTATAAAAAATGTTCCATTTTATCTCTTTCTATTTACAATAGATAATGCTAACCTCTTTTATTGTACATATCTATATTATTTCCTTTATAGTGTTGCAAATATACAATAGACATTCAAGAAAATTAGAGTATTGTAAATTGTCTATTTGAAATTCGTTCATGGTCCAACAATTTGATCCAAGGCTTCTCACCCTTGTTAAACACCATCAATAGTACATGTGTAAGTACAAAAATTTTCCATTCTCAATAAATAGATTCGGTAAACCAATTGTAAATATTATTAATTATTTTTAGTTTCACATTGTCTATATTGATTTTGCACATATAGTTTCTTGCTTTTTATGCTTCCTTTTTTATTTCAATGGGTAGAGTAGAATATCTTTTTTAAAGTCAAATGTATGATTGTTTTCCCACAAAAAACTTCCATTTAAGATTTCCCCTTTTACAGTCATTGTAGATTGTGGTTTATGTGATTGTGGAAGGAAACCACACACCGTTCTCATGTGCTTATGAGAGGACAAACAATTTCTTGATTGCATCACATTGTTTATCCCTAGAAGCACATGACAATGGTGTATGCTGCTCCATTCAACTAAACCATTTACAATGCAATGGTTGGCCTATTACAATCTTCTATATATTCCATCTATCCATGTTTCTCCAACCATCTTCATATCCCATGATGCCAATTCTTTATCGGGATACCTATTTACATGGACCTTGCTTGCCTTTGTTGTTGAGGGATTTGGCTAGAGCCCACTAGGCTTCATGATTCCAATATGGTATGGAGGAGGAGCATGGGTTTAGTTCTTTTTCCTTCCATCGACATATATTTTTTGTTGCTTATATACATGGACACCCAAATTCTCTCATCCACTTATCTACCAAAAACATACTCTATTCTATCCATTCTATTTCTCATTTTTTCCACAACTCTCCTTTCAGCTCCTCCAATAGATTACTTATACACAATTATTTACTGGGATGACATGTATTCAAAATGTTTGATTTTATCTCTTTCTATTTAAAACATATAATGCTAACCTATTTTATTGTATATATATATATATAATTTCCTTTATAATGTTGCATGGATACAATAGACATTCAAAAAAATTGGTGTATTGTAAATTCTCTATTTTTTCCTGACAAGCATGTTGCTTTTGTAGACAAAAATCTGCATAATTGTGATCATGGGATATGTAGTTCATTGGTTAAATAGTTGTGAAACATGTATTGCATTTAAGATTGTGAGGATGAAGAAACAAAGGAGCTATTTTTCCCTACATAGAATATAGAGAAGTGCTATAAAATTTGTGGCATTTTTCATGACTTTAAAGCACTTCTAACTACATGCACTAGAGGGAAAGTCTATATTTATTTTGCACATATATTTACTCAGTCACTTTTTATGCTTCCTTTTTGGTTTCAATGGGTAGAGTAGAATATCTTTTTTCAAGTCAAATGTATGATTGTATTCCCAGAAAACAACACATACCTTTTAATTCAATTATTCTAACAATGCAAAATATGTAAATTGTGTCATCACTTTCTTCTTTTTGTGCTCATCAAATGGTATAAAATTTATCAATATAATATTTTCACTTTCTCCCTAAATAAATGCATGTACATATTTGTTTTTATTTCCACAACATTTCAAGTTTTTATTCTATTTGGTCATCCATTTATTTTTATTTTTTATCTAAGTCCTTTTCATTTTGTTCATACACCAATTAAGGAACATGTTTTGACTAGAAACAATTCATAAAAAATTGATATTTTATTTTATTTTCCAATTGTATATATATATATTACATATATATAGATTACATATATATATGTATGCATATATATACATACATATATATACATACATATACTTATATACATATATATACATACATATACTTATACACACACACACACACACACACACACACACACACACACATGCATATACATATATATGACTTACAAATTCCAGAGCACAATAGTCTTAAAACCCTCCAATCTGCTATAAAATGGAGGCAAAGCCAATGGTATTCTTTTAAAAAGTTAGTCAATAACTTTTGGTATAGCATATTTCCAAAAAAAGAAAGATGTTTAATAATCATTACTTTTTATAATTAGTATTTACTCCATAATTTTTGAAATAAATGCATTAGTATGCATGTGATTTATGGGTTAGTAGTAGTAAAATAAAATGGAGACAAGTAGAAAGGATTGAAAAGTAGTCAATTACAAGGAAATTGAAAATAAAAATATCAGTTTTTTATGAATTGCTTGATACTACAATTGAAGACTCAGTCACACCATCTTTGATCCACAACAAATAAACTATAGATTCCTAAGATTATTAATTAAAATCATTTTAAAATAACTATTGTAATTAGAATTACTAAATATTGCATAGTAATAAGAAATAAGTTATTGATGATTAATTACTTAAAATTAAAATTAATGGATACATTGCAAATAATAAGATCCGTTCAACATGACGTATGGTTTTATTTTACATTTTCATAATCAATTTCTAACTAATAGATTTTCATGTGGAAATGCAAATATCAAATTTTCTGTTTTATGCAAATGGTTTTTAATCTCACATACATTGCGTGTGAGATAAGAATGAAGAAGTGGACTATAACATGATGTTTAAAATGCTTTACAATGCTCCAATTAAAACAAGACATACAAAATAATCTCTTTGCCAAAATTAAGTGATTTATAATATGTTCAAGTTAGGTGATTCAAATTGATATCTTTCAATGCACACATAGGTTCACTTTAACTTTAATACATATGTATCGATATGCTTGTTCTATCCATCTAATTATCCATAATAATATATAAATTGATTGTCCAACATCTCTCTTCATTATGATCTACTCCAGCGATTTTATCCTAGGTAAAATTTAAAATTACATAATTCACCTTCTACTATAAACTAACCTCACGTTATTTGATATTGGCTTATTAACATGCTTTACCTTTCTCGACTCAATGAAACAATTGCAAATAATGCTGATTATTTATATTACATTGCATTCTGAAAATAGATTTGTTTCTTGGTTCCCACAAATCATTGCATCCCTTGCATGCAACTGCTAGTTTATCATTATAAAATTTGTACTCAATTTAATTAAATGCAAATAGTCCAATCGCTAAAGATAAGTGTGCAATTGTTTATTCCCATTGACGATTCTACTTAGCGGGGTAGAGGTTTTGAGATATATTTCTTTCTTATAAAATCATTTATAAAAGAGAGCAATTCTTTCATAGTGTGTTGGTGTTTCTCGGCAGGCGTGACGATGCTTGCCGTTCAAATTGTTGGCAACGAGGCGGTTAACAGCCGGCGCGGTACGTACAACTTGCCGGTTCTCATTCATTGGGTAGAGTCTCACATCGAAACAAAAGGATTCATACATTTGCTTCCAAACAAAATTAAGCGGAAGAAACAGAGACAATGTAGCTCGGTAAGGCCCACACGGATTCAAATAAATCAGAGCATCTTGAACTAAACTTCACACACCATTTAGTCTCCGAACGAAAGCTTGAGAAGTAGTAAATTTATGAGGACATAGGGATTGTAGTCATAGAGGTCAAGATGGCTGTAAGCTGGATTCTTTCTCACCCGCTATTAGTTTGCCTGATTTTCAGTTTCTTCTGTAAGTATGCCACTTCGATAGAGTATGCCTCAAATTACATTATTCATATGGATAAGTCTGTCATCCCCACTGAATTCTCCACCCACCAGCAATGGTATAGATCTTTGATATCTTCTGTCAAAGGAGTTAGCGCTAACCAGAACTCACAGAGCAAGGATTTCTATCATTACACTTATGATACAGTCATGCATGGCTTCAGTGCCAAGCTGACCCAGTCGGAGCTGGACATTCTGGAAGAGATGCCTGGGCATTTAGCGTCGTTACCCGATCCAGTGGGACAGTTCCATACCACTCATTCAACTGCATTCCTTGGACTCACTCCTAGTGTAGGTCTGTTGCCGGCTTCCCGATTTGGGCAAGACGTTATCGTGGCATTGATGGACAGCGGGATCTGGCCTGAGAGTGAGAGCTTCGACGACCATGGGATGGAACCTGTGCCGGCTAGATGGAAGGGAACATGCGAGAACGGCACGGCTTTTGATCCTTCCCTCTGTAACAGAAAGCTCATTGGCGCGCGCTCTTTCAAGAAAGGTGCAGTTGCAATGTACGGGAAAATTAACTTGACTGATGACTACGACTCGGCACGGGATTTTTTTGGTCATGGAACCCATACGTCGTCAACCGCAGGAGGCAACTACGTGGCTAATGTGAACGGCTATGGTTACGCTGCTGGTACAGCCCGAGGCGTGGCTCCGGCTGGCCGAGTTGCTATGTACAAAATCGGTTGGTCGATTGGGTTGGCCGGCTCTGACTTGCTTGCCGGCATGGAGAGCGCCATTATGGACGGAGCTGATGTTCTCTCTCTCTCTCTCGGCTTCGACACCACCACACCTTATTTCAAAGACATTATGGCACTGGGAGCTTTCGCAGCCATCAAGAAAGGAGTTCTTGTAGTTTGCTCTGCAGGAAACGATGGGCCATCGCGGCAAACTATGGATAACAGTGCGCCATGGATATTGACAGTGGGAGCGAGCACCATCGACCGAGCATACCAAGCTACGTTGAAGCTAGGCGACGGATGCGTTGTGAATGGCTCCTCCTTATACTTCTCCGATAATATGAATGGCAAGTTCAAGATATCAAGTGCTCCACTTGTTTACGACATCCAAAATACTGCATGCAAGAGCAAGCTTGTCCCTGAGAAAGTGAATGGAACGGTGGTGTTATGCATGAACTTCGGCTTTGATATTGTTGACGCCGCGGAAGCCGCTGGAGCAGTGGCGCTTCTTATGGTAACAGATCACCCATCTCAAATTTTTTCAGAGCCCGATGATCGTTTTCCTCTTGTATTCTTGAATTCTCGAGATGCGGCAGCCCTTGCCAAATATTATATTTCAGCGGCAAATCCTGTGGTAGATGTAGATTTCGGCGTGACAGTCCTAGGCATTAAGCCTGCGCCCATTATGGCCGACTTTTCGTCTAGAGGCCCCAGTATTCAGAGCCCCAACATACTTAAGCCCGACGTTACAGCACCCGGGGTATCTATCCTAGCGGCCTGGGTTCCAGAATCCCCCAGAGAAAATTATGTTATAATTTCAGGGACGTCCATGTCGTGTCCGCATGTAGCAGGGGTAAGCGCTCTGTTGAAAGCAGTTCATAGCGAGTGGAGTCCCGCAGCAATCAGGTCTGCACTGATGACCACTTCTTACACGCGAGACAATGCCCACAACACTATTACAGACGGTTATGATGGGCAACCGGCCACTCCACTGCAGTTCGGTGCGGGCCACATGGATCCACAGAAGGCGGTCGACCCTGGTCTCGTCTACGACATCAGTGAAGAGGACTACGTCAACTTTCTCTGCACTCTCAATTACACCACCCATCAAATTGAAGTCATCACTGGGACCAGTGTTTTGTGTCCCACCGGCGTCGACTTGGGTTCCGACGCACTGAACTACCCCTCCTTCACTGCCATTTTCAATAAGAATGCCACTTCGACCTGTTCGTCGACATTCAAAAGAACATTGACAAATGTGGGAGAAGGTACATCGTATTATATGGCTGTCATCGAGGTGCCCAAAGGACTCAAAGTAGAGGTAAATCCCTCCACCCTTCAATTTACTGAGAAATTTCAGAAGCAGAATTTTACTCTTACTATGGAGGCGGAGACAAGTACAGATGTGGTGTACGGGTTTCTAAGCTGGATTGATAACATGGGTCATGTGGTGAAGAGCCCTGTCGTAGCACTGTTTGAATAAGAAGCACGGCTTCTATAAAATTTCAATGCTCACAGCAGCATTCAGATTGTAGCTGTTTGCAGTTCCATTCCATGAATGTCTTATAATGCTTGGCGCAGGCATTTCATGTTATTGCGGTTGAATTATATCAGTTCAACAATAAAAAGTTTTTTGTTCTTTTTGGGCTATAACTTTAAAAAAAAACATAGTTGGATGATTTCAATTGCGCAAAATTATTAATGGATTGGTTGGAAATGGTGCTCATATATGACCAGTGATTTGGTCTTTGCCAGCCAAAACATTATTTTCAATATCCTTTCTTAATATTCCGGTACGTTTCAAGAATGATAGATTTTTAGTAAATTTATTTGAAACAGTGGTGATATATGATTGGTGATTTGGACTTTGCTAGCCAAACATTATTTGCAACATCGTTCCTTAATATTCGAGTGTTTCAAAATTTTGGAAGATAGATTTTAATAAATTTATTTGTAATTTCTTTTTAATTTTTAATTTTTTTTTTAACTATTATTTAAAATTTAAATTTAAATAAAACGATGATAGAATTTGGATTTTTAATTAATATGATAGATTTTTTGTTTATTGATTTGTGTCTTGATTATCACAATATTTTTTTAATTTTGTTTCAATGATTAGCTTGAGAAAGTACCATACTCTTGGAAACATGATGCACTTCATATGTAATGCCTAGTTGCTGCAAAAATAACTCATCATAATATACTATCAACATCTTCAATATTGAACATAATATAAATTTTTTACAAATTTAAAATGTAGTTTTTATTTTATAATTATTCATTTTAAATTTCATTAGCACGTGCAATCAATATTTAGAGTGAGAAGGTAATATTTTTCTTCTTCCTTCCAAATTCATTCAATACAAGAAATAATACATTGGATCTTGTAGATGAAGAAGAAGAAAAATATTTTTTATTATAAACAGTTCTAACTATGTCAAAGTAGTCAGAGTTGATCTACACTTGTAATTTGTATCTATAATACTTTTATCCCTAAATTTTTGTAGGTAACATTTCTAGTAAAACATGGAAAACAAGGCATCTATTGGTTGATATGTTCATGAGAAATGAATAGAGGAAGATAATAGATTTTCTCTAATTTGTTGGACTCATTTTATCATGTTGCCTCTATTTTCTTTTTTGCTAGTTTATTTTGATTGTGCAAGGTGACTTGATATCTAGTGTGTTGTGAGTTAGAAGTTGAACACCCTTATTTTTTATTTTTTATTTTAATTACTATAAACAAAAGAGATTTTGAAGTAAAATATTAAAATATCTAGAAAGAGTATTTGAAGAATGGATATCTAAAAGGAAAGATTCCTATTTTTTTAGTTTTATAAAGTGGGTGGCTAAACCTGCTAGTATACCTCTCAAATATCTCATCATTAGCCAAAATCTATAGAACCTTATGTGTTATATTCTTCACTATAATAGTCTTACAATTTTCTAGTATTTTAATGATATTAAGTGTAATGAATTTATTTTTCTTCATGGTAATTAGAACTAGGTGAATATGATCACTAATAGCGTGAGTAATAGATCCATAATAAGTGTATCTACAACAATTGAAATTTTAAATACTACCAAGAATTACACTCTAACTTGGCTATAAATTCTTTGGTTTAAAAGGAAAATATATGACTAATTGAATATTAATGTGAGGACATTATTTTATTCTTAGGACCCATGGGATTTAGTTGCAAGTGATTACCCAAAACTAGGATATCAAAAAACATATAACCTTTGGAAACAAATTTCAAAAGGATAAACTTAAGTAGAACAAGAAAATGGATTCTAAGGAACTATTTTTCATCTAGAAAGCCATGGATTTCTTTTTATAAATACAAGAAAAAAATCAAAAACAACTATGATATATTCTTTTGAATAAATATCAAGCTAAAGATATATGAAAATCACCAACTTCAAGGATTAAGGGAAGAAATGAGAGCAAATGAATCACAATACACTTTTTAAAAAAATCACTCATTTTATGAGATTTATACATCAAGTGAAGCCTTTGTGGTACACACAAACACATACAAACACACATACACCCAAACATACACACACACACAATTTTCATTCAAGAAATGATCTTATTATACTTACCATCAAGGAATCAAAATATTGGGAAACTTTATTAGTTGAAGAGTTCATGGGTTTACTTCAAACATACAAGAAATTATTGAATAGTCTAACAAAATATTCACTAAACTAAGCCTTGTAATCAAATACTTGTATTATTGATCCAAAGAACAATGGAGTGAAACCAAAGTTAGAAGGTGAATCCACACACACACACACACATGAAGTTTTCATTCAAGATACGATCTTATGATCTTATTATAGTTGCCATCAAGGAATCAAAATAGTTGAAGGATTCATCAGTTTACTTCAAACATACAAGAAATTATTAAATAGTGTAAAAAAATATTCACTAAACTAAGCCTTATAATCAAATATTTGTATTAGTGATCCAAAGAACAATAGAAAGATTTACCAATGTTAGAATATGAATCCACATCAAATAGAGATACAAGACTATGAAGAGGCAGATTTAGAAGAAGAGTATGAACCTTTGGAAGATTCCAATGTGTAGAGGAATAAGTAATTGTAATTTTGGTGAATTTAATAATTTATTACATTCAATATTATTAAAAAAGATGGGAATCCTACAAAATATTGTTGAGAAATTGTAAATCATATTCACAAAAAGGATATTCATGCAAAACATGGTAAATATTTTTCTTACACTTCTAAATGCTTTACAAGTACCATTTCAGGTTGTGCATCACACAAATGAGTCATTTTGTATATGCAACATCAGTCAATACCAAAAAAGTGTACACGAACTCCATGATGGTAAAATAAATCAATGTCGTGAATAGTCCCATATCACACACACTATAAAATTTTAAAAACTTAAAATAGGAATGGTACCATCACACATGATGCCTAAATGGAATCATTTGTATTAGATACAACCCCTCAAGATTTCTATATGAGGTTAAAAACCATGCCTCTAGGGTATAGTCTAATAAAAATTGTCTAATTGGTTATCTGATGAAAGAAAAAAATGATTGTATACTATTAACAAAGTTAAATAGATCACTAACCTAGTAAATTGAATGCTATTGAAGAAAGAGATTTAAAATTAGAATATATGACACATTTTAAATTAACTTAACTACACAATATAATTACTAAAGTAAACTTATAATCTATATTAAAATATTTATGAACAATAAATATAGAAACACACACTAACAAAGATAAATATAGAGATAGAGTGTCACAAAGAGAAGTATAAAATAATATGAAAGCACTATTCTATTAGGCCCTTAATATTAGTGTACATTGGGTTATGAATAGTCGGCTTGTGGCTATCTCAACTCTCTATTAAGTCATATTATCATTAGGATATTGTTATTGAGTTCTGTAGGTCAGCCTAAGACTTATAAAAGTGTGTCTCAGTTGGCCTAGGTGATATCATAGGCATAAATAGGTATATATAGGAGGTTGTGAGTCTTATTTCATCATCAAGTTGTGAAGTGTGTTCTCATTGGAGATATTTGGAGGTTTGGCCCCTCAAAGTGGCTTGTTACTCTCAACTATTATCAAGTATTTGCAACATATTTCATATCATATTCTTCTATTGTGCAAGTTATTTCATAACAAGTGGTATTAGAGCATGATCTTGGCACCGTAGAGGCAAGGTTTTTTCTCAATTTTGGACGCGATTTTGGGAAGAGCATATCTTTCATATTTTGGCGATTTTTTTTCTAATTTTTAAAGGGTTTTTGAAGAACATATTAAAGAAGATAAAATCCATATTTCAAAATAATTGGAGCAGAATTAAGTGAATTATTGAAGAATTGGGGTTTCTACACAATTTTTTTGGAATCTGCATATCTCGCACATCTTGTTGAATTGGAGTCTTATTTTTATTGGATTTTTGAAGACATATCATCGAGTCAAGTAGTATTTTTTTTGGGAAGGGCTAAAAGGTGATGTTCAAAAATTTATGGTTGAATGTTTGGTTTGTCAAAGGAATAAAGGGGAAGCAATTTAGACACCAGGTCTCTTGCAACCCCTTATCTATTCCTAGCCAGCGTTGGGAAGAGGTATCCATGGACTTCATCACAAGGCTTCCCAAATCTAAAGTTCATAATTTCATCATGGTAGTAGTTGATCACCTCACTAAATAAGCAGATTTCATTGCATTATCACATTCTTTTACAACAAGCGCAGTGGAAAAAGCTATTTTGGAGAATATCCAAAAGCTACATGGTACACCTAAGGTTATTGTTAGTGATTGTGATCCTATCTCCACTAATCACTTTTAGAAAGATTTATTCTCATGTTTGGGTAATTGATTGGCTCATAGCTCTTCATACCACCCTCAATTAGATGGGAAAACTGAGGTTGTTAATAAGTGTTTGGAAGGATATGTAGATTGTTTCACTTCAAAGAAACAGTCTCAATGGGTAGATTGGCTACCACTTGTAGAATGGTGGTATAACACTTCTTTTCATAGCTCATAAAAAATGTCTCCATTTTTGGCACTTTATGGATATCATCCTCCTTCCATCACATCATCAATGAAGGTGTCACCAAGAGTTTAGGCAGTAGAAGACCACTTGCTTCATCAACAAAAAGTACTTTCAAGAATCAAGGAGAATTTAGTCATGGCACAAAATTGAATGAAACAACAAGAAGATCAACATCGTAGTGAAAGAAGTTTTGAAGTTGGGGATTGTGTATTTTTGAGATTGCAGCCTTATAAGAAAATCTCACTTAAGAAACAAAATAATAATAATAAGTTGTGTCCAAGGTATTATGGTCCATACCAAATCATGCAAAAGATCAGTAATGTTGCCTACAAGCTAGAGTTGCCACCAACAACAAAGATACATCCAGTTTTTCATGTTTCTTTTTTTAAGAAGGTAATTGGGCATAATATTCCCACTCAAACAACACTACTAGAGCTCAATGAAGAAGGAATAATCATTTTGAAACTAGAGTGCATTCGTCAAACACACACAAAGAAGCTGAGGAATAGAACTATCACTGAGTATCTCATCCAATGGAAGAATTTACCAATTGAAGATGCCACATGGGAGGATGAAGGGTTCATTCAAAAGAATCCAAACTTGATTAGCATTGAGGACAATGCTTCTTTGAAGAAGGGGGGCATGCTACACCCTTAATATTAGTGTACATCGGGTTATGAATAGTCATCTTGTGGCTATCTTAATTCTCTATTAAGTCATATAATCATTAGTATATTGTTATTTAGTTGTTTAGGTTGGCCTAATACTTATATAGGTGTGTCTAAGTAGGCCTAGGTGATATGCTAGGCATAAATAGGTATATGTAGGAGGTTGTGAATCTTATTTCATCATCAAGTTGTGAAGTGTGTTCTCATTGGAGATATTTGGAGGTTTCCCCCCTCGAAGTGGCTTGTTATTCTCAGCTATTATCAAGTATTTTGAGTATATTTCATATCATATTCTTCTATTGTGCAAGTTATTTCATAACATATTCATTAATAGACCTAATTTAAATTAATAATTGATTATATTTCTAATTTTGATGAAATTTTAGACACTCAAATATTATTATTATTTTTCCAATGTTCTTATTTAACCAATTCATATATTTTATATTATCTTACCTTTTTGAGATAATTAAATTCATAATATTATGATATAATTTATTTTTTAACTAATGTGATCCCTCTATATTTTTAAAATTCTAAATCTATAAAATATATTTTTAACATATTTACACATAATATTTAATTTATTTATTTTAATGATTATAACCATATCTAATTCTCATATCGACAAAAAATATATTATATTTATATTTTAGACTTTAAAAATGTATGATTTAGATTTATTTAAAATTAATAATGATAATGTAATGAGCAACAACAAGGAACAAGAATACACTACCAAAGACATAAAGAAGAAAGAAAAAAAAACTAAAAGGGGGCATCAAGCCTCGATCCTTTGTCTAACACGATGTGGATCATATCTAAGTTATTTTCTGAAAAAATCTTACAAGTAGAACACGATTTACACTATGAAGACCAAACACATGCTCACAAGGGCTAGTGGAACCTCAAGACATCCACTAGGTGAGACACACACACAAGCAGGTGGCTATAGGAAAACCATGCCTAATCTTGGCTCCCATATGCTAACCATACCAAAGTTATACCTCCTGATAACTTTGATAAGGTGCCACACAACATGAACAACAAAGTCTATGAGGCAAGAAAAACTTCGTATGTTAAAAATCATGAAAAAACATAATGGATCCATAGGCAAGCAAAGTGTGTTATGCAAGGTGGTCATATAAAAAATATTGTAAATAAAAAATAGTGTAAGGTAATTTCAAAATATTTTTACTTAGTTCATGTAAGGTCTTACCTTAGGGAACATCGTGTCTAATGTCTCCAAGAGAGGACCAATCGAAGAATAGAAGATTCACAACTTAGCCAATGTAGTGTGTCACATCAAGTCACTAAGAGGAATATAATATGATAAAAGAGATGACACTCTTCAAGTACATCACACCCACTGTCACCACAAAGAGAAAGACACATCTCATGAAGTAAGAAGACTACATAATGAAACATAAGCTAAAAAATGCAAAATAATAATTCCAATGTATGCCCCCACTTTAAAGAAATTGCTAAACAACATGTTGTGAGAAATTACTTTAAAGTAACAAATGATAAATTCTAATAATAAAGAGTACATTGGAGCTTATTTGGAAATCCCTATGCCAAGTTATATGTTTCCAAATGAAGCTACGTCATGAATAGGGGTTTCCCCAAAAATGAAATCCCAAAATCACATAAGGGATCCACAGATTTGGGGTCAGTATGTCTTTGCTACAATGTTTTATGAGAGCTCAAAACTATCATCATTCCCCAAATACTCATGGAATAAGAAGAATGACACAAATATAGAAAAAAAAAAAAGGAAAGATTTTGAGTCAACATAGAAGAGACCTAAATGTCTTGATGCCTTGCATCATCCAATAAAGGAAAACATAAGACAAAGAAAAAGATAAAGGAAAGCTTTTGGGTCAACATGGAAGAGACCTAAATTTCTCAACACCTTGTGTCATCCCCAAAAAGAAAACATAACACAAATAAAAAGATAAAATGTTTATGATATAGAGAGGAATGTAGACACAAATAGAGGAATGTTACAAAGAGAGATACATCAAATCAAACAATATGGGAGATCACATTATGCACACACAATCACATAAAAGAAAAATAAAAAAGAAAAAGAAAAAAGAAAAATAAAGACAAGACTAGTAAGGCACATGTGAGTCAACTTATTAGCAATTTTTCCACATCCAAATCTTGTTCATCGTACATGGAAAGCGGATAGCTAGCCAAAGGGACAACAACAAGTTTTGAACTAGGGTCATCACCAAGTTCAAAACTCTTCATAGGAGAATTATCATTTAAGCTCATAGAAGAGGAAAAAAATGTATTCAACTCATTATGCACTTCCTCATTAATTTTATTAATCACATCACCATCATCATCTAAGTTAATCACAATGGGAGGTCAAATGATAATGTCTAAAAAAGGATTTAGCTCTTGTTGCTATTGTGATATAGGATCTTTTTATTGCAGAAAAGAGGGAGACTCATCATGTATTTCTTTAGTCAAGTTTGGATGTTTATTTTCTTTATTATTTTCTTTGTTTAACCTTCAAGAAATAGCACAACATCTACACCTACAGTCTCTAACATTTTTTTTCCTTGAGTATGATTTTCAAGTTGTGCTTGTGTAGGAGTGGGCTTATCAACCATAGGTTTCTTTTCTTCCCTAAGGGGAGGAATGAAAAGAACTATGGGGGATTGTTCAACCACTTTTTGTTTAGCTTTGTAAACTTGTTTTATCTTAGGAGGTGTGATGAAATTGTTTTGGTTACAGTCTCTTGGTCATTTTTAGGAGATAGGAAAAAAGTCTATCTTAGGTTGGTCTTGGTTATTTGGAATGTCTTTTAGTTCAATCATAGTTTCTTCAAGCATAGTAGGCTCAATCATGGGTTGATGAATGTTTCTAAGGGATATTTTTGCTATGCATTTCACCTTAACCTTTTGATAGTATTTGAAAAAAAAGTCCTCACAAGGTTTAATAGGTTCCATAGGTTCGGGCTAAAAGAAATCCAGTGAAAATTTCTCATGAGAAGACACAAGATTAAAGCCACTATGGTGCAAAGTAATGATCTCATTTTCAAAGGGAAACTTTGAAAATTTATGCACAACTAACGAGATGACTTCGATGGAGCGTAGCCATGGATAACCAAGCTTCACAAAAAATTGATCCAATGTTGGGATGATGGAGAATGAGACATCTAATTGTGTCAATCCAATACTTAAAGGTAGGGTTATCGATCCCATCGTAGGGAAAGTGAAACCATTATATGCATTTTTATCCATGCTTTGGATTTATCATATGTTTCTTGATAGATTTCATGCACAAGTAAGAATTCTATAGTGATCACATTCTCTCCACAAAGGACCATTAGGTGCATTTCTAATTATATCTTTAGATGAGAAAGAAAGTTCAAGAGGCTTTTTAGTTCATCCCTTACAAGGTATAATTTTGATCAACCCAATCATAGTATTCACATGACTTTTTTCAATAGTATACATAGGACCTTGTTTAATAGTATCCAAGTTGTCATCATTTGTGTCAACATTCATCACATCATTCTTCTTGTTTTCAATAGCTTTAACAAATGAAATATTATTATTTGGCATAGTGTTGGTAAAGATTTGTAAATTTTGGTTAGGAGGGGAAATAGGCTAATTTCCTTGATCTTTAACACCTCCAATTTGAAGTCAACTAGAATCAATGAGGCCTTGCACAAGATGTTTAAGACGCTTACAATATTCCATATCATGTCCATTTTGTTATCGATAGTGACAATAGGGATTCGATCTAAAGTTCAAAGGTAAAGGTTTATTAGGATCTTAAGTGTTAACGAGAGGTAAGGAGATCATTTTCTATTCTAGAAGTTGTAACATTGTGTTATGGAGGGTATCAAGTAAGGGAGTAAATTGTCTAGCCTGATCCCAAAATGTAAAAGGACTTTTCTTCTTTGTAGCAGCCACTTGGGTATCAACATGTTTTCTTAGTTGAGGGGGATTTAGTTGAAGGAAACCTATATTCTATTTCCTAAAAGGTTGGTAATTGTTTTGATTTCTAGATTCAGACTTCTCGAGATTGCTAAAGGTGGGTTTTGTTTCACGACTACTAACTGAGTTTTGATAATCATGAAGGGAAGTACACTAGTGTACAAAGGAAGGAATTCCATCATGCCAAGATTAACTTGTATCTTAGTTTATAATTTCTTAATGAACATTCATGTATGTGTAGGATCATCATGGAAAAAATAGGCCCTTAAGTGGCAAAAAATCTAGAAAAAACATAGTTAGGAAACTTGATGTAAAAATTTGAATAAGTTATCTATATTATTTCAAAAAAATGTAAGAATAGAATCTGTAGTAAATTGAATCTAGTTTCTAAACTACTAGGTTTATTTGAAAACAAAAAAATCTATTTGGTGAAAATTTGAAATTCCAATGCAGTAGTACTTAAATTTTAGGGGAAAAATAAGTAGGTGTTTGTATAACCACCCTAACCATAATAATTTATAATAATATTTTTTAATAATATTTTAGATATAAGTAGAGGACTCATGTCCCAATGTGATGCATATTGTTTTGTAATTTTTTTCCAAGTAAATAAATAATTATGAATTTTTATTACAACTTTTAAAAAATATAAAAACTATGTCCGACCACCTTAACTTGGTCAAAACTTCATGAATTTTTTTTTTTTAATATTATAGTATGTGAAGCATAGAATGTGACACATGTTTTGGATTCAAAAAATGTGATATCGTTTGAAAGTTATAGATGTTTTTCAATTAGCCTATCAATCAAGACTTTAGTCGTAATTCAAATAGAAAATGAATAATAATTATTTATTAAATTCAAAGTAAAGCATAATTTATATTGGTGGAAAGCTGAGAATCTCATTTAAAACCCTTTTTGTTTCATCAATTTTGGAAAAAAAAAGGTTGTCAACCACATACACTACACATACCCATCATATCACCACGTTTTAGTCCATCATGATCCTACACATACCCATTCATTAAAGGTGAGGATCAAAAATATTTATGTCGATTTGGGAATAAAGCATTTGGTAGTGCAAAATAAAGTTAGTAACCTTTTCATCATCCCTTTGCTTACATTTCATCAAATCAACTAATGTCATCTTAGTCATGTGCACTTGGAAATGGTTGATAAGGGCCTTGAAGCAAGTTCATTGAATAAACGAATTGAGTTATTTGATAACAAGGAAAACCATTATAAAGCGGTATCTTTCAAGGACCTAGGGAAAAGCTTAGCCAAGAGCTTATCCTCATGGATGAAATCACTACATAAGACGGTATAAGTGGAAACATGGTTGAAAGGGTCTCCTTTTCCTCCATTTTTCTCAAACCTAGGAATCTCTATACCTTGTGGTATCAGTGTTCTTAATATCTCCAAGGATAAGGGATTGATTTTAACATAGTATGAAGGTTAGCCATTTTGATTTTGGTTTATGGTGGAGATTTGTTATTGAAGGGATGAAAAATTTCCAAGAGTTGGTTAAGGATGGCATCATTGGTTATATTTTGAGATGGAGGTGAATATGGTGGAGGTGTATATGTGTTCGAGGGACAGGTGAATGGAATGATTATGTGAGGTAAGGTGGTGGGAGATGTGGCATGAGATGCCACAAAGGTACTAGGATTGCTAGTGGAAATACCCAAGGTAGGAAATACATTACTATTAGGTTGCATCATTGTTGTAACTTGAGGGTTGGTATAGGTAGGAATAGAAACAATTGTTGTAGGAGGAGGAATTTGAGTTCCTCCTTGACTTTGAGTATTATTTTAATTTTGAGCACAACTTGTAAGTTTTCCAAAAAACTGATCTAGGTTATGTGCAAGTTCTATTCCTTCTTCACTTTCAATCATGTGATGTATGTTATCTATGGTAGGAATAGCAATGTAGGAGATGTTTTTAGTACTCACTTGATGTTGTAGATTTGCTAACTCTTTGTGGATTTGGATTATGTTTTCTTCAAGGAAAATAACAACCCTTGTTTCAACACTTATCATGCCACTTGAAGGTAAAGAGTTGTTAAGGGTTGGTCCATACCTAGTGAACTAGTATCAACACTATGAGTGAAAGATCTAGATAACCCAAGATACACGATGAGTGTGCTATCATAGGATGAGATGAGTCTCCAACTACATCACACTATAGTATTAGAAACAAGACACCAAGTTTTAAAGCTCATGCAAGGGATAATCAATGAATGCGAGATAAATGCAATGAACACAAGATAAATGATATTCTTCAATTCAGATTATTATGTTTACAAATGCACTTGAAATAAAACTAAATTAAGCTAGATCCAATTAAATGAATCAAACAAAAAATTAGTAAACTAAAACAAAGATCTAACAATAGCAAACAGAAGCACAAAAACAAGGTTTTTAATGTTGTAAATTGTAGTTCAGGTCTAGCACATGACTAAATTGTACAGAGGGGCATATGAGTCCAAATTAGGGTTTTTGAAGGGTTCAAATGCAGAAAAATAGTGAACACAAAATTCCCAAAAAATAGGTAAAACAACCTGTATCGGGACTAAATTGCCCAGATGGGTGAATGAGTCCTAAATTAGGGTGTTTACACTAAATTCAATAAATTTTGAGTGAATGTTAAGGCTTCTAGTTTGTATGTTGTCTTGACTATGTGCAATTAGAAATTTCAAATGAAATTCAATGATGAAAGATCCAAAAATGCAACAGATATGCACTTTCACTAATGCAAGATTTAGAAGCCCTAAATGAAAATTAACTAATACAAGACTTAATGCAAAGTTAATGTAAGATAGATCTAGGACTGGAATGCACTCCAAATAAGAATTAAAGGGTTTGAAGGTTGGGTTCACCAAAATGAATCAAAGGAAATAGTGTGCTCCACCTTTTAGGAGATGGAACTGTTTTACATCATTTGCAATTTTGATTTTACAAAAATAATAGCTAAAATGACTGGAGCTTGCTCAGTCCACCTCAATTTTCCTTAATTCTTGATTTTTATAATAATACAAGGTAGAATATATGGTTTGATTTGAATTTTTCCAAGTATTGAATATATTTTATTTTCAATAAAATCACAAAAAATAAGGTATTGAAGGAATTTTATTTTCTATAAAAATCAAGAAAGGATAAAGGTTAATAGCTATATGACAATTTTCAAAATCCCAAAACTCCTAAGGCATAATCAGCTTAGGCTTGTAACCTATGCAAAGAAAGCTTAATAATAATACCACAATGGTATTAGTTAGGCATGAAAATTTTAAAACATTGTGGAAAAATAGACAAGGTCGAATTAGGGCACATGAGAAAACCCTAACACAAAACTTGTGGCCTCCTTACTTTTTTCCTTCATTTTTCATTTGATCCTTTTGGAGAAAGAGCTCTGTTGGGCACCACCATGAAGGACTTAGGGTTTGAGATCGAACCCTTCATTTTTCTATTTTTTTGGGTGATTTCCTTAGAGATTATTGTAGGAAAAACATGGTAAGTCTTTCTTCATCACAAAACTGGGCATTAACCCCCATTTCCAAAGCATTTTTTATCTTCTTGGCCATGGCCTACCATAACTTATGACATATTTTCTCTTGTCTTACTCTATGGATAACTTCTCTATTTTGAGGCCACCATTATTGAATTTGGTTGAGACTTTTCTCGATGGGAGAGCCTGCAAAATTGGGTGCATTTCCCAATCAACAAACAATGGGTAAGCTTATCACCATTCGATCTCTACATTTTCCTTTATTTTTATTGATAAGAAGCCCCAGTCGAGCTCATTGAGTGCATTTTTTTCTTTGTATTTTGTATTTGCAATGAAATACCCCCTAAGTCCCATTAAAATGAAACCCTTCTACATCTTGTATTTGTGGCTTCACAAGGGAAATTTTGGGTCTTTTTCATTTTGAATGAGTTGAGGTTTTCTTTATTTTTCTATATGGCACAAAGAGAGATAGATGTTGCTCATTTTTTAAGAGAAATGAAAAATATTGCTTTTGTATGTAAGGCTGCAACCTCTTTAGTTTTGGGTATTTGATTTTCCTATAGGTCGAGCTCTCTCGTTATTATTCATGCTTGGCTCTTTTGTATCTCTATCCATTCTTTGCCAAAAAAGAAAAATAAACACTTCCTTCGCATATATTTTGATTCTTTGTTCCCATGCTTCATTCTAAGTTTACTTTGTGACCTTGGAACTCCAAGTAGTGGCTAAAGCCAAGAAATATGAATGCATTATTCTCCCTTGTACAAACAATAGATGGGGTTTGAAAACCCACATGACTTTATTGTTATTCTTTCCTGCAAGAACAAAAAGGATTTTCATTCTAGTTTCTCATTCTATATAAAACCCTTGATACTTGGTATGAAATACGAGTTTCACTTCTTGGGTAAAACCCATGGTTGTATGTTCTCTTTCTTAGTGAAAATTCAGATCTTAACAACTTTGCTACACCTTTTCTATGGACATTGAGTGCTTTGATTTGCTTGTTAAGGCTCTATTTTAGTCTCAAAGCTATTATGCAGAAACAACTATTTTTCAAGGCATTATTTTCTAAACACAACCTTCTTGAAACGTACATTCCTTTAACACTATAGATCCACATTCTCTAAAACACTTTCACATGGAAAAGCTCATTTTTCTTGTAGGTTAAAATCTTGTCATTTAATGATTGATTCAAAACCCTCTTTGTTCTCCTTGTGCACTTTAAACTTTTGTTGAGGGTAGCTTGTAACTTGATGTATATGTGGTTGTCTTTATGAGATGAATTTTTCCCCCAAACAATGCACACGGCCATGAAAGCCAAAGAGGTTGCTTCTGGCCATATTGCTCTACTTTGCTTATATTCAAATGGCACATTGTACCTATAGGTGTTGATGATTATCATATTATACTCCAATACATGCTTATATCAAAATACATTTATTTCTATTTTCCTTACACCTCTGCACTCACTTTAATGGAGTATTTTACATCTTGGCATTGTTAATGTTGTTGTCCTTAATGCCTTGAGCCATCCCAAGTTAGTGAATTCATTGTTTGTAGCCAATTGAGTCACCACCACTGAGTATCATTGAAAAGCCCCTGAAAAATGAATAATGTTGCTAAAGCATTGTGCACTCCTTGCATTGTAATGAAAATGAATGCTCTTGTTTTGTTTTCTTCATTCCTACATTTCTCTTTATTTGACCACCACACTTGCTTTAGTGTTGATGTTGTCCTATATGAAAAATCATTGTATCCTTCAAAACTTGAGAAAACATATGATTGTTGTCCCTTATATGAGCACTTTTATTTATTTATCTTTCACCTTTTGAGGGTTGTACCTTCAAAGTGCATACTCCAAATAACAAAACAACAATCAACATTGATGTATGACAACAATATGATACAATAGCAACACTATGTAAACAAACAATGATAACATAACATGTTGTGTACAAATAGTACTTGTCCAATGAAGAAATGATGAATTTAGATTTTTTTTTTCATTTTATTTAAGCATTCAAATGGGCCTATTGTTCATCTATGATTTTCATTTCAAAAAGAATGTTGCCTCACTAACTTTTGATCTGGTTGTCATGAATGATCGATACTCCTTTAGCTGAAATTTTCTTTCACTTGAGCAATATGAGTATGATTTTCCTATCTCATTCCCCTTTTGAGAATTAGGGGTAGCATGTTGGGCTCAACCCATGTGGGAGCCCATTTTTGCACCACATGCTATGATGTCTTTAGAAATTAATCAGCAACATGGTTTTTCTTATACCTATATAATGAGAAAACATGTTAGATAAAAATTAGTGAAGCTCAATGCTCTTGTGATATTTCATTTTTCAAGCTCTCTTGCATACATCTAATGTTTTTTGATCTAATACATCATAAAAATGTGCTATATTTTTGTTGATAGGGCACATAGGAAGATTCATATCTAGAGCTCTAACAAATCTCTTATCATGATGGAGGCTCACTCAAAGATCAGGAGCGGGGAGGAGCAACCAACAATGAAGACCAACCCAAGACTTTAATCAGGCAATGATGGATATGTTTTTTCTTATATGATTCTTTTCATCTTTTCCATCTTCAGATGTATAACATATTTTTATGTTTTTTTGGTTTTGCTATTCCCATGGCTTGTGTGGGATATTTGATTACTCCTTTCTTTCCAATGAATATAAGTCCAACACTTGTACAATTTTGTGTATATTTCATTTGCAAAATGAATGAAAACAACATCTTGTTTCCTTTATATAATTTCCTTTATGTTGCAAAATATTGAATGATAAAATTGAACTCAATCTTTTTCAAGCACCTTAAAATACACAATGGTTAAGCATAGTAGAAATATGATGGAACCTTTTCACCTTGAAATGAAAATAAATTACTTCAACTCTACCAAATTGAGTTGTAGGTGAGATTTTGGCAACATTTCTAGTGACTTCTATTGAATGCTTTCCTGCTAAGCATATAGACTAGTTTCCTTAAATATTTCATTGGGTGCAAATTCGGATCTATCCCTTCTCAAACTTAGAAAACCATGAAAATAAACTACAAACTACTCCAAACAATAGAAAAAAATAAATAGAACCAAACTGAATGCAAACTAAAAGGCCCTAGTGGTATCATAGGAGTGGTATCATCACAAATGATGCCTAAGGGAATCATTTGCATGAGATACAACCCCTCAAGATTTCTATATGAGGTTAAAAACTATTCCTCCAAGGTATAGTCTAATTAAAAATGTCTAATCAGTTATCCAATGAAAGAAAAACAAATCATATACTATTAACTAGATTAAATAGATCACAAACCATGTAAATTGAATTTTACTGAAGTAAAATAATTAAAATAAAAATATATGAAACATTTAAAATTAAGTTATTAACTACCCAATTTAATTACAAAAATAAACTTTAATTCTATATTAAAATATTTATGAATAATTGTGACCAATGACATAGTATAGGTTAACTACACTTGATCCATACAAAATTGAAGCATATTTAATCCACTAATTATCAATCCCAATAAGATATTCAATCTAAATAAAAATGAAGAAGCCATTAAAAATAACATTTTACAACATCAAAGCTTGAAAAACATCTATTCTAAGCCATTGAATCTTATCCTATTATGGGAGTGGTATCGTATTGATGTAGAATGTCGACCCTTTCCCAATTCCTTGGATACTATGATCCTTTCCAATCGATTTTATTGATTAGAATCGATGGAAACTAATCAAAAGGATGATTGAAAGCATTATGAAAGCTAAATTGACATGATGGAAGCTAATATGTTTGATGTAAATGTATGCAAATCTATTCTAAATGGATGCAAGATTTAAAGATGTAAGTCCTAATTCCAAAATATGCTAAATGGATGCAACTAAGTTACCATGGAATCCATTAATGGATTCTTTAAGCTACTATGATCAAGATTTAAAAAAAAAATGATAAATATAGTTAAATATGGATGCTAATGAGAGTGATTTTAATAGCATAAGTGATCTATTTATAGGAAATCAAATGAGAAATCAAGGGCTCATATCGATTTGATAAATCAATGGTTAATAATGAAAGAAGGGTGAGCACATGGATCATTGATTCTGATCAATGGATAAGAATCAAAGATCACATGGATCAAGGCTTGGAAATAATTTCAAAAAACACACTTTGTAACAACTTTGAAAGTTTGTTACAAAGTTTTTTGAAAAAGAATCATTTCTTTTTTTGAGCCAAATGGGAGAATACTCCTTTGGAATATTCCCTATGCAAGTGGATGGGGGGAAATTAGCAATTTAGTAATTAAAACTAAATTTGAATGTGCAAGATGGAGAATAATATGATATCCATTAAATAATTAATTTATTTAATGAAAAGGGAGATCAAAATGGAATTTAATTAAATAATAAAGATTATTTAATGAAATGAGAGAGAACAAGGTTTAAATTAAATAATTTGATTTATTTAATTAAATAGGGTGAAATGTTAGTACAAGAGAGGGTGAATTAACCTAATTAAATCAATTAGATTAATAGATGAAAATGATGCATTTAATTAAACAACTACGTTTATTAAATAAAATAGGAGAAAAGAGGATGGATTTTAGGATGAAATGGTGTTAATATATTGGACTCAACTGTGTATATCATTCAGAACATATTTAAGTGTCTACACATTGTGCCTATTTGAAGTGAGGTACCTGTTACATTGGTTCAAAGAGTAACGCTTTTTCAGATTAATGCTCCTACTCATAGCAAAAATTTTAAAAAAATTCTAATGTTTTTGATGCCCCACTATTGCCCCAATGAAAGGAATTAAACTTGTACCCTGTGCCCTCGAGAGATCGGGCCAAATTTTGGAATTTTGGATTGAGTCCTCGACAAAGGTGAAACGTTGATTCAACTAAAAGAGGACTAGGAAGCACAAATGTTTGATGTAGATAGATTTGATGATGTATAAACAATCATCAACCATGGGTAGCCTCATGTATATTTTGATATATATCACACAGATTCAATATTTGGATGGAACTATTAGTAAAGATAGAAGAATAAGAAGAATAACATGGATGGATTTGACCACTGATTTCGAGATTGATTCAAAAGTCCAACAAATCCATGATTCATAGAGACTTTATTAGGTATGGTTATGAGAGTGAATGATTTACTCATTTCTAGGATTGGATCTTTCTGTCATTCCTTATTTTTGATATAACACATAGACATGATATATCCAAGTATTGATAACCAAGATGGCATTTTATCTAGTTTAATGGAATTTGAGTCTAAAAAAATAGATGGGATAGTACTTGTTCACACCTCGACATAGGAAAACCTTGTCAAAATGTAGGTTAGAAGTTTAGAATATCTCAGACCAAAGCATAAGAAATAGTCAACAGTCTACTCCAAAAAACATCCCTACACATTACTAAGAAAGTAAGCAACTAGAATATTTTACAAGAATACTCACAAGCACATCAGACAAAAGATAATGATTGATGCCCCATTCATTTCTCTCTAAATCATTGAGACATCATTGAGAGGTCCTTAGAATGGGTCAACAAGATAAATTATAAGACAAGATATAAAACAAACAGTCAATGTTGTCTATATCTCATGCCAAAGGTGTAATGTGTTTAGGATAAATATCCAAAGTAATTTCCAATGATAATGCCCATTGTAGGAAGGATGTATCCTAGGATGTGTTATTAGATGTTGGCAGGTTGAAAGGTTGTATGAAAGGTTGCTGCTATAAGGTTTGATTGACATGTTTGATAATGATCAAGAGTTTGATTTTTGAGTTTAAAGGTGCTACTTTTGCTGATTGTTTTACTTGCTTTCCATTTGTGTTATCAAAGGGTGGATGTTATGATCAAGTTATTATGGATGGAAGATTATTATGGGTGAAAGTGAGATGGGATGGGAGATTTTGAATTTTTTTTTTAATATTTCAATGTTTTTGGTATTTTTGAAAATGTTTTGAGGCTATTTTTTATCTTTTTGGGTATATGTGAATGTTTTGGTTTTCAATTATTTGTGGTTGTTTAGGGTTTTCCAAGTTTTCCAATGTTTTGGGTTTTTCAAGTTTTCCACTATTTTTTTGTTTTTGTCTATGTTTTCAAATGTTTTGGGTTTTCTAATATTTTGACCAATAACCTAACCTAAAAGACTATCCTAGGGGCCTTAGGGGCTTATCAAAGATGAGCCTTGTATACATTATACACATAGAGATCACATAGTTTGATTGACTTGACTTGTTATCGATGAGGAATGATAACTTGATGCATTTTTAGTTTATTATGATGGACTACTAATCTAAAGTGTTTCAAGGGCACATCAATGATGTCCTTTCCTATGTTCAAGCTTACAGACAAAGTAGTTTGACAACCTAATGTTTTGGGATTTTTGATGTTTTGGGATTTTGATGTGTTTTGGATGTTTTTGGATTTTAACTATATAGTAGTTTAAATGTTTTTGAGATTTTGATGAATGTTTTATGAATATTTTCAGGATTTTTGATGAGTTTGAGGGAAAACAATACCTAGATCATGAATTTGATGTCATGTTGTGAGGTATAAGACATGCATCAAGAGTTATTTGAAAACAAGAGTACAATAGCCTGCGCCTAGTGTCTAGCAATGTTTCAGAGTTGTTATGAAATAACTTGGACAATAGAAGAATATGATATGAAATATGCTACAAATACTTGATAATAACTAAGAATAACAAGCCACTTCAAGGGGGAAAACCTCCAAATATCTCTAATGAAAACACACTTCACAACTTGATGATGAAATAAGATTCACAACCTCCTATATCTACCTATTTATGCCTAGGATATCACCTAGGCCGACTTAGACACACCTATATAAGTCTTAGGCCGACCTAAACAACTAAATAACTATATAATAATGATAATATGACTTAATAGAGAGCTAAGATAGCCACAAGCTAACTATTCATAGCCCGATGTACACTAATATTAACGGCATAGCATGCCCCCTTCTTCAAAGAAGCATTATCCTTAATGCTAATCAAGTTTTGATTCTTTTGAATGAACTCATCCTCCCATGTGGCATCTTCAACTGGTAAATTCTTCCATTGGATGAGATACTTAGTGAGAGTTCTATCCCTTAGCTTATTTGTGTGTGTTTGACGAATGCACTCTGGTTCGAAAATGATTCTTCCTTCTTCATTGAGCTCTGGTAGTGTTGTTTGAGTGGGAATATTATGCCCAATGACCTTCTTCAAACATGAAACATGAAAATCTGGATGCATCTTTGTTGTCGGTGGCAACTCTAGCTTGTATGCAACACTACCGATCTTTTGCATGATTTGGTATGGACCATAATACCTTGGAGACAACTTATTATTCTTTTTTTGTTGCTTTAGTGATATTTTATTATAAGGTTGCAATCTCAAGAAGACCCAATCCCCAACTTCAAAACTTCTTTCACTATGATGTTGGTTTGCCTGTTGTTTCATTCAATTTTGTGCCATGGCTAAATTCTCCTGGAGTCCTGAAAGTACTTGTTGTTGATGAAGCAAGTGGTCTTCTACTACCTAAACTTTTAGTGAAATTTTTATTGATGATGTGATGGAAGGAGGATGATACCCATAAAGTGCCAAAAATAGAGACATTTTGATGAGCTATGAAAAGAAGTGTTATACCACCATTCTGCAAGTGGTAGCCAATCTACCCATTGAGACTATTTCTCTAAAGTGAAACAACGTAGATATCCTTCCAAACCCCTATTAACAACCTCAGTTTTCTCATCTGATTGAGGGTGGTATGAAGAGCTATGAGCCAATTGAGTACCCAAACATGAGAATAAATATTTCCAAAAGTTACTAGTGAAGATAGGATCATGATCACTAATAATAACCTTAGGTGTACCATTTAGCTTTTGGATATTCTCCAAAAAATATTTTTCCACTGCACTTGCTATAAAAGGATGTGATAATGCAATGAAATGTGCATATTTAGTGAGGCGATCAACTACCACCATGTTGAAATTATGACCTTTAGATTTGGGAAGCCCTGTGATGAAGTCCATGGATACCTCTTCCCAATGTTGGCTAGGAATAGATAAGGGTTGCAAGAGACCTGATGTATTAATTGTCTCCCCTTTATTCCTCTGACAAACCAAACATTCAACCACAAATTTTTTAACATCCTTTTAGCCCCTCCCAAAAAAGATCTTGCTTGACTCAATGATGTCTTCAAAAATCCTGAATGAGCACCCACTGGAGACTCATGAAACTCTGTGAGAATCTTGTGTTTAAGAGTGGAATTCTTGCAGAGATACAAACACTCTTTATACCAAAGAGTATCTCCCTTCCAACAAAACTTATATAAACTACTAGGATCACTTTTTAATTGTTTGATGTGATTACTTGTCGCAACATCATTTTTCCACTCAGCTTTTGCTTCCTCCACCCAATTTTCTTATAATATTGAAAGGGAACACAATAAGGCTTCATCTTTCTCATCCTTCCTTGAAAGTGCATCTGCTACAATGTTTTCTTTCCCTTTCTTATATACAATATCAAAGTCATATCCTAACATCTTAGTGACCCATTTTTTTTGCTCTTCAGAAGATAGTCTTTGTTCTAAACAATATTTTAGGTTATCATGATCTATCTTAACCTTGAAGTGTTTTCCCAATAGATAAGGCCTCCATTATTTAACTGCATTGAGTATTGCTAGCATTTCCTTCTCATAAATAGGTTTTAGTTGATTCTTACCCTTTAATTGATGACTCTAAAAAGAAATTGGCTGACCTTCTTGCATGAGCACTGCTCCTATCCCATTTCCAGAAGCATCACATTTGGCAATGAATTCCTTGGTGAAGTCAGGAGTAGCAAGCACTGGAGTTGTACACATAGCCTCCTTCAATCTCTCAAATGTTGTATTGGAAGACTCGTTCCAATGAAAAGAATCCTTCTTTAATAGAGTGGTGAGAGGTGTTGCTATATGACCATAATTCTTCACAAATATTCTATAGTACCCTATCAATCCCAAGAAACCCCTTAGTTTCTTAATGGTTTTTGGAATAGGCCATTCCATGATAGCCTTAATTTTGTTCGGGTCCACATTTACTCCATGTGAAACTATGTGTCCCAAATACTCCACCTCGTAAGACCAAAAACACACTTGGATGGCTTAGCGTAGAGTTTATGATCTTCAAGTATTTGTAATGCTTGATCCACATGTTGCAAATGTTCTTCCCAAGTCTTGCTATAAATCAATATATCATCAAAGAATACTAACACAAACTTTCTCAAGAACTTCTTAAAAATGGAATTCATCAAACTTTGGAATGTAGATGGTGCATTGGTAAGACCAAATGGCATCACCAAAAATTCATAATGACCCTCATGAGTCTGAAATGCTATCTTACAAATATCTTCCTCCTTAATCCAAATTTGGTGATAACCAGATCTAAGATCTAACTTGGTAAAATACATAGCTCCATTTAATTCATCTAGCAAATCATCAATGATTGTAATAGGAAACTTATCTTTAATGGTGTAAATTTTGAGCGCTCTATAATCTGGACACATGTTCCAAGTATCATCCTTCTTACGTACCATCACCATAGGTGAGGATTAAGCACTTTGGCTATGCTTGATAATTCCTGCATCTAACATCTCCTCAACATTTTTTTCTATCTCACTCTTTTGTATGTGTGGACACATGTAAGGCCTGATGTTCAGTGGTTGGCTCCCTGGGACTAACTATATGGCATGATCATGATCCCTCTTATGAGGAAGTCCTTTAGGCATATCTCCAAGAACAATTGAGTGATGATCAATTATAGCTTGCAAATCTGGATGAGTAGGAGCATTATGAGTAGGAGCATTAGATTGGGAGACTTCTAATGAACATAGATGGGCCACAAATCCATCCACTCCTTTCTTAAGAAAAATTTGCATTTGATGAGAGCTCACCATTTCTGGGGATTTTTCCTTCAACCCCCTTAGCTCTACTAGCCTTCCTTCTGATTGAAATGTCATGAAAAGTTCTTGGAAGTTCATCTCAATCATTCCCAATGTAGTAAGCCATTGTACTCCCAAAAAAATATCTACTGCACCCATGGATATTACATGCATTGGGGTATCAAGTTGATAATATCCCATTGATAATTTAATGCTATGACACTTCCCTGAATAAATAATTGTACTCCCATCTACAATAAAAACTTGAAACTCTGGAGCTGGATATATAAAATAATTTAAACGACTAGCTAACTTTTTGTTGATGAAATTATGAGTACTACCTGAGTCAATCAATACAGTTACCTTGTGCTTCTTTAAGAACCCCACCACCATGAGAGTTTGTGGAGCACTGAAACCTGAGAGTGCATGACAAGAAATTATTGGTTGAGAATCATGTGATTCCTCATGTTAATCCCTTTCATCCTCTAGTATGGGTTCCTCCTCTTCTTCCTCACTTGGACCTTCAATATAGAACAATTTCTTTTCACTGCATTTATGTCCTCAACTATATTTGCTATCACAATTGAAACACAAACCTTTTTCTCTTTTCTCCTCAATTTATTATGGAGTCAACTTACTAGGTTATTTCCAATATCCTTTCTCTCTTGTCACATTATCCCCTTGCTTCTTAGGAATCAAATACTTCTCCTCTACCTTGAATGCTAAGATAAAAGACTCATTTATGGAGCTAGGGCTAAACATGTGTACCTCATGTTGAATGTGATCCTTGAGACCACCCAAGAATAAATAATTCAATTTTTCCTCCGTAATTGTATCCACTCTTAAGGATATATTTTGGAATTGTTGAATATAATCCTTAGCTGATCCTGTTTGTTGAAGCATTAGCCAGCTGGTTGAAGAAGTTGTATGTCACGCTATTGCTATATTGTGCTTGGAGTTCCTCCATAAAAATTGACCATGAGATGATGAGCCCATTTTTCCTTCGATGAGTGCAAAGCCAATGATACCAAATGAATTGATCTGGTTCTAGATATAGGGAAGCCATCATGAACTTTTGTCCGTTTGGGATTTGGTGTACTTCAAAAAAATTCTCCATTTGGTTTATCCATGTTAGAGGATCCTTTCCATCGAACTTGCACATATCCACCTTTGGAAATAAATTCCTAGATCCCTAAGGAGTACTAAAGCTTGTGTCAATGGTAGCTGACCTAGAATTTTCACCTTGGTCACTTGAGAACTCCTTGCTTGGTTCAGCCATGTAGGTGCTTAACATGTTTCGTATGTCTGATATATCTCCTCTTAGGTCACACATATCCATCTTAATTGAGTAAATTTCTTCCTTGACCTTATTTATTTCCTCATTAGGATTAATATCCTCTATTTTTACCCCATCCTTATAAGGAGTCTTCCTCGTAGTGACAACATTCTTTTTGCCCCTTGTTGTAGGCCCCGTCATCATGGGAACCACTAATTTTGAAATAAATCACATAAATGAAACTTAAATTCTCTAAAAATTTTATTGTAATCTACTTTAGTGTGTCTTCAAAAACCCAATAAAAATTAGAGTCTAATTCAAGAAGATGTGTGAGATATGCAAATTCCAAAACAAATTGTGTAGAAACCCTAATTCTACAATAATTCACTTATTTTTGCTCCAATTCTTCTGAAATATGGACTGTAGCTTATTTAATATGTTCTTCAAAAACTCTTTAAAAAAAAAAAAATCACCAAAATATGAAAGATATGCTCTTCCCAAAATCACCTCCAAAATTGATAAAAACCTTGCCTCTACGGTGCCAAGATCATACTCTGATACCACTTGTTATGAAATAACTTGCACAATAGAAGAATATGATATGAACTATGCTGAAAATAATGGATAATAACTGATAATAATAAGCCACTTCGAGGGGGAAAACCTCCAAATATCTCTAATGAGAACACACTTCATAACTTGATGATGAAATAAGACTCACAACCTCCTACATATACCTATTTATGCCTAGGATATTACCTAGGCCAGCTTAGACACAACTGTATAAGTCTTAGGCCAACCTATACAACTAAATAACAATATACTAATGATAATATGACTTACTAGACAGTTAAGATAGCCACAAGCCGGCTATTCATAACCTGATGTACACTAATATTAAGGGCATAGCAAGAGTTCAATGGATACGCAAGATACGTAATGTATATGCAAACATTTTCAATAGATTTTTATCATGCTAGATATATGGGCTATGGGAATTCATGAGATAAAATGGTAAAGATCCTATCAATATTTTTCCATGAGTAGATTTGAAGTATGGGTATGTGCAGGATCATGGTATGCCAAACAAGCCCTTAAGTGGCAATGAAAATTCAGAACAATTAGAGTTAGGCAACTTGATGTAAAAATTTGAATAAGTTATCTATATTATTTCAAAAACATGTAAGAATAGATTCTGGAAATTGAATGTAGTTTCTAAACTACTAGGTTTATTTTTATTTTTAAAAATCTATTTGGTGAAAATTTAAAATTTCAATGCAAGATACTTAAATTTCGTGAAAAATTAAGAAGTAGGTGTCCTGTCTGACCACCCTAACCATAATAAAATGATAATATTTTTTTATGAGATTTTAGATGT
>VDFB02047230.1:565660633-565842761 GCA_007258455.2 Sequoia sempervirens
TACTATGCAATATAATAAGATCCTTTACTTACTGATGCTTTACTTTTTTCATGATATTATAGAACATTTTTATGGGTTGTTGGAAAGTCCTCCCTTGGGCTACTGAGTTTGGTTACAAGTGATTCATCCAAGTTATTAATCTCTATCTTGTTCTTATTAGATATAGTCCTCCTTAATATATTTTATACTGGACTCCAATTGAAGTAGATTATTATATCAGATGAAGCAGACCATTTTCTCATGCCACATTGTACTATACCATATACCAGATTTTGAATAATGTTTTATTCAAATTTGAAAGTAGTAACTGGGGTAATGAAATAAATAAAGGAAAGATTGAAAATTATGTTTGTTTACTTGCTCCTCTTGTTCAACCTGATAGTGAGTGACTAATTTGTGTGCTCTTGTGTTCTTGTGATTTTGTTTTTGCATGGGTTAATTAATTTAATTTGAAAGTCTGGGTATGTGTTAGCCTAGGTCTATGCTTTATCAACGTTAAGTGGCAGAAGGAGAGGTCTTTTATAGAGCATCAACCAAAACATGCACCTAACTGGAATGTGAGTTAGTGACATGAGGCTTTTGAAAGTGTGCCTAGCAGTCATGAAGCAGTGAGCAGCAGGTAAAAATGGTGCCTGGGAGGATCTAAAATGATGTTTTGAGTGGCATTATGGATGAGAATAGGCACCTAGACTGACAAGACTAACTGAAATTGGTGCCTAGCATTTATTTGACTGAGCTAAAAGGCAAGTACATCAAGGATAGGTGCTTGGAGTGGATGTTTATGCAATGTGAAGCAATGGTTTGAGTTTGAAAGATGTGTAATGCAATGTAATCAATAATATGAATAAATTTTTAATTATTAGTTATGTACTGTGAAGTAATTGCATAATTGCTTATGCTGACTTTGTAAAAACTATATTGTAATTGAAATTTTTTCATCTATCAAAGATCTAGTTGTTACTTATGCAATGTGAGGTAATGCTTTGAGTTTCTGAAATATGTACAATGCAATGTAATCAGCAATATGAATAAACTACATAATATAACCATTCTTTTATGCTATCAGACATCAAGATATTTAACCATTGCTCACTTGATTAAAAATTTCAAAGAGTTTACCATGCACATGAGGAGGCAATAAATTTTACTCGTCAACTTCTATATATGAAATTATCCAATAATCAAGTGTATGTCCATATAAAAAATGGCATCAACGCCAACTCAAACAAAATTTTACAATATGTGGTATATGCCATCTCAGTATCTATTCAATATTTACATGCCAAAATGTCTATCTCATCCTAAACTACTGGTGGATCATCAAAATGGAGCCTCTTTGAAGCACTCGTTGCCTCTGAAGGTAGCTGCACAAGAAAAAGTCAAACCACAATTGAGATTAGTTATACTATATAATTTAAAATCTAATAATTAACATCAAAATCAATATACATAAAATTATAGTTGAACTCTAAAATTGTAATCTTGATTACCTAAAATATCCGTCTCTTCAAAGGGTCGAATTCTAGAATATGCCCCTCTCAAAGAACCAAACTCAAACCATCTTTTGTAATTTCAATCTATATAGGTGAACAAAACATAAACTGATCCAAGTTAGCATACAATTGTCGTGTTAATAGGAACATATAAATACCACAAACACAGGTAAAATAAAATGAACATATTTTCTTAGGTGTTTCAAAATTCCTCCTTGAGTCAAGCCAACACCTACCTTCAAGTACCCAATGACTGCCGGTGTTGTGGCCCTTTTCAACAAGGACGTATAGCTCATAATTCCCTGCACATAAAAATGACAAGTACATATGAAACTACCAATCTATGTCGATGTATGTATAATCAATATAAGATCTTAAAATTCTCAATTCAATCAAATTTGAGTTCAATTACCTTGCCCTTATCCAACATTACACTTCCATAGTCTGAACAAGGTTGCACCTCGCTCGCAGAAGGTATTTCCCACAAGAGGAAAAGAAAATAAACATATAAGTTATTATATAATTTCATTTTAATGACAATTCAAAGGACAAGAAAGTATACTATAAATAAATGTAAATGAATGAGTGCAAAAATATATACTGTGTGCGTGTCCAGGCCAAATGAAATGGCCCTCAAGGTGCTATCCGTCACATTTGTCAGCTCCTCCTCGGACATCAACTGTTAAATAGACCATGTAAATAAATATTAGTACATTATACTATCTCTTATTAATATTCATTTAAAAACAAATGCAAGTTATAAATTCACAACTTAAATTTTACCTGTGTCACACCTCCAATGTCCCCCTCTCTAGCAGGAGAGGACTCTGTATGGTGTGCTCCACTCCCCTGCGTCTGATCTATAATATCCACATCGTGGAAGTCATAATCAGAAGTGTCTAGGGGATGCTCGGCAGGCTCTACAAGAGGACCCAAGCATATTTGGTGGCACATGGAGCAAGTATGTGGACCTGATGAGGATGATGCAGCAGCACTCGAGCCATCACCAACATCACCAAAATGTGGCTGAGCTACTATAGAAGCATGCGAAACCAAAAGACCACTCAAAGAGTGAATAGTGGATAGTGTGGTGCATCCCATAATATCTGGATGGTATACTAGGAAGAAAAGAGAAGGAGGAGGGGTGGGGGTCTTACTTCCCCTTCTCTATCCTGGGGCATACCTCCACCAACGCCCTGGAAGGGTCTAATGTCAAAGTAATTGACATGATGCCCTAACACAAACTCAGCATATAATTTTTTTATAAAGTAAAATGGTACATCCAAATTGTTGTTCGGTGGTTTCAAAAAAACCATACACCAACGATCCCAAAAAATTTCTACAATGTTCTCTATGAGTGCACCATTTTATAGAAAGTTTTGTTTTATTAACATTAACTGGCAAACCAGTGCGGGGGTTAACAAATAAAGAGGCTATTTGGGCTTTGGTTATTCCAAGATATTTCACATCATCATAGGACAATCCACATGCATAATATTCTCTCATGTTTTCTCGCCACGAATGAAAGGCATTATGTTGCGAGGAGAGGGTTTCTATATTTTTAATTATTTCATTCATTGTGTTTGACATCTAAGATAATCGAGGGACTCTTGTATAAACTTCAGAAATGCCCTTAATTGTTGCAATTTTTAGAAATTAATTCTTGAATTGATGGCTGTGGAGGTGGTGGAGGTGGAGGAGGTGGAGGTGGAGGGAGGTGGGAGGTGGTGGAGTTCATTGTGCACCATAATGCGATTCAATATAAAACAAATCAATCTAATTAGAATTAGACAATATAAATGAAAATATTATAAAAATACCCTAGTTTATAACAAAAATCTATAAAATTTTCCTTTTTAATCCAAATACATAAAAACACTATTTTTAAGTCAAAATCCATTGCAAACATTCAAATTTCATCAAAATCCATGCTAAACTCAAATTTTTCATAAAAAATCTATCAAAACCACCCAACTATTTAGGTCCAACCTTTACTGGGAGAGTTATCAAACCAATTATAGGGAAGCCATAACCATCATGAGCTTTTAATCATGCTTTTGATTGTTCATAATCATCTGCATAAAGTTCATGTACATACAATAACTCTTTTTTGATCATATTCACTATGTACATGGGATCAATGAGTATTCCCCTTTTGGGTTTTGCAAACTTGATATAAAGAAGACCATCGAGTGTAGTTATAGAAGAATCAATATATGTAAAAGAAATGTCAAACAAAATATTGGTTTTTCCTTTATGATTTTGAATATTAATAATGTTTATAAAGATGGAAAAATCATTATCATCTTCTTCATTATCATTGTATTGAACAAAGTTTGTTGAATGAATTGGAAATGGGCTTGTAAATATTTGTAAGTATTGATTAGGTGAAAAAACCAATTTATTTCCTTTGTCATTAATAGGTCATCCAACTGGATTTGATTAGAATGAGGTCTTGCACTTGGTTATAAATATGCTTACATCTTTCCATATCATGTCGAGGTGTACGATGATATTGAAAAAATGTTTTTGCATTAAAGTTTGGTGGTAAAGGTTTAATTGTTTGAATATGACTAATTGGAGGAAGTTGAATCATATTCTTGTTTAACAATTGCAACATGATCACATGGAGAATCAAACAACTATGAAAATTTCCTATCTCATGGCCTAAATTTATATCTAGAGTTATGTTTACAGTAGTTACTTTTGTCTCAATATTATGAGCAGTTTGACATGAATGTTTATCAAGTAATGAATTTTTTGTTTTTCTTTTTAAATGATTGATAGTTGTTTTGAGGCATGACTTATATGATTGACCAATAGGAGCCTATGAAGGGGTACCTTCATACCAACTAATCGATATTCGATAATCATGAAGGGTTATACAAAAACGTGTTAAGGATGGATATTTCATTAGCAATTTCTTATCTTGAATATTAGGTTGTAAGTTACCTATAAACACCCTTTGAATGTCAACATCTTGAAGACTATAGGAGAATTTCAAATAAAGGGATTAGTATCATTTCATAAAGTTTTTTATTTTCTCTTTAGGTCCTTGATTACAATGAACTAAATTTGTTAATGTAACTTGAGGACTGATGTTCACTTGAAAGTGTTGGAGGAAATCATTAATGAGTTGTGTAAAGGAGGTAATTGATTGTTTGACAATGAACAAAACCAATCCAAGGCCATATCTTTCAATGATCTAGAAAAGAGTTTCACTATGAGTGAATCTTCAAAAATAAAGTCTCTACACAAGGTAGTAAAAACTAACAAATGGTTATTAGGATATTTTTTACCATTGTACTTTCCAAAGCGAGGTATTTCAATGTTTTGTAGTATAGGTGTATTTAAAATAGTGAACATTAATGAACTATGTGTAAGGTATTTTGGATGTTTACTATTGGTTTGATTTTGGTTTAAGTTTGAAATTTGTTGTTGTAATAATCTCATGCTTTAAATAAAAAAGTTGATTTATCACAAAATCATTGGGCCACATGTTGTGAGAGTTTTTCAAGTATGGTGAACTAGTATGGAGGAATGGTGGGATATTATATTTCATGTTTAGGAGGGGTGATGAATATGAAGGTGTTATAGGTGAAGGGACAAAACTATTATAATTTCCACTAGAAATTCCTAAGCTTGAGTTTAAACCATTGTTATATTCCATCATTGATGCTATGATTGGAGGTGTAAAGTTGGGAATAGAAGGCATTATTGTGGGAGAGGAAACTTATTTTCCAAAAGGATTTTGAGCATTAGTCAAAAATTTCGTGAAACTAGCTACCAAAGGAATATTAGAATCTACTATATTAGCTAGGCTACGTAACACTTCTATCCCTTCCTAATCATTTACCAACTTCCCAATGCTATCCAAAAGAGGGATTGCTTCTCCATCCAAAGGTTCAATGCTTAAGAATTGTTGAATTCATTGTAGGTCTTTATCCAATTATTCTAGATTATCATTGGGGACCTTAGAAATAACATATGCCAAGTCCACATAAATGTTAGGTTACAAAAAAGACATGGGTAATGTAGGACTAGGGAGGGAATATAAGATGGATTGGGTAGACATTATACGTTGAGTGAAAGAGTTATAAGAATCAAGCTCAACATTGGCTATGATTGCAACATAGGAAGCCATAAGTCTACAACTACATCTCACGTGGGTATTAGTGAAGTGACACAAGGTCATGAAGCTCATAAATTTTCTACAAGATTCAAAACAATTTAATGCTAATGCCTGATTAAATATAAAAACAAATCAATCTAATTAAAATCAGACAATATAAATGAAAATAGTATAAAAATACCCTAGTTTTTTTTTAAAATCCAACAAAAACCCTAGTTTTTAACAAAAATTAATAAAATTCTCTAATTTTTAATCCAAATACATAAAAAACACTATTTTTAAGTGAAAATCCATTGCAAACATTCAATTTTCATCAAAATCCATTGCAAACATTCAATTTTCATCAAAATCCATGCTAAATTCAACTTTTTCATAGAAATCTACCAAAAAACCCTATTTTGAAAAAAATCAACTAAAATTAAACAAATCTAATTGAAAATTTGATTAGAGAAAATAAAAAATCAAGAATTTTACCTGTTGGAGATGGATTTCAAATCGGATATCTGATTTACGCTTTCCACTGTGCACCCGCCGCAGTTGAGCCGAATGCAAATGTGAAAATGAGTTTTGGTCGCCCGAAATTTTATATATATATATGTCAACAAAATCGGATATCCGATTTGGATCGGATATCCGATTCTTAAATCTAAGTTTTTCCTCTACCTCGGTAGTCACCCGAGCCCCAAAAAGTCAACTCACCATTTTCGCGTTTTTGAGTCATAGAAACACGTATTTTTTTCTCCATTGCCACTTTTTGGCATACCATGATCCTGCACATGCCCGTATACGTCAAATCATTGTCAAGAGCAAGATAAATTGGAATATCTTGATGAATCTTGATTGGATGGATGGAGGGAACATTGGATTTATCATGAAAAGGATAAGTTGTGTCTATTTGAGAAGGATCATATAGAAGCTCAATTATACTCATGATACTTTTTTGCTATTTTTTCATCATAGTACTTGCCCAAAGTTCCACTATAGTGGTTTTCGTTGGAGCATGATGCTTATTTTTACTATTTTCTTGATTTTTGATTTTTTACAAATTTTATGCTCACATTGAACTAGCTAGTCGTACTAATGTAGAGGTTATTGTGTGGTCTCACAACACGCCTTAGTTTTCTCCTTGGAAAAATGTAGACCCCTTTTTTATTTCTTTCCTCTCACTTTTGCTTGCTTTGGCATTGTTCTGGGGGTTGGTAAAATGCAAGTTTTATTTTCAATCTGCTTGGTCTTTGCTTTGGCATCTTATTCTTTCCTGGATTTTCTGTTTCATTTTTTTCATAAATTTTAATTAGTTTACTGGAAACCAGTGTCCCAGAGTTGTTGCAGTTGCATCAAAGAATTTGTATCTTTGATTGGTCCTTGTCCCGCCTAGTAAGTCATCACCTAAAATTTGTTAATCTCAGTGGTCTCGCTTTCTTGTATCGGAGTCCAATAGTTTCTTTTCATTTTCTTTAGTTGGAATTTGAAAACCGAAGGTTCTGTTATGAAATTTTTGAATCACTTTTTATCTCCCTTGATCCCAATTCTTGGTCCTTTCTTTTTTTTTGGTATTCTTTAAAGCTTGGAGAAAAGTGTTCCAGTCCCTAGTAGTATTTCCAAGATTTTGTACAAGAAGTTTTCAATCCAATGATGGTAATTGATCATGTATCTTAAAGTATTTTTCCTCACAAAAAATCAAACTGACACCAGAGTGCCATGTAAGATCTTCATGTCGTCTTTCTCCTCTAGTAGTGAGCCCACACACAAACCTAGGTGTTCATAATTTGAACCCTAATTCACAATTATTACACCTTTATTCAATAAATTAATGCATTGTAACAAGTAATTAATGAAGGTGGTGAACTACTTATGTACTTGGCATCACCCCAAGCAAGCAATTGCTTTTATAACATTCTACTTCATGTCACGTTGCAAATTTGTAAACGACATTGAATGAATGAAGATAATGTTATGGTGTGCAACCTGAAAGGTAAACTGCAAGAAAATAAGAACATAGCTACCAAGGGTTTCAAGGTTGCATTCTAAAAAGATTGTCATCATCATCCAAAACTAGGTATGTCTCGAATAACATAAATCATTTTCACACATGAAAATCTTGAAAGGATGGTATTTCCCTTTTAAAAATTAAAATGTTGATTATTTTGATTAGAATTTAACCAAAAATGTGAATTGAAAGTTTTATAAATTTGTTAGAAAAATTGGTTAAATTTAACCCTAACTAGCACACAAGACATATATTTGAAAATGTAGAACACACCAACAAAAATGAGTACTTCTGAAGCAAAATCAAAAGACGAATTCAAATACTATAGTTCATAAGCTATACTGATTTGCGTGATAGCTACTTATACTCATATGGGGTGGTCTTTTGATGTTGAATTTTCAACATAGGCAAAGAAAGAAAATGATTCTTAGTGTACTAGAAATGTTATAGCAAGTGGGTTACTTTTAGCATGAGGGTTTCACTAGCAATGGAGGCCCCTGAATTGGTCATGGAATGTTTGAACCATTACCACCCAGACAGAAGAACCATTGAGAAGGAAGGAAAAACTTATACAGATCTCTCCAAAAAAGGAATTATATACACATTTTGGCTTCCTACATTTACTTAGATGTACCATATTGATATGAAGGTGAAAGCTAAAATCTATAAGAGTGCCAAAGAATGCAATAGAGAAACTGTGCCAGGAGTAGATTACAAAATAGACAAAACCAATTCTAAGGTCTATGCTCAACCTAGATATACAAGATGTTATAACTATGGTAAGTAGGATAACTCGGTTGCGAGATCTAGTAAACTTGAACCATGGATGTTTGTGATCATATCAAAATAGATGGAAAGTCCTGTGAAAATGCATTGGGGAAATTTTATTAGCAATCGATTGTACGAACAGATAAAGGCATGAAGAAAAAGAGATGTTTTTATATTTCATCATATGTGATTTATTCGTACGCCTTAAGGGAAAGTAAGAAGGGTTGAAAAAGATTGGTACTCTGGGCAGAGAAGTAGGAAACAGTTTAATACATGCTCATTTAACCCAATTACTATCCATTGATATAAGGATCATTACAAAAGAGTCAATGATGTGTTTTCCTTGAAGCTAGTCAGAACAATAGAAGGTGACAATGCTAAAATATTGTCTTGGGAAGCACAAAGTGTCATTAGACCAATTGGAGGCTGGTACATTCAATTTCCCACTTTCTCTTACATTTGAGTGGAAGGGTTTAATGGACATCCTTATATACTTCCCAAGTATCCTCCAGATAAAATGGTGTTATTATAATTGGTAAGATAGTTAAAGTCTTCTCAAGCCCTTTGTATCAATGCTCATAAAAAAGGCTTCCTTTAGATTTCATATTGTGATAGGGAATTATAAATGCAGTGCAATTAGAAAAATTGACTTGTGTGAGGAAGAATTGAAAACATATAATATGGAGCAATTTCCACTCCAAAGTATGTATTATGACCCAAAAGGAAATATTTCCAAGAACATAACTGTTTATCGTGCTCATGTCTAGCACTTACAAGATTATTGGATAAATTGTGAGGATGAGCACATAGTAAGAAAAATAAATTATGAAAGATTGTCATTAGAGTCTACACGAATTCTCATGATTCATGATATTCTAGATCAGTTGGAGAAAGATGATGGTGAAGTGTTGAGTAAATCTTACAATGAAGACATAGTGTATGATGAACCTATTCCAGGCCTACGTTAAGGTGAAAATTGGACATTAATTGAGGAATTCTCTAATAGGTTATATTAAATACTCAACATTGGATAAACAATTTTTGTAAAGTTTTAAGAGAAAAATTAATTGATCCCACATACTCACAAGATAAAAGAAGGAAACAAAGAAATGAAAATGAGTTTTAGTGTGTGGAACCTGCTAAGAAGAGAAAATTTGGTAAGGTAGCTACTGGTATATTAATTTAAGAGAGAACCCATGACACTCCAAGCCAAGGATTTTCACTAAACCTAGCTAGTAAGAAAAAAGATGTCAAGTCAGGCAAAGTTAAATGAAAATTAAAACCAAAAGTGGCATCTTATTCCACAACAAAACCAAGGACTAAACCTACTGTTGATGAAGAGGTAGGGGTAATAGAAAACACTAGTACACATGCAAGGTCTACAATCAAAGAGCTGTAGTATTATTCACTTCTACCCCATTAGTTAATATGGCTAGTGTAAAACAGGCACTAGCAAAAAATCATGTGGTTTTGGATGAAGTTTCTGAGGCTGATGAAGCCAAGATTAAGGAACAGATGGATAAGTGGGGAGCCATGTGGGAAAAGGTAAAAGAAATGAAATCTAAAGATAAACCCATGGTACAACCAATGGTAGAAGAAATTCATGACACAATGTCCATTCCTATAAATGTTGAAGAAGAATAATTCATACAAGGAACACTTGCTTCAGAAGCGAGAAACCTTGATGTTGTTTAGATGGAAACAAGGGAGACTACAAGGCAACATCCTACTAATGAAATGGTTATTAAAGATACCTTTGATTCCTAGACTTCACTTGGGAATGGTCAAAATGATAATAAACAGCTGTAGGTCTTCAAAAAATCAAAAGAAAACAAGGTTGAAATTGAGAATGAAAAAGCTTCATTAGTTTCAGGTGATAAGGTTGGAAATGAAGAAAATCCTAATGTGACAAGATATATAGAAGGTGACATCCTAGAAGTTGATATTGAATACCCAGCCAGATAGGAAAATACAGGTCTTGAAACTAAGGAGACAATGTTAAATCTCGGTAATCTAGAATCTATTCCAGAGCTTATTGAAGAGACTCCTATTTCAAAGGATGTAAAAAACAAGGTTGAAGAAGTAAGAGAAGAAGTTCATGAATCGACTGGAAACCAGAAACAAAGGAATGTTATATAGGTAGAGTGTGATGAAGATGCACCTGATTGGTTAATTAGAGAATTGTCTTCCCCAATGGAAGTAGAATTAGTACCTCTAGATCTTAAAATTTGTATACAATAAGTGGAGACTCCTAAGCCTAGGAAAAGAGCTAAAATGAAACATGTCATATAGAAGAATATAGATGGAGGCAGAATAATCCATATAGCTACCCCAGTAGCTGATAAAAACAGACATGAGATAATGCCTAAGGAGTATAAGATAACAAGTATCCATGTTGGACACTCATCCTAGACACAAGAGTTAGAAGAAATGAAGATGAATTTGGATGCAACTATTGCCAGGGTACAAAAGAATAAACAAAATAAAAAAGAGTTAAAAGAACAGGTTGCTAGCTTAGAAAATTTTATAAAGTCGTTAACCCTATTTGGTCAAGAACAAACTGAATTTCCCCAACATCGAGTACTTATGTCATAGGAATAGGTGGATGCAATTGCAGCATTTTTCCATAGAATGAATGTATTTGAAGAATGGATTGAGTATTGGGTAAGGCAAGGGAAAAAACTTACTATAGATGCAATAGGGTAATACAAGGAAGCATACCACTGGTCTAAGAAATCTAGAAGATTTGAAGGAGAATGCATATTTCACTAGGAAAAGGTTGATGCTAAAAGGAAAAATTTAGAAACTCTCATGTGAGTGGATGTCCAAGAATTGATAAGAGAAAACATAATTTCAGAGCAAGAAGTTCCATTGTGTTGTAAGTATGAATGAGTATGGTGGTGTTGTCATTAATTTTGTCATTGATGTCAACACAATACAAGTGGTTGTAGAGAAAGGAATCAAGTGATTATAGGTTGTGCATGTATACTTGAGGTATTGTAGAGATGTTGTGAGTACATGGAGCTATCTTTATGGAGTTGTCGGTGTGCTGATATGTTGAGTTGCCAAGTGTTTTTGAGAAATAGTGAAGAAAGAGTTGAGTATGTGTTCAAAATGTGCTCCGATATGTGCTCCACATTTCTTTTGTATTGATCATATGCTTGTGCAGATATGGAGTGTTGTTCATGGACATTATTGGGTGATATATCCTAGATTAGAGCTTCTAGTTTGATGGATTTTGAAAGTTGTGTTCACTGGTGTGTGAACTAGTCTGGTAGAGTTGTTTTTCTGTAGACTAGGAAAAATGTATCTGCTCTGCAATCCTCTGCTAGTTCTTTTCAATTCTTTTAGATCTAGAAGATGGATTGTAATGGTGTCATCTATGTTCTAGCAAAGATGTTTGTGGTTTGGTGCTCCGGAAGACTTGTTTCATAGTTGTTGTGTGTGTCTATACAGTCTAGATGGACTGACGAGAATTATTTTGTGTATGAATTTTGTTGCATTTTACGCGGATGAATTTGAAGGTATTTGAGATGTGTTCTCATGCATGTTGAAGCGTGTTATGTGGTTCACATGTTATCTTCCTATTACAGAAGTGTGTACTTCAAATTTCATTTATGTTTTCATTATGTTTGGCTGACATGGTGTCTACAGTTCATGCAAAGGATAAGTATCAGTTAAGGAAGCATGTGATGTTGGTTTGGTCTGCTCTCATTCTCTTCCACCACAGGAATGTTGAGTTTCTGACGTAATTTGAATTTTTAAATTGAAGTGTGTGTAGTTGACCTTGGAGAAAGTTTCTAAGGTTGAAGATGGTATAAATACAAGTTGAGATGTTATGTATTGATGTATCAGATGAGCACAAGTTGGAGAAGAAAGAGTGTACAAAATTGAACTGAGGTAGCAGTTCTTTAATGTGTCAGATTCCTAAAAGTAGTGAGCTAATGGTGTCTACAATTTTTTGATCAAGGCTATGGATGTGTGTAACTTGTTGTGGTGGATTTTTCTATTATCCATTTTTGGTAGGAAGCGAGCCTCCCTGTTGGACAATGAGTCCTATTTGTAGGAAGTGAACCTTGTATTTGGGTAGTGAGCCCTTTGGAAGTGAGTCTCTTTGTAATCGGTTTTGGATTACTTTATATTGTGATTTAATCCTCACCGTGGTTTTTCCCTTATTGGGTTTTCTACATAAATTTGGTGTTTCTTGTGTTGATATTGCTTTCTGTTATTTTCATTTCATGTTCATAACTAATAATAGAATTAAGTGGTTGAGAAGTTGATAATTTTTTAAGATTTCTAATTATGTTTGGTGACAACTAATCCACCTATTGGAACTATAAAAATCTGATCATTTCTGCATATCTATTATTCCCTTGAGTCTCCTCATGAGTCCTACCTTGGGCACATTTTCTTCATTTTATGACATTTTACCCATATTTTGGCCATGCAACCCCATTGAATCCATCGAGTCATGCATTATTCACATTGTGGTCCATATCGGCATAAGTCTATCTAGGTCTTCCCGACCCGTGATGCTTTTGTGTTAACATATGTTTGTTGCAAGTGATTGGAAAGACTTGTTCATTGTTATAGTGATCGGAATTCACCTATAGATATCTATCAGCATGGAATTCACGTGGTTTCGGCGACCATGGAGGAACCTATCGACGGGATTTTGGTCTTCGGTATATCATCTCACTAAATGCCTTATGTCTCACCGACTGGTATATGGATATGCATCGGTGAGAGTTTTTCCTTCGATGAAGCATCTTGGCGAACTCACCTAGTCTTGTCGATTGGTGGCGGATGCATATACATATCGGAAAAATATTTTCTTTGGGGTAACGTCTTGGTGAGTGACCTTCGGTCTCCCTGATATTACACAAGAGGCTCATCGGTGAGAGATTTTTTCTTCGGAGCAAGTCATAGCAACTTCACATTGTCTCACCGATTGGTGGCGGAAGGATGCACGTATCGGTAAGAGTTAAAGCTTTCGGCATGTGGTCTTGGCGAGTTTGGATTGTCTTACCGACTGACAACATAAGAATATGCATCTTGGTATGACTAATGGGCATCGATGTAATATCTTGGTGATCCCGTCCGGTCTTGCCAATTTGTTTTCTCATGCTGAGATGCAGATTGCATCGGCGTGAGAATGTTTATGTCTTAGCGAAATAAATGTATCACAAGGTGCTTTCAATAATACACAGGATAATCTACGAAGCCTCTTCCCGACTTGGTGTTGTCTTGGCGATCTAAAAATGAGCTCGGGGTGTTTCGTTATGGCATGGTCTAATCTGCATAGGGTCTCCCCGATATCAGAAAGTCATAGCGATACATGTGAAACAAAGGAATACATCTTGGGGAGACATATGGTAATCTGTATGACATCTCTCTGACTCAAATATGTCACAGCGAAACAAAAAGAACTAAGGAACAATTGACGATACAATTTCCTTCGGCATACCTGCTGGATTGTCTCGTCGACTATTTCATTGATGATTAATAAAATTCAAATACTGTGGCTGACATGTGAGTTCATAAAATACCATTGCAGGCTGACATGAAAGGAGCTCGAATTCTATGGAAGGCCGACATGGGATCTCAATATGATATATTTTTCTGATACTAGTGTATTAATAGGCATCTTGTGATTGTAATTACATCATCAACTATCAGTTATATGATCTACAGTAGGAAAATTATATGGATATAGTATAATAGATTTATCAAATCAGAGACTATAGTGAATATTTTTAGAATGGAGGTATTTATGAAAGTCAATTGATGTTGCTGCACATTTCTGGTGTCAATTATCTTTTGAATTTAATAAAAGCATTGCTAATTTGTCTCCAAGATGGATTCTTTTTTATTGTTTAAATTGATATAACAAGTTTATACTCAATTCATCAGTGCACATTTGTTATATCTATGTGGTTAATTGATTGGTTCTTTCAAGAAAAGACTAAATCCTTTTAGTTGATCACAGTAATCAGAGAGATTCAGTTGGATTGTTAAAGTAGAGCTTAGTAATCACAATCTTGCATGTCTATACAAGTTGTAAATAGAATGTATGCCAGGTAATTTGAGTTTTCTCTAGAGAGGTGTTGTTCATCTTAATTGCATTTGACTCCGCATACCCAATAAGGCACTAGTCTCTACACTTAATCATTTTGAATACATTCAATTTCTTTATATTTGTTAATTGAGCATTTTAGAATTTAGATCAAAAGATTGCTATTGCTATCAAGTTTGATTTAATTTGTTCACTTCCATCTACCATTGTGGAAAAATCACTGCAAGAAATATAATCATAAGTACATAAAGTCTACTTCATTTAGTTAGGTATACCCACATAGGTCTTGCAGCACCTGAAGAGTAGAAGGTTGAAAGCTTTTGACCTTGTTTGTTACCCTAAAGTGTATCAAGAGATTGGAAGCCTCTTGAGCCACTCTGCCTATGTTTTTGAGAGCTAAAAAATTGGCAACTCTACTGAGGAAATACATTCAGAATCAAGGCCTTAATCATAGAGTCAGGAACTTTATATAGACTCCGTTGGGAATAAGAAGTATTAAGTATTTTCTCACTTTTGACAAAAAGTGAGTGGTGACTCTGACAGAAATTTTGCAGTTGTTCATCATGAATGCAAGAAGATCTCAGTATAGGGGAGGTCATACTAGAACTCTTGTTGACAGCAGTAAGTGGACACACAAAGGTGACAACGTTGATAAGGGAAAAGGGATAAATGAAGATATGTGCCTAATAGATAAAGACAAAGCATCAAGAGCACATTGTGAAACATATGATCACTATGATACATGGAAAAATGATTCGAGTGTAGAGCCTTATACTCCAGAAGATCAAAGGAATCCATTCTCTTTTCTTGATCCTCAGAAACAGGCTAAGTTTGAAGCTGCACTTGAGGCTGAACGAATCAAAATTCAGCATGAATATGATCAGAAGATGGAGAGTAACAAAAATGTGTTTATTGATCATGAGCTTCCTGAGGAAGTAAAAGCACAATTTGAATTACAAAGGAAGAGGATAGAGGAATTAGAGGATAAATTGTAGAAAACTCAAGTTACTAATCAGACAGCTGATTTCCCCCCAAAGTATGTACCACCTCATAAGCAAGGTAATCATGTTGGAGGGACTTCAAATCCACCAGTGTCTCCTCACCATTAGACAGGGAATCACTATAAGCAGCCAAATCATCTACCTCATATTCCCACACAACATACAGGTATGCATCCACCTCCTGGTCAATCTTTTATCTCACAGTATAATGCATAGTACAATAATCCCATGCACCAACATCAGTGTCCACCTATTCCTCCCCCTCACCAGCATACAACCATGATCAGACAGTTTGATTTAGTAGGTTTTTAGTTATACCCTTACCCTATGGATGGCAGTTGGAGGGGTATGGTGCCCAAATTTACAGGGAGTAATGCAATCACTATTCATGAGCATTTAAGGAGTTTCAATGTTTTCATCCAAGACATAGATGTTCCATATGAAGATTTACACATGAAGTTGTTTATGATGTCACTTATTGAAGATGCTAGGGATTGGTTCAACAACTTTCCTGCATTCTCAATCAATTCTCTTCAAGTATTCCAAGATCAATTCTTAGAATAATATGGGAATCTAAATGCACCAGATGCAGCTCTTCATGAACTGATGCGAATTCATAAAAAATAGAATGACTCAATTTATGATTTCAACCAAAGATTCAACAAGTTACAGACTTAGGTACCTCCTAGATCAAGGATGCCTGATTATGTAGCTTTGAGTGTTTATTTGAATGCATTTGATCCTAAAACAGGGTATGAACTGAGAAATAGATTCCTGAGAGATTTGGCTGAAGCTCAAAAGATAGCATTAGCAATTGAAAACAATAGGAAGGCTGCTAGTATAATCAGTAAAAGAGACAACCCTAGGCCTCCTCAACAAAACAATAATTATCAGTACAGATAGGAGAATACATACAGAAGTGAGAGGCCGAGGTTGCATGATATACCTTATAATACAGACTGGAAGGATGGAAAACCTATAACAACTAGGCCTAGAATCAAAGAGACTCCTGATCCATTGAGCAAGAAGGGAACGTATATGGTGAGTAATAATTACTTTTGTGAAACTTGTGATAAGCCACATTCCCCAGACTATTGTGTTGTATCCCAAAGGATGCAAGAAGAGGGAATGTTGATCGAAAACAATGGAGAAGATCACACAGTATATTTGACTTCAAATACATTTCATCATGTTCAGGAGAGGTATTCATCTTCAGAGGATGAAGGTTATGAGTACGATGTTTCAAATCAAAGATACAATGTCCATATGGCTGAACAACAGGTCTTTTCTAATTATGAAGAAGATTATACAGAGCCACATTCTATTGAGGCACCTACTCAATGCAGTATGAGGAGACTTACTGAAGATGAAATAGAGAGAATAACTGTTGCTGTGGTTGAGGAAGCAAAGAGTAAATACTGGCTAAGAAACAAAAAAGTAAATGAGATGGAAGGTGTTCTTGGGGGGATTTTTATGAAAGATCATAAGGCAACACAAGGAACTGTGAAGAAGCCAGAAAACAAGCAGCATGATAAAAATGAAGAGAAGCCTATCCAAAAGGAAAAAGTGAAGGAATTACACAAAGAAACGCATAAGCTTGACTATCCTAGTAAAAGAGAGAAGGAAGAAAACAAAGGAGAAATGCCAGAACAAAAGAGAATTGTTAAGATGGAGGGCTCTTCTTTTGACTTCACTCAGGTGTTATCCCAGATAAAAATGTCTGTTCCACTACTTGAGATGATGAAAATTAAAGAATATAGGGATATTGTTGTTCAATTGATAACAAATGGGAATGAAAAACATATGAATTCTGAAAGAAAAGTAGCCATTAAAGTAGTCAATAGGCAGGAGAAAGTAAATATCCCAGAAGTCTATTTGAGTGATGTATTAACAACTCCCTCACAAGTCGATCCTTTTTTCACTACATTACTCATAAATAACAAACTGTTAAGGAATTGTATGATAGAATCTGGTGTTGCCATAAACATTATGCTAGTAGGAGTAATGAAGCAGCTTGGCATGTGGGTGGATACCATTGGAGGCAGGTGTTATGCAATGGATAACCGACATATGCCTGTGGTGGGTATAATGAAAGATGTTGAAGTCAAACTAGCTACTTATCCATAGGTGGCTTATAATATAGATATAATAGTCATTGATACTCCTCCTCAGTTTGGGATGCTCCTATCAAGACAGTGGATAGTAGTAGTTGGGGGAAATGTCCAGTTTGATTTATCTTATGTTACTATTCTGGTGAATGGTCAAGAAGTGAAATTGTATAGGGAGCTAAGAATGAACCAGCTTGTTGACTGTGTACCTCAAGGTCAGATCAATTGTTTTTGTGATGTTGATCTTGGAAGTTTTAATATTGAAATAGCCCAGCCAGAATTAACCTATAGCGATCCAATTGAAAAGCATGTGGCACAAAGCTGCAATGAAGTCTGGAAGATGTATTTTGATGGACCATGCAGCCAAGAAGGTAATGGCGCTGGGATTGTTTTTGTTTCACCTGAAGGTATTACATTTAAATATTCATTCTTGTTGACATTTGAATGTACAAACAATGTGGTGGAGTATGAAGCCTTGTTGACAAGTCTGAACATAGCTGTGAAACATAAAATCAAGTTGTTGGCTATTTTAGGAGATACTGAGCTGGTTGTTTCACAAATTAAGTCGAAGTATGCAGAAAAGCACAAAAGATTGAAACAATATAGGAATGTTGTATGGGACACAATTGAGTTGTTTGATGCATTTTCAATTGAGTGGATTGACAGATCAAAGAACATAATGGCTGATTTTTTAGCAAATGTGGTGCTGAAAAGAGATGATATCACATTGGCTGGGGTGTCACAGATTGAGTTCAAGACAAGCCCTATTGTTCCTGATAATATTTATAGTTGGTAGGTCTTCAATGATTATACTGACCTTTTGAAGTTTCTCCACTGCATAGATCAATATGAAGCTCAAGAAATTGATTTCAATGCTTTTGTTGAAGAAATGGATGGGAAACAAACAGTGTTTGGAAAGGAGATCTTGCAGCTTAAAAAAAAAAAAATTCCTAAAGGATTAGTGGCACTTGAGAGGGTGTATGATGGAAGCGATCGGTCTCTCATAAATCAAATATTAGTCAAAAGAGAAGATATTGAAGAGATTAACTTGGGAACTGAAATTGCACCAAGAAAGGTGTACATAGGTAAGAAGATAAGCCTACAATTAGAAGAATGCTGATAGAGTTGCTGAGGAAATATAAACATGTGTTTGCTTGGTCTTATGAAGATCTGAAGGCATACAGGGAAGATTTGTTCCAGCATGAAATACCATTCATGCAAGATGCTAAGCCATTCAGACAAAAGCAAAGACCCATAAATCCAAAACTGGAGCCTAACATGCAAGAAGAATTAACAAAGCTCAGAGATGGAGGAATCATCAAACCAATCAGGCATTCAACGTGGGTCTCAAATTTGGTCCCTGTAAGGAAGAAGAATAGAGATATTAGATTATGTGTGGACTTCAGGAATTTGAACATGGCATCTCTCAAGGACAATTATCCCTACCCAATATGGAGGCTATATTGCATAAGGTGATAGGGTGTGAGTTGTTGTCTATGATGGATGGGTTTTCAGGGTATAATCAGGTTAAATTCAAAGAATTTGAGCAATAGAAGACAACATTTACAACTCCTTGGGGAACGTATGTATACATAAGAATGCCATTTGGTCTCACCAATGTAGGAGCGACTTTCCAAAGAGCTATGGATGTGGCATTTGCAGATTTGATCAATGTTATCATGGTAGTGTACTAGGATGACCTGACTGCCTATTCGAAGAGGGATGAAGATCATGTACAACATCTAGAGAAAGTATTTATTAAAGCCCTAGAATATGGTATTATCTTAAATCCAAAGAAGTGTCATTTTGCAGTCACAGAAGGTAAGCTTTTAGGACATATTGTTTCAAAAGAGGGGATTAGGATAGATCCTGAGAGGGTTGAAGCTATTGATAAAATTCATGTTCCCAAAAAAGTTAAGGCTATACAATCATTCTTTAGACAAATTAATTTTGTTAGGAGATTTGTTTCTAACTTTGCTGAGATCATTAAGCCCATATCAAAAATGTTGAAGAAAGGACAAAAAATGGAATGGACTGTAGAAGCCTTGGAAGCTTTTTTATCTATCAAAAGGGCCATCAAGGAAGCTCCTATCCTTAAGTCTCCCAATTTTACAAAGCCTTTTTCAGATATTTTCATTTGCTTTAATGCACACTATTGCTGCTGTTATGTTACAAAAGAATGAGGATGGTCATGAACAACCTTTGTCTTTCTTTAGTAGGTCATTGCAAGGGTCTGAATTGAAGTATGATATAATGGAAAAGCAGGCATTTGCATTAGTAAAGGCCACAAAAACATTCAAACCATATCTTGTTGGAGCAAAGGTGATTGCTTATGTCCCTAATGCTGCAAAGATATCTTGACACAATCTAAAGTAACAGGAAAGAGATGTAGATGGATCAACAAGATTCAAGAATTTGACATGGAGATATAGATTACTAAGCTGGTAAGAGGTCAAGGTTTGGCTAGGTTGATGGTAGAATCGAATATTGAAGCAAATCAAGTTTGTAATGTAGATAAAGGGACTGCAATTGCAAGCATTGAGCAAACTCCTTGGTCTACTGGTATCATGCATTACCTTAAATACATGAAGTGCCTAGAGGGATTAAGTGATAGCCAGAAACGAACTCTGAATTTGCAGGCATCAAAATATGTTTTCATGGATGGAGATCTGTTTTGGAAGAACAGGGATGGTATACTGTTGTTGTGTCTAGATGAGTCACAGGCCAAGAATGTCTTAAGAGAAATGCATGAAGGAGTTTGTGGAGGACATTATTCAGAAAAGACAACTGCACACAAAATTCTCAGGGCAGGATATTACTAGCCAAAGGTTTTTAATGATTCTTTTACACATGTAAGAAATGTGAGGCCTACCAAAAGTTCTCCAGAAAATTGAAGTATCAGGGTGCTTTGCCACTTCGACCCTTGTAGGCTGATGCTCCTTTTCATCAATGGGGAATTGATTTCATTGGAGAGATACAAGAGAAGTCAAGTGGAGGATACAAGTGGATACTAGTTGCCACTAATTATTTTACCAAATGGGTAGAAGCAATCCCAACTAAACAGGCTACAAGCAAAGTGGTGACAAATTTCTTAATGGATAACATTATTACCAGATTTGGTACACCACTAAGGTTAATCACAGACAATGGGATGTGTTTCAGATCAGATGAGTTCAAAAGTTTATGTGACACATATGGCATTACTATTTCTTATGCAGCTCCTTATCATCCACAAGCTAATGGTCAAGCAGAGTCCAGCAATAAGAGTCTTTTGAAGATCATAAGGAGGATGTTGGGTCAGAAATAGAAGGCTTGGGATTCAAAATTAAAATTGGTTGTGTGGGCTGATAGGATTACTATGAAAAAGGAAATTGGAAAGAACCCATTTGAATTGGTGTATGGAGCACAAGCCATGATGCCTTTGCAGAATTTGTTACTAGTCTACAAGTTTGTCCTTCAGGAAGATTTGGATATTCCTGAACCTATGGAGGAAAGAATGGAGCAACTTTTTGAACTTGATGAAATAAGGAGAGTGGCCCAAAATCAAAACATGAAGTTGCAGACACAAATGAAGTGTTTATTTGAAAAGAAGGAAAAGGATAGGAAATTTGAAGAGAATGACTTGGTGTTGATGTGGAATGCAAGGTGTCAGGAAAAAGACAAGCATGGTAAATTTGAAGCCTTGTGGCTAGGACCTTTTATTGTTGTTGGAAAGAAAGGTGAAGACTCATACTATCTATAGAATATGGCTGGTGAAGATCAGGAATTGCCTATTCATGGGCAATTCTTGAAGCAATTTTTCTCTTGAGCAACACAGAGGATTAGGGGTTGCCAGTGCATGGACAACTCTTGGTGATCCTCTTTAAAATTCTTTTCCATGCATAGTAGTTTAGGATTTTTTCCATCTCCATTTCACTTTCATTTTCCATTCGTCTCCATTTTGCATTCATTTCCATTGCCATTCGTTCCTTTTCTACTCACTGGTTTATCACTCTGTGTATGGTCTGCTCACCCAAAGGTCTGGATCCTTGCAATGATCTTACTATCATTCATCCCTAGACAAAGCCACTGTTGGAATTATAAAAATCTGATGATTTCTGCATATCTATTATTCCCCTGAGTCTCCTCATGAGTCCTACCTTGGGAACATTTTCTTCATTTTATGACATTTTACCCATATTTTGGTCGTGCAACCCCATTGAATCCATCGAGTCATGCATTATTCATGTTGTGGTCCATATCGGCATAAGTCTATCTAGGTCTCCCCGACCCATGATGCTTTTGTGTTAACATATGTTTGCTACAGGTGATCGGCAAGACTTGTTCATTGTTACAGCAATCGACATTCACCTATAGATATCTATCGACATGGAATTCATGTGGTTTTGGTGACCATGGAGGAAACTATTGGCGGGATTTTGGTATTTGGTATATCATCTCACCGAGTGCCTTATGTCTTGCCGACCGGTATATGGAGATGCATCGGTGAGAGTTTTTCCTTCGATGAACCATCTTGGCGAACTCACTTAGTCTTGCCGACCGGTGGCAGATGCATATACATATCGGAAAATAATTTTCTTCAGGGTAACGTCTTGGCGAGTGACCTTCGGTCTTGACGATATTACACAAGAGGCTCGTTAGTGAGAGGCTTTTTCTTCGGAGTAAGTCATAGCGACTTCACATTGTCTCACCGATCGGTGGAAAAAGGATGCACGTATCGGTAAGAGTTAAAGCTTTTGGCATGTGGTCTTGGCGAATTTGGATTGTCTTACTGACTGACAACATAAGAATATGCATCTCAGTATGAGTAATGGGCATCGATGTAACATCTTGGCGATCCCGTCTAGTCTTGCCGATTTGTTTTCTCATCCGAGATGCAGATTGCATCAGCGTGAGAATGTTTATTTCTCAGAGAAATAAATGTATCACGGGGTGCTTTCGATAAGACAGGATAATCTACGAAGCCTCTTCCTGACTCAGTGTTGTCTTGGCAATCTAAAAATGAGCTCGGGGTGTTTCGTTATGGTATGGTCTAATCTGCATAGGGTCTCCCCGATATCAGAAAGTCACAGCGATACATATGAAACAAAGGAATACATCTCGGGGAGACATAAGGTAATTTGTATGACATCTCTCTAACTCAGATATGTCACGGTGAAACAAAAAGAACTAAGGAACTATTGACGATACAATTGCCTTCGACATACCTGCTGGATTGTCTCGCCGGCTATTTCATTGATGATTAATAAAATTCAAATAGTGTGGCCGACATGTGAGTTCATAAAATACTGTTGCAGGCCGACATGAAAGGAGCCCGAATTCTGTGGAAGGCTGACATGGGATCTCAGTATGATATATTTTTCCAATACTAGTGTATAAATAGGCATCTTGTGATTGTAATTTCATCATCAGCTATCAGTTATTCGATCTAAAGTAGGAAAATTATATGGATACAGTACAATAGATTTATCAAATCAGAGATTATAGTGCATATTTTTAGAATGGAGGTATTTATGAAAGTCAGTTGATGTTGCTGCACATTTATGGTGTCAATTATCTGTTGAATTTAATAAAAGCATTGCTAAGTTGTCTCCAAGATGGATTCTTTTTTATTGTTTAAATTGATATAACAAGTGTATACTCAATTCATCAGTGCACATTTGTTGTATCTGTGTGGTTAATTGATTGGTTCTTTCAAGCAAAGATTAAATCCTTTTAGTTGATCACAATAATCAGAGAGATTCAATTGGATTGTTAAAGTAGAGCTTAGTAATCACAATCTTGCATGTTTATACAAGTTGTAAACATAATGTAAACTAGATAATTTGAGTTTTCTCTAGAGAGGTGTTGTTCATCTTGATTTCATTTGACTCCACATACACAATAAGGCACTAGTCTCTGCACTTAATCATTTTGAATACATTCAGTTTCTTTATATTTGTTAATTGAGCATTTTAGGATTTAGATCAGAAGATTGCTATTACGATCAAGTTTGATTTCATTTGTTCACTTCCATCTACCATTGTGGACAAATCACTAGAAGAAAGATAATCATAAGTACATAAAGTTTTCTTCATTTAGTTATGTACACCCGCCTAGGTCTTGCAACACCTGAAGAGTAGAAGGTTGAAAGCTTTTGACCTTGTCTGTTACCCTAAAGCGTATCAAGAGATTGATAGCCTCTTGAGGCGCTTTGCCTGCATTTTTGAGAGCTAACACCACCCCCCTTCTCAATTGTCTTGTTCCTTTCAACACATTGCCTGAAAAAATGGAGGAAATAGTTGAAATGGGAAGGTGGTACATAAAGACAATGTATAGAAGGATTTGAAAAGGTCACTGAGTAATGTAGTAAGTTACTTGAAAAAGATCAAGATTTTATTGAAGTGTTAGCATGTAAAGATTGTGATCCCCAGACACTACGATAGGAGGGTATAGAAGAAAAAGCTTTCAAGGAATGGATTGAGAGAATAAAAAAGGACCATGTTCAGTTGTTAACTTGAGAAGTGATTGATGAGGTCATACATTGTAGAAACACTATAGTCATATATGAGATAGAGAAAGTGCAAAGGAATGCTAGTATACTCCAGATATCAAAATAATATACCAAACTCAAGTTCAGTTGGAAGGTGATACAGGGAATTTCAAAAGAGTGTATGCACTAGGTATTAAATGCTTTCCAAGAACATCACTTGAAGAAAAGAAAAGAAAGGATCTCAGAACTCGAGCCCTAAGTGATAGAAGAAAGTATCAGATATCAGATACCAAAGGTGTCACAAAAATGTTTTATTGAAATTGATTTTTGTAGGTTTTTCTCGATCCTAGAGGAAATTTCATGTTTGATATTCTAAAGAATGTTGATAGCCCTGTCTTATGTGAAGTATTGTGTACTAGAGTTTGAAAGTGAAGTGTTGTTGTTGAAGAAGTCAAAGCTTTGAATTTTTCTAGAAGATTCTGATGACAGTTGGTGAATGCCACATGTTACATTTTTATTTTCTATTTTTGGTTCTCTTGATAAACTTTAAGTTTGAACTCTTAAGGCCTTGTTCCTATAAAAGGTCATTTATTTCTTTACTTTTATTTTTAAGTTTAGAATTTATGGATGTTGGAAGAGCCAAAAATTCTCTAAGTTTTGTTCTTTTTTCCTATTGTTTGAATCATTCCAGACTAAAAACTTGTATGCACATAGAATTTAATCAATATCAAAGCCAATTTGATAGCTACCTATCTCTTGTATTTTTGTGGTTGGTTTTGTTAGTTCAGTAGAACATGACTGCTTGCCACATCGTTTCAAAACCTACTCGACGTCCAAACTAAAAACCCTTATTTGAAAGCTTGCACCATTTTATGTGTAGTTGTGAAGCAATATGGTAAAGTATAAAGTGACTCAGTTTGATTTGATTAAATCTTGGGGAATACACACATGGAGAATAACCAAGAGAAATTTTTATTTTCAGTATTTTTTATGCTTTATTTTAGATCAAATGTTTAAATCCTTTAAAATGTTTCAAAAAATAGATGAATGGATGAAAATTTATTGAAAATATTTCATTTCCTATGAAATTGTTCAATTCTTAAAGCTAAATATATTTAACTGATAGCAAAATTGTTGATGTTCATGAAATATTATTGTAAATCTTTTGATTTCATGATATTATTTTGTGATCAGATTAGAAATCTTGTATCTAATGCTTATGATTCTTAATGAAATTAAAGACAATCATATTCCCTTTGAGATTAACAACAATATCACACCATACCTTGAAGTGAACCTTGTATGGTCAAGACCTGACTACCGGAGCCTTGCGATTAAGCTAAGTCAACCTTTTCCAATAACACAGGTGATCCCACAATAGTGGTTTACAATTTTTGGCCAAAATGGACACTGAAATTATTATTTTTAACTAAATCTTCACATTTGGGAACCTCTAGCGGCTAAACCGTGAGGAATTTGAAGATGATACAAACTAGAGTCTCGCAACATTTTGTTTGTAGATTCTAACAATGTTTTTTTCAAAAATTTTGGAATTAGATTGCACTTCTTTTTCCATCTCCCATGAAAACTTTTTTTTTTCAGAAAACAACATTTTAAAAATGTGATGCACATCGTATAATGCATAACTTTTTTTCCATGAAGGATAAAATTCTAATTCTTTCAAATTTAGATTTGTAACTTCGATATCTAGTGCTTCCACTTGATTAGATATTTTTTATTGAATTTTTTTTCTTTAATCAAGTTTCGAAGTCAAACCAATTACAATTTAGACATAGCGCGGCTGTATAATGTGTAACATTTTTTGTATATATCAAAATTCATTTTTTTTTGTTGGATCAAGGAATTCAATATCTGGTGCACTCATTTTTTATTTTATTTTGATAATCTGCTATTTTTCCATATGTGCAGAACAAAGACCTTCATTTTCGGTGAAGAGCCTATGTTTAATAAAACTAAAAAAACAAATACATAATAAAACCAAAACATATTAAAATTATATTTTTTGGATAGCTCATTCTAAGGACTATCTAATTCCAGATTGGTTTCTAAAGACTCCTCCATTTTCATCCTCTACCCAAGCTCCGAAGCATAAAAAAATACACTTTTTTTGTGTCTCAGGTGGGGGATGAGGGGCAAGGGGGGTTCGAGTGAACCCCTAGAGGTTCACTCGAACTAGGGTTTAGTTGAACCCCTTTGCTATGATTTTGTTTTTGTTTTTTGGTGGAAAAAATTCAAAGGGGTTCGCTCGAACCAGTAGGTTTGTACAAACCCCCAAAATCACTTTTTTTTCTTTGTGGTCATTTTTTGTGAGTTTTCCTTCCTCACTTGAATTGTAAACCACTATTGTGGCATCACCCCATGGACTCATTAGGTTTCCCTAGTTTAGTCTTTCAAGTTACGATAGGTTCTTTGTGGTTTTCCTATAAGGATTTTATCTACATTGTTGTTGCAAGTGACATCATCATCAATAGGAATTGGTGCTAGAAGGAGGGCCTCATTGTTTGTTCTTTTGATTTTGTTAGGTTTTAAACTAGATTTCTATAGTCACTAGATCTTGATCTGGTGATCTTTGTGTGACTTTAGTCGAGCTTAGTGGTCAAACGTCATACAGACCTCAAAATTTTGGAAGTGTAAGTGCAAGTTTGCTAAATTTATCCTTCGTTATAATGCCACCAACTCCCATAGTGATGGATTTCTTCAATGTAGAGTCACCAATTCAATTTTTCATGTACAATGATTTACCAAAAATTCCTGATAAGTTGTGTCCTAAATATTACCTTCATAAAGATGCATAAGAACATATCAGTATCTTCAAGGATATGTGCTTTAGAGAAAGGATTCAACATGAAGATGTCGTATGTAGGTTTTTCTCGTATACATTAAGTGATGAAGTTTACTGGTGGTATATCAACCTACCTTGTAATTCAATTAGATCATGGAAAGACATGGAAAGCAAATTTTTGGCCAGATTTAGAACACCGATTGACCCTACTTTGTTGTATCATCAATTTTCTCAAATCAAGAGGTTCAAGGGAGAACCTATAATTTCTTTTAATGATAGGTTCTAGAAGGATTATTCTAGGTTACAAGAACCTTATGTAGTGGATAACTTGTCTACTATTGTAGTTTATTATACAACTCTAGATACTTTAATTTCTATGTTTGTAAAGTGAAGGGAAAATCCTCCTACTACTTTTCCTAAAGCCTATGCTAAAGCTGTAAGTGTAAATTTAGAAATGAAACACCTTAGAAATGGATCATATACAAATGGTAAGAATGGAATGAATAATTATCTTGTCCTAAGCATGAATGGAGTCCCTTTAAATAATTCCATGACTCCTAATGTTTTTCCTTCAGTGGTCCATAATGGGACATTTCCTCAGAATAATTTATTTCAACCATGAAATAGTCAAGCTCTAGTCCCTCACCATGGTTCAACTATTATAGCTACATCCTAATGGGAATTCTTTCTTTCAAAAAACTCAGGAAAATAAAAATATTAAAATTCTAGATGATAAGGAAAAAATTAGAGAACTTACAGCTCAACTCAAAATATTAACCACAAAAGTTATCCAATTGAGAAATCAAAATGGTTATGCTCAAAATTACAAGAAAATTTCACAAAATCGAGTGTATAATGCTCCTAGACCACCTAGACCTTGGAACACATGACCAAACAATGGAGGGTGATACAAAGGAATCATATAAAACACTCAATTATTAGGGTACAATTGACCCAATTCAATCAAGAGAAGATCAAATTGAACAAGCATCTTTGATTCACTAATTTTTTTATCAAAGTCATCAGTTCTACTATACATTCACTTGATTCTTCAACTCACAAAGTCACAAATAATCCAAAATGGATTAAAAATATCTATCAAATATGAGTACAACTCAACCATCATTAGTATGACAGAATCAAACAATAACCAGTTCTTGAACACTGAACCATTTCATTCTTTCATGATTCACTAAGTAATCTCCATTGCCATTTTACATTCTACAAGGAAAACAACCTCATTCATTCATTCATGCTACCAATTGTTCCCTAATTTGTAGAACACTCTAACCCTCAAGTTTTCCTTATAAAAAACCATGAACATACTCACTGACCTCATAAACCTTATGATTTTGTAGACAAAACATCTTTATACACAATGTGTATTCCTTGATCAAGACACCCAAAACATCAAGATAGCACTCTAGATTTCTATCAAACATAGATACCTTTGTAACAACATCATTTAGGCTGGTTCATATCATAAATAAACATTCTTTCATTGATTTCATCAGATCCTCAAATTTTAGCAACCTAGCCTTCATTACTCTTGTATATTAGAATTACATTGTCAAAACAATCAAACAATAAACACTACCTTCAAGACCTTGGTTCAAGCATACAAACATACCTTCCAACATTACATAAACTGATTCAATCTAATATCAATCACTTACATTGTTGTCCAATCAAAAACTTAGATTCTTGCATTTCTAGGTCACATTCCTAGTAGTATTGCAGAACAAATAAATCGGGTATATCAACCATTATATACTAGACCTCGAAAGTCTATATACATTTTTAAGACCCATTTTAGGGTATTAACAACATACCACAAGATCAAATATAATTCCTTTCCAACAAAAAACAAAAAAACTCCCTGTAACACTGGTAAAGAGCCCTCATTAGGTCATTTTAACAAAGAAGGTACCTTTAAACCACCACCAAAATAATTTAAAGAACTTAAAACAGCCTTAGGACATGTTCTAAATCATAATATTCACCAAATTTTAGGATTCAATAGGCTCAATTGAGCATCCAATGATCAAACCCTTGATTATAGGCCTAACCTTGCACAAGGAATTAGGGTTTGCTGGAAAATTACCTTCCCGACCTCAACAGGATTTTCCACTATTATGAACATATAGAAATAGGTCTGCACTCATGAATTGAGCCCCCTTTGGCATTTTCCCATTGTTATTTCATTCATTCACAACTTGTAGGCTCCCATTTTGAAAGGAAAACTTAAGAAATTGGCCTTGTAATAGCAAAAGACTCTATATTCTTGTTACCCTCTCAACCACACACTCCATAAAATTGAAATGGCATAAAAAAATCCATTCCACTGACCTAATAATCCTACCTTGATGGAATGGCCATTAGATTCTTAATGGACTCTCAAAACTATTGATTAAAAAACATAGTCTAAGGCATAAATAATCAACCTCTCATTCTTTATTCTTGAAATGAACAACCACTCACTCTTCCAAATGAATGTTATCACCTTTCTTGATGAAAAAAAATTAAAAAATAGGCCTCTAAATTGCTTTTGCTGGCTATACAAAACTAAAACAAGGGAAAGTTACTAAAATTGAAACATGGTAACTTTATTGATTATTTGTCCAAGAATACAAAAGTCTCTCTTCACTCAGCCTTTTCAAGGCTTTATATAGCTTTTGCAACTAGTAAGGCAACTACCATTTCAAATTATAACTATGTAACTACCCTTTCCACCAAAGTGTTCCTTCATCTTCCTTGATTTTCTTGATTTTCTTGCTCTTTTTACATATTGGAAAATATTACGAGTTTGTATTTATTTTTGTTCCATCTCTTTGACCACCTTAGACTTATTACATGGCTTTAATATATTTAAATTAGTCTTTACATAGCCTTGACACATCATTTCAGGCTTGAACACACAAATTTGACAAACTAACCTTTTGAAGGCATTTCATGATCAAGTTGCTCCTGCACCATACTAACCAACCAAGAAAAATTTTCCAAGTCCCTTGGAAACTGATTGTATCATCTTCACCTGTATGTGAAAAACAAATTCATATTTGCACTTTTCTTTTTCTTGGAGCCATTCTTATTTTCAACCTTTCCATCTTCACTTTGTCTCTCCTTTTCCTTTCTCATTCTATGTCATCACATTCACATTCACTATTCAAAAGTACATAGGATTGTCCTTTCACTAATCTCATCTTTCCTCAGACTCTTTCCTCAACCAAGGACATAGGACTGTCCTTGCAAAATTCTTCTCTTCAGTAATGTAGCCAATATTCTTTCATATTCTCAACTACTCCCATCAGTGGAGTATCTCCAACATGGTTGCAACTCTTCTAGTGCTTCCTCAGACAACTATCAACCTATCTTCAACCTACAAGCACAAACTCAAAGACCAACTCAACAAACCATCCATATTAGCCAACAACATATCCCAAAAGATGCCTCTCTATTTTCCTTTGCACCTTCTAGCCAACTTAATCTTCATTGGAGGATGGTGACCACAGACCTCAACTTGTCTACCAACACACAAATTATTAGAAACCTCTTCTCTCCAACTTAGATGGATCAAGCACCTATAACCAACCAACAATCTCAACCAACTATCAACAACAACTTAACCACAAACTTTCCCTTTTCCCAGAGCCTTCTAGCTCTGATACCAATTTGATGCCAAGGCATCATATTAAACACTCAATCATTAGGGTACAACTAACCCAATTCAATTAGGAGAAGATCAAACTGAACAAGCATCATTGATTCACTAATCTTTTTATCAAAGTCATCAATTATTCTATACATTCACTTGATTCTTCAACTCACAAAGTCATAAATAATCCAAACTCGATTAAAAATATTTATCAAATCTAAATACAACTCAACCATCATTAGTATGATAGAATCAAACAATAACCAGTTCTTGAACACTGAACAATTTCATTCTTTCATGATTCACTAATTAATCTTCATTGCCATTTTACATTCTACAAGGAAAGCAACCTCATTCATTCATTCATTGTACCAACTGTTCCCTGATTTGTAGAACACTATATCCCTCATGTTTTGCTTATGACAAACTATTAACATACTCACAGACATGATAAACCTTTTGATTTTGTAGACAAAACATTTTATACACAGTGTGTATTCCTTGCTCGAGACACACAAAACACCAAGATAGCCTTCTAGATTTATATCAAACATAGCGAGCTCTGTAACAACATCATTTAGGTTGGTTCATAACATAAATACACATTCTTTCATTGATTTCATCAAATTTTATGCTTTTAGAAACCTAGCCTTCATTACTCTTGTATATTAGAATTACATTTTCAAAACACTCAAACAATAAACACTGCCTTCAAGACCTTGGTTCAAGCATACAAACATACCTTCCAACATTATATAAATTTATTCAATCTGATATAAATCACTTACATTGCTATCCAGTAAGAAACTCATATTCTAGCATTCGTAGGTCACATTCCTAGTAGTACTGCAAAACCAATAAATCGGGTATATCAACCATTACACACTAGACCTACAAAGGCTATATATAGTTTTAAGAACCCATGTCAGGGTTGTAATAACATACCACAAGATCAAATGTAATTCCTTTTGCAACAAAAAATAGAAAAACTACATGTAACATTGGTAAAGATCCCTCAGTACGTCATTTTAACAAAGAAGGCACCTTGAAATCACCACCAAAATAATAAAGAACTTAAAATAGTCTTATGCCATCTTCTAAATCACAAGATTCACCAAATTTTAGGAGTCAATAGGCTCAATTGGCCATCCAATGATCAAACACTTGATTATAGGCCTAACCTTACAAAAGGAATGAGGGTTTGTTGGAAAATTACCTTCCCAAACTCAACAGGCTTTTCCACTATTAAAAACACATATAAATAGGTCTGCACTGACAAATTGAACCCCCTTCAAGCCTTTCCCATTGTTATTTCATTAGTTCACAACTTGTAGGCTCCCATTTCTAAAGGAAAACTTCAGAAATTAGCCTTGTAATAGCAAAAGACTCCATATTCGGGTTACCCCTACAACCACACACTCCATAAAATTAAAATGGCATAAAAAACAATCGATTCCACTGAACTACTAACCCTAACTTGGTGGAATGGCCATTAGATTCATAATGGACTCTAAAAATTGTTGATTAAAGAACACAGTCCGAGGCACAAATAATCAGCCTCACATTCTTAATTCTTGAAATGAAAAACCACTCACTTTCCAAATGAAAGTTAGCACCTTTCTTGATAAAACAAACAAAAAAAACAAGGCCTCTAAATTGCTTTTACTAGCTATAAAAAACTGAAACAAGGAAGGGAAAGTTACTAAAACTGAAACAAGGGGACTTTATTGATTATTTGTCCAAGAATACAAAAGTCTCTCTTCACTCGACCTTTTCAAGGGTTTATATATCTTTTGCAACTAGTAAGGCAACCACCTTTTAAAATTCTAACTGTGTAACTACCCTTTCCACCGAAGTGTTCCTTTATCTTCCTTGATTTTCTTGCTCTTTTTACATATTGGACAATATTATTAGTTTTTTTTTTTTCATATCTTTGACCACCTTAGACTTATTACATGGTTTTAATGTATTCAAATTAGTCTTTACATAGCGTTGAAACATCATTTTAGGCTTGAACACACAAATTTAACAAATTTCCCTTTTGAAGGAATCTCATGATCAAGGTGCTCTTGCACCATTAAACCAACCAACAAAAGTTTTCCAAGTCCCTTGGAAATAGATTGTATCATCTTCACCTGTACCTACAAAAAAAATTCACATCTGCACTTGTCTTTTCCTTAGTTCCATTCTTGTTTTTAGCCTTTCCATCTTCACTTTGTCTATCCTTTGCCTTTCTCATTCTCTGTCATCAGGTTCACATTCACTATTCAAAAGGACATAGGGTTGTCCCTTCACCAATCTCATCTTTCCTCATATTCTTTCCTTAACCAAGAAAATAGGACTGTCCTTGCAAACTACTTCTCTTCAGCAATCTAGCCAATCTTCTTTCATCTTCTCAACTTCTCCCATTAGTGGAGTATCTGCAATATGGCTGCAACTCTTCTAGTGCTTCCTCAAACAACTATCCACCTATCTTCAACCTAAAAAGACAAACTCAAAATCCAACTCAACAAACCATCCATCTTAGCCAATAGTAGATCCTAGAAGAAGCCTCTCTTTATTTTCCTTTTCACCTTCTACTCAACTTAATGTTCATTGGAGGATGGTGACCATAGACCTCAGCTTGTCTGCCAACACACAACTTATTAGAAACCTCTTCTTTGTAGCTTAGATGGATCAAGAACCTGCAACCAACCGATAATCCCAACGAACTATTAGCAACAACTTAACCACAAACTTTCTCTTTTCCTAGAGCCTTCTAGCTCTGATACCAATTTGATGTAGAGGCATCATATCAAACACTCAATCATTAGGGTACAACTGACCCAACTCAATTAGGATAAGATCAAATTGAACAAGCATCTTTGATTCATTAATATTTTTATCAAAGTAATCAATTCTACTATATAGTCACTTGATTCTTGAACTCACAAAGTCACAAATCACCAAAACTAGATTACAAATGTTTATCAAATATGAATACAACTCAACCATCATTAGTATGATAGAATCAAACAATAACTAGTTCTTGAACATTGAACCATTTCATTCTTTCATGATTCACTAAGTAATCTTCATTTCCATTTTATATTTTACAAGGAAAACAACCTCATTCATTCACTCATGCTACCAATTGTTCCCTAATTTGTAGAAAACTATATCCCTCAATTTTTTCTTATAAAAAATAATGAACATACTCACAGACATGATAAACATTTTTATTTTGCAGACAAAACATCTTTATACATAGTGTGTATTCCTTGCTCAATACACCCAAAACACCAAGATAGCCTTCTAGATTTCTATCAAACATAGAGACCTCTGTAACAACATCATTTAGGTTGTTTCATAACATAAAAAAATATTCTTTCACTGATTTGATCAGATCCCCTGCTTTTAGCAACCTAGCCTTCATTACTCTTGTATATTAGAATTACATTGTCAAAACACTCAAACAATAAACATTTCCTTCAACAATTTATTTCAATCATACAAATGTAGCTTCCAACATTATATAAACTGATTCAATCTAATATCCACCACTTACATTTCTATCCAGTTAGAAACTTAGATTCTTTCATTCCTAGGTCACATTCCCAGTAGTATTGCAGAACCAATAAATTGGGTATACGAACCATTACACACTAGACCTCCAATGGCTATATACAGTTTTAAAGAACCATTTCAGGTAATGAACAACATACCACAAGATCAAATATACTTCCTTTGCAACAAACAACAGAAAAATTGCTTGTAACACTTGTAAAGAGCCGTCATTAGGTTATTTTAACAATGAAGGTAGCTTTAAATCACCACAAAAATAATAAAGAACTTAAAAAATTCTTAGGCCATCTTCTAAATCACAAGATTCACCAAATTTAAGGATTCAATAGGCTCAATTGAGCATCCAATGATCAAACCCTTGATTATAGGCCTAACCTTGCACAAGGAATGGGAGTTTTCTGGAAAATTACCTTCCCAACCTCAATAGGCTTTTCCACTATTACAAAAGCATAGAAATAGGTCTACACTCATGAATTGAACCCCCTTCAAGCTTTTCCCATTGTTATTTCATTCATTCACAACTTGTAGGCTCCCATTTTGAAAGGAAAACTTCAGAAATTGGCCTTGTAATAATAAAAGACTCCATATTCTTGTTAACCCTGTAACCACACACTCCATAAAATTGAAATGGAATAAAAAAAATCCATTCCACCAACCTACTAAACCTACCTTAGTAGAATGGCAATTATATTCTTAATGGACTCTCAAAATTGTTGATTAAAGAACATAGTCAGAGGCACAAATAATTAGGCTCTCATTCTTTATTCTTGAAATGAACAACCACTCACTCTTCTAAATGAAAGTTACCACCTTTCTTGATGAAAAAAAAAGGCCTCTAAATTGCTTTTAATTGTTGTACAAAATTGAAACAAGGAAGGGAAAGTTACTAAAATTGGAACAGGGTAACTTTATTGATTATTTGTCCAAGAGTACAAAAGTCTCTCTTCACTCGACCTTTTCAAGGATTTATATAGCTTTTGCAACTAGTAAGGAAACTTCCTTATCAAATTCTATCTGTGTAACTACCCTTTCCACCGAAGTGTTCCTTCATATTTCTTGATTTTCTTGCTCTGTTTACATATTGGACAATATTACAAGTTTGTATTTTTGTTTCCATCTCTTTGACCACCTTAGACTTATTACATGGCTTTAATATATTAAAATTATTCTTTACATAGCCTTGACACATCATTTTAGGCTTGAACACACAAATTTGACAAATTATCCTTTTGAAGGAATTTCGTGATCAACGTGCTCCTGCACCATTAAACCAACCAAAAAAATATTTCCAAGTCCCTTGGAAACAGATTGTATCATCTTCACCTGTACCTGAAAAACAAATTCACATATGCACTTGTCTTTTTCTTAGTTTCATTCTTGTTTTCAGCCTTGCTAGCTTCACTTTGTCTCTCCTTTTCCTTTCTCATTCTCTGTCATTAGGTTCACATTCACTATTCAAAAGGACATAGGATTGTCCTTTCACCAATCTCATCTTTCCTCAGAATTTTCCTCAACCAAGGACATGGGACTGTCCTTGTAAATTTCTTCTCTTCAGCAATCTAGCCAATCTTCTTTCATCTTCTCAACTTCTCCCATCAGTGGAGTATCTCCAACATGGATGAAAATATTCTAGTGCTTCCTAATACAACTATCCACCTATCTGCAACCTGCAAATAAAAACTCAAACACTAACTCAACAAACCATCCATCTTACACAACAATAGATGCTGGAAGATTTCTCTCTCTATTTTCCTTTGCACCTTCTACCCAGCTTAATCATCATTGGAAGATGGTGACCACAGACCTCAGCTTGTCTTCCAACACACAACTTCTTAGAAACCTCTTCTCTGTAGCTTAGATGGATCAAGCACCTACAACCAACCAATAATCTCAACCAATTATCAACAAGAACTTAACCACAAACTTTCGCTTTTCCTAGAGCCTTCTAGCTTTGATACCAGTTTGATGTAGAGGCATCATATCAAACACTCAATCATTAGGTTACAACTAACCCAATTCAATTAGGAGAAGATCAAATTGAACAAGCATCTTTGATTCACTAATACTTTTATCAATGTCATCAATTCTACTATATAGTCATTTGATTCTTCAAATCACAAAGTCACAAATCATCCAAACTAGATTACAAATCTTTATTGAATCTAAATACAACTCAACCATCATCAGTATGATAGAATCAAACAATAACCAGTTCTTGAACACTGAACCATTTCACTCTTTCATGATTCACTAATTAATCTTCATTGCCATTTTACATTCTACAAGACAAACAAACTCATTCATTCATTCATGCTACCAACGGTTCCTTTATTTGTAAACACTATATCCCTCAAGTTTTTCTTATAACAAACCATGAACATACACACAGACCTAATAAACCTTCTGATTTTGTAGATAAAACATTTTTATACACAGTGTGTATTCCTTTCTCAAGACACCCAAAACACCAAGATAGCCTTCTAAATTTGTATTAAACATACATACCTTTTTAATAGCATCATTTAGGTTCATTCATAACATAAATAAACATTCTTTCACTGATTTGATCAGATCCCCTACTTTTAGCAACCTAGCCTTCATTACTCTTGTATATTAGAATTACATTGTCAAAACGCTCAAACAATAAACATTGTCTTCAAGACCTTGGTTCAAGCATAAAAACATACCTTCCAACATTATATAAACTAATTCAATCTAATATCAATCACTTACATTGCTTTCCAATCAGAAACTCAAATTCTTGCATTCCTAGGTCACATTCCTAGTAGTATTGTAGAACCAATAAATTAGGTATATCAACCATTACACACTAGACCTCCAAAGGCTATATACAATTTTAAGAACCCATTTCAAGGTATTAAAAACATACCACAACATCAAATATACATCCTTTGCAACAAACAACAAAAAAATTGTCTGTAATGCTGGTAAAGAGCCCTCATTAGGTAATTTTAACAAACAAGGTACCTTTAAATCACCACCAAAACAATAAATAGCTTAAAAAAGTCTTAGGCCATGTTCTAAATCACAAGATTCACCAACTTTTAGGAGTCAATAGGCTCAATTGAGCATCTAATGATCAAATCCTTGATTATAGGCCTAACCTTGCACAAGGAATGAGGGTTTGTTGGAAAATTACCTTCCCAACCTCAACAAGCTTTTCCACTATTACGAACACATAGAAATAGGTTTTCACTCATGAATTGAGCACCCTTCAATCCTTTCCCATTGTTATTTCATCCGTTCACAACTTGTAGGCTCCCATTTTGAAAGGAAAGCTTTAGAAATTGGTCTTGTACCAACAAAATACTCCATATTCTTGTTACCCCTACAATCACACACTCCATAAAATTGAAATGGCGTAAAAAAAATCAATTCTACTTACCTACTAACCCTACTTCGGCGGAATGGCCATTAGATTCTTAATGGACTCTCAAAACTGTTGATTAAAGAACACAGTCAGAGACACAGATAATCAGGCTCTCATTCTTTAGTTTTGAAATGAATAACCACTCACTCTTCCAAGTGAAAGTTAGCACCTTTCTTGATGAAACAATTAAAAAAATCCAGGCCTCTAAATTGCTTTTACTAGCTATACAAAACTAAAACAAGGAAGGGAAAGTTACTAAAACTGAAACATGGTAACTTTATTGATTATTTGTCCAAGAATACAAAAGTCTCTCTTCACTCGGCCTTTTCAAGGATTTATATAGCTTTTGCAACTAGTAAGGAAAATTTCTTTTCAAATTGTAACTATGTAACTACCCTTTCCACCGAAGTGTTCCTTCATCTTCCTTGATTTTCTTGATTTTCTTGCTCTTTTTACATATTGGACAATATTACAAGTTTGTATTTATTTATTTTTCCATCTCTTTGACCACCTTAGACTTATTACATGGCTTTAATATATTCAAATTAGTCTTTACATAGCCTTGACACATCATTTTAGGCTTGAACACAAAAAATTGACAAATTAGCCTTTTGAAGGAATTTCATGATCAAGGTTCTCTTGCACTAGAGGGATATACATGCCTTTAGATAATTCTAATACTTCTAATGATAGATCCATGTTAAAGGTGAATTTAGCCAATCCTGTGATGAATAATTGGTGTAGAATTCATAATACAAACACTCATGCTAAAGTAGACTATTCATAGTTTAAAATTGCTTTGAACAAATTCCTAGCATCTACCAATCACAACAAACTGTGTGACTCTCATTCTCCCAATAGAAATGAATTGGTTCTAGTAGGATATGATTCTACTCTAGTTCTTGAAAGTAATGAAAGTTTCAAACCACCTACTATTGTCACTTGTTACACTCATAAATGTGAAGGATACAATTCAACCATGACATTAGAAACACATGCGTTTCCTTATCAAGATAAAAATGAACCTCAGGAAGAAATTGATGAAATTGATGAATTTCAACAATATCAGAAAGGACATAATTACGACCTGAGAAGTAACACCAATGGTGGATGTAAATTCAATGGACCATTGACTACGCCAATTTTTCCTAACAACTTTAGTACTCCAATTGATGATAAATCAATCAATACTCTAGGGTTACCTAAAGTAACCTCTCATTATAATTCATCAGATTTTTCATGAAGTGAAAAGGTAGATTTCTCTGATCAAAAAAACTTGAGTAGTTATCTAGTAGAAGAAATAAAAAAGGTAAAAACAACCTTTATTTATCAAAATTGCTCAAAACACTTGTGATCAGGAAAGCTTTCTTAAATACTTTAGAAGATCTTCTAAAGGAATGAAAATTTAAAGATTCTTAGGTGAAAGATAATTACAATAAGGAAAAAGATAAAAACATTATTCCCATGGTGGATGCGTAAGTAGCATTCTACAAAGGAAAATTAGAATCCCTGCCATTTTTACTCACGCAAAGAATATTTGGTAAAAATATTCATAATTTTTTTGTAGACTCTGGAGCATCTACTAACGTGGTACCTTTGTCCATATGCTAAATACTATGGTTAACTCTGGTAAGCTCTTTAAAGAAAGTTACTCAACTTGAAAAAATTGAAGTAAATGTAGTCAGAGAGTTAACTAATATTCATATGCAACTAGCACCGGATCCCAAGATTCAATATTACATAAACATTCAGGTTTTTTAGATACCTGATACTTACAGTATGTTATTGAGTAGGGACTAGTCAAAAACTTAGAATGGATATATGGCTATAGATTTCTCACATACATGGTTACGATGGAAAGGAGTTCCTAACCAAATCAGAATTGAGAGAGAACCATGTATGAAATACATGATCACTAACTATGATTAAAAGAATGAAGTTATATATACATTGATGTATAACCAAGTGTTTATAAAATAAAAAATTCAGGAGTTAAAATAGAAGAAGTATTTACTTGTAATGCTAAAAAACATAATCAGATAACTCCTAGAACAATTATTTTAATTGAATCAGATTACAATTCTTATGAAGAAGAAAATAGTCATTATAATAAATTTTGGAAGAATATTGTTACAAAAGCTCGAAAGAGTGGTAAAATGGAAATTTCACTAAAAATATTTTTATTGTAGGATTGGTGTAGGTTACATAATTCTGCACATTCAGAAGATAGTTGCATGATGTGCTTGGAAATAATTCACAAAATTGAAAACTAGTACTATCTAAAACATGATAAGATCAAAAGGTTTGAACCAGAAGTGCATGGAGATAGAATTCAAGTTACACATATTGAAAAAGATAATTTGACGATACCTAAGAATGGTAAGTTTCAAGGTACAAATGATCAAGCCTGGATTCTTAAGTTTTATTGATCTAAATAGAAACAAGGTATTGGAATTGTAGTTGAACTCATTAGCCTACAAGGTAAATCTTTTCTTGTTGCTTATCAATTGCAATTTCAGTGTACTAACAATGTGGTAGAATCTGAAGCCCTTATGCATGGATTGATCTTCACAATCAAGAAGAAAGTCAAAATTATCAAATTGTTTGGAATTTTTGAATTAGTAGCTAAGAAAGTTCAAAAATAGTATGTTTTCCACTGCAAGTGATTGTCCAATTACCAACATAGAGTATGGGATCTGATAGAATATTTTGATGCATTCAACATTACTCACCTTCCAAGAAGATTTAATCAAATATATGATTCTTTGGCTACTGTGGATAGTACTTTAGAACCTTTAGATGCCTCTGATTTGAGGAGATTTATAGCTGAACTAATACAGTTACCTTTGGTTCCTAATAATGTTACAAATTTGTAGGTGTTTGAAGATGATCGACATATATTGGAATTCATCACTAACTTTGGTATTTTCAAAGCACAAATAATTGAAGAAATAGATTACCCTGATGGTGAGATTCAAGATGAAGAATTAGCTCAAGCTAAAGATAATAATATTCTAAAATGGATAATTGAGTTGGAATGACTATTTGACATTGATCAAATAGTTTGACAAAAATATTTTCCTCAAAGTGATGGAGGACAATTTGAGTTATACAATTTACATAATAAATAAGAACCAAAGAACGTGCTTATAGGAGAGGTCTATACTAAGGAAGAGAAGAGAAACATCTCTTAGACACTAAGATATTATTGGAAGCTTATAACACAAACATATGAAGATTTAAGAACCTACAATACTTCCATCATCACACATACAATAAACGAAATCCTTATGCAAAGCCTTTTCGGCAAAAACAACAGCTAGTAAATGCACTCTTAGAGCAACTAATTCAAAAGGAAGCTCAAAATATTTTATCATCTAGAATAATTTTTTCTATAAAAAATTATACTTGTGTGGAAAACTTGGTACCTGTAAGGAAAAAGAATGGAGACATATGGCTATGCATAGATTTCCACAATCTTAACAAGGCATTTGAGAAAGAAAATTATCCACTAGCTTCACTAGAAGAAGTACTACAAATAGTCAATGGTTCACAGATGATGTCCTTTTTGGATGGATTCTCTGGATATAATCAAGTAATGGTAGTGAAGGAAGATTGGGTGAAGACAAAATTCATCACGAAGTGGGGAACTTTCGCTTATAGAAGGATGTCATTTGGATTGATAAATGTCAGAGCTACATTTTAGAGAGCTATGGATTATATTTTTCAAGAGTTGATAGGAAAATGTATTATCATTTACATGGATGACCTCATTGTATTTTTAAAAATTAGAGAAGATCATGTTCAAGATCTTAGAGTGATATTACAAAAGTGTGAAACTTACGGAGTTTCACTAAATCCTAAAAAATGTATTTTTTGGGGTGAATAAAGGTAAATTGTTGGAACACATTATTTCTGAAAGAGTTATTTCGATAGACCTAGACATAATGAGTGTATTATTCAAGTTACAACACCTTAGAAGTAAAAAATAATTGAAATCATATTTTGATAAGATCAATTTCATCAAAAAAATTATCACTAGATTTTCAAAAATAGCAAAACGACTCAATGATATGCTGAAGAAAGATGCAAAAATAGAGTGGATGAATGAAGCTAAGATCACCTTTGAAAACATAAAAAATATAATTACAGAAGCATTGATACTGGTAAGTCTGGATTATTTAAACCTTTTTATATTTACTCTTTTGCTTCTGGTCATACTTGTGCAACAATACTAACACAAAAGGGTGAGAACAAAGAAGAAAAGTCGATTGCTTTTATGAGTGCTCCATTTAATGAAGCATCTCTGCTAAGATACATAGATGTTGTAAAATAAGCCTTTGCTTTGGTCAAAGGGGTACGAAAATTCAGGCATTACATCCTCAAGATTTTAATCAAAGCTATTATTTCAAATTCTACAGTTAAATTATTGTTAATAATGAGCGAGCTGATATAAAAAAGAGCTAAATGGGTTATGATCTTATAAAAGTTTGACCTAGAAATTATACCTATGAAATTGGTTCAGGGATAGACTTTGGTCAAATCTATTGCAGAAATAGATCCGCAAATCTCTAGTCAACAATATACCTTGGATGTAAAAGATCAAGAAGATTGGTATTCAGATATATGACATTATCTAGTCAGCCATACTTGCTCCGATCATATGAAAAGGAATCAAAGAAGAGCTCTTAAGATAAATTCACAAAGTTATATGATCAAAGGGGAGGTCTATTTAAAAGAAACCATGAAGGAATCTATTTGAGATATTTAAATAGTACAGAAACTAACGAAGTGTTGTAGGAATTGCATGACAAGTTTGGAACAACTCAAGGTGCATCTTTTGTCAGTACACACCTCATTTTGAGAGCCAGTTATTTTTGGCCAATTATTTTTAAAGACACATATGAACATGTGAAACACTGCTATACATGTCAAACTATGCAAACAAAGGAAGATTCAATGCTCAACCATTACAACCAGTGATGGAAATGTGTCCTTTTTCACAAATGGGACTAGATTTCATTTGTACTATCAATCCTCCATCATCTAGAGGTAATAGGTTTATATTGACTGCTACAAATTACTACACCAAATGGACAAAAGCATTCTCTAGTAAACAATACACCACAAACATGGTAATCAAATTTTTGGAAATAATTTTATCAGTAGGTTTGGAGTACCATATGTACTGGTATGTGATAATGGCCCTTCTTTTTCTTCATTAAATTTTTCCAATTGGGAATTTTAATACGATACAACATTAAAATTCTCATCTAACTATTATTCGTAGGGAAATGGATTAGCAGAGTCATCAAATAAAAATCAGCTAGATATAATTAAAAAATTAGTTGAAAAGAATCCTAGATAATGGAATTCTTTGTTGAAATTTTCCCTTTGGGTAGACCACACTAGAATGAAAGTCTTGTTAGGAAATTATCCTTACCACCTAGTTTATGGGGTAGATCCTATATTTCCAATAAATTTGAAAATCCCTACTTGGTAATTTTCCTTTGAAAACATTGGATTAGATGGTCAAACTAAAGCTTGGTTATTGCAATTAATGCATTTGGATGAAAAATGTACTTGATCTATAAATAATTTTGCTAGGAATCAATCTGTGGTAAAATGATGGTTTAAAAAAAGGGCTAGATTGAAAAAATTTAGAAAAAATGACTTAGTCTTGTATTGGAACAAAGCCCACGAATGAAAAGGTGAGCATGGTAAGTTTGACAAGTTGTGGATAGGGCCTTATCAAGTTTCAAAAAAATTAGGTAATAACACCTATAGGCTGAAGTCTTTGACTAGTGAAGATGTCCCATTGCCTATCAATGGAAATTTTCTAAAGCATTATTTCTAGTCATAGATTTTTGTAAATAGTTTTTCTTTTGTAAATAGTTTTTTTCTTTTTAGCTAGTTTTATCTATTGCTTTGTAAATAATCATTTGTTTCTTTTGCTTTGTTTTCTTTTGGGTGTTGCATCACTAGACTCTACAATGATCAACAACTTTTGAAGGTGAACACGGTAATAGAATGCCAATTCTGGAAATTTGATCTATGTTTTGACTAGAAGTAGTCCTTTACTTATAAATAGTTGGGGAATTGTTCAGTTCTTTTTACTCTAGTTAGCATGAATCATTCGGTTGATGTTGAGCTACAAACGCATGCATTTTTAAATCATTCTATTAAAATTTGGGATAATAGTTATTTGCATTGAGTGAAAAATCAAAAGGATATCTTTGCTACCAATGTAATTCCCAACCTAATAGTGGGCTTCATTGCTTGCAAGTTGAAATGAGCTATCAGTGAAATATATAAAAAAAAGAAATATCAAAAGAAACATCAAAAGAGAAAATTAAACTCTTTTGGCTATTCAAATATCTCTACTGGGGCTATGGATGCTTGAATGGAAGTAGAGCTATATTTGGGGGAATTACAAAGATAACCTTGTTGGGGCTATGGACATCTGAATGGTAGAAAGGCTCTATCCTTGGTTCGCTTAAAAGAGAATTGTCAAATTATGTAGGTCAATGCAAATAATTTCTATGCTCTAAGTTTTTTGTAGTGGAAATAATCAATTGCACACACATGAGCTTAGTAATACTTAATATTGTATGCTAGCTGAAATGGAATTGGAATGTCAAAATAAGGATCTAACTGTTTATAATTAGAAGACTAAAAAAGGTTGATGCACTGATGTTAGATCTAGAATTGACTTTCTATTATTTTGTTTAGTTTTGTTGGTTTCTAGTTGTTGTGTGGTCTCACAACACACCCCATCTTTCTCCTTGGAAAAATGTGGATCCCTTTTTTTCTTTCTTTCCTCTCACTTTCACTTGCTTTGGCATTGTTTTGGGAGTTGGTAAAACACAAGTTTTATTTGCAATTTGCTTGGTCTTTGATTTAGTCCCTTGTTCTTCCCCAGATTTGGTGTTTCGGTCATTTCTTGAAGTTTTATTAGTTTACCAGAAACCAGAGTCTCGAAGTTGTTGCAGTTGCATCAAAGAAGTTGTGTAGGGCTCCTCCCTTCATATAAAAGTTTTAACTCCTTATGTTATATTTGGTAAGTTATGATGTCATTTTATTTTATAAAATAGTGTCAAAGATTAAGGTATCATTTTAAGTTATAAATACAATTAGAAGGTTATTCTTATCCATGTGTGTTTCTATATTAAAGTTAAGTCTACCCATCCTTCAAGACTTCTAGGAGGAAGTCCATATAAGGGGGGGAGAATGTAAGGCCACTTGGTACACTTCATATTGTTATTATAACCACTAGAATCTCATGCAAAGATAAATCTATCTTTCCAATATAAATAATTACTCTATACATGAATATATATTATAGATGTAATTAAAAGTATCATATATTTTTATATGTAACAATTATTATTAGAGTTTTAATAGGATATGATTTGGGTTATTAGAGTTATTATTATATGTAACAATTATTATCATGAGTTCTTTTGTATGTATATATATTTGCTGCAGATCAACTCATTACCCTATAACCTCACGAAAGAATTATCCCTGGACTATTGTTACAACTGCATCGGTTATTCATCAATATTATAATTCAAGCATCACCAATAAAATAAATAAATAAATAAAGATACTCTATTCAAAAAGCATCTAACATTTTATCTATACAAAATAAATAAATAATAGGGATGAGTACAGTTAATAAGACTATAATAAAAAGATAATTTTTTATTTACAAAACTCTATAAATCTGCTTCTTACACAAAATTTGTGAAGAAAGATCTTGAAAAAAAATAGTATGTTTTTTCTTTTTGATTGCTAAATAAATAAGAAATTAGTTTAGTTTTTTTTCTGTTTTGCATGGGTTTTAAAGTTGTCTTATCGGCAGCTATTTTTATCATTATTTCACATCAAATTCATGGAAGACCTCTATAAAATAGAGGCATATGTAATCAGATTGGAGGGGGGAAAATAAAAATAAAGAATTTTTTTCACAGTTCTATAGTAACCTGCTATTCCATCGCCTTCTTTAAATATGCTAATCCATGGATGATTATATATGGAGTGAGAATGAAGAAATAAATAAAATTCTTCATGCAAAAAGAAAACAACAGATCTAGGTGGTGATTCTGGCAGAAGGGGTTGTCTTTTGGATAGAGGGTTAAGTTCAAAAATATGGGCCGAAGAATAAAGAGTGGTGGAGGAGTGTGGATAGGGGAGGATCTTGACTACAGGAGCTTGAGGTGCATGTCCATCCAACCCTCATCACCTGTCTCTTCATCTTCAGATCTCTATCTAGTATTTTCTCTACAGGTAGGCTTCATAGCCATCCTCTTATGAAATAAGGATATGTATATAAGAGCAGTTATAGTAATATTGGCATTTGCAGCTTTTCCAAATTTTTAGTATAAATTTGTTTAAGCGTATTGAGTTGTAGATAGCAGATGAAATGAAAGAAACTGCTTCCACCCTTTATTACTAGCTCAATAAACTAGAGAATTGGTGAAAACTCATATGCTAATCTACATATAATCTTTAGATTTAATCCACTAAAACCAAAAACACCATATTAAATCAATGATGCAAACACCATATAATTTTCTTAAAGTATTCAAATCTAATTAGGAAATCGATTTAATCTGATTATTTTAGATATAGGATTGATGAATTTATCAAGTTATAGGGTTCATTTTTATCACGATCACTAAATCGTGGGATATTTTAACCAATTTCACAAAAGAAAAATCATCATACGATATCACTCTTCATGAACCAACTATTTTTTTTCATGGCCTTTGATTCATTTTGATTTTTTTCTCTGCCTTGAATGTCTTACATTACCCTTATTATTCTCAGTATACTAGGAATTGTACATGCCAATGGAGATAAATTATAGTAGATCTTGCTAATATGAAATATCACTAAGAGGAAAAGAAAACAAGAAGCTGTGATATAAATGACCATCCTTTTTGTTGCTATACGTAGAGATTAGTTAATGCAACCTTTGAATAAAGATTTAAATTACCCTTGTCCAACATAGTTCCAAGCAGAATTTTGGTTATAGTAATTTTGGCATTGTTGAGTTCTTTTAATTATTAAAACTTTCTATGTTTATATTGTTGATCTAAGGAGCCACACATATTAAAGAGATTAGTTAAGGTGTTTTTATTTTTTTAAACACATAGAATGCATAAACCCCCACCCGTAGTTACTTGATTAGATTAATGGTATATTGTTAATGTTAATACAATATCATAAATGAATTATATGCTAAGCTATTTCTTGTATCATCTTCATAAATTAAATTAATTAATACTCCATTTTTGCTTCATAGAGATATTAGTAACTTGGTGATCCAGTTATGGTAACTTGCTGATTTAATTATGGTAATCTGTGTTGAGCCATCAGCTCTGATAAAATTCATTCTTCATTACACCAACCTGTTATATGGAAAGTTTAGTTTCAGATTTTGAGTATTTTTTTATTTTTTTTGTGGGTTAGATTACATCTTTAGCTCTTTATATGGTAATCTAGCACATGTTCTTTAACTACTACTATGTAGTGGCTAATTTAGCCAACAGATTGATCATGATTTTCTTGTGTATTTCTCTAGCTTTATGGGTTTTATAATTGAATGGTTCGGGTGGAAGTTCTTGCAAAACTATAGATTTTGAGTTTTATGAAAAATAATGCTGTAAGAGTCTTTCTTAAATTTTCAATTAGTCTATGGTATTAAATTCCATTATTTTATTGGTGTTAAATTTTGTGGTTAAATGTGTAAGGAAGCAAAGGTGCACAGAATCACTTCCTACACTAATCTTGAGAGGACGATTATGTAAATTCAACTAATTATTATAGAGATTTCAATGGACAAATAAACATGCATAAATGAAATATCACAATAAACACATAACACAGTAATTACTGTGGGGAAACCCTTCCGGGAGAAAAACCCCACCCTCCAAAACCCGCACAATGATTATCAAATCAAGAAGATTACAATACACTTGCAATGCAAGTTCTTACAGGAGCGCATCACCACAACTCAAACTCGAACTCAGAGAGACTCCTTCTAGCATGCATTCTTGCAAACTAAACTCGATGATTCAAACACCTCCCCAAGCCCTCCTTTTATAGTGATTTACAACCTAGAAACCATTTGTGGTTTTACAAAACCATGGGCCAAAACCATGGGAAAAACAACCATGCCACATGTTACCCACTTGTCATTTGTAACTTCAAGATGGAAAAACAACCAAGTTAAAATAGCATTTTCGTCCCTAATTTTGTCCTCTAGTTTAGACGCCCATAAAATTTATACAATGAGTTGTTTATATTCTAAAAATAGCCCTCCTATATTCTACTAGGGACAAGGCACATTTTTTAACAACTCATACACCTTTTTCCAACACATAAACATGTGGAGAATTACCACAAACAAATTCTAGAATTTTTTGCAAAAAGCTTGCAACGTTGAGACACAATTCTCAACATTCTCCCACTTGTCGAACACCTTGAAAGATTCAGGGGATCCAAAGTGTCATGGACTTAATTGCTAGGGGCCGAGAGCCCCATAGACTATGAACACCATCTGAATTTCTCTGTGCTCACGGGCTTAGTTAATGCATCAACAACATTCACCAAAGTCTCCACCTTCTCCAACTTCACCTTGCCATCCTCGAGCATATCTCTCACAAAATGATATTGTACATCAATGTGCTTGGTCCTGGAATGAAATGTCGAGTTCTTCGCTAGGCATATTGGACTCTGAGTATCACTATAAATTTTCACTGCACCCTATTTGAACTCTATATCTAAAAACAATCTCTTTAGCCAGATGGCTTCCTTAAAAGCATTTGTAGCTGCCATATACTCTGCCTCTGTAGTGGACAAAGCGACCACAACTTGTCACTTGCTCATCCAACTGATTGTACCACCGAATAATGTAAACACATATGCACTGGTGGATCTTCTTTTATCAACATCACCGGCCCATTCTGAATCCACGTAGCCTTGAATCCAAGGAATGCTCATTTCTTGTTCCATGGAAACAAATAGAGTACTTTGAGGTACCCCGCAAGTATCTGAAAACTCTTTTTAATGCATCCCAATGTGCTCTTCCTGGATTAGACATGTAACGGGAAAGTATTCCCACAGCTTGGGCAATGTTTGGTATTGTACAAACCATAGCATACATCAAATTTCCAACAACACTCTGATATGGTACTCGACTCATCTCTTCCATCTCCAATGGGGATGTAGGACACTATGAGCTAGAAAGCTTTGTTCCCATAGTAATAGGAACACTCAATGGTATGGAATCTTGCATATTGAATCTTCTCAGAATAGTACCAACATACTTACTCTAGCCTAGCCAAAGCTTTCTATTTTTCCTATCTCTTATAATCTCCATTCCGAGAATATGCCTTGTTGTACCAAGATCTTTCATTTCAAACTTTGCTGAGAGATGAGATTTTAATTCTGCAATCAAACCTTTTCCTTTGCCAATAAACAACATGTCATCGACATACAAGGAAATAACCAGGAAATAATCACCATCAGACTTGTAATATATATATACAGTGACCAGATTTAGATTGCACAAATCCCAAACTCAAAACATATGTATCAAACTTCTGGTACCACATCCTTGGACTTTGTTTTAAACCATACAAGGATTTCTTCAACTTACAAACCAAATGACTTTTACCTTTCACCACAAAGTTCTCTAGCTGTGTCATATAAATTTCTTCCTCCAAATCTCCATGAAGGAAAGTTGTTTTCACATCCATCTACTCAACCTCTAGATCATAAATAGCTGCAATATAAAGTAAAAATCGAATGGATGTCATTTTTTCTACAAGAGAAAATTTAACCATAATCAACTCCTACAACCTGGGAGTAACCTTTTGCAACCAAGCGTGCTTTATACTTCTCAATGCTTGCATTTGAACCCATCTTCCTTTTGAACACCCATTTACAACCAACAGGCTTCTGTCCTTCAGGAAATGGTACAAGGTCCCAAGTATCATTCTTCTTAAGAGCTGCCATGTCTTCATCCATGGCTATTTTCCAGGACTCTGAATCATTCATACCAAGAGCCTCTTTCACAGATCTCAGTTCATCAATATTAGCATTCAAAGCAAATATACACCTCCAATCATTAGGAGAATATCCATACCTTTCTAGTGCTTTTGTCTGTCTACTAGACCTTCAAACAAGATCTGGTTCAGGTTCAAGTTCTACCTCTTCCTCTGATGATTCAGAACTCGTAGAGATCTCCTCAACATCTTGTCTTTCTAAGGGCCTCAATTCAACTTTTTCAGGTGTAGTAGGTAGTTGAATCACATCTTTATTTTCTTCCATCTGTTCTGGCTGCACTATAACAGAAGAAGGCTTAGTTTCTCTAAAAATAACACTTCTAGAATAAAATACCTTTTGTGCAACAGGATCTCAAAGCTTGTATCCTTTCAAACCATAACTATATCCAATGAAGATACATTTGACAACTTTTTTGTCCAATTTTGTCCACTTCTCCTTTGGCACATGAGCATATGCCTCACAACCAAAAACTCTCAGATGTCTAAGTGAAGGCTTGTGGCCCGACCACACTTCCATTGGCATCTTATGAACAAGAGCTGATGTAGGGGACCTGTTTATCAGGTAGCAGGCAGTGGCAACAGCTTCAGCCCAGAACTTTTGTTCTAGTCCTGCTCCACTCAGCATACTCCTAGCCTTCTCCATCAAGGTCATGTTCATTCTTTTTGCAACTCCATTCTGCTGTGGAGAATATGGAGTCATCTTCTCTCTTTTAATACCACAATCTTTACAAAATGTGTCAAAATCATTAGAGCAATATTCACCACCATTATCAGTTCTCAAACAATTTATCTTCTTTCCAGTCTGCAACTCAACCATTGATTTAAATTCTTTGAAATGACTAAAAACTTCAGCTTTACTCCTAAGAAAATAAACCCATGTTCTTCTATTGAAATCATCAATGAAATAAACATAATAAACTAATCTACCAATAGAAGAAACATCAACTAGACCAAATACATTTGAATGGATAAGATCCAAAATACATGAAGACTTATGAGAACTCGAGTAAAACTGAATACGATTTTGTTTACCATAGATACAATGCTCACAAAAATTGAACTCAAGATTGCAGTCATTCAACCCATCAACAAGGTTTTTATTTTTCAAGGTCCGTAGACCCTTCTCACCTATGTGGCTGAGTCTTTGGTGCCATAACATAGTCTTCTCTGCAGGTAACTTTGATTCGGTAGATAGAGCACCCTTGGGTACCCAAAAACCATGACCATCTGTTGAAAGAGAAACCCTCTCCTTCTCCAACAAAGTAGTCATTTTCACAATCTTATCAGAAGTACTATTGCACTCAACCATGCATGCATCAAGTTGGTACAATCTACCCAACCTGCTTCCTCTTGCTATTACCATAGCACCTCTCACCATTTTCACACCTGCTTTAGAAAACTGTACAAGCACACCCGCAGTCTTTGGTGCCATAATATGGTCTTCTCTATAGGTAACTTTGATTCAGTAGACAGAGCACCCTTGGGTACCCAAAAACCACGACGATCTGTTGAAAGAGAAACCCTCTCCTTCTCCAAAAAAGTAGTCATTTTCATAATCTTATTAGAAGTACTATTGCACTCAACCGTGCATGCATCAAGCTGGTACAATGTACCCAATCTGCTTCCTCTTGCTATTACCATAGCACCTCTCACCATTTTTACACCTGCTTCATAAAACTATACAAGCACACCCGCATCTATTAGTTTGCTAACAGATAACAAATTTCTTGCTAGTCCCAAGATATGCAAGACACCATCAAATCTTCTAATTCTACCATCAGAAAATTTCACACGAATAGTTCCACGACCAACAATATCAAGAATAGAATTATCACCCAAATACACCTTACCACCATCAAAATTTTCATACTTACTAAACCAGTTTCTATTAGGAGTCATGTAGAAAGATGCACCTGAGTCTATCAACCATGAATTTTCACCTGCATGAGTGTCCAAGGCTGCGATGAAAGCATCTCCATCTTCCTTCTCGAACTCAGAATCAGAATCTTGCTTCTTCTTCTTCTTCTTCTCCTCTTTGCAGTCCTTTTGGAAGTGCCCAGGTTTGCCACAATTCCAGCATATTGCCTTGGACTTACCAGGAGATTTTGATCTCCCCTTATTCTTGGACTTAGAACGGCCATGCTGCTTTTCATTCTTGCCTCTTTCTTTTTGTCTTCCTCGAACACTCAAAGCCTCTTTGGCATTCAGAGAGACCTTCCTTATCATCTCCTTAGAAAGTATAGAACCAACAACATCCTCCATCTTCAAGACAACTGAAGTGCTCCCTATGGCCATGACAAGGTTGTCCCATGAGTCTGGCAACGAACACAACAAATTTTGGAACCTTTCTTCTTCATGCATCTTAACCCCAACTGAGGTCAACTGAGTCACCAACATATTGAATGTTTCAAGATGCTCAAAAATTCGTCCACCTTCAATTCTGAAGGAATACAACTTCTTCCTAAAGAAAATATTATTCACAAGTGATTTTGCTTGGTATATCTCACTTAGCTTCTTCCAAAGCTTCTTTGCAGTAGATTCTTCATGGACATTAATCAAAATTGAATCTGCAAGACACAATCTGATGAGACCTTTAGCTTTTCTATCAGTCACATCATATTGTGCAGCTAAAGTTGGATCTGCAGGCCTCAGCGTATTCTCATCCACCGCATCCCATAGATCTTGATCAATTAACAGATCTTCCATCTTCAGCTTCCACATCTCAAAGTTTGTGCCAGAAAACTTTTCTACATCAATCCTCCCCGATATGCTTCCCATCTTTGCAATCCTGCAATACAGAAATGAAAACCTCTACACAAGCTCCCACTCAAACCTTGATTAGCTCAAAAAACCCTGTACCCAACAAATAGAACCAAAACTGGCTAGGCTCTGATACCACTTGTAAGGAAGAAAAGGTGCGTGGAACCACTTCCTACGCTAATCTTGAGAGGACGATTATGCAAATTCAACTAACTATTATAGAGATTTCAATGGACAAATAAACATGCATAAATGAAATATCACAATAAACACATAACACAATAATTACTGTGGGGAAACCCTTCCGGGAGAAAAACCCCACCCTCCAAAACCCGCACAATGTATTATCAAATCAAGAAGATTACAATACACTTGCAATGCAAGTTCTTACAGGAGCGCATCACCACAACTCGAACTCGGACTCGGAGAGACTCCTTCTAGCACGCAGTCTTGCAAACTGAACTCGATGATTCAAACACCTCCCCAAGCCCTCCTTTTATAGTGATTTACAACCTGGAAACCATTTATGGTTTTACAAAACCATGGGCCAAAACCATGGGAAAAACAACCATGCCACATGTTACCCACTTGTCATTTGTAACTCCAAGATGGAAAAACAACCAAGTTAAAATAGCATTTTCGTCCATAATTTTGTCCTCTAGTTTAGACCCCCATAAAAGTTATACAATGAGTTGTTTATATTTTAAAACTAGCCCTTCTATAATCTACTAGGGACAAGGCACATTTTTTAACAACTCATACACCTTTTTCCAACACATAAACATGTGGAGAATTACCACAAACAAATTCTAGAATTTTCTAGAAAAAGCTTGCAAGGTTGAGACACAATTCTCAACAAAATGTGTATTCTGTCCACATAATCTTTTCAACAAATATGTTTTATTTTATTATTATTATTATTTTACTATTTGTGAAATTTTTTATTTTCAATGAAAAATAACATGTTGAGTTGCAGAAAAAACTACTCTCACATATTTGACATTTAGACTAAATGATTTCTGGGTTTTAATCTTTCATCTTTAAAGTTTAAAATAGTGTTTAGTAATGTTAAAGTTATCACTATTTCAGTATCATCTATTTTGCTGTGATCAGCAAGCTGAAAGTTGTTATGAGCAATTTATTATCAATTTTTTTTATTAGATCCGCTTCAAAAAATTAAGATAGTAGATTGTTATAACATTACATTGGTTGTGTGTGCTTGAGTATTGTTTATGTTTTTAACATAATTAGTGTCCACTTATAGCATTCTTCTCAAATGAAATTATCTTGAGACTTGGCATATCTATACCTTGTTGAGCTTTTCTTGAGAAACCCATATAATTGTGTGTAAGTGATGATGTTTTGTATGAACTCTTTGGTATAATATTTTTTGTTAAGAATAGGACAATTGTGCTTGTATGGGATAATACTAGTGTTTATATGAGTGTTTTCTTTTCAATCCTTGGTTTATGAGAATATTGGGAGGTCCTATGGGTGTATCAATGATAATATTTTGTTTACTCTTAATATATTATCTTGTGGTTTGAGCCTTGATGATATAAAATGTTGTCAACCAAATAGATGTTTGTTCAAGTCCTCTATTGACTTTTCTATGTATTTATTAAACTATTGTGAGATCAGTGGTGAGTTGAACCTTTATGTTAATATCATTATTAACCAACCCATTTCTGTGAATGTTCAAGTGTTGAACTACGATTCCTCTATGTTGCGCGTACATAGGCAAGGCCATCCAAGATGAGCCCTCGAGGAATTAGGTTTGGCCCCTTAGGTTCCCCTGTACTTTCTTGAAAGCTTACTTTGGGAGTTGGTCTTGTGTTGAGATTTGGTCAAATTTTTGGTATTTTTCTTATGTCCTTAGCTGTAATTTGGTGTCAAAGTTTTGGTCTGTGAAGAAAGATCTTGAAAAAAAATAGCATGTTTTTTCTTTTTGATTGCTAAATAAATAAGAAATTATTTTAGTTTTTTTTCTATTTTGCATGGGTTTTAAAGTTGTTTTATTGACAGCTATTTTTATCATTATTTCACATCGAATTCATGGAAGACCTCTATAAAATAGAGCCTTATGTAATCAGATTGGAGGGGGAAAAATAAAAAATAAAGAATTTTTTTCACAGTTCTATAGTAACCTGCTATTCCATCACCTTCTTTAAATCTGCTAATCCATGGATGATTATATATGGAGTGAGAATGAAGAAATTGCTGAGAATTGTGTCTCAACCTTGCAAGCTTTTTCCAAAAAATTCTAGAATTTGTTTATGGTAATTCTCCACATGTTTATGTGTTGGAAAAAGGTGTATGAGTTGTTAAAAATTGTGCCTTGTCCCTAGTAGAATATAGGAGGGCTATTTTTAGAGTATAAAAAACTCATTGTATAACTTTTATGGGGGTCTAAACTAGAGGACAAAATTATGGACGAAAATGCTATTTTAACTTGGTTGTTTTTCCATCTTGGAGTTTCAAATGACAAGTGGGTAACATGTGGCATGGGTTTTTTGCCCATGGTTTTGGCCCATGGTTTTGTAAAATGACAAATGGTTTCTAGGTTGTAAATAACTATAAAAGGAGGGCTTGGGGAGGTGTTTGAATCATCGAGTTTAGTTTGCAAGACTGGGTGCTAGAAGGAGTCTCTTTGAGTCCGAGTTCGAGTTGTGGTGATGCGCTCCTATAAGAACTTGCATTGCAAGTGTATTGTAATCTTCTTGATTTGATAATACATTGTGCGGGTTTTGGAGGGTGGGGTTTTTCTCCTAGAAGGGTTTCCCCATGGTAATTACTATGTTATGTGTTTATTATGATATTTCATTTACGCATGTTTATTTGTCCATTGAAATCTCTGTAATAGTTAGTTGAATTTGCATAATTGTCCTCTCAAGATTATCGTAGGAAGCAATTCCACACACCTTTGCTTCCTTACAAGTGGTATCAGAGCCTGGCTAGTTTTGGTTCTATTTGTTGGGTACAGGGTTTTTTGAGCTAATCAAGGTTTGAGTGGGAGCTTGTGTAGAGGTTTTCATTTTTGTATTGCAAGATTGCCAAGATGGCAAGCATATCGGGGAGGATTGATGTAGAAAAGTTTTTTGGCACAAACTTTGAGATGTGGATGCTGAAGATGGAAGATCTGTTAATTGATCAAGATCTATGGGATGTGGTGGATGAGAATACGCTGAGGCCCGTAGATCCAAATTTAGCTGCACAATATGATGTGACTGATAGAAAAGCTAAAGGTCTCATCAGATTGTGTCTTGCAAATTCAATTCTGATCAATGTCCATGAAGAATCTACTGCAAAGAAACTTTGGAAGAAGCTAAGTAAGATATTCCAAGCAAAATCACTTGTGAATAAGATTTTCTTGAGGAATAATTTGTATTCCTTGAGAATGGAAGAAGGTGGATGAATTTCTCAGCATCTTGAAACATTCAATATGTTGGTGACTCAGTTGACCTTAGTTGGGGTTTAGATGGATGAAGAAGAAAGGTGCCAAAATTTGTTGTGTTCATTGCCAGACTCATGGGATAGCCTTGTCATGGCTATAGGGAGCACTTTAGTTGTCTTGAAGATGGAGGACGTTGTTGGTTCTCTACTTTCTGAGGAGATGAGAAGGAAGGTCTCTCTGAATGCCAAAGAGGCTTTGAGTGTTCGAGGAAGACCAAAAGAAAGAGGCAAGAGTGAAAAGCAGCATGGCCATTCTAAGTCCAAGAATAAGGGGAGATCAAAATCTCTTGGTAAGTCCAAGGCAATCTACTGGAATTGTGGCAAACCTAGACACTTCTGAAAGGATTGCAAAGAGGAGAAGAAGAAGAAGCAAGATTCTGATTCTGAGTACGAGAAGGAAGATGGAGATGCTTTCATCACAGCCTTGGCTACTCATGCATGTGACAATGCATGGTTGATAGACTTAGGTGCATCTTTCCACATGACTCCTAATAGAAATTGGTTTAGTAAGTATGAAAATTTTGATGGTGGTAAGGTGTATTTGGGTGATAACTCTGTTCTTGATATTGTTGATCATGGAACTATTCGTGTGAAATTTTCTGATGGTAGAATTAGAAGATTTGATGGTGTCTTGCATATCCCAGGACTAGCAAGAAATTTGTTATCTGTTAGCAAACTAATAGATGCAGGTGTGCTTGTAGACTTTTCTGAAGCAGGTGTGAAAATGGTGAGAGGTGCTATGGTAATAGCAAGAGGAAGCAGATTGGGTACATTGTGCTAGATTGATGCATGCATGGTTGAGTGCAATAGTACTTATGATAAGATTGTGAAAATGACTACTTTGTTGGAGAAGGAGAGGGTTTCTCTTTCAACAGATGGTCATGGTTTTTGGGTATTCAAGGGTGCTCTATCTACCGAATCAAAGTTACCTGTAGAGAAGACCATGTTATGGCACCAAAGACATGGCCACATAGGTGAGAAGGGTCTATGGACCTTGAAAAATAAAAACCTTGGTGATGGGTTGAATGACTGCAATCTTGAGTTCAATTTTTGTGAGCATTATATTTATGGTAAACAAAATCGTATTCATTTTTACTCGAGTTCTCATAAGTCTTCATGTATTTTGGATCTTATCCATTCAAATGTATTTGGTCCAGTTGATGTTTCTTCTATTGGTAGATCAGTTTATTATGTTTCTTTCATTGATGATTTCAGTAGAAGAACATGGGTTTATTTTCTTAGGAGTAAAGCTAAAGTTTTCAATCGTTTCAAAGAATTTAAAGAAATGGTTGAGTTGCAGACTAGAAAGAAGATAAAGTGTTTGAGAACTAATAATGGTGGTGAATATTGCTCTAATTATTTTGACACATTTTGTAAATATTGTGGTATTAAAAGAGAGAAGATGACTCTGTATTCTCCACAGCAGAATGGAGTTGCAGAAAGAATGAACAGGACCTTGATGGAGAAGGCTAGGAGTATGCTGAGTGGAGCAGGACTGGAACAAAAGTTCTGGGCTGAAGCTATAGCCACTGCCTGCTACCTGATAAATAAGCCTTCACTTAGACATTTGAGAGTGTTTGGTTGTAAGGCATATGCTCATGTGCCAAAGGAGAAGCGGAAAAAATTGGACAACAATGCTGTCAAATGTATCTTCATTGGATATAGTTATGGTGTGAAAGGATACAAGCTTTGGGATCCTGTTGCACAAAAGGTATTTTATTCTAGAAGTGTTATTTTTAGAGAAACTAAACCTTCTTCTGTTATAGTGCAACCAAAACAGATGGAAGAAAAGAAAGATGTGATTCAACTGCCTGCTACACCTGAGAAAGTTGAATCGAGGCCCTTAGAAAGACAAGAAGTCGAGGAGAGCTCTACAAGTTCTGAATCATCAGAGGAAGAGGGAGAACCTGAACCTGAACCAAATCTTGTTCGAAGGTCTAGTAGACAGAGGAAAGCACCAAAAACGTATGGATATTCTCCTAATTATTGGAGGTGTATATTTTCTTTGAATGCTAATATTGATGAACCAAGATCTGTAGAAGAGGCTCTTGGTATGAATGATTCAGAGTCCTAGAAAATAGCCATGGATGAAGACACGGCAGCTCTTAAGAAGAATGACACTTGGGACCTTGTACCATTGCCTGAAGGATGGAAGCCTATTGGTTGTAAATGGGTGTTCAAAAGGAAGATGGGTTCAAATGCAAGCATTGAGAAGTATAAAGCATGTTTGGTTGCAAAAGGTTACTCCCAGGTTGCAAGAGTTGATTATGGTGAAATTTTTTCTCCTGTAGAAAAAATGACATCCATTCGATTTTTACTTTCTATTGCAACTGCTTATGATCTAGAGGTTGAGTAGATGGATGTGAAAACAACTTTCTTTCATGGAGATTTGGAGGAAGAAATTTATATGACACGGCTAGAGCACTTTGTGGTAAAAGGTAAAAGTCATTTGGTTTGTAAGTTGAAGAAATCCTTGTATGGTTTAAAACAAAGTCCTAGGATGTGGTACCAGAATTTTCATACATATGTTTTGAGTTTGGATTTGTTTGATCTAAATCTGATCACTGTATATATTACAAGTTTGGTGGTGATTATTTCCTAGTTATTGCCTTGTATGTCGATGACATGTTTATTGGAAAAGGAAAAGGTTTGATTGCAGAATTAAAATCTTAGCTCTCAGAAAGTTTGAAATGAAAGATCTTGGTACAGCAAGGCATATTCTGGGAATGGAGATTATAAGAGATAGGAAAAATAGAAAGCTTTGGCTAGGCCAGAGTAAGTATGTTGGTACTATTATGAGAAGATTCAATTTGTAGGATTCTAGACCATTGAGTGTTCATGTTACTATGGGAACAAAGATTTCTAGCTCATAGTGTCCTACATCCCCATTGGAGATGGAAGAGATGAGTTGAGTACCATATCAGAGTGTTGTTGGAAGTTTGATGTATGCTATGGTCTATACAAGATGAAACATTTCCCAACCAGTGGGAGTACTTTCCCGTTACATGTCTAATCCAGGAAGAGCACATTGGGATGCAGTGAAAAGAGTTTTCAGATACTTGTGGGGTACCTCAGACTACTCTATTTGTTTCCATGGAACATGAAACAAGCATTCCTTGGATATTCAAGGCTATGTGGATTCAGACTGGGCCGGTGATGTTGATAAAAGAAGATCCACCAGTGCATATATGTTTACATTATTCGGTGGCGAAATCAGTTGGATGAGCAAGCAACAAGCTGTGGTCGCTTTGTCCACTACAGAGGCAGAGTATATGGCAGCTACTCATGCCTGCAAGGAAGCCATCTAGCTAAAGAGATTGTGTTTAGATATAGAGTTCAAACAAGGTGCAGTGACAGTCAGAGTGCAATTTTCCTAGCGAAGAACCCGACATTTCATGCCAGGACCAAGCACATTGATGTACAATATCATATTGTGAGAGATATGGTCAAGGACGGCAAGGTGAAACTGGAGAAGGTGGAGACTTTGGTGAATGTTGGTGATGCATTAACTAAGCCCGTGAGCATAGAGAAATTCAGATGGTGTTCAAAGTCTATGGGGCTCTCGACCCCTAGCAATTAAGTCCATGACACTTTGGATCCCCTGACTCTTGCAAGGTGGTTGACAAGTGGGAGAATGTTGAGAATTGTGTCTCAACCTTGCAAGCTTTTTCTAGAAAATTCTAGAATTTGTTTATGGTAATTCTCCACATGTTTATGTGTTGGAAAAAGGTGTATGAGTTGTTTAAAAGTGTGCCTTGTCCCTAGTAGAATATAGGAGGGCTATTTTTAGGGTTTATGCATTCTATGTGTTTAAAAAAATAAAAACACCTTAACTAATCTCTTTATATGTCTGGCTCCTTAGATCAACAATATAAACATAGAAAGTTTTAATAATTAAAAGAACTCAACAATACCAAAATTACTATAACCAAAATTCTGCTTGGAACTATGTTGCACAAGGGTAATTTAAATCTTTATTCAAAGGTTGCATTAACTAATCTCTATGTATAGCAACAAAAAGGATAGTCATTTATATCATAGCTTCTTGTTTTCTTTTCCTCTCAGTGATATTTCGTATTACCAAGATCTACTATAATTTATCTCCATTGGTATGTACAATTCCTAGTATATTGAGAGTAATAAGGGTAATGTAAGACATTCAAGGGAGAGACAAAAAATCAAAATGAATCAAAGGCCATGACAAACAATAGTTGGTTCATGAAGAGTGATATCGTATGATGAAGCAAAAATGGATTATTAATTAATTTAATTTATTAATACTCCATTTTTGCTTCATAGAGATATTAGTAACTTGATGATCCAGTTATGGTAACTTGCTGATTTAATTATGGTAATTTGTGTTGAGCCATCAACTCTAATAAAATTCATTCTTCATTACACCAACTTGTTATATGGAAAGTTTAGTTTCAGATTCTGAGTATTTTTTTTTTTTTTTTTTGTGGGTTAGATTACATCTTTAGCTCTTTATATGGTAATCTAGCACATGTTCTTTAATTGCAACTATGTAGTGGCTAATTTAGCCAACAGATTGATCATGATTTTCTTGCGTATTTCTCTAGCTTTATGGGTTTTATAATTGAATGGTTTGGGTGGAAGTTCTTGCAAAACTATAGATTTTGAGTTTTATGAAAAATAATGTTGTAAGAGTCTTTCTTAAATTTTCAATTAGTCTATGGTATTAACTTCCATTATTTTGTTGGTATTAAATTTTGTGGTTACATGTGTATTTTGTCCACATAATCTTTTCAAAAAATACGTTTTATTTTATTATTATTATTATTTTACTATTTGTGAAATCTTTTATTTTCAAGGAAAAATAACATGTTGAGTTGCAGAAAAAACTGCTCACATATTTGAGATTTACACTAAACAATTTCTGGGTTTTAATCTTTGGTCTTTCTCCTTTCGAGATCATATTAAAGTTTGAAATTTTGTTTAGTAATGTTAAAGTTATCACTGTTTCAGTATCATCTATTTTGCTGTGATCAACAAGCTGAAATTTGTTATGAGCAATTTATTATCAATTTTTTTTTTATTAGATCCATTTCAAAAAATTAAGATAGTAGATTGTTATAACATTACATTGGTTGTGTGTGCTTGAGTATTGTTTATGTTTTTTACATAATCAGTGTCCACTTATAGCATTCTTCTCAAATGAAATTATCTTGAGACTTGGCATATCTATACCTTGTTGAGCTTTTCTTGAGAAACCCATATAATTGTGCGTAAGTGATGATGTTTTGTGTGAACTCTTTGGTATAATATTTTTTGTTAAGAATAGGACAATTGTGTTTGTATGGGATAATACTAGTGTTTATATGAGTGTTTTCTTTTCCATCCTTGGTTTCTGAGAATATTGGGAGGTCCTATGGGTGTATCAATGATAATATTTTGTTTACTCTTAATATATTATCTTGTGGTTTGAGCCTTGATGATATAAAATTTTGTCAACCAAACAAATGTTTGTTCAAGTCCTTTGTTGACTTTTCTATGTATTTATTAAACTATTGTGAGATCAGTGGTGAGTTGAACCTTTATGTTAATATCATTATTGACCAACCTGTTTCTGTGAATGTTCAAGTGTTGAACAACGATTCCTCTGTGTTGCGCATACGTAGGCAAGGCCATCCAAGATGAGCCCTCGAGGAATTAGGTCTGCCCCCTTAGGTTCCCTTGTACTTTCTTGAAAGCTTACTTTGGGAGTTGGTCTTGTGTTGAGATTTGGTCAAATTTTTGGTATTTTTGTTATGTCCTTAGCTATAATTTGGTGTTTAAGTTTTGGGCATTACAAGTTGTATCTTTGATTGGTCCCAGTCCCACCCAATAAGTCATCACCTAGAAGTTAATCCTGATGGTCCCACTTTCATGTACCTGAGTCCGATAGTTGCTTTTCATTTTCTTTAGTCAGAATTTAGAAACTAGAGGTTCTATTATGAAATTTTTGAATCATTTTTTATCTCTCTTGAACCTGGTTATGGGTCCTTTATTTTGTTCTAGATCTCTTTAAATCTTGGATTTAAGTGTTCTGGTCCCCCGTAATCTTTCCAAGTTTCAATACCGAAACTTGTCAATCCTAGCAATCATAATTGATCACGTATTTGAAAGGATTTTTCCTCACAAAAAATCAAAGTGACACTAGAGTGTCACGTAAGATCTTTGCACTGTCTTTCTCCTCTAGTAGTGAGCCTGCACAAAAACCTAGGTGTTCTTAATTTGAACCCTAATTCATAATGACTACACCTTTATTTGAGAAATTAATGCATTCTAACAGATAATTAATGAAGGTGGTGAACTACTCATGTACTTGGCATCACCTCAAGCATACAATTTATTTTATAACACTCTACTTCATGTAACACTACAAATTTGCAAAGGACATTGAATGAAAGAAAATAATACTATGGTCCACAAGGAAAGGTAAAATTTGAGAAACTAAGAACACAACTACCAAGGGTTTAAAATTTTCATTCTAAAAATATTTTCATCATCAACTAGAACTAAGTATGTCTCAAATAACAAAAATCATTTTCACACATGAAAATCTTGAAGCGATGGTATTTCCCTTTTAAAAACTGAAATGTTGATTATTTTGATTTGATTTTAACCAAAAATGTGAATTGAAAGTTTTATAAATTGTTAGAAAAAATTGTTAAATTTAGCTTTAACTCACACATAAGAAACATATTTGAAAATGTAGAACACACCATCAAAATGAGTACTTCTGAAGCAAAATCAGAAGATGAATTCAAATATTATAGTTCACAAGTTATACCAATTGGTGTGATAGCTACTAATACTCATATGGAGTGGTCTTTTGATGTTGAATTTCATAGGTGGGCATGGCAAGAAAATGCTTATCAATGTATCAGGAATGTTATAGCAAGTGGGTTACTTTTAGCAGGAGGGTTTCTTCCAGTAATAGAGGCCTCTAAATTGGTCATGGAATGTTTGATCAATTATGACCTAGACAAGAGAACCACTGAGAAGGAGGGAAGAACTTATACAGATCTCTCTGAAAAAGGATTTATACACACATTTGGGCTTCCTACATTTACCTAGATGTACCATATTGATATGAAGGAGAAATCCAAAACCTATCAAAGTGTTGAAGAAAGAAACAAATAAATTATGAATACACAATGGTTCCAGAAGTAGATTACAAAACATACATAACTAATTTTAAGGACTATGTTCAACCTAGAAATTCAAGATGCTATAACTATGCTAAGCATGATAGCTAGGTTACGAGATGCTAGTAAATTTGAACCATGGATGTTTGTGATCGTATCCAAATTGATGGAAAGTCCTATGCAAATGCATTGGGGAAAGTTTATTAGTGAAATATTGTACAAACAGATAAAGGCATTTCCAAGAACCAAATGTTTTTATATGTCATCGTATTTGATTTATTCCTTCACTTTAAGGGCAAGTAAACAAGGGTTGAAAAAGATTGGTACTCTGGGAAGAGAAGTAGGAAAAAATTTAATATATGCCCATTCACTCCAAATTACTATTCATGGATATAAGGAGCATTATAGAATAGTCAATGATGTGTTTTCCATGAAGCTAGTTAGAACAATGGAAGGCGATAGAGCTAAAAGATTTTCTTTGGAAGCACAAAGTGTCATTAGACCAATTGGAGGCTGGTACATTTAGTTACCCACTTTCTCTTACATTAGAGTGCAAGGGTTTGATGGACATCGTTACATGCTACCCAAGTATCCTCTAGATAAAATGGTGTTATTATAATTTGTAAGATAGTTAAAGCCATCTCAAGCTCTTTATAGCAATGCTCATTAAAGGCTTCCTTCCGATTTCCTATTGTGATAGGGAATTATAAATGCAGTGCAATTAGAACAGTTGACTTGTGTGAGGATGAATTGAAAACATATAATTTGGAGAACTTTCCACTCCAAACAATGTATTATGACCCAAAAGGGAATATTTCCAAGAACATAGCTAGTTTCATGCTCATGTATAGCACCTAGAAGATTATTAGCTAAATTGTGAAGATGAGCACATAGTAAGAAAAAGAAAGTATGAAAGATTTTCATTAGAGTCTGCATAGATTATCATGATTCATGATATTCCATATCAATTGGAGGAAGATGATGGTGAAGTGTTGAGTAAATCTTACAATGAAGAAAGAGTGTATGATGAACGTATTCCAAGCCTAGATTACAAAGGTGAAGAAATTACATCAATTGAGTAATTCTATACACTGGTTATATTAAATTTTTTTTCACGACAAAAGTGGCGAGCCACTATAATATATTATATATATATATATATAATTACAAAACTTGGTCCAGGCGGGCATACTAGTAGGAAATAAATTGGAAGAAAAGCTCTGGTTGTAGCTTGAGTAGATAAAAAATTGATACAAAATCATCCCAATTATTGGGATCCATCAAAATCCTACTAATTTATCACAATAATAAGGGTCCATATTCTAATTTTACATCAACGTTAAAAAAGTATTTTCCAAAATTTTAGCCCTCCAAAAATTTAACTACTACAAACATAACATTACTAATGGATAAAACCATTCTTGATATTAAATACTCAACATTGGATAAATGGGTTTTTTAAGTTCTAACAGAGAAAGGAATTGATTCCACATACTCACAAGATAAAAGAAGGAAACAAAGAAATTAAAATGAGTTTGAGTGTGTGGAACTTGCTAAGAAGAAGAGGAAAGGTAGTAAGGAATTTGTTGGTATATGTATTGAAGAGATAACCCCTAAGGCCCAAGCCAAGGAGTTTCAGTAAAGCTAGCTGGTAAGCAAAAGATGTTGAGTCAGGAAAAGTTAAATCAAAGGTAAAACTGAAAGCACGACATCTTCTTCCATAGAAAAACCAAGGAATAAACCTACTACTGATGAAGAGTAAGGGGTAACAAAAAATATTGGTACATAGACAAGGTTTGTATCTCAAAGAGCTACAACATTATTCACTTCTTCCCCCTTAGTTAATATGGCTAGTGTAAAACAAGCACTAGGTAAAACTCATGTGGTTTTGGTTGAAGTTTTTGAGGTTGATGAAGCCAAGGTTAAGGAACAGATGGATAAGTGGGGAGCCATGTGGGAATAGGTAAAAGAAATGAAATCTAAAGATGAACCCATGGTACAAACAATGGTAGAAGAAATTCCAGAGACTGGATCCATTCCTATAAATATTGAAAAAGAATAATTCATACAAGGAACACTCGCTTCAGAAGCGAGAAACCTTGATGTTCTTGAGATGGAAATAGGGGAGACTGTAGGGAAGAATCCTACTGATGAAATGGTTATTGAAGATACCTTTGATTCCCAACCTTCAATATGGAATGGTCAAAATGATAATAAACAACTGAAGGTCTTTGACAAATCAAAAGAAAACTAGGTTGAAATTGAGAATGAAGAACCTTCACGAGTTTCAGGTGATAAGGTTGGAAATGAAGAAAATCCTAATGTGATAGGATATAAAGAAGGTGGCATCCAAGAAGTTGATATTGAACACCTAGCTAGATAGGAAAATATAGGTCTCAAAACTGAGGAGACAGTGCTAAATCTCGGTAATCTAGAATATATGCCAGAGATTATTGAAGAGACTCCTATTTCAAAGGATGTAATAGATAAGGTTGAAGAATTAAGAGAAGAATTTCCTGAATTGACTAGAAACCAAGAACAAAGGAATGGTACAGAGGTAGAGCATGATGAAGATGCACCTATATAAATTATGATTTTGATTTTCCCTCACAATGCTTTGCTCCTCTTAGGGTTTTCACCTAAAAGGAGAAGGGGGATTCGATGGGGACAAAAATGCAAGGGATTACACTCAAATTCAACATAAATGAGAAGTATTATGCCTAATTAAGATTTTTTAGTGCTCTGATTTGAAATTGAAATGATCTAATGATGTAAAACTTAGAAAATGTAAAGTGCTGGAAAACATATTGTGATATGCAGAAATGCCTAATAATGCAACTAAATGATGAACTAACAAAAAAAATAAAAACATTACACCTGGAATCTGAAGGTTGATGTTGGGAGATTCTATAATCCTAAAAAGTTAACTAAAAATGATGATTGGGAGACTTGTGCCAAGTTGGGCGACTTAGTCCTAGTTTCAGGAAACTTTGCCAGAACAAGAATCTACGAAATGGGTATCCAAAAATGTCAAAATTAGTTTTTAGGCCCAGAAGAGGGACTAATTCACCACTATTGGCAACTTAGTCCTCTTGCAAATTTTGGGAAATTCGGAACAAAATCTTATAGTCTTAGGTCTGTACTTCCTTTTCTAACAAGTGTCCACAATTGATTCTGTAGAAAATGGGGTAGAAAGCCTCTCCAAGCTTGAATTAGGGTTGTGTTGAATTGATTGACTTTGTTCACTTTTTGATCACTTTTCAACACCTATTTCTTGACAAATTTGTTTACAAAATTCACATAAAAAAGGGGAAAAATGGGTCGAGGGTTAGAGAATAGGGGTTTTCCTTGGTCAAACCCCACTTTGGTAATCAAACCCTAAACAATGAAATGAAATGAAAAGAGTATGATAAATAGATAGCATGGAAATGAAAATGTCATAAACATACCACACCTTTGATGTTCAAAATCTAAGATATGCAATGAAGTGCTCCAATAGATTGACTTGATAATGCTTCATTTGCTTGAATGTGTGTAAACTATGAGAGTGTGTGAGATGATAGGAAATGCAAAATGAGAGGAAAAACCCTTATTTATACATGATTTTACTAAATTTTCCCAAAAGTAACACATCACAAGCCAACCTCAAGGGTTAGAGGATAAAATCCAACTATAAATTGAAAATTATTTTAAGTTTTGTGCCATAAAGGACTAATTCACCCCTATTGGCGACTTAGTCCCACTTAAACAGATTAAGTGGGTGTCATAGATTTCAGGGCATTAAAAGTTTTCCAATGGGAAAAGCCTCAAAAGCATACTTTAAATAGGTTAGAAAGTGCATTAAGGGGTCATTTAGACATGAGAAAGGGTTGAATTAGGGAAATTAAGCCTAGAAAAGTGTGAAATCTTGTTACAAGACTTTACAACACTTCAAAATGGGACTTAATAAGTGATGAAAATGTGATTTTTAGGTGAATTGTATTGAATAGAGTCTAGAAAAGTGTAGAAATGTTTTACAACACTTCACAACACCTTCACAAGACATCATAATTTGAATGTTTATGACCTAATGTGAATGTTTTTACCACATTGCAGCATTATACCTAGGAAAAAATCAAGCCAAAGTCCATTAGAAAGACTCAAGTGAGCATAAAAATTTCAACTATACATTTTTTTGTGACACAACCTGATTTGTTAATTAGAGAAATGACTTCCACAATGGAATTAGAATTAGTACCTCTAGATCTTAAGAGTTTTATACAAGAAGTGGAGACTCCTAAGGCAGAGGGAAGAGCTAAAATGAAACATGTCATACAAAAGAATGCAGATGGAGGAAAAAAAATCCATATAGCTACCCCGGTAGTTGATAAAAATAGAAATGAGATAACACATAAGGAGTATACGATAACAAGTATCAATGTTGGACACTCATCCTAGACACAAGAGTTAGAAGAAATGAAGATGAATTTGGATGAAACTGTTGACATGGTACAAAAGAATAAACAAAAGAAAAGAGAGTTGAAAGAATGGGTTTCTAGCCTAGAAATTTTTTTAAACTCATTAACCCTATCTGGTCAAGCACAAACTAAATTTCTCGAGAATCCACTACTTATACCACAAGTGTTGATGACGATTTTACTTGTAGCAAATAGGGAAAATAAATTCTTCATAGACAAGACCACAAAGAGCCTATCCTTCTTGAAAGATATGTAACAAAGACAACCTAAAGGGGAATTTTTCATTAACAGGGAAAAAAATATTGGCTTTAGTTCAATCCCAAGTCTCTGATAACTAGGTCATGATTGCACTAGGGTCACTCTCAGGTATTGATGTGATATATTGTTGTTAATCTCAAAGGGAATACTGTTATTTCTATTTTTGTTAAGAATCATAAACATTTCACACCATATTTCCACTTCATTCATAAAATAACATCATGAAATTGACAGATTTGAAACAATATTTCATGAATATCACAAATTCTTTGTTGTCACTTAAGTATATTTAACATTAAGCATTCAACAATTTCACGAAAAATAAAATATTTTCAATAAAATTCCATTCATTCATTCAAATTTTGGAACATTTTCAAGAACTTAAACATCTATTCTAAAATAAAGCATAAAAAAATATACTGGAAATTAAAAGTTTCTCTCGGTTATTCTCCATGCATGCCCCAAAGAATATATTAAAATAAGAAAACCACTTTATAATTCACTACATTACTTCACAACTACATATAAAATGGTGCAAGATTTTAAGGAGAGAGGTTTCATTTCTAGACACCAAGTATGTTTTGTATGCACCCTTAAATGACACAACATATAGTCTTGCTCAGTTGAACTAACAAAACCAGCTACAAAAGATACTAAGATAGGTAGCTATCTAATAAACTTTGATATTAATCAATGTATACATGCATACAAATTTTTACATTAGAATGGTTCAAAAAATAGGAAAAAAGAACAAAAATTGAAAAGTTTATGCTCCTCTGACATCCACAAATTATGAACTTAAAATAAAAATATAGTAGGAAATGAAATTTTATAGAAACAAGGCCCCAAGGTTCAACTTAAATTCCATCCAAATAATCATAAACAAGAAATTAAAATTTAGCACGTGACATTTGCCAACTTTCATTAGAATATTCTAGACCAAGTCAAAGCTTTGACTTCATCAACAACAACACCTTCACTTGATACTCCAACATGAAACACTTCACATATGTTGAGGCTATTAGATTCCTTCCAAAATACTAGAATAAGTAACATCTACCAGGACTGGGATCAACTTGCAAACTCAAAATTGCAAAAAAAAAAAACCCATCATACTTCCGATGTCCAGTATCTGGTTCTGTATCTCCTCACTCATGGCTCAGGCTCTGAGATTCTTTCTTTTCCTTTCTTCAACTGGTATTATTGGAAAGTGTTTAATACCTGATGCATATGTTCCTTAAAAATTCCTTGAACTTCCTTCCAAGTGAGTTTAAGCCTAGTATATTCTTTAGATACCTAGAGTATAGCACCATTCCTCTGCACTTAATATATGCTTCATATTTAGCTATAGTGTTCCTGCACTATATAATTTCATCAATGAACTCCCTCATTAGCAGTTGAAAAGTATCTTTGTTTATTCTTTCAATCCATTCCTTGAAGGCTTTAGCTTCTTTTCCCTCGTATCCTAATTTCTGGGGATCACAACCTTGATGTGATAACATTTCAATAAACTCTTGATCTTTGTCAATCAATCTTCTACATTCAATGATGACCTTTTTGAATCCTTCAATGCATTGTATTAACATGTCACCTTCCCATTTCAACTATTTCTTCCATTTTTCTGGCAATGGAAGCTCTTGTTCTAAGATTACATTTCCCTGTATTAACTCTTGGATATTTACTTGCATGAGAACTTCAATGTTTCTCCTTTCTTCAATAACTTTCTCCTAGAAAAATCTGCATTCATTTTCAAATTGTTTTGATTTCTCTAACCATCGGTATGCTTCCTTGTGCTTTCCTATTGCATCTATAATGAAATATTCTCCTTGCTTCACCCAATACTCAATCCATTCTTTGAACATATTCATTTTATGGCGAACTGCTCCAATTGTATCCACCTATTATTGTGACATCAAGACTAGATGTTGGGAAGTTTAGCTTGTGCTTGACCAAATAAATTTAATGGATTTATAAAATGCTCCAAGGTAGCAACCAATTCTTTCAATTCTCTTTTCTTTCATTTATATTTCTGTACTCTGGCAATAGTAGCTTTCAAATTAACTTTTATTTCTTCTAACTCTTGCTTCCAGGATGAGTGTCCAAGATTAATACTCATTATCTTGTACTCCTTAGAAGTTATTTCATGTTTATCTTTATCAACTGTTGGAGTAGCTATATGGATGGTTCGATTACCATCAACATTTCTTTGTATGATATGTTTTTTGTTTGCTCTATGCCTAGGTTTAGGAGTATCTACTTCCTATATAAAAATATTAAGATTCAGAGGCAATACTTCTACTTGCATTGGGGAAGCCAACTTTCTAATCAACCAATTAGGTGTATCATCATCTTGCTCTACCTCTGTAATATTTCTTTGTTCCTATTTTCCACTTGATTTAGGAAACTTCTTCTCTTTGACCTGTCACATCATTTGAAATAGGAATTTCTTCAATAATTTCAAGTGTAGATTCGAGATTAGTAGGGTTTGGCACTATCTCCTCTGTTTGAAGACTTGTATTTTCCTGTCTATCCAAATACTCAACATCATCTCTCTAGACATTGCTTCCTCTATTCATTGCTACATCAGGATTATATTCATTTTCAATTCCATCACCTATAAATTTTGTCGCTTCTTTCTCTTTCTTAGTTTCAATTTCAATTTCAGCATGGCCTTCTTCTAGTTCTTCAAATACCTGTGACTGTTCGTTAACATTTGGAACATTCCCAAGTGAAGGTTGGGAATCAAAGGTATCTTCAACAATTATTTCATCAATAGGATCATGCTCTACAGTCTCCCCCGTTTCCATCTCAAGGACATTAGGGTTTCCCACCTCTAAGGCAAGTGTTCCTTGTATAAACTCTTCTTCTTCAACATTTATAGGATTAGAACTTGCATCCTAAATCTCTTTTGTCACTGTATCTACTATAGGTTTGTCTTTAGACTTCTTTTATTTCACTTTCTCCCACATAGAACCCCATTTGTCCATCTTTTCTTTAATTCTAGCTTCATTTTCTTTAGAAATTTCCTCCAAAACCATAGGAGTTCCTCCCAATGCTTGTTTCATACTAGCCATGTTAACAAAAGGAGAAGTAAAAAGTGGTGTAGCCTTTTCAGACACATAACTAGTTTGTGTACCAACATTTTCTGTTACTCATGTTTCTTCATCAATAACCAATTTGGTTCTCGGTTTTGTTGTAGAGGAAGATGCACCTTTGGGTCTTACTTTTGATTTATCTTTATCCGTTTCTACATCTTTATGCTTATCAAATGGTTTCACTGGAACTTCTTTTCTTGACACTTCAGGGGTTCTTTCTTCAATTCTTATACTAGGAGCAACCTTACTATTTTTCCTTCTCCTCTTAGTAGGCTCTCCACTTTCAAATGTTATTTCATCTCTTTGCTTCCTCCTTTTATCTTCTAAGAATGTGGGCACAATTTTTCTTTCTCTCAAAGGTTTACAAAAATCATCAATCCAATGTTGAGTATACACTAAGGTTGGTCTAGAGAACTCGTCAACTGATGTCATATCTTCATCATCAAAACCTGGGTCTAGAATGGGTTCATCATATACCAAGTCTTCATTATAAACTTTATTCAACACTTCACCATCATCCTCTTCTAACTGATCTGGGATATCATGAAGCTTGCGAATCTAGGCAGATTCTAGAGAAAATCTTTCATATTTTCTTCTTCTTACTATATGTTCATCTTCACAATTAAGCCAATAATCTTCCAAGTGTGGTACATGAACACAAAATCTAGCTATAGCCTTGGCAATATTCCCTTCAATATCATAATATGGGTATGTGCAGGATCATGATGGTCCAAAAAGTGGCAATATGATGGGTATGTGGCTGATGATTGTTTTTTTACCCAAAATTGATGAAATGAAAAGGGTTTTTAAAGGAGATTCTCAACTTTCCACCAATATAAATTATGCGTTACTTTGAATTTAATAAGTAATTATTATTCATTTTCTATTCAAACTACGACTAAAGTCCTGATTGATAGGCTGATTGATAAACATCTATAGCTTTCAAATGGTATCACATTTTTTAAATCCAAAACATGCATCACATTAAATTCTTTGCATACTATAGGATTAAGAAAATAAAATTTGAATTTCATAAAGTTTTGACCAAGTTAAGGTGGTCAGACATACAAGTTTTTATAGTTTTTTAAAAGTTATAATAAAAAATTCATAATTAATTATTTACATGGAAAAAAATTACACAAAAATATGCATCACATTGGTACATGAGTCCTTGAGTTATATCTAAACTCTTATAAAAAAATATTATCATTTTATTATGGTTAGGGTGGTCAGATAGACACCTACTTCTTATTTTTTCCCTAAAATTTAAGTACTATTGCATTGAAATTTCAAATTTTCACCAAATAGATTTTTTCTTTTTTTAAACAAAGGTCTAGTAGTTTAGAAACTACATTCAATTTTCTATAGATTCTATTCTTACATATTTTTGAAATAATATAGATAACTTATTCAAATTTTTATGTCAAGTTTCCTAACTTTGATTTTTTTTCCACTTAAGGGCCTATTTTGTCCATGATGATCCTACACATACCCATATACTCTCTAGAGTGGGAACTCTTCAAAATTATGTCCTTAATTCTTCTTCACACAAGTCAGTTACCTTGATTGAGTTACACTTATAATTTCCTACCACAATGAGAAATTTAAAAGAGGCCTTTTTGCAAGCATGGCTATAAAGAGCCTGAGACAGTTTCAACTATCTCAAAAATTCTAACAAAATAGTTTTGTCTGATGGGTACCTAGACAACATGAATGGATTTCCTTCAAATCACTCCACCCTAATGTAGGAGTAAGTAGGAAACTAAATATACCAACCTCACATTGGTCAAATGACGCTTTGTGCTTCCAGGGACAATATTTTGGCTTTATCACCTTCCATTGTTCTAACTAGTTTCATGGAGAATAGATCATTGAATTTCCTATAATTATATTTGTATCTGTGGGTGGTGATCTGGGGTAAATGTGCATATATCAATCTATTTACCACATTTGTGCCCTGAGTACCAATCTATTTCAACCCAATGGTACATAATATAGTAGTTGATTTACTTGCTAATATTGCATTAAGATAAGATGACATAAATTTCATAGGAATTTCTAAGGTTGAGATACATACAAGACCATCTATCCCTAACAATGTATATAATTGGAAATTTTTTAATGATGATGATGATATCCTTAGATTCCTAAATTGTGTTGATATATATGAAGGCCAGGAGATTGATTTCAATGGATTTGTAGAGAGTACTAATGGAAAGGATATAATGTTTGGAAAAGAGGTCATCCAATTAAAAACAAATAAAATCCCCAAAGGCCTTGTAGCCCTTGAAAGGGTCTTTGATAGTCAAGATGCAAACAAAGCCAAAAAAACTACTGCTCATCTGGAGGACCTAGAAGAAGTGAACTTGGGAACTATAAATTCCCCAAAGAAAGTCTATGTAGGAAAAAAGATGAAGCCAAAGGTAAAGGTAATGTTAATCGGCTTACTCAGAAAATATAGACATGTCTTTTCTTGGTCATACGATGACTTGAAAGCTTACAGAGAGGAATTTTTTCAGCATGAAGTTCCTTTAAAGGAGGATGCAAAACCCTTCAGGAAAAAACAAAGACCAATAAATCCTACATTAGCTCCCAAGATGCAAGAGGAGTTGGTAAAGTTGAGGGATGTTGTTATTATTAAACCCATTAGACACTCTTCATGGGTATCTGATCTAGTACCAGTGAGAAAAAAGAATGGTGACTTAAGATTATGTGCTGATTTCCGGAGCTTGAATGTATCCTCATTAAAGGAAAATTATCCATTACCGAACATGGAAGCTATGTTACAAAATGTAACTGGTTGTGAGTTACTATCAATGATGGATGGTTTTTCAAAATATAATCAAGTAAAAGTAAAGGAGTTTGAGCAGTACAAGACTTCATTTACTACTCCTTGGGGTACCTATGTATATGTAGGGATGCCTTTTGGCTTAACAAATGCAGATGCCACTTTTCATAGAGCCATGGATGTAGCTTTCTCAAATTTTATTGATTTATTTATGGTTGTATATCAAGATGACCTGACTGCCTATTCTAAGAAATAAGATCATTGCATGCATTTAGAGAAAGTTTTTATTGATAGGTCACTAGAATATGGAATATCTTTGAATCCAAAGAAATTTTCCTTTGGGGTTACCAAGGGAAAATTTCTAGGGTATATTGTGTCCAAGGAAGGAGTAAGGATAGACCCTAAAAGAGTGGCAACCATTGAAAAGATCCCTCAACCAAAAAATGTCAAGGGAATCTAGTCATTTTTTGGGCAGATAAATTTTTGAGAAGATTTGTAACCAAATTTGCATAAATTACAAGACCTATTTCCAAAATGCTGAAGAAGGGTGAAAGGGTACTTTGGAGTGAAGAGCCTAGTTAGTCTTTCAAGAAAATAAAACAAGCTATTAAAGAGGCTCCAGTTTTGAAGTCTCTCGATTTTTCTAAACCAATTCACATTTTCTCTTTTGATTCTTTTCATACTATTGTTGCTGTCTTACTATAGAAAAATGAGCAAGGTTTTGAACAGCCAATTGCATTTTTTAGAAAATATTTACAAGCTACAGAACTAAAGTATGACACTACTGAGAAACAAGCATATGCTTTGGTAAAGCTTGTGAAGAATTTCAAGACTTACCTACAAGGGGCTAAAATTATAGTTTTTGTACCAAGTGAAGCTGTGAAGGAAATTTTTACTCAGCAAGAGACAATAGGCAAAAGTTGTAGATGGATCAACAGGATCCAAGAATTTAACATTGATGCTCAAATTACCAAGTTAGTAAGAGGATAGGGCCTAGCCAAGTTAATGGTAGAGGAAAATTTGGATGCTAATCAAGTTAATCAAACTGAATTAACTAATGTTGTACCTCTTTGTGATATGAAAACATGTGGATGGTATAGAAGAATTATCCAATATTTAGAAAATTTGCCATGTCCTATTGATATGGCTGGAAATATAAAAAGAGCATTGAAATTGCACGTTATCAAGTATGTGCTTATTGACAATGAGTTAAGGTGGAGAAGCTTGGATGGAGTACTTCTGAAAAGTGTAGATGGAAAACAAGCATTGGAACTTCTGGAGGAAATGTACAATGGGGTCTATGGTGGTCATTACATGGCAAAGACTACTACACACAAGATTTTGAGAGCTAGATTCTGGTGGTCCACTATTTTTAAAGATGCTCACAAGTTTGTTAAAACTTATGATGTTTGTCAACGGTTCTTAGGAAAATTGAAGTTCTGAGGAAATTTACCACTTAGGCCCATGAAAATTGAAGCTCCTTTCCAATAATGGTGAATCGATTTCATTGGGGAAATACCAAAAAAATATAGTGGAAGTCACTCATGGATTCTTGTTGCCATTGACTATTTTAAAAAATGGGTGGAAGCAATACCTACAAAAAAGGAAACAAGCAAGGTGGCAGTTGGTTTTTTGTTAAATAATATTCTTATCAGATTTGGAGTCCCTCAAAGGATTATCTCAGATAACACTATGTGCTTTAGATAAGATGAATTTAGGGACTTTTGTGAAAAACATGGCATAGAAGTTTCTTACTCTTCACCTTACCATCCTCAAGGAAATGGTCAAGTTGAGTCTAGCAATAAGAGATTGATGAAGATAATCAAGAGAGTTATGGAAAAGAACAAAAAGGCTTGGGACTAAAAATTAAAATTAGCGCTCTGGGAAAATAGAGTGACTATGAAAAGGGCTATTGGTTATTCACCATTTGGCGTAGTATATGGTCTAGAGGCCAGATTTCCATAGAATAATATACTCAAAATGTACAAGTTTGTGTAGGAATATGATGAAGAAATCTGTGATGATATGTAGCATAGAATAAATAATCTGGTTTAGTTAGATGTGTCTAGGAGGGAAGCTCAAGTTAAAAAATTGAAGATGCAACTGCAAGTTAAGCATTTATATGACAAGAGAGCTTCTCCCAAAAAGTTTGAAGTAAACAACATGGTGTTAGCCTAGAATGCAAGAGCTCAGGATAAGGGCAAGCATGGGAAATTTGAAGCAATATGGACTGGCCCTTATTTGATAGTCAACACTCACAAAGAAGATTCATATTTCCTTCAAAGCCTAACAAGTGAAATTTTTGAGCTACCAATACATGGACAGTTCTTAAAGCCATACTTCTCCTAAGTATGTTATTCTCCATGTACATTTTGTTTTGTATATTATGTATCTAAGTGTGTTTTCTTTTTGTTTTGTTTTGGTCCTGCTACCTTGTATGGGTAGTTCCCAGGTTTGGGTCCTTTGGTTTTAATCCACATTTTGGTCTACTTCAACCTGAGATTCTTGGGGTCTCACCATTCCTAAAAGAAGCATATGTCCCTAGTCGAAGCCACTGATGGAACCTTAATTCTCATGTCCCATCTCGAACCCTTGTTGAATTTAGGAGGGTTTAGGATTCATTTTCTTAAAGCACTTGAATGTTATATTTTGTTGTTGACTCCCTATTGCCTATTGTAGGCCACTGTTTAAATTTTTGCATCTACTTTTATTATCTAGCAACTAGTTCCCTAACCATAGATCTAGAAACTTTTTTTATAATGGTTTTGGGACATTTTAAGTCTTTTTCTATCTATCGCATCATCCTAGGAAGTCCCCTCCATTAAAACAACTTATGAGCATGTGCTTAAAGGTTTTCAATTAAGTTCAATCAATCTTTTGTCTTCACCGCTCATCGCTAATCACTTTGAAATGTATGTTTTAAATCAGTGACAAGCAATGAGGTGACAACTTTTTGATATTGCTCATCAAAAATAGCTCCTCAAACTTCTAATTGTAAATAGAGATGAGCGAGGTTCTTAGTATTATTAAGGGATCTCTTATCACTAATGATTTTTGACCTTTTAAAATTGTAATAGCAATGAGTGATGCCCTCTGGCCTTATTACCATATTCTCATCGCTTATCGCAAATATGTTATGGAATGATTGTTTTAAATTAGCAATGAGCAAGGAGATGAGTTTCCAATTGCATCACTTCTCGTAGATTTGTTTTGAGTGCTAATTTCTTGATTAGTGATATGTGATATGTAATTATATTAGGATAATCTCTCATTGCTAATTTCTTCCAAACCTTATGAGGAGGATTAGTGATGAGTAATAAGGTTCCTTTTAAGAAGGATTCTCTCACTAACCTTAATACATCTTATTTGTGATATATTTTTGTGCCATTGATTGTTTACGCAAGTATACATGTCAAAATATGGTGATTTCATCTCCTGTTACTCATAAACGCTAAGGTATAAAGTTGAATTAGCGAGGAGCGATGGAGATGAATGTAATTGAGAAACAAGCCGAAGATCTAAGGGCTTAGATTTTATCCCACAAAACACTTGCATCGCTAATAGAGCTGGATGAGAATGAAGTAAATTAGTGATAGGTGACAACCATTAGAGGAAGAGGCAATGTGGTGAAATCCTGAGGATTTTGTATAAAGAAAAGAGGAAGGTGGCAAGATTGATTAATAACCATTGATATAGTTTTAAAGTTGAAGGATCAACAATCAAGGTTTAAACCTAAATGGCTAATTGTTTGTTCGCTCATGCGGGCTTACTATCAATTATTAATGGCGACATGATTCTCTCTCATCCATAACAGAAAGTAGATACCTAGTTGATCGTGCATTTGAATTTATTTGCTAGTGGAAAGAATACCAGAAGCTGAATAAATTGAGAGGAAATCTCCAAAAGTTATCAGTAACTAGAGTCACACTGCTTTCACCCGAGTAAGAAAAAATGCTATCTCCTTCTAATTGAAGTAGTGAGGTGAATGCCATGGAAAGTTGGTAGGAAATTGGGGGAATTAGCAATTTATTCATTTCTGGTAGTTTCAATTTGGTGATTGAGCACTATAAAAATTGTGAAGAAAGGTGTCATGTTCAATAGTAGTGTTTTGTCTTATCATATTTGTGAAGGGTTTTATTTGGCAATAAGAAATTGTAATCCCTAGTTCCATTTGTGTTACAAGTATGAGTGATCGAGAGCCTAGTGAATCTAATGCCAAGACAGAAAGGGAACCAAAAAAGAAGAGGGTTAAAAGACTTAAAACCCAAGATGATTCAGTTGAAATTAAGCCTAAGCTAGTGACTGTGTCTAACCCTTTGCCAAGTACCCCTATGGCTTCCAGTAGGTCCAAAAGTGCAAAGAAAGAAATAGAAAAAATTATGCAAGAGGCCTATGGAGGTGTCAAAGGAGGGCGAAGAATTGGTAAAAGGACCATAGGACAAGTTGTTGTGACCACCAGGTTGATTGATAATGCTGGAAAAATTGGTGAAAAACTCCAACCCCAAAGTGGATGGCAATTGTTTTGGTATGCTTTCAATAGGAGATGTTATAATAATCATGTATGCTATTTATGGGGGTTGAACCTTGGAAATTTGGTGGTCCTGAATGTGTTTATAGAAGTTGATTTAATGATGGAGCTAGCAAGGCACTATAACCCTACTAACAAGACAATCAGAAGTGATAATGGTGATATAATTCTGGAGGTGACAAAGGATAAGATGATGGATGTATTTGGGTTAAATCCCAATTATACTAAAAAATTTATACGTGTTGACTTGTATGCTGAGTATGAAAAGAGAAAATTTACATTCAAAGAAGTACTACTTGTGTGGCACAAAAGGAGTAGGGAAAGATTTACTGCTAAGGATGTTGATCCTTTTGAGTGTGAAGAATTTGAAGATTATTTCAAAAACACTTTATTATTTTTTAAATCAAGTGATTGATCAGTATTTTGAGGTTAGGATAGCTCCTAATTTATTGGTGATGGTGGAAGATATACAAAACTATAATCGAAACACTGGTTTTGATTATTGTTGTTGAACGGATGCATGAGGATTTTCTCAATTTCAAAAAGCAGGTTCTCCCTTTGTATTTTCCCCATTACTCTTTATTGGTGCATATGCTCTTATGGGAGGGTGATTATGAGTGGAAAAGGAAACTAAATCTAAAAATTAAGTATAGTGAAAATAATGTTATCCCTGTACAAATGTTGACATAAATTTGGGATCAAGATTGCTCCAATTCCAATTACATCTTGTTTTCCAATGTTGTAAGATATGGTATCTTAGAGTCATTGGGTGTAGCACCTAGATTCAAACTTTCTCTAGAAATCAAAGGTCTTATGTGTCCAAAGGATGTACCAAGATCAAAAGAAACACATAATTGGGCTCACTGGTTTCTACATTCTGAATATACTTTGATCAGGGCTTATGGAGCTAAGGTGGTAGCTCATTGTCTACCCTTGTATGTCTGAGACATATTAGATTTCATGGATCTGATGTGGAAAATTGATGTTATGGATTATGAAATGTTTAGAAAAGGAAAAAAGGGAACTATAATACATCCCCAATGTACTTTTGCTTCTTTCAAGATCACTACTCTTGAGGGGTATGTAAAGTTTGGAATTATGGTAAATAATCTCAGAATGCCTATCAATGAGATTGGAGTTTTTGATCCAAAAAATTTTGTGGTAGGAAGAAGAAGACAAAAGGGATTAGGAATCATACACCATAAATTTTTATATAGAGATGATGTACTAAGAAATCTGACAAGTGATGAGGCTGTCAGGGCTAGGAAAAAGGAATGGATGGCTATGACAAACCTTGAGGAGAATATTATGAAAAGGAATACCTTCTACATCATTCCATACAATGTAATTGCAAACACCTTGGAGAGGTCCTTTACTATGATAAGGGACTATCAATCCGATGAGTTTAAGGTAAACGTAAAGGAGGTTGTAGACAAAGCCCAAGTCCTTTTAGAAAAACAATGACAACAACAAGCTATGGATATCCTAGAACAACCTATAGGTGTTCACGAGGTCGAGGAACAAATGGCAGAACATGTGCTAGGAAATGAGGAGGTGAAGCAGAAATTTCCCCTTCCTCATATTGAAGGAACTCATAGTTCAGATGTTCCTTCTGACAGGATTGTCAGGTGGTAGTATGACATAGAGAATGATGATAATCCCAAGATTAGGGAGTGTGATGAGTTTTTGGCTGATGATAAATTTTTTCAGACCAAAGAATTTCAGGAGTTTATGATGCAACAGTGGAGTAACAAAATAAAAGAGAGACTTGAATTAGCTTGAGTTAATGCTCAACCTTCTCATCAGGAGGAAGCTGAGAAAGTAGAGGAAGAGAAAATCAAGGCTGAAATTGCAACTATTACTCCCACTGAGGCTCAAAGAATTGTAAAAGATAGTGAAATCATGTTGTTACTAGGATGTACTATCAATTCTGCCATTGCATATGATGCAGTTAGGAGAGATCCTCAATATTTTATATCTAAATACCAATTTGAGGATAAAGTATTTGGTTCTAGATATAGTCCAAAGTTGCATACTCTTGAAATTTAGTCTTTGGCACCTAATACTAGTAAACATGAGGTTTCTATGCCTATTGAAGAAGTTATTGGTTCACTAGTGGTTAAGAGAGCTACTGACATAACTCCTATCTAGGCAGTTGAGTTAACTACACATGCACTGCAATGCTTTGTGTGGATACTACACATATTTCTCAGAAGAAGTATGAATCCTTGGTTAAAGAATATAATAAGGCCTTGAATGAGTTGAATTGAATGAGAGCCACTGTTCAGGATACTTAGAAGACAATAGCTCAACCATCTTCTTCTTCTTCTTTGTTTGATATGTCTATACAAGATAGGGAGACTTTGGCCCTAAGAATTGATGATTTGAAAGAAAAGTCAACTAATGAGAAGGAAAATATCAAGCAGACCAAACTAGAAATAGTTAGGGTGGCCAATGAAATTTTTGAGGATGTGCTAAAGTACAAGGTGACCATGTTGGTCCACAAGGCTAATGATGTCTAGGTCATGTATAATAATATTCATGAGGAAAATACAAAGTATCTACAAGTACAGGAGGTCTTCAAGAATGAATGCAATAATTGGATTAATAGGGTAAATGCTTTGAAATAAATGATGCCAAAAATGAATGAGGACCCTGAGGCACCCACAAATATTCCTGACATCTTGCAAACTATTGACTCAATAAATGAGGTAGCTACTTTCCATAGAAAGTTAGGTATACAGCTCTAGAGTAAGTTGACAATATTTAAGGAGATGGAAGAACGTGGTATGCCTCAAATATTGAGTCCAAAAGGTGAACTAAATCCATTTGAAACCTAGAAGAAAGATTTGGGAGGATTGCTTGGAATGGCTATGATGACTTTGTTTGTCATCGACTACATCTTTCTCAATTCAAATATTGTCACAATGGTGGAAATTGAATAAAAAATGGATATGTTTGTTAAGGAAGCCAAGATTTTAATTGAAGCAAGGTACTCTCAGTATATTACTAAGGTGTAGGATTTTTTGAATTTTAAATGGCCCACTAAGGAGGAATACAACACTTGGTTCGAGAAATACACAGAGTGAATCTGTGTGAGGATCAGTGAATGAGGAGAATAATGGACAAGAGAAGAATAATACATAGCCCAAATACAATACAGATTAGGATTTTGGTATAACATGGTAGAATATTATTCTCTCCTTAATTCAAATGAAAAACACATGGTGCTAAATGTGGATTAAGAAAGTTTGAATTTTTTCTGCTTTCCTTGCCTTGCTTCGTAAGTTTTGTTGTTTTGATTCTCCCACAATTGGCATTTTGAACACATGGGAAATATCTTGAAACTGTTGTAACAAACTAATGATGTTTTTTTTCAAGGTGGGACCTGTTTTCCATGAAGAGTTGAGGTTGATTCTGCCTTGTGTTAATTTTCTCCACCTAAAGACTCAAGTGTAACTGAAGGGTATGTGCAGGATCATCATGGAAAAAATAGGGCCTTAAGTGGCAAAAATTTTAGAAAAATAAGAGTTAGGAAACTTGACATAAAAAATTGAATAAGTTATCTATATTATTTCAAAAATATGTAAGAATAGAATTTGTAGCAAATTTATTGTAGTTTCTAAACTACTAGGATTATTTAAAAAACAAAAAATCTACTTGGTGAAAATTTGAAATTTCAATGCACTAGTACTTAAATCTCAGGGAAAAAATATGATGTAGGTGTCTGTCTGACCACCCTAACCATAATAAAATGTTAATTATTTTTTATAATATTTTAGACATAAGTAGAGGACTCATGTCCGGATGTGATGCATATTTTTTTGTAATTTTTTTCCAAGTGAATAATTAATTATGATTTTTTTATTACAACTTTTAAAAAATATAAAAACTCATATGTCTAACCATCTTAACTTGGTCAAAACTTCATAAAATTAAATTTTTCTTTTTTTAATCCTATAGTATGAGAAGCATAGAATGTGATGCATGTTTTGGATTCAAAAAATGTGATATTGTTTGAAAGTTATAGATGTTTTACAATCATCCTATCAATCAACACTTTAGTCATAATTCAAATAGAAAATGAATAATAATTATTTATTAAATTGAAAGTAAAACATAATTTATATTGGTGGAAATCTTAGAATCTCCTTTAAAAACCCTTTTCATTTCATCAAATTTGGATAAAAAAAAGTTGTCAGCCACATACCCTACAAATACCCATCATGATCCTGCACATACCCTGAAAGAGGAATATTGTTGCAAGTAGTCCAATGGGATCATGACATGTGTGCTATTTGGTCTAAGGCTTGTTTGCTCCTTCATCTCTATAAGAAGGAATTCAGGACCAGAAGCGTGAGATTTGAAATTTTTTGAGTTAATACTATTAGGTTGTCAAGTTAATACGAAGAAAGTTTTAGAGTCTTTGTTTTAAGCTTCTTTTGAAGTGCATACTTATGCATGTAAGATTCATAATAATATAGCGTTTATAATACAAAATAATATCAGTTTCATGGTTATTATCTCTCCTTGAATGTGTATTATGAGTTATGATTGAAAGTAATCAAGGATTGCTTTCATTTGTCTCTATCATTACCTGATGGATGTTTAGTTTCATGCTTGCTTATTGATTCAATGAATTGATGCAAGTTCTTGTATGAGACTAATGACTTATAAGAACTATATGCTTGGATATTTGTAAGTAATAATCATGAACATTACAGAGGAATGTTGTAATGCAATATTTCTTGAGGTTATAGGTGCTATCATCTAAATTGTTATCACGTTATATAAAATGGTGTTGAAGTCGTGCTTGGGATAAAGACACTGGTTCATGTAGAGTATTTGTGTTACATTTTCAGTGTTGATTTATTAACTACTCAATCTTTAAATCATAGAATTTCAAGGGAATACTATTGTTGTTATTTTGTATTTGAAGTCTACTTTCTCATACACAATACATATAACATTGATACATAAGCTTCCAACTTATTTAATGCATATTATTGAATGGTTTTATGAGAGATATCTATTATTGACAATATATTTGATTATAATTGTGATAAGCCTTTAAGTATACATTGTGGGATCACCCTCCCAGGTTTGACAGAGCCTAAAGATTAGGTATAGAAATTTAGTAACCTCTATTCATTCATTGTCCAATCCCTTTAGAATTACTGATAATTGGAAATGGAAAAATCCATAGGTATTTCTGGAGATCAGTTTGGTTCTTATAAAAAAACCAAAAATCACAAAGTCACAAACACTCCCATCAACCTTGAAGAAACATACAGAAAAGGCTTTACTATCTTAAGAAAACAAGGGTGTGATACAAAAAATGAGCATAACATTCATCAACTTCTAGAACAAAAATCCATAGAATAAAACACAATAGGAATAGGATATCAAGATTCTCCTCATGTTAACAAACCTCTTTTTGAATATTGGAGGACTTCGAGATGATGGTACTGTGATCTTTGATTTTCCTCTTGATTTGAACATTCTCCTTCCACATGAAAAACCATTACCTAATTCTAATAATAAGGATGCTAGGATCCCCATGGGTCCTCTTCCTCCTTCCATTCATGAAAAAGGAGAATCTAGCAAACGAAAAATGACCTTACAAATTGAAAAAGCTCAAGTTTCCTTCTCATCCCCCACCTGAATGTGAAAGGAGACTTTAGTTGCTTTTAAACAAAGGCCTTATACTCTTACCACCTACAAATAGGTTGGTCATCTATCCTAAAGAATCTAACATACCATGTTGCAAATATCACCATGTTCTTGGACATTGAACTAAAGAATGTTAGACATTGAAGGACATACTGGACAAGTATCACTTCATTGATACTAACTACTTTCCCATCATTCCTTAAAACAAAATCCTCTCCCCATGCTATAGTTGTAGAATTTTATATTCTCACTATTGCATGATCCCTTCCCATCACCCCACTCGGCTCATTCATGCCCTACACTCAGTGGTGGGCAAGAAGTTGTTAGCCTTTTCCTTGTGATGCATTTGTCTATGTCTCTTAACTTTTTATTCATTTTTTGCTTATATTACTTAAGATTGAGAAACTAATAACTCAATTAATGGTTGACTTACATTTTCATTACTAGTTCCTTTTTCCTTTATTTTTATGTGTGTATTGTATTCCCCCGTAACGTGTGTTTGATGTTTTCTTTTTTTGTGCACTTCCTCTATTTGTACCTCTATTCTCCTATATGTCGTACATTGAATTTTCACTTTTGTTTTGTGTTTTCCTTTTGGGGATGATGCAAAGTGTAGAGATGCTCTATGTCTCTTCCATGTTGACCCAAAAGGTCCTTTTTTATTTTTGTGTTCTCCTTTTGGGGATGACGCAAAGCATAGAGATACCCTATGTCTCTTCCATGTTTACCCAATTGGTCCCTTTTTCCTTTTTCTTATTCCTTTTTTTGTGTTTTTCCTTTTCAAGATGATGCAAGGCATTGAGACTGAAATGTCTCCTTCATGTTGACCCAGAAAGCTTTTCCTTTTCTTTTCATTCTCTTTTTGCTTGTTTTCTTCCTTTTGGTGATGATGTAAAGTGTTGAGACCACAATGTCTCTTCCATGTTGACTCAAAATGAACTTTGTTTTCAACCTCTTTGTGTCATTCTTCTAGTTTTATGTGCTTTGGGGAATGATGACAGTTTTGAGCTCTTTCATAAAAACATTGCAGCAACAAACATACTGACCCCAAATGCATAGATCTCTTATGTGTTTGGTGTGTTCCTTTCTATGGGACAACTCCATTTCTTTTTTTCTCTTTTTCATTTACATGAAGTAGCCTTGCTCGGAAACATATGACTTGGCATAAGGGCTTTCCAAGCTGGCTCTCATGTCTTGCTTTCTTTTTGCATTTTTCCTTTGCTACTTTAAAGTAATTTCTCATAGAATGATGTGTAGAAATTCCTTCAAATTTAGGGGCATACATTGGCATCATTTCATTTGAATTCTTGGTTCTTATTGCAGCCTTATCACTTCATATGATGTACTTGTCACTTTTTGGATGACATTCGATGTGATTTCCTTCATAAGTGTGATATATCTTAGTATAATATATTCCTCTTAGTGGCCTGATGTGACACACTACATCCCCTAAGCTGTGAATCTTCTATTTTTTGATTGGTCCTCTCTTGGAGACACTAGACACAATGTTCCCTAAGTGACAAACCTTGCATGATCTTAACAATACTCCTTCAAACATCTTTTACATTTTATATTTTATATTTTTGCATCTTTTCCACCTTGCATAATGCAACTTTCATTCCTATGGTACCATCCTCTTTGTTCATGAGTTCTAAGCATACAATGCTTTTCTTGTATCATGAAGCACGAACTGGCATTTTCCTTTGTGGTTCCTTGTTAAAGTTATCAAGAGGTATAACTTTGATATGGTTGAGCGGGAAGCCCATTCAGTGGTACGACATTCCCCATAGCCACCTATGTGTTTGTGAGTACATACCAACTAGCATATGTTTTCACCTTTTGGGTCTTCTCATGCAATGGACCACCATGAGTTTTGTCACCCCAGAGTGAGTATGCATTCTCTTTTTGTCACAAACAGTCTAGATCTAATCCACAACTAGTTGGATAGATGATCAAAGCTTCATCTGACTTTTCCTTCTCTTTCACATGTGTTCCTTTGTTCTTATGTTTAGCTTTCCATGGGATCTTAATCTTGGGGGCTTGATCATCCCTCTTGATAATTGTCATTCCATTTTGCTAAAATAAGTACATTAGGACCTCTTTCTTGATGTGCATGGCTACTTTAGTGTGATTTTGAAGCAAGTTCATCCTCTCAGTAAAGTGGAAGCTAAATGTGCCATAGAAAAATGGCCCCTTGACATTTTCATGGTCTTTTAGGTCTTTCTTCATGATGCTTGGTCCATTTTTCTTTGATTTAATGTTGTAATGTGACTTAAACATTCACATTGGGTCCTCAAAATTCAAATTATGGCATCTTGTGAAGGTGATGTGAAGTGTTGTAAAACATTTCTACACTTTTCTAGACTCTATTCATTACAATTCACCTAAAAATCACCTTTCCATCACTTATCAAGTCCTATTTTGAAGTGTTGCAAAGTCTTGTAACAAGATTTCATGCTTTTCTAGGCTTGATTTCACTATTTACACCTTTCTTATGCTTTATTTGACCCTTTTATGTACTCATAAGGCTCAATTAATTGTGTTTTTAAATGTAAACCCGACAAAAAACATTAAGTGCAAGTTAATCCTTGACACCTATTTTCAAGTCTAAGGTGGGACCCATTCGCCATTGGTGACGAATGAGTCCCTCTTGGTTCAAAAATCAAAATATTTAAAATTTTCTTTTGGGTTTTTATTCAAAATTACCTTATGTCAGCCTGTGATGAGGTATCACTAAGTTACTAAGGCACAAGTGTGTATAAATAAGTGTTTTTCTCCTCATTTTTCATCTCTTAATCTCATAATTCATTCAAACACTAAATCATCCATTCAAGCACTTTGCATCATTCAATCAAGCATCAATCAAGTATCTTGGAGTAGCCATTGACATATCTTTAGATTTCTTCAACAAGCTTGTGGTGAGTTTAGGACATTTTGATGTTTTTTATTCATCTATCCTTGTTCATTTCATTATATTTCTTCATTAATGGTTTGTTTACCAAAGTGGGATTTGACCAAGGAAAATCCCTATAACCTGACTCTTAATCATTTTTCCCCTTTTACATGTGTGTTTACAAACTTGTGTATGTAGATTTGTAAAGCAATTAGGTTTTGAAAGGTGGAAAAAAATTCAACAAAAGTGTTTCAAGTCAAATCAACTCTATTTCAAGCTTGGAAACAATCTACAATCCATTTTCTATAGATTTGATTTTGTCATCCCAACAAGTAGACAAGTCCAGATTTGGTGCCATAGAATTGGTCCCCAATTTCATAGAATTTTGGGAGAGGAATCATTCGCCATCAATGGTGAATGAGTCCCACCTTAAGGCTGTAAATCTAGATTCTGTCAGATTTTGGATCTCGACACTCAGAAACTTGTTTCCAAAACTTTTTTCCAGTAGCTGGATTGATTCACCGTTAGTCGCAAATGAGTCCCACTAGTGATTTTTACTGATTTATGTCAACATTCAAAACACTCTAGATTCATCATTATATTCCTAGGTGCACTCTATTTAGCCTTGTTTAATTCTTTTTGTATTAGTTTGATTCTTTATTGCATTTTTTGTATATCACATTGTGGTTTCAAACATTGCATATTTCTTAGGTTTTGCATTCATAATTAGTTAATTAAATTTCCTAGTTGTATTTAGATCATCTCATTTAGCCTTAATTATATCATACATTTCCTAATTTGAGTGAACCACATAGATTTTGAGTGGGGTTTATCTCTCTCCTTTTAGGTGAAACATCCTAAGAGTGCAAGAGTAGCCTATAAACCTCATTCCCCAAAACATCTATGGTTCAGATCTTCAAAAGCCACCTTTTTCTTCCATGATCCATTCACCAATTTAATGATCAACGAAGTTGACATTTTCCTTGAAACATCTATGATAAGACACATTCTCATAGGCAACGAATGATTAGAAAAAAAGACCAGATCTTGATGAAGATAAATGCCCAGTTTATTACCCAGGGTTTCAATAATCTGGCTATCTTTATATTCAAGTGGCAAGACTTGAAGTTGAATCCAACAAGGAATGTATTTAACCATAGACAATAAAGGTGTAAAGTTTGGAGATCATGGCAAAGAAAAAATCCCATGACCCTCACAAATCCATGACTTTTTCCTAAGAACAACATTTATATAATCCCTATTAGAGAAAATAACTACAAAATACCCATTCCCTTGTCTAAATAAAAAACTTGATTAGAACCTTGCTAGTTTTGAAAACCCAACACTACAAATAATAAGTATTAAGGATAAAATTCCAAAACTTACAAAAAAGTGCTACCTCCTTAAGATCCTTCACTTGACAGTGGAGCATGGAATCTTGGAGATAAATGCTAACTTCAGCCTTTGCATCACTTTCCAATGATAATGTTTTCTTTGGAACCCGGGCCTTTTCGAAACGATTTGGAAAATTACCCTTTCCCTTGAAGTGAGGACCATGCATATTCTAAGCCTAGGTAGAATTAGCATTTCCATTGTCAAAAGAATGTTCATGCACACTCTGACTCTTTGGAGAGACCACTTTATAACTCAAACCCTTGTGATATGAACCAAGTCTATTATTGATACTAATTGAGTTTGGAAAATTTAGAGGTGAAGAAACATTGTATTTTCAAGATATCTTCAGAAGAGGAATCAGTGTATTGTTGGGAAAAGAGGCAAGATTCAAAAATGTAACCATTTGAATGAAGGGATCCCCATCCTTGAGGGGAATAGAATTGGGAAAAGATGTCGGAGAACATGCCTCAACAACCACCTCAGACTAGAGCCTTAGGAAAGAGGTAGCAGAAGACTTCCCACTAGCGAAAGAATTTGATACACAAATGTCAAATGGTGGCTATTGTTCATGATTAAGCAAGTGCCAAAAAATTACAAAAACCTTTGAAAGCACCTTGAAATAGAGGAATATATTGAGGATCACCATGTAGCCCCTACTAAGGCAATGAGTGGGGCCGATGCACCCCATTGAAACCCCTTTGATTCACAAAATGGATAAATTTTTTCAAAAATTCCCATTATGCCAAAAAGGTGCACTCCAAAAATTGTGGACCTTTTTCTCTAACATCCCACCACCTTGTATTTATACCTTAATATGCTAAATTTCTCAAAATTACAACACTACAAGTTGTGTCAAAAAAAGTAATCCTTTTTCACTTTTAATTTGAAATAATAGACACATAATTAACTTAATTATGCCTTGGAGTGGTGTTGTAAGGTTTTCTACACATTAAAACCTCTCTAGGGTCCTTATTTAATTAAAATGTATTTAAATTTCACCTTTTCCAAAAGTGTTGTAACAAATTTTCACACTTTTCTAAGGTTTATTCAATCAATTAAGCCTAATAGACCCCTCTTGCACTAAAATTGGGCCTAATTTATGGTGTTGTAAATTTTTTAAACACACTTTCATATTTATCTAGGGTGGTATCAATTAATTGTGGTTAATTAGACTTAATTGCCCATTTAATTCAAATTTAAGCCCTATAAATTGCATTTTCCAAGAGATCAATCCCAACACCCAGTAATTAAATAGTCTAACATTTAATTTCGAAAGTTCTAGGTCTTGGAAATCAGAGCTAGGACCCATTTTCCACTAATGGTAAATGGGTCCTCCCTTAATAAGACCCCCTTTTCTTTACATATTCTAACTAATTTTTTGATGCACTTTTCATCCCCCGAAACAAGGTCCTAGGAAGTTGTTTCATGATCCATTCACCCTAGGTGGTGAATGGGTCCTCCCTTAATGAGGACCCTCTTATTTAATTTCATCTTGGCAAGATTTTAATTAAATTCATTACGAGATCTGATCTTAGCTTGAATTATCTAAATTTTAGGGTTAATTCTCTAATTTAGTATAAATACAAGGTTATTTTACATTATTTAAAAATTGAAGATTACAAGCAAGCAAGAGACAAAGAAATTTCATGAGATCAAGAATTCATAGTCAAAAAGAAAGAAAAAGTGAAGTTAGGAGAAAAATTTCAAGATCTTCAAGATCATTTGGTATCCAAGATCAAGTATTATTGAAGGTTGATGATAGATACCTAGGTATGTGCAGGATCATCATGGAAAAAATAGGCCCTTAAGTGGCAATTTTTTTCGAAAAATCAGAGTTAGGAAACTTGACGTAAAAATTTGAATAAGCTTTCTATATTATTTCAAAAATATGTAAGAATAGAATCTGTAGAAAAATGAATGTAGTTTCTAAACTACTAGGTTTATTTTTTTAAAAAAAATCTATTTGGTAAAAATTTGAAATTTCAATGCAGTACTTCAATTTCAGGGAAAAAACAAGAAGTAGGTATTTGTTTGATCACCCTAACCACAATAAAATGATAATATTTTTTTATAATATTTTAGATATAAGTAGAGGACTCATGTTCTGATGTTATGCATATTTTTTTTGTAATTTTTTTCCAAGTAAATAATTAATTATTAATTTTTATTTTTTTTAAAATATAAAACTCGTATGTTTGACCACCTTAACTTAGTCAAAACTTAATGAATTTTTTTTTTTTTTAATCCTATAGTATGTGAAGTATAGAATGTGACACATGTTTCAGATTCAAAAAATGTGATACTATTTGAAAGCTATAGATGTTTTTCAATCAACCTATCAATTAGGACTTTAGTCATAATTCAAATAGAAAATAAATAATAATTATTCATTAAATTCAAAGTAAGGCATAATTTATATTGGTGGAAAGTTGAGAATCTCCTTTAAAAACCCTTTTTATTTTGTCAATTTTGGTTACAAAAAGTTTTCAGCCACATACCCTACACATACCCATCATATTGCCACTTTTTGGCCCATCATGATCTTGCACATACCTGCCTATGGAGAATCATGATGGATTCTATGTTTTGGGAGATGAAAAAATCATACAACCAACCCTCAGGACTTGTTTCCTAAGTGATTCCGTCTTCTATGATCATCCTATTTGTAGCCTATAAGAGGTATTTTTAGATTTGTGATCCATTAAAGAGATTAGACATTTCCTTTAGTGAGTCTTTCACATTGTTCATATTGCATTCAAGGGTTTTATCCTAACACAATTGCGTAGAATTTCATTTGCATTCTCATAGATCTTAGTCTTAGACACACTTAAGATTAGGATCACACACATTATTGCATGTTTCAAATTTTCATTCATCATCAAGGGTTTAATTACCATCAAGGAGCTTGACTAAGGCACACCTTCCACCAATAAACAACCAAATTTGTTTTGTCAGTTATTGGTAGATCCAAATTTAGAAACATGAATTTTGAGGTGCAAAGGGTAAGAGCATACCTAGAAGTTGAAACCCAGATACAAAGATTCCCAGAAGAGCCCAACAAGAGCCATTTTCCACTAGTGGCAAATAAGTCCTTGTTATGGGGTAAGAGGAAAAACATCACATACATTACAAGTTTTTTTTTTCAGTTCAAAATATTTGGAATAGGCCTACTAGGACCCATTCATCTTTAGTGGTGAATGAGTCCCTATCAACTTCATAGAAAAGTTTGATTTCACTAGGTGCACAACATCCCCACCTTCTTATTTTCCTAGAAAAGTTGCAAATTCTTTCTATTTTTTGTTTAAGTCATACATTTCATGCGTTAGGTCTAGTATTAGATTTTTTTCATTAGCCTAATTCCTTCTCTCCAAGTTAAGATCTAGCTCACCACCCTGTCCTTATATAAAGGAAATATTGCAAGATCCCTTAATCTTGATTCAATCCAGCTCTTGGGTTGATAGTTGTTTCAAGATTCTTGGATCTCATCTTTTGAATGAAACCCTAATATAGAGAAAGTGGGTTGGAGAAATTGAATATTACATTTAGAGTAAAATTGCATGTTTGCATGGTTCATATTCATTCAAAATCTGAAAAAAAGGTGTTTAAATTTGATATAGTTTTCATTTTTGTTCATAATGATATCATCATTCAAGCATTTATATTCAAATTGCATCCTATATTAACTCAATTTAATCATTCAATCATAGAAAAACTTGCATTTAGAGACCTTATACCTAGAAAATTTGTTACAACATTCATTGTTACAGATCTGAGACAATGCATTTACACAAGACTAACTTAGAGAAACTTAAATCAAACTTAGAAAAACCTAAAATGAGGACCCACTCACCTTTAGTGGAAAATGAGTCCCTATACACCCTAATCAATAGGATTTCTAGGCATGTTTTGGTGTTTCAAATGCTTTTTTTATATTTGTAAATACTTGCACCATGACCCATTTGTCTTTAGTGGAAAATGATCCTTGTACCCCTTCTGACAATTTTTTTTTTGAGTAGTTTTTGGTATATGATAAACATTTATGCCTCTATTCTGAAATCTAACAAGTGGTAGTCTGAAACAACTTGTATTTGCATTCAAATTCTTGTTTATTTGGATAGAGTTAGCAAAATTGGGAAAAAAAAATTCTTGCATATTTTAATTATAGATAGCATTAGAATTCAGCATTTACAACAATTTTTTTTTTGCATCAATATACATGTTCAATTACATTTGGAATTCATTAGAAAACAAATTCAAAACAACATCAAATGAGACCCCTAAAGAAAGTAAAAATATGTCAAGTTTCATTTTAAAGGTTGACCTCCCTCCCAAGCCTTTTAGTAGCAATGACTTTGAGATGTTACATGAGGCCCTTGAGGACTTCCTCTCCCAAGGGTCATCCACTAAGACTTGTCATAACAAATGGCAATACAAAGACATTAATACCATCACACAACAACTCATAATTTATACCTATTGGATGTTGTGGTCATGTTTCTGATATGTGGTTGTCATTGATGTCAACACTATTAGCATTAATGCATTAGAAGCTTTATATGTCAAGGATATTGAGAAAATTGTAATAAGAAGTGCTATAGATTGTCAGTGGTGAAGTGAATTTTAGTCTGTCAGTGAACTTAGTACGTTGTTGATTAGAGGTTTTGGAATAAATGGTTTCTTGTTGAGTATATCTAGTTTATCCATGTCGAGTTTTAGAGATCTGCATGAAGATTTGATCAAGTTATGAAGATTTGTATCCTAATAGTTTTTCTATTACTTCAATTTGTGTTCCTGAATGAAGATCATGTGATTTCAGTAAGTTCAGTTGTTGTAGATGCCTCTCTAGTGATTCATGATGTTTGTGGATGTTTCTAGGTTGTGATCTATCTGTGTTGCACATTAGCATTGTTCCTTGTGCTAGCGATCCAAGATTTTCTCTTGCGTGTTCATGTTTCCATGTTCTTTGCTGATAAGGTGTTGAAGCGTGTTGTGGATCTTAGAGGAGAAATTAATTAAAGTGGTTCATGTTTGAGGATGTTATTTTCAGTATTCACTATGTTGTGGTCGAACTTGATTGATTTGCATGAATAATCTTTATTGATTTGATCCGACTATTTGTATTTATTTTATTATTCCTTTGTGGCCGAATTATAGCGATGTAATTTCTTGTTGCAGATATATAAGAGTGATTGTTTATTCGAGTTGAAGTGTGAAAGTGTGAAGTGTGTGAGTCCTATGTGTGAATATTGTTCAGATTCAAAGGTAGAGTACAGTGTGCAGAAGAGTTAAGAAGAGTGAAGAAGAGTGAAGAAGTGTTCATTTGCTTAAATGGAACTATAATTAGGCATTAGTAGATGCTATTTTCTCAGTTCAAAATCTGATGGATATAATCAAAATATTTCTGTAAGATAGTGTGTATTTATTTGTAATTGAGTAGTGAGCTCTAGGTAATGTGCCTGAATGCATGTGTATTCCCCATTCATATTTCCTCATACTTTTAATAAAGTATTTTCTTGTGGACTGACCTCCACCATGGTTTTTCCCCTAACAGGGTTTCCACGTAAAAATCTTGGTGTTATGTGTGCATCTAATGTGTTGTTCATTTATGCTTTCATGATTAATGATTAGATCTGATAATAAGGTTATAAAGTTGAATAAGTTTAAAATTCGGTGACAACTAATTCACCCCCCGCCCCTCTCAATTGTCTGCACTTGTGTTGCCAAAAATTGGTATCAAATCAGGTTCCTTGGAAGAAGTTTAACAACTTGAGGTGATCTGGGATGGCAACTTATAAGAAGGGTAGTCCTAGATTTGATGGAACAAATTATTCTTTGTGGAAGGATTCAATAGAGTGCCATCTGAGATGCATTGGTGAACCCTACTAGAGAATTACAAGTAATAGGTATGTTATTCCACAGAATGGTCCTACTACTTCTGCTAAGATCAGGGATGTTGAGTATAATATCAAGGCTAAGGAGGCATTGTTGAGTGCTTTGACTGATACTGAGATGACAAATGTGATGGATCTGAAGACTGATTATGAGATCTGGAAAAAGGTGGAGACCTTGTATGAAGGTGATGATAATGTGACTATTACTAAGCTACAAAGTATGAAAGGGAAATATGAAAAGTTAAGAATGGGTGATGATGAAAATGTTACTACTTTCATGCAAAGAGTGAATGAACTTGTATGTGGTATCAGATGTGTTCGTGGATAGATAGATGAATCAGGAATTGTTGCTAAAGTGCTTAGATCCTTGCTTGATTCTTACAAAGTCAAAGCTAGTGCTATTGAAGAGCTCCAGACTATGAAAAATGTTACCAAAGATATGTTTAATGGTAAGCTTATTACTTTTGAGTTGAGTGAATTTGTGACACCCTTCCTAAGGTAGAATGTACATTCAAGGCCACTACTTCTACAAGAGATAAATAGAGATATGATTTGAGTGAAAGTTCATCAAGGCATTCAAGTATGAGGATGAAATGAAATAGCTCGATGAAGAAGAAAGAGAGCTAGAAGAGCTTGAAGCACTTATTGTGAAAAGATAAGCCAAAGGACAAGGTAAGTATAAGGGGAAGTTTCCTATTAAATGTTTTTATTGCAATAAAATAGGTCATTTTGCATCAAGGTGTCTTGAGATAGTTTCCAAGCCAAGATTTAACAAGCCTAAATTCTAAAAGAATTGTTACTATGTTGCTGATGAAGGTGTGACAGATGATGAATCTAATAAAGGAAATGCAAGTGAAGATGAATTTGAATTTATTGCTATCAAGGAAAATAATCCTATGTCTATTGAATCTACTAATTGTAGAAATGTGGAGAAATCCCTAGCTACTCGAGTTGAAGAGAAAGATGAATGGGTAATTGACAGTAGTTGTTCTCATCTTATGACAGGAGATAAAAATAATTTTGTGAGTTTGGAAAAGTATGATGGTGATGTTGTGAGATTTGGTGATGAAAAAGCTGGTGTGATTTGTGGAAGAGGATGTATTTCTCTTGATGGTAAGCATAATACTGATGATGTTCTATATGTTGAAGGTTTGAAGCATAATATTTTAAGTGTTGGATAAATGGTTGATAAGGGATACAATCTTCAGTTCATGGACGATAAGTGAAAAATATTGGAAAATTCTGGAAATGTGATTGCATCAGGTACAAAAACCATTGAAGGTAATATCTTTCACCTAAGTGTTGCTAGCAAAAGTTGCTTGATTGCTCAAATTGATGAAAGCTGGTTGTGGCATAGGATAATGTGTCATGCTAACTTTGATAATATTGTTAAGATAAGTTCTACTAAGGTTGTGAGAGGTATTTCTAAGTTGATGAAACCTACTAATGCCATATGCAAGGAATGTCAATTAGGAAAGCACACAAAAATTACATTTCAAAGCAATTAGAAAAACTCAAATGGATTGTTGGATCTTATGCATACTAATTTGTGTGGTACTGCTAGAGCTAGAAATTTACAAGGATACAAGTACTTCATGTTGCTTATTGATGACTATTCAATAATGATGTGGGATACTTTATTAAGGGAGAAATTTGAAGCTCTAGAAAAGTTCAAGATCTTTAAGGCTATGGTTGAGATAGAGACAGGTCTGAAGATTAAATGTTTGAGATTAGATAGAGGTGGTGAATTCACTTCCGGTGAGTTCAATTATTTTTGTGAAGAAAATGTAATAAAGAGACAATTATCTACACCGTAGGCCCCTTAGAAAAATGGAGTTGTGGAAAGGAAGAACAAAGTAGTTCTAGATGTTGTCAAAACTATGTTTTTGGAAGAAAATGTACCTCATATCTACTGGAGAGAAGTTGTGAGTACTGTTGTGTACACACTTAATTGGGTACAAATAAAAGGTGATACAGGTAAGACTCATTTTGAGTTATGAACTGGTCAAAATCCTATTGTTAGATATTTCAAGATCTTTGGAAGCAAGTGTTATATCAAAAGAGATGAAGATATAGGGAATTTTGATGTTAGGAGTGATGAAGGAACTTTTTTGGGTTATTCTACTAAAATCAAGGCCTACCAGTGTTATAATAAGAGATTGAAGAAAATGGTTGAAAGTGAAAATGTTAAGGTTGATGAAGACATATAAGGTGCACCATTCAGAACCTATGCATATGATTGTGATGATTAGAATAACAGTACAAACAAAGGTTAGATTTAAAATCAAGTCGAAATCATTCTGGTGAATCAATAAGATCAAGAGGAAGGAGAAACTAGTGGAAGATTAGAAGAGCCTAAAGTTCAAGAATTCCCTAAGACTCCAAGGTATGTAAGGTTGAATCATTTAGAGAATTAGATCATAGGTGATAAGAACAAAGGTGTCCATACTAGGAGAAACATTGCAGAAGAATACTATTTGATTTCAAAGACTGAGCCTAACAATGTGAATGAAGCATGAAAAGATGAACATTGGGTTGAAGCAATGAAGGAGGAACTACAACAAATTGAAAAGAATGATACATGGATTCTTGTTCCCAAACATAAGGATAAAAATGTAATTGGAACTAAATGGGTATTTATAAACAAACTGAATGAGCAAGGTGAAGTGGATAGAAACAAAGCGAGACTAGTATGTAAGGGATATTCACAGATGGAAGGTATTTATTTTAAAGAAACATTTTCCCCTATTGCTAGAATTTAAGTTCTAAGATTGTTTCGTGCTTATGCTGTTTACAAAGACTACAAGGTTTATCCGATGGATGTCAATTCAACTTTTCTAAATGGTGAGTTGGAAGAGGAGGTGTAAGTTGAACAACTAGATGGATCTCAGTTGACTAATTAGGGAGATATTATTTTCCAGTTGAAGAAAGCATTTTATGGACTCAAGCAAGCCCCTAGAGCATGGTATGCAAGATTGGATAAGTACTTGGTGAAGCTTAGATTTAACAAAGGTACTATTGATAGTAATTTGTATTTCAAGATTGATCATAATAGAGATTTGATTGTGGAAGTTTTTGTTGATGATATCATATTTGGAGGAGATGATAGCTTGTGCATGAAGTTTGTTGATGAGATGCAAAATGAGTTTGGGATATCAATGATTGGGGAGATGAAATTATTCTTGGGATTGAAAATTACTTAGTTAGATAAAGGGATCATTATATATTAGTCCAAGTATGTGAAAGAATTGTTGAAGAAATTTTGTATGGAAGAATCAAAGCTAGTTGGTACACCCATGGTGACCGGATGCAAGTTGACAACTGATGATGATTCTCCGAAGGAAAATAAGACTAGATACAAATCAATTATTGGTGGATTGATCTATTTGACTCAAACTAGGCCTAATATCATGAATGTTGTATGTATTGTTGCAAGATTTCATGTTGATCCTAAAGAATCACATGTGACTATTATGAAGAGGATTTTTAGATACTTGAAGGGGACAGTTGATTTTGGCCTATAGTATCCTAAAGATGATGATCTTACTTTGAGTGCATTTACTGATGTTGATTGGAAAGGAGATGTGAATGACAAGAAAAGTACCAATGGTGGAGCATTTTTCTTGGGAAAGAAGTTGATTTCATTTTTAAGAAAAAAGCAAAATGCTATTTCTTTATCTATTGCAGAGGCAGAATACATTGTTGCTACTAATAATTGTGCTCAAGTACTATGGATGAAGTAGATATTTAAGGATATTAGAGTTGTATGATGAGCCTATTATTATATTCTATGATAACTCAAGTGCTATTTACATATCTAAGAATCTGGTGTTGCATTCCAAGACCAAGCATATATCTATCAAGTTTCACTTTTTGAGAGAGAAAGTAAGTGAAAAGGAATTCATATTGGAGTATGTGCCTACTAAGAAGCAGATTGTAAACATATTTACCAAGCCATTGCCTAAGGATACTTTTGAGTATCTCAGAGGGAAGTTAGGGGTGATCACCCCTCCTAATCGGAACTAAGATGCATTGATTTGCATTAATCTGTGTATTTCATGATCATATTTTGATCAAGATTGATGTTGTGGTGGCTGCTACTCAGGGGGAGTAGTCAGATGTTTAGATTTTCAAGTATTCAGATATGTGGTTCACAACTTGTATATGAGAGATCTTTATCATTGATGACAAAAGGGGAGAAGAGTAATGTGAAATTTTTTTTGGGAAGAAGAGTCATGTGAAAGAGTTGGGGAGAAAATTCAAAACCTAAGGGGGAGTAAGTGCTAAGAGAAAGTTGGATTGATGGTGTTTTTAACATCATGTGTTGCCATGAATTCAAAAGGGCGAGATTGTTGGATGTTGTGGTTGTGTTGTTGATATGTGTTTGTCATTGATGTCAACACTATTATCATTAATGCATTAGAAGTTGTATATGTCGAGGATATTGAGAAAATTGTAATAAGAAGTGCTACAGGTTGTTAATGGTGAAGTAAAGTTTAGTTTCTCAGTGAACTCAGAATGTTGATGTTCAAAGGTTTTGGATTAAAGGGTTTCTTGTTGAGTATATCTAGTTTATCCACGCTGAGTTTCAGAGATTTGCATGAAGATTTGATCAAGTTATGAAGATTTGTATTTTGATATTTTTTTCTTACTTCAGTTTCTGTTCCTACATGAAGATCATGTGATTTCAGCAAGTTCAGTTGTTTCAGATTCCTCTCTAGTGATTCATAATCTTTGTGGATGTTTCTAGATCGTGCTCTATCTGTGTTGCATGTCCACATTGTTCATTGTTCTCGCGATCCAAGATTTTCTCTTGTGTGTTCATGTTTTTCATGATGTTGGATGACAAGGTGTTGAAGCGTGTTGTGGATCTTTGAGGAGTAATTACTTAAAGTTGTTCATGTTTGAGGATATTATTTTTCGGTCTCACTATGTTGTGGCCAACCTTGGTTGATTCACATGAATAATCTTTATTGATCTTAGCCGACTATTTGTATTCATTTTATTATTCCTTTGTGGCTGACTTATAGAGATGTAATTTCTTGTTGCAGATATATAAGAGCGATTGTTTATTTGAATTGAAGTGTGCAAGTGTAAAGTGTGTGAGTCCTGTGTGCGAATATTTTTTAGATCATTTGAAGGTAGAGCAGAGTGTGCAGAAGAGTGAAGAGTGAAGAAGTTTTCATGTGCTTAACTAGAACTATAATCAAGCATTAACAAATGCTATTTTCTTAGTTAAAAATCTGATGGATATAATTAGAATATTTCTATAAGATAGTGTGTCTTCCTTTGTAATTTAGCAATGAGCTCTAGGTAGTGTGCCTGAATGCATGTGCATTCCCCATTCCTATTTCCTTATACTTTTATCAAAGTATAATCTTGTGGATTGGCCTCCACCGTGGTTTTTCCCCTAACAGGGTTTTCGTGTAAAAATATTTGTGTTATGTGTGCTTCTAATGTGTTGCTCATTTATGCTTTCATGATTAATGATCAGATCTAAGAATAAGGTTATAAATTTGAATAAGTTTAAAATTTGGTGATAACTTATTCACCCTCCCTCTAGTTGTCTACACTTGTGTTGCCAAAAATCCCCTTCACAAAAACCATAATTTCAAAAAAAGTATGTGCTCATCCTGGAACCTTCGAAAAAAGACATCTAATGATGGTAATGCTTCACAACAAAAAAATTATAATATCGTTGTGCATGCTTACAATACAAGGAATAATAGACAACAACAAACAAATTGTTTTTCATTACCATTTCCTAATTCTATTCTTCCTAGAGTTCCTCATTTGACGATAAACAATGGGAAGGAATATAACCTTCTTGAACAGCTTAAGAATACTCCTACTAAGATTTTTGTATGGGAACTACTTCAAGTATCACCTAGTTATCATAGCATACTTCAAGAGGCCTTGCAACAAGTTATGATTACTTCTAACGCTACTTCAAATGATGTAGTAGCACTCATCCAACAGATGAACAAAATGAACTTGGACATAGTCTCTCACCAAAGTGAGCTAACTCCCTTGGAAATTTAGAAGAAGTATGAAGCTTTCAACATAATAGTTTTCATCAACAAAACTACAATAAAATGGACTCTTGTTGATAATGGTTTGGCCTTGAATGTGTGTAGTGTAAGCCTTTTGAAAAGACTTAGAATGACTAAAAATGATATTAAAATTGATTCTTTATCTATTGTAGGATTTGACAACATAGGGAAACAACCACTCAGAGCCATCATATTACCAATAACAATTAGGGAAGTAACATTACAAACTATGGTCCACGTTATGCCTGATGATCTTTTTATAATCTCCTTCTATGGAGAACATGGATTCATGAAATGAATGTTGTGCCTTCAACTCTACATCGTATCAAGAAGCATGTATATAACAACAAATTCTATACACTAAAATTTGATCTAGAATGTGAAAGTTGTTTGATGGCCGAAAGAGAAGGATGAAACTCTTTTGAAGCATTGGAATCCTATACACTACAAGCTGTAACAGAAGAAGAAAAAGAATAGGTAATAGAAATTGATGAACTTACTAAGTTGTTGGAAGATGATTGGAGATCCTTGGATTTCACACTAACATTCATGGGATAATATAAAATAACAACAAAAGACATTGAAAATAAAAAGAAACCAATAGTAATGTCAACACAAAATTCGAAGGTCATATCACAACATGACCTACCCCATCTACTTCAGATGAAGATACAAGCTATACAATGACCTTTGATGAGATAGATTATCAATAGCCACCAAACCTAAAAGAAATGGAAAGAATTTATGGGAGAGGTTATGAGCTTATGAAACAACTTGGGTATAATGGAAAAGGATGTGGAAAAAAGTAGCAAGGCATTTGTATTCCTATAGAGCCTAACACACAAGAAACAAAAAGTGGCTTGGGATATTTCCCTTATAAGATAACACAAGAAACAAAGTGACCTTTGCTCAACATCAAGACTATCATGTGTAACTCTAGCAAAACAACTCTCACCTTGAAGCATCCTAAATTGCTCGATATGAATTATGATGAATCTTTGGAATAATTTAAGGATGATGAAGCTTTAAAAGAAAGGCTAGGAGTCTATGATAAATCATTCCCACCTTTTACAAAGAAATGGGTCACATGTGAATTGGTTAGTACTCAACAAGATGATGAAGACAATGGACACAATGGGAGTATCAAAGACAAAGAGGAGTACGATGCTGAAATATGAAAACCAAAAGAACTTCCTTTTTGGAGATATAATCAATATACCAATGGACATAAAAAATGAGGAGAAAATAACTCAAGTAGGGAAGTGTCTTGATGAAGATGAACAAGAGGATCATGCAACCTTACTTCATGACTTTCTTGAACTCTTTGGTTGGACTTACTTAGATATACCAAGAATTGAACTAAGATTGTAAGACATAACATATTCCTCATAGAATATGCTAAACCATTATGACAGAAGATATGAAAAATTAATCCTAAGATAACATTATTGGTCAAAACAAAAATTAAGAAAATTCATGACACCGTATTCATTCGACCTATTAATTATTCTCCATGGATCCTGAATATTGTTGTGGTGGTAAAACCTGACAATCGTATCAGGATGTATGTGGGTTTTATAGCATCTTTAAAAGATGACTTTCCCCTTCCTAATATCAATATGATAGTAGACTCCACTGTGTCGGGACATGCATTATTGTCATTCATGGATGGATTTTCCAGATATAATCAGATCCTTATTAACCCTCAAGACCAATACAAGACAACTTTCACCATTGTTTAGGGAACATTCTATTGGGTGGTCATGCCTTTTGGATTGAAAAAGGTAGGTGCAAGATATCAAAAAGCTATGATATTGGCATTTCATGACAACATACTTAAGATTTTCGAGGATTATGGTGATGAAATTTTAGCTAAATCCTTAACTCAACAAGATCATGTAAATATTCTTCATAAAATATTTGAGCGAATGTGAAAATACAACATAAGATTGAACTTGAAGAAGTGTGTATTTGGTGTAGATAGTTGAAAACTTTTAGGTTTTATCATATCTCACAGAGGCATTGAGGTGGACACAAATAAAATTGATGCTACAGTTAGCATGCCACCTCCTAGAAACGTATCTTGATTGTGCACGTTACAAGGAAGGATTCAGGCTATACATCATTTTGTAGCCTCCTTGGTGGATTGAACATTACCATTCACCCAAATCCTTAAGAAAGATGTTTAGTTTCACTAGAATGATGATTATGAATATGATTTTGAGAGTTTGAAATATTATCTTACTACACCTATTTTACAACCCGCTATGCAACACAATCCATTCATCCTTTATACAGTAGCATTAGCCCATGCTATGGTAGTGTTGTTGGCTCAACAAGATGATATTTGTAAGGAAAATCTTGTTTATTACATTATCCAAACCCTAATTGACTATGAAATGTGATACGCAACCATAGAGAAACAATGTTTGGCTCTTGTGTTTGCTACTAGTAAACTAAGACATTATTTATTGAACACTAAAATCCATGTTATTACAAAGTTTTATCCTTTAAAACATCTCTTTACCAAAACAGATTTGTCAGGGCACTTAGCTAAGTGGGTTATGTTGTTAACTTAGTTTGACCTTAAGTTTAGAAACATGGGAATTATGATTTGATGGTTCTAAGTGTAGAATAAGATCATGAGTAGGAGTTATCTTAATTCCTCCTTCAAGTAAGCCTATTCCTTTATCTTTTCATCTAAACTTACTATTTACTAATAAACTGTAGAATATGAAGCTTTAATAGCTGGCATACATGTCACGTTAGTGTTAAAAGTCAAACACATCTCTAAATTTGTGGATTAACTTTTAATTATTAAAAAAATAAATGGTGAGTATCAAGTAAGGCATGATAAGCTTGTCCAATATAGAGATATTACAATGATATTATTAAACAAGTTTGAATCATGTACAATTGACAACATCCCATGAAAGGATAATAGGCATGCATATGCAATGGAAAGCATTTATTATCTTGTATATCTCAAAAATCCTCTCATTGACTTCACATTTAAAGTCCAAATGATACTGAAACCATCAATAGATGATGAGCGCAAAGAGGTGTTATTGATTGAAATTGATAGTTCTAGTGAATGGTTTATGTTGATATTCAATTACTTGAAAGATGGTACCTTTCTGGAGCCTACAACAAAGAACACTTGAGCTCATATGTGAATGCTTCTATCCAAATATATAATATTATTGGATGTTGTCTATAGAAGATCATTTAATGTCCTTTTACTTTGATGCCTTGCGCAATCTGAAATCCCAATAGCACTTGAACAAGGGCATGCAAGTCCTAAGGGGGTCATTTCAGAGGAAGATACTAAGTTCAAAAATTAATCCACATAGGCTATTATTGGAAACATATGGAAGAATATTGTCTTGAGTATATTAAGAAGTGTCATAAATGTTAGGAACATAATAATTTGATTTATGCCCTTATCTCCAAACTTCATGCTCGTGTTCCTATTTGGCCATTTTTAGTTTGGGGTTTGGATCTTATTAGGAAGATATCACCTTCTTCTTCTTCCATACATACCTTTATCATTACTGCAACCGATTACTTCACAAAATGGGTAGAAACTATCCTGCTTTATTTCACAATTGTTGATGCAATATGTCATTTCATATTGGAACATATTATTGCTTTCTTCGATCTCCCTTACGCATTAGTTTTAGATAATGGAACTCCATTGAAAAATATTGATGTGAAGAAATTCTTGGAAACATTCAATATTCAACACCTTTTTTTCACACCATACTATCCGTAATCAAAGGGACAAGCAGAAGCAACTAATAAGACTATTAAAAAAATTATATGAAAGATGGTAAGCAAATGCAACAAATATTGACATACACAGTTAACCTATGTGTTATGGGCTTATTGTACAAGCGTTAGAACATCAACTAGAAATACTCCATATAACTTGGTCTATGGTGCTAAAGCAATAATGCCCTTAGAGTTAGAAATTCCCTCCTTAATAATTTCTCTTAAAGGGCTCATTGATGAGACTACCCATAAAGAACAACAATTGCATCAGCTTGAAATGCTTGATGAAAAACGTATTAATTCTCTTGAACACTTACAAGCTTACTCTAAAAGAATGCAATGTGGTTACAATGATAATGTCATTCCCTATGAATTTAATCAAGGCGATCTAGTGTTATATGAAAACCAATGAAATTTCAATACTCTCCCAAATTAAAAAGGAAAATTTAGCCCTAACTAATTAGGGCCTTACATTATCAAAGAAAAGCATGGATCTTGAGCTTATACATTAACATAAATGGATGGAACACCTCTAAAGTATCCTATTAATGCCACTCATCTGTGTTGGTATCACATTTAACCTTTCCTATTTTGAATGGTATGTTAGAAGTAATGTTGTTAGGTGAAGTAGATCATTCTTATTTTATCTCACATTGCTTTCTTCTTTGATACATAATAATAGGTTTGTATCTTAGATTATATGGTAATTAATTAAACACTTTATCTAATTATTTTAGTCACTATACCATTCAAAACCCAGGGTGATACATTAATTTAAATCCTTAGATGAATTTAATAACATTAGATCATAAGATTATTTAAGTTAGCATAGCATTTCTTAATCACAATGTAGTATCTAACATAAACTATGAATGGTTTAATTAGATCACATAAAACATTACATCATGGTGACATTTAATTCAACACATCATAAAGAAAAATGCTTATATATACATAGCAACATTTATCAAATATTCTTGCAAAGGATATTTGACAAATCACATTGACATTTAATTCAACACATTATAAATAAAAATGCTTGTATATATATATATATATATTGTAATCAAATTTTTTTGGGTACATATGCATCAATTAGTATAATTCTAGTAGGATCTATGACTTCTTGACCTCTCAGGGGTTGGGGACCTCCATTGCCATCGTGAGATTGTAGTGTGAGATCTTGATTTGATCAAGTTTCTTTGTAGATCCTCTAGTATCCCTAATTCTTTGGCCTCCCGCACAAGAGCCCCAACACACTCTTGGTCTATACGGTCCCTTTTTTCCTATATCCTCACAATCTCCTCTTGCAACCTCAAGATCTCTTCCCATAGGTTACTCTACACCCTACTATTGGCAGTGCCTCAAGAAGCCAAAACTACTATAAGTTGTGCATGGAGCTCATCGGCATGACTATTGGACCTCTCATAGGCCATAATCAACCTCACCATAGACTCAAAAAGGGGTTGCATGTGAGTCCACTGAGGGTGGGGGCATGTACTCTCCTAGGACATCATCCTTAGGATGTAGCGGAGGCACTAGTACCGTGGCCACTCACTGGTAAAGATCACACCACTCTCGTGTACATCCTAGAAAATAGAAATTATAAAAAATATCAGTAAACGTCATAATAATATATAAAGCAGATGTGTAAAAGAAACATATCTAAAGACATAAAATAAATTATCCAAATATCACCTGGATCACTGGTCTTCTAGTTAGGGTATTCTCGTATGATGGTGATCCCTCCGTATGTTGATGGAATAGGTGGTCAGCTACTAGCCTCCCCGTGCTCATGTGTATTGAACTCTGATCTAATAGTGGCATGTGGTCTGATCAATTTGATAAGAGGTATCTCTACACTATCAGAGGTAGCTAGATCCTCCACTTTCTCAACAAAGTCCTTGCTCATGGGTTGGGCATCCAAATCCTCCTCCAAATTCTCCTCTAACTCCTCCTCATATAAGTCTACAAAGACATCGGGTGTGGTTGCATCATCACCAGTGGCTACATCTATGTGATCATCATCTTTGTCCTCTCTGTGACCTAGAAGAGGTCCAAAAAAACCCATAGGGTGATGTAAAGGGAACACTAGCGCTAGCCTAGCTATAGTCCATCACTCCTCATAGGAATAGGTGGTACCTACATCATCAGCCTCAGAGTCTGGGGGAAGATTATGGTCCTCATTAGTGAAATCACTGAAGTATACATCATCCCTCATAAGACGGTGATTGTCCCTAGGGCCAATGGTACTTTGTACTCATTGATGGTATGTCAGCCTCGAGTGAGGAGGTACCTAGATGTGCCTGAGTTGTCTCATCACCCAATCATAATAGAAAGGCGTAACCACATAGTCATGTTTGGCTAACAGAATTGGTCCATCTATAGCCTACACATCTCATGTAAATGATCTACCCACTATGGTATGCACTGTTATGGTCTCCAACAAATATCATCCTCATCCAACCCTTTGAAAGTGATCCTCTAATGTAATAAATCTCCCTCTTACCATGGTCATCTAAGTGGGTAGTTGAAAGCCCTTGGGTCACCTAGGGCTACTGTAAGAAGAAATCTAGTGGGCCTAGTACATGCAATATGCTCAGATCACCATATATGTAGCAATGTACAATGTACAATGATACGAAGCTCTAGAAATGTAAAACAACTCAAGTCATAGTATAAGTACATGAGCATGATGTGACCCCACACATAAACAGTCTGCTGATCCTCCATGTCTCTGATAGTATGAACTAGGCCACCGTATAAGTGTGCCTCTCAACAATCTAGAACCAATGTAAGTGCTATAGACATGATCATAATTCACCACAGAAGTGGTGATCGTGCTTTTAGGAGCCATTTAAACTCAACACATGGTTTGATGCTCAAGTGTCAGATAGGCTAATGTAGACAATAAAGAATATCATCTCTCATCTATGTAAATGATCTATCGATAGCCAACTACACATTCTCACCACACATTGGAATGTGTAAGATATGGTGATTTTCCTTTGAAGTGATGGTCATCTCCCCTGTGGGAAGAAGAAAAGTATAAGTTCCTGCATCCCATCTCTCCGCTAAGTCTTGTAGCATACAATTATCGTATCTCATAGGTGGAATGAGATTCACCAAAAAATTACCAACCTCTTGTAACAAATGAATTTCCTCCTCCAAAAGCCAAGTCACTAACTCTTGAAGGAAGCAGAACTACCTCCCACCAAGATGGTATCGAGCTCAAGGAGGCACCTAAGAGGAAAATGACAAATAAGTTATAAATCAACCGATCAACATCACTAGATTTTTTCTAGGACACTTTTTAGAAAAAATGGACACCTAGACCATTTCTAGATGGGAGATTGGACACTTTAGCTATTCTGGAACACTTTACACCAAAGTGAGAAACATTGTGCCAAAGTGGGATAGTTTGCGCTAAAGTGGGATGCTTTGTGCCAAAGTGGGATGCTTTGTGACAAAGTGGGATACTTTGTGACAAAGTGGGATGCTTTCCAAAAAAGTGGGGCACTTTGTGACAAAGTTGGATGCTTTATGAAAAAGTGGAACACTTTGCGATAATCTATTCTAACATCATGAAATTAATAAAACTACATAAAAAATTATATTAAAATTATGGAAATGAAGGAATAGAAAACATAATTCACTCACCCTATGAAGAAGGATGCCCTATGCTCCATCATTGTGAACTAAGTCCAATCTTAGAGGCTTGTAGACTTTGCGGCTTGGCATATTCACTCACTCTGCACTAAGGTAAAATTGCAACAATGTAAGTGACAAATGAATAGTGAAAAGAGTCATTTTCAGTAGTATATAGTAAAACCCTAGTAAATAATGCTTATTTATTTAAAAAGGAAAGTTCACAAGATCAACATATTGGGGGCTAGAGGACTCTATTTTCAGTGTCATTTGTTGTGTTGGATTTGTAATTCCACTCTCGATCTCATCAAATGTATATCATTATGAGGTATGGTACTTGGAAATACCCTATGATACTGAAACAATAATTTTGCGGTTCTATGTGCTTCTCTTGCACTCTTAGGATCTTTCTCCTAAAAGGAGAGAGCTAGAACCAAAAAAATGATGTGGTTCACTCAAATAAAGGAATGTATGATTGAAATATGACTAAATGAAATGATCTAAGTGCAACTAAGTTATGAAATTGATTGATTATCAATGCGAAACTAATGAAATGAGCAATGTTTGAAAACACAATGAGGTATGCAATAATGAACTAAAAACATAACTAATGCAAATAGAATTGAAATAGGCTAAAAAAATTGCACCTAGGAATTGGATGTTGAATTTGGAAGGCTTTGAAAACTAGAAGAAATTACTGTAAATCACCAGTGGGACTCATTCACCACTGATGGTGAATCAGTCATCCTACTAGTACAAACACCTGAAACTACTTTTCGACTATCAGAAACTAGATTCCAACAAAATCAACATTTTCAGCCCTTACGTGCGACTCATTCAACACTAATGGAAAATAAGTCCTCCTCCAAAAATCTGTTATATCAAAGATCAATTCTATAGCTCTAGATCTGCACTTGACTTCTTATTGGGTTGATAGAGTCAAATCTATAGAAAATGGACCATAGGTTGTCTCCAAGCTTGAAATAGGGTTTAGTTGACTTGAAACACTTTGTTGACCTATTTCCTAGTTTTCAACACCTAATTTCTTCACAAATCTGCATACAAAAGTCTTCAAACACACATGCAAAATGGGTAAAATGGTTAAAGGTTAGGGCATAGGGATTGTCCTTGGTCAAATCCCACTTTGGTAATCAAACCCTTAATAAAGAAATGAAATGAAATAAGTAATGATGAATAAACAACATGCAAATGTCTAAACTCACCACAACCTTATTGAAGAAGTATGAAAATATGTCAATGGTTGCTCCAAGATGCTTGATATTTTCTTGATTCAATGATGTAAAATGCTTGAATGCTTGAGTGTATGAGATGATTAAGTGAATAAGATGAATGGGGGTTAAAATGAGAAGAAAACACTTATTTATACACAATTATGCCCAAATAACCTGATAATACCTCATTGCAGGCCGACATAAGGTATTTTTAAATAAAAACCTAAAAGAAAATTTGAATTATTTTGAATTTGGAGCTAGGAGGGACTCATTCACCACCAATGGCGAATGGGTCCCACCTTAGGCTTGTAAGTGGGTGTTAGGAATTACACTACATTTAATGTTGTTTGTTGGGTTTACATTCAAAAATACACTTAATTAAGTCTTATGAGTGCATAAAGGGGTCATATAAAGCATAAGAAAGGTGTAAATAGTGAAAATAAGCCTAGAAAAGTGTGAAATCTTGTTATAAGACTTTACAACACCTTGACAAGACATCATAATTTGAATTTTAGGACTTAATGTGAATTCTTAAGCTACATTACAACATTAAATCAAAGAAAAATAGGTCAAGAATCATGAGAGAAAGAACTAAAAGAACATCAAAATGTCAATGATCTATTTTTCTATGGTACATTTAGCCCCCACTTTAGTGAGAGGATGAATTTACTTCAAACTCACACTAAAGTAGCCATGCATATCGAGAGGGATCCAAATGCACTTATGTTAGAAAGTTGGAATGACAACAATCAAGAGTGATGAACAAGCCCGAGAGATGAAGATCCCATGGCAAACTAAACATAAGAACAAAAAACACACACATGAAAGAGAAAAAGAAAAGGGAAAATCAGATCAAGCTTCAATCATTTGTCCAACTAGTTATGGATTAGATCTAGGTTTTTTGTGAGAAAAAGAGAATGCATACTCATTCTAGGGTGACATAACTCATGGCTATCTGTCAGGTGAGAAGACCCAAAAGGTGAGAAACATACACTAGTTGGTATGTACTCACAAACACATAGTTAGCTATGGGGAAAATCATGCCTCAGAATGGGCTTCCCGCCCAACCATATCAAAGTTATACCTCCTGATAACTTTAACAAGGTGCCACAAAGGAAAATGTTGGTTTGTGCTTCATGAGACAAGCAAAGCTTCATATGCTTAGAACTGATAAACAAACAGGATGGTACCATTGGAATGCAAGTTGTGTTATGTAAGGTGGCAAAGATGTAAAAATGTAACATGTAAAAGATGTTCAAAGAAGTCTTGTTTAGTTCATGCAAGGTATATCACTTAGAGAACATAGTGTCTAACATCTCTAAGAGAGGACCAATCAAAGAATAGAATATTCATAACTTAAGGGATGCAATGTGTCACATCAAGCCACTAAGAGGAATGTAATATGCTAAAATAGATCACACTTATCAAGGACATCACACCCAATTTCATCCACAAAGTGACAAGGCTGCACTAAGAACCAAGAATGTAAATGAATAATGCCAATGTATGCCCCCCACTTTAAACGAATTGCTACACACCGTTCTATGAGAAATTACTTTAAAGTAGAAAAGGAAAAATTCAAAAAGAAAACAAGACATGAGAGCCAGCTTGGAAAGCCCCTATGCCAAGTCATATGTTTCCAAGTAAGGTTGCATCATGTAAGCAAAAAAGAAAACAAGAGAAAGGAGGGTTTCCCCCAGAAAAGGAACAAACCAAACACATAAGGGATCTATGGATTTGCAGTCAGTATTTTCATTGCTGCAATGTTTTGATTAAAGAGCTTGGAACTATCATCATTCCCCAAATACACATAGAACTGGAAGAATGACACAAAGAGAGCAAAAAAGGAAGAAAAATAAAGTCCATTTTCAGTCAACATGAAAGAGATATTGTGGTCTCAATGCTTTGCATCATCCCCAAAAGGAAAACACAAGAAAAAATAAAATGAAAAGGGAAATAAAAAGATTTTTTTTTTAGGTCAACATAAAGGAGACATTGTGGTATCAATGGCTTGTGTCATCCCCAAAAGGAAAAACACAAGGAAAAGATAAATTCAAAAGGAAAGAGGACCGATTGAGTCAACATGGAAGAGACATAGGGCATCTCAATGCTTTGCATCATCCCCAAAAGGAAAACACAAAACAAAAGAAAAAAGAAATGTACGGCATATAGAGTAATAGAGGTACAAATAGAAGAAGTGTACACAGAGAGAGAGAACATCAAACGTACATTACAAGGGAACATGGTACACACATACAATCAAACCAAAGAAAATAAAAATATAAAGGAAAATATAAAGAGGCTAGCAAGGTGAATGCAATTCAACCATTTAACAATTCATCCACCTCCCAATCATGTTCAATATATTGCGAGGGTGGTTGACTGTCCAAAGGAAGAATTACAAGTGCCAAACTAGGAGAAGTGTCAAGTTCTTCACTTGGTGTAAGAGATTTATCATTTAAGCTCATGGAAGAGGAAAATAAAGAATTTATATCATTATGAACCTCTTCATCTATTTTAGAGATATTGTCATCATCATCATCATCATCATCTAGATTAATCACAATAGGAGGATGGAGGGTGATTTCCAAGGAAGGATGTATCAAAAGTTTTGGTTGTTGTATCTGATTGGTTTGTTTGAATTTTTGTATCATACTATCTTGTGGTGAGTCAGGAGGAGGAGGGTGGTTAGGTATGTCTTCTATCAAAGGAAGAGGTCGAGTTTTTGTATTGTTTTTGGTTTGCATTTGATGAACAAGGAGATGATGACGACACCTACGCTCCCTAGCACCACAATTTTGTTTAATTATATTTTGAATTTGTTGAGGTCTAAGAGCAAGTTGATCCACCATAGGCTCCTTTTGTTTTTGAGGAGGAAGAACAAAAGAAATTGAAGAAGATGGTTCAATCTCTTTCTCTTTGGCTTTATAAACTTGTTTAATGTGAGGAGGCATGACAGGATTGGTTTCATTATCTCTTGGATGTTTAAATGATGAGGGGGAAGTGTCTATGGTTTGATGGACATGAGGGTGTATTATTTTTTTAGTTTTTGACTCAGACTGAAGCATTGTCTCATCAAGGATAGGAGTAGCGGAAGTGGATGGGGACATGTGATGAAGAGAAAATTTGGCTATTCATTTGGCTTTGAACTTTTGATAGGTAATTATGAAAAAAAAGTCTTTTTGAGGGGTGATGGGTTCAATAGGTTCAAGCCAAGAGGATTCTAAGGAAAAATTACATTTAGAGGACAATGGATTAAATCCACTATGGTGTATGGTAAATATCTCATTGTCATGTGGAAACTTCAAACATTTGTGAACAATTGAAGCGACAACTTTCATCAAGCGAAGCCAAGGATGACCTAGCTGTAAATGAAACTAATCTAATTGTGGAATGATAGGAAATGTTACATCCAAAGTTTTGGTTCCTATCTGTAAGGATATTACAGTTAATTCAACCATAGGGCACACAAAACCAGTATTTTTTTGAATCCATGTTGTTGGTTTATCATAATCATCTTGATAGAGATCATGTACTACTAAAAATTCTTTCATGATCACATTCTCGCCATAGGCGAGATCTATTAATATCCCATTGGTGGGCTTATCATAGATGCAACTGGCTATGTAAAGAGGACCATCAGGAAGATTTTTAAGTATATCATGAGAAGAAAAAGTCATATAAAGAGATTTTTTGGTTGGACCCTTATGAGGGAAAATGTTTATCATACCCATAAGTTCATCCATAGGATTAACTTGGGTAACATTTCCAGAGTAATATCATGTTGTTCATTATTTTTATCAATGTTCATCACATGAGTGTTTGAATGTTCACTTGCTTTGACAAATGAAACATTTTTCTTGGGCATGGGGTTGGTAAAAATTTCTAAATTATGATTGGGAGGTGCTTGATAGACTTATTGCCTTGATCATTGACACCCGCAATGGATAAATCACCAAAATCAATGAGGTCTTGAACTAAGTGTTTGAGATGCTTACATTTTTCAGTGTCATATCCATTTTGGTGATGAAAATGACAATAAGCATTTGGTTTAAAGGTGGGTGGTAAAGTCTTGGTGGTATCAAGTGGTTTAACGATAGGAAAAGTGATCATTTGTTGTTGGAGCAATTGATTCATTATGTTATGGAGAGCATTGGGTAAGGGGGTAAATTGTCTCTTTAGGTCCCCATAGGTAAATGGCGTGGCATTTTAACAGCTACTACTTGACTCTGAATAGGTTGGGTTGGTTTCGGAGGAGGGGGATTGAATTGGAAGAAGCCTCTATTTGGTTTTTGAAAGTTTTGTATGTTGTTTTGGTTGTTTTGTTCAGACTTCTCAACTCAATTAGAAGTGAACTTTGAATCACGACTAGTAACTGAGTTGTGATAGTCATAAAGGGTCATACCTAAATGCATGAACAAAGGAAATTTCATCACAGTAAACTTATGTTGAAGGTGAGTGTGCAAGTTTTTGATAAACATCTTTTCAAGATGTGAATCAAGAATCTTGACATCAAGTTGAGCATACAATGACTGATAACGTGAAATGAAATCAGTTACTTTTTCATCTGCATTTTGTTTACATCTCATTAAATCAACCATTATCTTTTTGGGAGTCATATGGACATGGAAATTACTTATAAAGGGGTATGTGCAGGATCATGATGGGCCAAAAAGTGGCAATATGATGGGTATGTGGTTGATGACTATATTTTTACTAAAAATTGATGAAACGAAAAAGATTTTTAAAGGAGATTCTTAGCTTTCCAATTATATAAATTATGCTTTAATTTGAATTTAATAAGTAATTATTATTCATTTTCTATTCAAATTACAACTAAAGTCCTGATTGATAGGCTGATTGAAAAACATCTATACCTTTCAAACGGTATCACATTTGTTGAATCCAAAACATGTGTCACATTCTATGTTTCGTATACTATAGGATTAAAAAAAGAAAAAATAAATTTCATGAAGTTTTGATCAAGTTAAGGTGGTCAAACATACAAGTTTTTTATATTTTTAAAAAAATTGTAATAAAAAATTCACAATTAATTATTTACTTGGAAAAAATTTACAAAAAGTTATGCATCACATCTGGACATGAGTCCTCTACTTATATCTAAAATATTATGAAAAAAATTATCATTTTATTGTGGTTAGGGTGGTCAGACAGACACCTACTTCTTATTTTTTCCCTGAAATTTAAGTACCACTGCATTGAAATTTTAAATTTTCACCAAATATAATTTTTTTTTTAAACATACCTAGTAGTTTAGAAACTATATTCAATTTTCTGCAAATCCTATTCTTACACATTTTTGAAATAATATAGATAACTTATTCAAATTTTTACATAAAGTTTCCTAACTCTGATTTTTCTGAATTTTTTGCCACTTAAGGGCTTGTTTTTTCCATGATGATCCTGCACATACCCAAAGGCATCCATAAGTTCATTAAATGATCGAATTGAATGATTGGGTAAGTTTGAGAACCACTCCAATGTAGTGTCCTTCAAGGTCCTAGGAAAAATTTTGGCTACTAGTTTATCATCAAGGGAAAAATGACTGTATAATGTCATTTAGGCATTAACATGATTAGTAGGGTCTCCTTTTCCTCCATACTTCTCAAACCCAAGCATCTCAATTCCTTGTGGAATCTATGTTCATAAGATCTCTAAGGATAATGGGCTACTACAGACATGATATGTGGGTGGATAATTTTGACTTTGGCTAATGGTGGATATTTGTTGTTGCATGGATGAAACAGTGTTAATGAGTTATGAAATGATGGGTTCGATGTAAGTGGTATGAATGAGAAGGGAAATGGTGGAGTGTATGTAATGTTAGGAGAAGTGAAGGGGACACTAAGAGGGGTGAAGGTGGAAGATGGAACATTCGATGCCACAAAAGAACTAGGAATGCTAGTTGGAAGAGAAAAAGGAGTCACATGACTAACATGTTGCATGGTTGTTGTAACTTGAGGAGTGGTATAGGTGGGAATGGATACGACAGTTGAAGGAGGAGGAATGTGAGATCCTCCTTGGCTCACAACAATGTTTGTTGATTGGGATGTGGAAGGAACATGTTTGTTGTATATCTCAACTATTTTTTTCATAACTTTCAAGCCATCATAACTTTCAATCAAGCAATGAAGATTTTCTATGACAGGTATGGCAGTGGTGGAAATGTTTTCAAGACTTAAATCTTGTTGCAAATGTGCAAAATCCTCATGAATACTAATGAATTTTTCTTGCAAAATTTGATCAGTTTGTGTGTCAACAAGCATTGTATGTGAAGGTAAAGGTATACCAGTGGTAGTATCCATTCCTAATGCACCATTTTCCATACCAGGACTAGGAGCTCTGGAGATCCCAAGGTCCACAACAAAAGTGCTATCGTGTGAAGCCATGAGTATAGAACTTTGTCTCACTAGAATATTATCAATAGGGAACCAAACACTTATACAAGTACCAAAAAAGATAGGGTGAATGCAAATGCCAACTAGGAATAATAAAATGATAATGACAAAAATTATGTAAACTGAATCAAGAAGACAATAACATGAAACAAAAATGTAGGAAATACTATGAAAATGCCAAAAATTTCAATGCAGAAAATGTAGCTGGACTGATTCGCCCAAGGTGGTGAATGAGTCTAGGTATGAGATTTTTTATTTTATGTTTTATAAAATTTAAAATGAGGTAAATGATTTTTAGATGTAGAATTAGGATGGGTATGTGTAGGATCATCGTGGAAAAAACAAGCCCTTAAGTGGCAAAAAATTTAGAAAAATTAGAGTTAGGAAACTTGACAAATTTGAATAAGTTATCTATATTATTTCAAAAATATCTAAGAATAGAATTTGTGGAAAATTGAATGTAGTTTCTAAAATACTAGGTTTATTTTTATTTTTTTAAAATCTATTTGGTGAAATTTTGAAATTTCAGTGCAATAGTACTTAAATTTCAAGGAAAAAATAAAAAGTAGGTGTCTATTTGACCACCCTAACCATAATAAAATGATAATATTTTTTATAAGATTTTACATATAAGTAGAGGACTCATGTCCCGATATGATGCATATTTTTTTGTAATTTTCTTCCAAGTAAACAATTAATTATGATTTTTTTATTACAACTTTTAAAAATTATAAAAACTCATATGTCTGACCACCTTAACTTGGTCAAAAATTCATGAAATCCTTTTTTTTTAATCCTATACTATGCAAAGCATAGAATGCGGCACATGTTTTAGATTCAAAAAATGTGACACCCTTTGAAAGCTATAGATGTTTGTCAATCAACCTATCAATTAGGACTTTAGTCATAATTAAAATAGAAAATGAACAACAATTATTTATTAAATTCAAAGTAAAGCATAATTTATATTGTGGAAAGTTGAGAATCTCCTTTAAAAACCCTTTTCGTTTCATCAATTTTGGGTAGAAAAAAAGTCGCCAGCCACATGGGCCATCATATCACTTAAATATCACCACTTTTTGGCCCATTATGATCCTGCACATACCCGGATGAAAATGAAGATTTTAAGTTTTTTAATGTTTTGATATGCAAAAAGAATGAAGTCTATATGAGTCTTTCACTAATGCAATTTGAAAAACCCTAGAATGCAAAAGAAAAACAAAACCTAATTGAATGTTGATGCAAATGAAACCTTCCTAGATGCAAGATACAAGTGAAATCAGAAAGATAATGTGTTCAATATGTAGGCTCACCAAAATGAACCAACAATTTTGTGGTTCTATGTGATTCTCTTGCACTCTTAGGATCTTTCACCTAAAAGGAGAGAGATATAACCCTAAAATTGATGTGGTTCACTCAAATAAAGGAATGTATGATGGAATTATGACTAAATGAAATGATCTAAGTGCAACTAAGTTATGAAAATGATTGATTATTAATGCAAAACTAATGAGATGAGCAATGTTTGAAAACATAGTGAGGTATGTAAGAATGAACTAATGCAAACAAAATTGAAATAGGATGAACAGAGTGCACTTTGGAATTGGATGTTGAATCTAGAAGGCTCTAAAAATTAGTAGAAATCACTGTAAATCACCAGTGGGACTCATTCTCCATTGATGGTGAATCAATCCTCCTACTAGTAAAAACACCTGATACTACTTTCCAACTGTCAAGAATTGGATTCTGACAAAATCATAATTTTCAGCCCTTAGGTGGGAATCATTCGCCACTAATGGAAAATAATTCCTCCTCCAAAAATTTGTTAAATCAAAGGTCAATTCTGTAGTTCCAGATTTGCACTTGTCTTCTTGTTGGGTTGACGAAGTCAAATCTGTAGAAAATGGATTGTAGGTTGTCTCTAATCTTGAAATAGGGTTTAGTTGACTTTTTGCCCAATTTTCAACCCCTAATTGCTTGGTAAATTTGCATACAAAAGTCTGCAAACACCCATTGCAAAAGGGGAAGAATGGTTCAGGGTTAGGGCATAGGGATTTTCCTTGGTCAAATCCCAATTTGGTAATCAAACCCTTAATAAAGAAATGAAATGAAATAAGTAATGATGAATAAACAACATGCAAATGTCTAAACTCACCACAACCTTATTGAAGAAGTATGAAAATATGTCAATGGTTGCTCCAAGATGCTTGATATTTGCTTGATTAAATGATGTAAAATGCTTGAATGCTTGAGTGTATGAGATGATTAAGTGAATAAGATGAATGGGGGTTAAAATAAGAAGAAAAACAATTATTTATACACAATTATGCCCTAATAACCTGATAATACCTCATCACAGGCTGACATAAGGTATTTTTAAATAAAAACCTGAAAGAAAATTTGAATAATTTTGAATTTGGAGCCAAGAGGGACTCATTCGCTACCCATAGCGAATGTGTCCCATCTTAGGCTTGTAAGTGGGTTTTGGGAATTAAGTTTCATTTAATGGTGTTTGTTGAGTTTATATTAAAAAATACACTTAATTAAGTTTGATGAGTGCATAAAGGGGTCATATAAAGCATAAAAAAGGTGTAAATAGTGAAAATAAGCCTAGAAAAGCATGAAATCTTGTTACAAGACTTTACAACACTTTAAAATAGGACTTGATGATGAATAAAAAGGTGATTTTTAGGTGAATTATAATAAGAAGAATCTAGAAAAGTATAGAAATGTGTTACAACACTTCACAATACCTTCACAAGACATTATAATTTGAATTTTAGGACCTAATGTGAATGCTTAATCCACGTTGGAACATTAAATCAAAGCAAAACATGTCAAGCATCATGAGAGAAAGACCTCAAAGACCATGAAAATGTCAATGATCCATTTTTCTACGGTACATATACGACTTGGGTACTTTGATGTGGTTTTGTGCTCACCCTAATTCCACCTCCATAAAGCAAGCAGAATCAGGGGGGCATACATCTACCCTCGAATTCAATTCTCCATAGAAGTTTGATAAGAGGATTTTTCAATGACTAATGAATATGTGTTGCAAGATGCGGTTTCTAACATTGTGGGTTTGTAGGTAGATATAGTGGAGACTTCATTCTCCCTAAGGAATCCATATGAGTATCCTTTTTCTTAGCAGTTATTTCCTTTAGCTTGCATATTCTCGTAGTATCATATAGCAGCTAAAGTGGGGGCTAAATGTAGTGTCGAAGAAAGTAATCCTTTTCACACTTAATTTGAAATAATGGACACATAATTAACTTAATTATTCCTTGGAGTGGTTTTGTAAGGTATTGTATAGATTCACACCTCTCTAGGGTCCTTATTTATTTAAAATATATTTAAATTTCACCTTTTACAAATTTTTTGTAAAGTGTTGTAACACATTTTCACACTTTTCTAAGGTTTATTCAATCAATTAAGCCTAATAGGACCCTCTTGTACTAAATTTGAGCCTTATTTATGGTGTTGTAAAGTGTTTAAACATACTTTCACATTTATCTAGGGTGCTATCAATTAATTATGGTTAATTAGACTTAATTTCCCCCTCAATTCAAATTCAAGCCCTCTAAATTGTATTTTCTAAGAGATCAATCCTAATGCACCCAATAATTAAATAATATAACATTTAATTTGGAAAGTTCTAGGTCCTAGAAATTGGAGCCAGGACCCATTCTCCACTAATGGCGAATGGTTCCTCCCTTAATAGGACTCCCTTTTATTTGCATTCTCTAATGGGTTCTTTGATGCAATTTTCATCCCTCGAGCCAAGGTCCTAGGAAGTTGTGCCAAGACCCATTCACCCTAGGTATCGAATGGGTCCTCCTTAATGAGGACCCTCATTTTGAATTTCATCTTGGTGGGATTTTAACTAATTTCAATTCCAAATCTAATGTCAGCTTGAATTATTTGAATTTTGGGGTTAATTCTCTAATTTAGTATAAATACAAGGTTATTTTACATAATTTAAAAACTGGAGAAGATTACAAGCAAGCAGGAGACAAAGAAATTTCATGAGATCAAGCATTCATAGTCAATAAGCAAGGAAAAGTGAAGTTTGGAACAACATTTCAATATCTTCAAGTTCATTTTGTATCCAAGATCAAGAATTTTTTAAAGGTTGGTGATAGACGCCTATGGAGAGTCGTGAGGTATTCTAGGTGTTGGGAGATGCACAAGTCATACAACCAAGCCTAGGGAATTTTTTCATAAGTGATTCCATCTTTTATGATCATCCTACTAGCAACCTACAAGAGGTATTTTCAGATTTGTGATCCATTAAAGAGATTAGACATCTCCTTTAGTGAATCTTCAACATTGTTTATATTGCATTCAAGGGTTTTATCCTAACACAATTGGGTAGAATTTCCTTTAAATTCTCATAGATCTTAGTCTTAAACACACATAAGATTATGATCACACACATTATTGCATGTTTCATATTTTTATTCCTCACCAAGGGTTTAATTACCATCAAGGGGTTTGACTAAGGAAAAACCCTATCCACCAAGAAACAACCATTTTTTTTTGCAATTTATTGGCACATTCAGATTCAGAAACATGAATTTCAAGGTGCAAAGGGGAAGAATGGACCTGAAAGTTGAAACCCAGATTTAGAGATCCCCAGAAGAGCCCAATGGGACCCATTGGCCACTAGTGGTGAATGAGTCCCTATTAGTGGCTAAGAGGCAATAGATCACAAACATTACAAGCTTCTATTTTTAGTTCAGAATCTTTGAAATAGGCCTACCAAGACCCATTCACCTTTGGTGGTGAATGAGTCCCTGTTAGCTTCATAGAAAATTTTGATTTCACTAGGTGTACATCATCCTTGCCTTCTTATTTTCCCAAAAAAGTTACAGATTCTTTCTATTTTTTGTTTAATTCATGCATTTCATGTGTTATATCTAGGATTAGAGTTTGTTCATTAGGATAATTCTCTCTCCCCAAGCTAAGATCTTGCTCACCACCCCATCCTTGTATAAAGGAAAGATTGCAAGATCCCTTAATCTTGATTCAATTCACCTCTTGGGTTGATAGTTGTTTCAATATTATTGGATCTCATCTTTTGAATGAAACCTTAATACAGAGAAAGTGGGTTGGAGACGTTCTCTTATCCTACTTTTTTTTTCTCTATGTTTCATAAGCTTACATCATATTTAGGAGAATAAAACCCTGCCAAGAATTTGAGTTCAAATTAGGTCTAAACTAAGAGAGACTCATATGCCAATTGGGGTGTATGAGTTCCATTAGGCTAAGCTTGGGACACATTTTTCAAGAAAGGTTTAATTTTATGTTAAATCCAAATCTAGGCTCAAAAACATAGGTGGGGCCCATCTGCCCAAGGTGGTTTATGAGTCCCAAATCACTAAATTTGGGCCATACAATCCAAAATCATTAAATTCTAATGGTCACTTGATGTAGGTCAGGATCATCCTTAGAAAGATGCATTAATTAAGGCTTGTGGATGTAAAATAGGACAAAATAAGGCATAAAGAAGCCCATTTTTAGTAGGGAGGGCCCAAACAAGTGTGAAAATGTAAAGGATGACATTTTTCTACACTACATGTTGAACTACAAAAGAGTGTATGTATGGCCTGATATAGATCCTTAATACCTTTCCAACATGATAAGAATCATTAAAATCAAAGATCATTACAAAATGTTTTGAGATTAGGAGAAAAAAATGAAGATCTAACTTAAATAAAAAAAAATGCCACCAAATAACTAAATAATGTAAAACAACCTACACCACTATAAAATTCATGGAGCCATCTTTTCAACGATATCTTATTTTCAAAAATGCCTCCTAAATTGCAAGATAAGGTATTTTGGAAAAATTATTGATTCGGGCATTAGGGACAATATTTGGGCCATTGGGATTTTAGCCCCTCGGCACCCATATGATCACACAAAACACTATTTGTTGGTTTTTTAATTTGGGTGTCAACCCAGTAGTGGAGAGCTAGCAGGCCTAAGCTATGGTGTTTGATGGTTAGCAACCCCTACAAGAAATAATTTTATGGGATCATAGCACCACACGACCAAGAACTTTGGGCTTTAAACAAACCAATGATGGGAAATTAAAAATAAAATTATTTTTTTATAAAATTAATTGTTGAAAATTCATACCATAGGAACAAACTTGATAGAGGGTACAAATAGGATAAAGACCATACATATTAATGTAGAAAGATTCTAGTAGAGTACAAGAATATTTTTTCAATGATTCCTACAACCACTAATAGTATGGGGTAATTTCACAATAATGAGTCCTTTTGGTACATTCAATTTTTTGGAGGGAGGAGGAAACATTTTCTAGAGAACCTTTGTTCGAAGATATTCCTTTGAATGAAGGTATTCATGTAGAGACCTTTGATTGAAGCTTAACCTTCAAGAAAAGATATTGTTCATTTGAAGATCATCTTTCCATAGATACCTTTGAATGAAGCTAAAAGCTTCAATTGAAGGTACCTTGATTCGAAGGACCTTTGAACGAAGAGCTAGAGCAATAAAATTTTGCTATTTGCTTTAAATTTCCTCAAGAAATCTAGTTTCAAACCTCAAGTCAGATCTTCAAATTGCAATTAACTTGACAAGATAATTTGCAAGATTGTAGTCCTTGAAACCAGCTTTCCAAAAAATATAATTTTGATATATTTTCATTTTATTATGTATTTAAATTTCAATTTTTATTGAACATAGGTTTTTCACCATAGGTGAAAAAATAGTAAAACATTAAAAAAATTTGAAAACATACCTTTGCACTAGGTATTGATGTCATTGTTTTAGCAACAAAAAATTGAATTTTAATATATACACAAGTTATGCTTGAAAACATACATGTATGTCAAAATAATAGTTACCTCGACTTAAAAAATTAATTAAAATAAAGATGTAACAAAAAATTATGATAAAATATTCATGCACTAGATATTGATGTTAAAAATTTGCATTTTAAAAATTATTATTTTATCCTTTGTAGAACAAAAATTATGCTAGATGACATAAACATTACTTCTTGAAAATGTTGTTTACTATTAAAAACTAGTTATTAAAGGAGATGTTCAAATATTCATGATTTATTTATATATATATATAGTTCTAATATACATACAAATTGCCACAAATCACTAGTTCTCATCATCTTCAAATTCTTAATGCTTTTGTTGCTTTAGGCCACAAAAAGTGAAGATTTAGTTAAAAATGTTGATATCAATGTCCATCTTGGCCAAAAAGTGGGACTCATTATTATGGGATTACCCTTAATGATATATAGGGTAAAACTAGGTATTCATGCATATTATCCTACAACAATGTTAACTATATGAAAAAAAAAGTCCTGATGCCCTCGAGATAGTGCCTGATTTTTGTAATTTGAAAGTCAATCCTTAGGTTTTTGGGAATTCCAAATCTAGTGGTAGGGTCAAATTTGGCCCAAAGGGCCCCAAAAATTTAGTTACCTCTGAGATCTAGCAACTATAACCCTTGTAGACTAGTTAAAACATAACAAAAATTATAAAATGAAAGGAAAATATTTCTTTCACACCCTAGATTCAACTATTAATTCCTTGAAACCTCCAATCGTACCTAGAGAATTTTTTAAGCCAAAATAGGTACCTCATATTTTGGAAGATGTCTATAGCACTAAAGCTTTGTTATCATGTAGAAGTTAGTGGCACCTGAACTCATCAACACCCCAAGATCACTTGCAAGACAAAAGATAACTTCCCCAAGAGAGAAATGATATAATATCTTGCTTTGATTATGGATGTTAGAATGCTAGATTGAATAAATGATGTACACATGAATCCTTTCTTAGAAAGGAAAGTTATGATATAGAATTATACAAGATCTTGACATATGTCTTAATCCTATACAATGAGACACCTACCTCAACAAATATTAAATGAATTAAGACACAAGAATTAAATGTCAAAAGATAAGATAAGATCTAGTGACAACTAAAACTATCTAGAAAGTTTCCCTCCTAGAACCTAAGTGGACTTAACATGTAAATAGGACCTACTAATGATTGGTTAGGTAAAACTCCTATTTACACCAACAAAAATATTATATGATATCTATAACATGTTCACTATTAGTCAGGGCATTAAAAAGTTGTTTTTTTAAATGTGTTGTAAGTTTAAATAAAATTAGGTAATAATTTATTTTTACAATTATTTTGACCAAATAAAATAAACAAAAATACATAAGTTATGTTTTCAAATTTATATAATAAGAAAATAGATTAAAGACTATAAACTGTTATATATATATATATATATAATGATTGACAATAAAAAAAAAAACTATATTCAAAGAGTATTATAATATTTATAATCGTGTTCACTATCAATCAAGACTTTAAAAAATTTGAAATTAAAAAAATAATGCATTGCATTTTTAAAAAAATTAAACAATAATTTATTTTTACAATGATTATGACCAAAATCAAACAATCAAAATCACATAAATATACATCCAATAGAATATTATGATATCTATAATAATGTTCAGTATCAATCAAGACATTTAGAGAATTGAAATTTTAAGAAAGAAATAATATATTGTAATCTTTTAAAAAGTTAAGCAATAAGTTATTTTTATAGTAATTGTGACCAAAATCAACAAAGAAAAGTACATAAATAATATTTTAGAAATTATTAAATCAGAAGAAAAAAATGAAAGACAAAATTATTGAAAAAAAAAATTCTATATAATGATTGACAAATAGAAAAATTAATTATATCCAAAGAATATTATGATATCTATAATAGTGTTCACTATCAATTAAGATATTAAAAGAATTGACATTAAATAATAATAATAATAATAATAATACAAATCAATAAATAAAAATAATACATTGTAAACCTTCAAAAATTAAACAATAATTTTTCTTATAACAATTTTGACCAAAGTCAAAAAAAAAAACCATAAATTATATTTTCAAAATTATTAAATAAGAATAAATGATAAAATATAATAAATTACTTGGAAAAATGAAAAAAATTATATGAAGATTGAAAAATAAAAAAATTACATCTAATAGAATATTTTGATATCTATAATAGTGTTCACTATCAATCAAACCATTGGGAGACTTGATTGTTTTTAATATATATTATAACTTTAAAAAAATTAAAGAATAAATTATTTTTATAATAATTGTCACCAAAATCATACAAACAAAAATACATAAACATGTTCCATGTAATGGCTAGTACTTTCCTTACTAGTATTGTAATTATTGTTTTTTAGATTTGATAAAAATTAAATGTAAGTTTTATTAACATGAATAAAAGTAAATGTAAGTTTTGTTAATTATAGTGTTGAACCATTGATTTTTGGGTTCCTATGGACTTCAAATATATGAGAGAGATATGGCCCAAAAATGCTAAGGGTTCATTCAAATTATGTTATGTGGAATAATGTCTAAACTAAATGAAGTAAAATAAATGCTATTAAATTATTTAAATGACTGAATATGAATGCAAGACTAAGATCTATGCTATGTTTGAAAACATAGTGTTGTTTGCAAAGAAGCTTTAAAGAATGAACAAAAATGAAAATTAAACTAAACAAAAGGTTGTTTCTCAGAATGAGTGCAGCTGGAAAACTGGAGAAGACTAGAAAACAATCTAGAAAACTGATGAAATTTGAACTTGAGCTGACTGGGACTTATTCACCACCTTGGGAAAATCAGTCCTAGATCAGGACTTTTCTACACATAAGCTATGTTTTGACAGTCGAGGACCTGGATCTGTATTTGACTCAAATCTGCACCTTAGGAGGGACTCATTTTCCATGCATGGCGAATTAATCCACTTTTAGATTTTTGTAATTTCAAATTTTTTCCATGCACCTTGACACCTACACAATAGTTTCTGATGGAAACCCGATTCGAGATCTCAGAAAATTCCTGCAAAAGAGCTTAAAATTGTTTGTCTAATGCGTGGTTTTCATTGGTCAAACCCCTAGTTGGGTAATTAAACTTTGAATGGAGAAAAATCTACATAAACACTAGCCTTGGATGTGTTAAATACTAGGAAAGCCCGAATCATAACAAAAACCCTATTCTATTGATCTAGAATAAGAGATGCAAAGATGATTTGTGTGTTGCAAGATCTCAAACCCTAGAAACTTTACAACACATGGAAAATAGGAATGAAATGACATGCAAATGATAAACAAGCAAAATGAAAACCTTAATTTGAAGATAGAGTGAAAATGGAAGATGGAATCAATAGGAAACCAAGTCCTTAGGTGTGATTTGGTGGCAAGTTGCACTTCCTCACCCTATATTTCTTCATGATTCACCATAGGAATCCATCATCAACCCTTTGCAATGTTGAATCTTGATCATTATAGTGAGCTTAAAGACCTGCAAAAACCCTAGTTTTTTGCCCTAAAACTTCAACTTTTGCCAATGAGACTTGTTGTGTAAGACTTGAATTTTGGAATTACTCTTAAAAATTGACAAAAAGATAAGAAAAGATGATAAAAAGATGTGTGAAATGACTTGAAATGAGTATTTATAAGCAACAACACCTTTTTTTCCCATTAATTAGACCTGAGAGGTCAACATTCACTGGAAATTAAAGTTAAGTTGATTAAATTCTTGCTTAAATTTGAATTTTCCCTTAAAGGGGACTCATTCACCACCCTTGGCGAATGGGCCCCACCAGAGGGGACTCATTCGCCACACTTGGTGAATGGGTCCCACCAGAGGGGACTCCTTCGGCCAAGGTGGTTGGCGGATGGGCCCCACCAGAGGGGACTCATTCGCCACCCTTGGTGAATGGGTCCCACCAGAGGGGACTCCTTTGGCCAAGGTGGTGAATGGGTCCCACTACTGTTGTTTGAAGGTGGGTTTTCGGGGTATGACATAATTAAATGTTGTTTGTCCTATTTTATTTGATTTCTCAAGTAAAACGGGCCTCTAAATCAAAATTAATGGGTCTAACAAACCTATAAATGTTGTTTTGAAGGCTAAATGATGTAAAGGGACTCAAAAGTGGGTCCAATTATGCATGAAATTATCTGTTTTCTCAAGAGAGTCCAATTTTCTATGGCACAAGTGTTTTAGTATTGTTAGTTATTTTAATGACCTAACTCTTACCCTAACTCATACCCTAACTCTAATTCTATCCCTAACCTTAACCCTAACCTCATCCCTAACTCTAATCCTAACAATAAATTTTAAACTATTATCTTAATCCTAGACATATCTCTAACCCTAACTGTGATCGTAACACTATCCATAGCTATAAACCTAATTTTTATCACTAATTTTTAAATAAATAACATATTTAATAAATGTTATATTACAAATTATTATATTAAATAAATTTTACAAATAAAATAAATACAATTATGTACTAAAAATCATTAAAAGGTAGATATTACATGTTGACAATGTTTCTTCTCTTATTATTAATATAAAATCATTATATATTATAATGATTATTTATTAGAAGTTGTTTATTTTTAATTTAATATAAATATATATATTAACAAAGAAAATATATTATAAATTAAATTATTAGTTTTGATTCGTAGTAGACACAAGTGAAAATATATCTCTTCATTCAACTCATTAATTGTTAAATATTAATGGATTGATGATTATAGATGGTAGGATTTTTCAAAGTCCATGAATGATAGAGTAAAATCTTCTAGATTAAACTATGTATGCTATTTTGAATTTATGTTTTGAACCATACTAAATGGTTCATCATAGGAAGATCATAATGAAGAATATGATTGTAGAAATGACCTTAAGAAGAGTTAAGTGGTGGGAGAGGGTAGGGTGGGAGGATATTGAAAAGTGAAGTAAAATTGAAAAAAGGAGATAAATGATGAAGACATAATAGAGGAATGAATAATATAGACTTAATATGATATAACACAAATAAATGGATCAAAAAAGGTTAAAGTTAAATGTCTCAAACAATGAATAAATAAATCTAATGACCTTGTTGGCTAGTTTTTAAGAACCAAACTTATTCTTACCACATACCTATGAGCTTTCCGGAATTCAATTATCAGTAAGGGAAGGATTGGCCAACACTTAAGTAAGGGTTCTTAGGCCCTTTACTTTTTCACTTTGGGCTCTGTAAAACCTAGCAGGGTAATCCTAAATACTGTGCTTACAAATACTAGTGTGTCTAGGTATCAAACATAAAACAAATGGATGATTCTCCTTAGATGTTTAATGGAGACAATGCATTGAAGATTTGGCTAACCCTCATGGCAGTGACTAATTTAAACAAGAAAAAATGTAATTCATTAAGATTAAAACACACCCATTTAAAGAGTTTGATACGTAAGTTGATTGTAATTTTGTGATCAACTGTTGAATTGGTTATCACACATTCCAATATAATTACTTTTCTAAACCAGTGCCATATTATTGGGAGAAATTCAAACTAAATACACACATGACTAGATAACAATTTTATATATAACAATACCCAAATCCTTGAAAATATTGCATTACAATATCCCGACTTATTGTTTCCACAATTCACTTCTTAATAGCATCCTCATAAATGATTTATTTCAAACCCATTGTTATATTCAAGCATTTACATACATTCATTGAATTGATAAGCAATAATAAAACAACACATCTATTGAAAATCAATAGAGACAAATAAGATAACCATTTGATTATATTATTCATAGTCTGTATAACATGTACATAGGAGAGTAATATGTAGAAACTTCATACTATATTCTGCTATACATATTGTCCTTGTTATTATCATAAAACCACATACATATTAACTAACTTGTTTCCTATAACATATTACTAGAAAGTTTCAGTATCCATTTTTTCTCTGTGTATAACCCCTTCAAGGTAAACTACCTACTAACCTCATTGTGTAATCAGCCTTGAAATCCCTTTTATAAGACAAAGGAGCAACAAGAATTAGGCTGAATTACACTTACATTTCACTTTCATTCCAAAATGAATTTCACTAGGAAGTGAAAGTATTCCCCAATTAGTTGCAAGAAATCATTTGTAAGATAGGAAGGAGCAAAAGAAAAACTCCAAAAAACTGTTAGTCGGAGAAGACCTACTAGTCTTCAAAAGGTGTTGCTGTCGCAACACAAAAAATATGGAATGTTCACACCGAACCAAGAAATGTCACCATTAGCATTGAAGGCATAAATAAACAAAGACCCATATCACAACATACCAGCCAAAGAAAGCAAGTTAACACAAAGGACCAAAAACCAAGCACCAACTTAGAGAAGGAATGGGGTGCTACTTTGCCTTGTCGTCAACAAAGTAGGTATGCCCACTCAGGGTCCTTATTGAAACTGGAGTAGCCATCACCACCTCATCCTCAGAATCAACTAAATCATTCATGGACATGAGATACAAGCGGGAACCTAAATCAATCTTGTCTCCACTATTAGAAGAATCATCCCAGACTTCAATGGGAGAATGATGACATCTCATGTAATCCCGGTTATACATATTCCTTCTTGGAGATTCCCTCTCTGGCCTGCCAATTTTCTTCTCCTTTCCTTTGGCTAATTCCTCTGAGATAATTTAGCTTCTTAGATGATAAGCTCGTTTGAGATCACCTCGTGTAGACTTCTTGACAACTCTTATTTTTTTCTTTGGAGTCACAGGGATTTCAGGCATATCCTGTTCACTTTGGGGAGAATCATCTTGAGACTCAAGAGGGTTAAGTCTCTTAGACCTGTGGACTTGGTTGATATTCATAGTTACCTTACCCATTTCCTTACTTAACGACTTATCAAATTTTCTCATAACAAAGACACCACCCAACTCAAAAATAATAAACTCAAATTCACACATACTTTCAAACTCCTAATTCTCATAAACAATAAGATGGTGAGAATAATCAAGCAGGTGATCTTAATTAAATAGATCAACTAGTGTGTGTTTGCATTAATTTTACAAGAAGCCTTCTGTGAAGATGCAAGCAATCAATTACCTTGATTTTGAATCTCAGTCGTTGATCATACCTTGAAGTGAATCAATGGACAATCAATCAAGATGATTAATTATGAAAAAATTAAATACATGCACTTGATACTTCTCCATAATAAAAAAAATAAGTTAGATAAGCATTCACTTAGTTCGAACATTAATCACACACCCATCATTTAACCAAACCTGTCATGTCATATTTACCCATTCGCCCATGGGAATTAATTTTCTTACAATTGATCACACTAATATAGCGAGGGACATCATGATTTATCTTCATAATATGGGCCCATACCCTACCTTACTTCAATTTCACCTTCCCACATGCACTAGCACCTAAAAAATTTGACGGCCACAAAAAAATATTTCCCAAATTTTACATGCGTTCCCAAGAATTAGTTCTAATTTAATACCATTTTTATCTTAGAACAATCTCGACCAATATTTCCAGCAACACCTTATCTTTACAAAAAACCATCTAAGTCCTCAGAATGTTCCACGTGGCATTTTCTCACTTTTTGATTGAGAAACATGGGACATGAGTGGGCCCCTCACGCGATGGTAGGGAGTGGTCAGGATCAACCCACATCACCTATCATTGATCGTTGGTCTTCTAATCTCTAGACACACGGGCCATTTCCAAATCCTAGCAGGTCCCATAAAAAGTTACAGATGTCACCTTACCCACTAGCTTGTGTGATCATCTTTCCTTAATGCACAAGGTGAACAAGTGCATAGGGAATGGTCCTGATGAAAACATGTGTTGTAGTGTCCATTGTTGATCTTTGTTCAAGATATTTTCACTGGCCTTTCAGAATGAAATGGTCCCACCAACAGACTTGACACATGGCCATCGCCTGATAACTCGTGTGTTTAAAATAATGTGAAATAAATCAACATGGGCATGTGGGGAGTGGCTAAGATGTAACCACATCTCATGACTATCGTCATTGATCTTCTTCTTGATGGCGTGAACTATCTTTACCGAGGAATATGGGCCCACCAATGCTCAAGACACGTTGTTGAAGCCCATCAGCCCATGTGAATAAAATAATAAGGAATAAATTATTAGGGGCACACGAGGAATGATGGTGATCAACACTTGACAATTGGACATTCAACATGAAGACCTAATTTTGCACGTCACAAAAGTTAGTTTAAAAGGGGGCCACTTCTAGGCTGACAAGAACTTAACCATTAGGAATGAAGGCTAAATATTTAAGTCATTTAAGTATAAAAAATCAAGCCCGACCATAGTAAAATTCTTAACAATGAAAAGACACTTGGTGATCGGAAAACCTAAACCCAAGGGGGCAGTGAAAATAATGATTTCAATGGTATAAATGACAACTAGAATGACCGGATGTAGGGAACATCAGGTCAATGCAAAAATAGAACAACCAATGGTTTTCTGGACTCATACGCCAATTTTGAAAGGTTTTAACATAAAACCCTAACACAGTGATGAGGACACAACTATAAGCCAAAACAAGATTCCAAGCCAAATGATACAAGAAAATTTAAAATGGAACGAAGAAAATTTTGAGGGGTTCCATCAGTGGCTCCAGTTGGGGACACATGCCTCTCATAGGTGTGGTGAGATCCCAAAATCATGGGTGAAGCAAACCAAACATAGAAAACAAAACCAAAACAAACAAACAACAAAAAGTATATATACAGTTTTTACATAGGCTCAAAGACCTAAAAAAAGAGATCCAATCTCCACTCTAAATCACAAGCCTTCCGCTGACGTGTAGGTTATCAATGTGCACCTTGCAATTTGACAAGGCTAAAAAATTTCTTGGTGGCCCGAGACCACTAAACTTTGGGTTGATACTTGCCTCTATCAAAAACCTCAATTTCCACTATCTGTATCAAACTAAGGCTGAAAATTTTCTCATGAATTTCCCATCCCTTTTTGATGTCCCTATCACTAAGCATAACTGTTATGAACTTATCATTTTTACTTAAATTCATGTTAGGTTGTGAATTGTGATCAATCATTAACTGAAACACACGATTGATGGAGTATTCTATTTGATTCAGCTTGCAACTATACTCTGTCCAATGCTCATCTAACTAGATAGGAAAAGTAAAACACTCATAATCTTCTTGTGCACTATATTCATAAGGGAAAATACCACATTCATTTTGTTCCATAAGTAAGAAGCACTCATATACAGGATCCTATTCAAGCTGATGTCAATCATGTTACCCAATGCTCCATTTTCATGGAAAACCAATTTCTCAGAATCCATAGCACTTTTACTTTTACCTAAACCAGGATCATTCCCATAAAGGGAATCATTCATATCATCACATACCTCAAATACAATTTTTGTTTCAGGATCACTGCCACAATTTGATTTCTCTTTCTACTCATTATCTTTCAACTAGAAACAAAACTTCTCAAAAGATGGATCAAGTAGTTTAGAATTAATATGATTAGTAGTAGGGTATTCAACTGCATTTTTAAATGAAAGGTTTACTAACTCATATGTGGAGTACTGATGGAAATTTGAACAAAGATTTTGTTCCTCCAAGTAATTTTTTTCATTTCCTTCCTTAGCAGGACTTTGGCTAGAAACAATCCTATCCATCTCTATCATAAAATTTTCACACCCTATTTCTACTTCATGTAAATATTCATAAATAGGACCTTGCTAACCAACACTACTCATCCCATCATTTAATTCAGGCTCTAGACTCTAAGTATAGATATTATTATCCTGAATTTCATCACCAATCATATCATCATGATGCACTCTAATCCTAAAGTAATTAAATTACTTTGCAATAGTTTATCACATGCAATCTATTTGTCTAATGGTAAGGGATATTTTCATGAGTATTGACATAGTCATAATCCTTAGGTAAGAAGGGTGCTCTCAAGTTTTCCTTACAAAAAGGTTTGTATTCCTTATGAGAATAATCAATATTTTCATCTTCACTATGCTAGTCATCAAATTTTAAAAGTACATCAACATTATTTGCAAGTATGGCAATATCATCATTGATACTATTATGCAAATGTTCATCTTTAGAAACATTCTTATTCATTCTTTGAGAAAACTCTTGATCTTTTTCAATAAGGTTAGCACTCTTTCTATTTTGAAACCTCATTTTTTGCTCATAGTCATGCTTTGCTTCTTCAACAATTCTGATGCAATCAATTATATGCTCAAACTCTTGAGGTTTTAATTCCTTGGGCATAAAACTAAGCACTGGCTCATAAATGTCACAAAATATGTCTATGCATATTGAATCTTCAAGTTGTAAGCTCCTAGGTATTTCTAACAAGGAATCCAAAAACCTTGATAAAAACTCATATGGTGATTCCTCTTTATATCTCTTTACATTGGACAACCTTTGAATTAGCAACTCCTAATCACCCTCATCTGAATACTATTGAAATCTATTATGAGTTTGTTCATTATCAATATGTTGTGTGAACAAACAAACTAAGACATCAAAAATGTCATCACATTGGTCATCCTTTTCATCCCTATTTATTTCATCTTTATGATGTGTATCCAGACAAGAAACACTTGCAGCCATATATCCCTTCATCATTGAGTATTTAATAGTGTTTTTAATATCCATAGAAATATGATATGCCTGCTGCAATGTTGTATAGGTTCATTATCCCTTATCAAATAACTCATCTTATTTTCAAAATCACCAAGATACACAATCAAATACTCTACATCACTAGGTCTCAAGTATTCATGAATATCTTTCACTTATTTCATAAATCTAAGGTTAAAATAAGGAACTAACTCTTCTTCATCTTGTTGGATTTCCCTGAATATTTTTCTTATCTCATTTAGACCGATCCTTTCACCAAATTGTTCCACAAATGCTATTTTAAAAGTATCCCATGAAGCTATAGAACGTATTTGTAGATATGAGTACCAATCATTGGCATCATCTTTCAATGACTGAGCAAACAATTTCATGACAACATCCTCATGATTTATCTCAAAATCACCCATCAAATCCATGAATGCATCTAGGTGTCTGGAAGCTAGCTCAGAATTTTTCCCTATAAATTTTGGTAAATATTTCCTAATATCATTAGGGATTTTTTTAGGAAAACCTTTGATACCTCAAAAACTTGATGACTTATATCTCTCAATAGAGAACTTCTTTTGAGGGCATTCTAGGAGTTCCATGCCCGATGTAAGGCCCCGTCATTAGTGCAATAGTCACATCTCTTGCAATTTTGTTATTAGGTACCATTATTGCCAAGTAATCAAGTTAGAATGATGTATTATACAAACTCGATCTAATACTTATAATTAATAATTTTATTTGAGAAAATGATACTCATAATACCGATGATACAACTATCTTTATGTATAGTAATTTTGTTGTTGATACTATTATTAATATTAATAATATCGATATGTAAATTAATATCATTATTAATCTATTGTTACTATTAATATTAAGTTTTAAACTAATATTGTTACCCTCATTATTGTTACATTTATTATGGACTTCATCTATTGGTATTATTATTAATCAAGGAGTATTATCATGAATTATAGAATTGATATTATCATGACTATTAGTCAGAATGATGATAATACTAACACCAACTATAAAGTTCATCATTTAATTTAGCATCATGCTTGTCATAATTTCTGCTATGACAATTACATCAATACATAAAGTGAATCTAGAATATCGTGTCTGCTCAAACATAATTACGAGTGTAGTGATGAATAGGGCAGATAGAAGTTTAAATGAAACCAATTATTCTTCCATTAATTTATTCACATTCCTACCTATCTTGCAAGCACCAATGTGTGAATCATTCAAAGAGTTAAAGCCAAAATTTCCTTGCTTGATGTGCCACCTAAACTCAGTGTCCATACCTCCTTAATGGTTCCTGTCATGCAACAATGTCAAGTATTTATTATCCTTATCTTTTTCTTCATACACGCCACCTATGGATGTCTCTTGATATCTTGATTAATGTTTGTGACTGACTTTTGGCTCTTGAATTAGTATGGTAGATGGGGATCTAATGATCCTTAATTTATTGTGTTACTAACCCCCTTTTCTTGTCGCTAGTTTGGTGCTTTGCTCCAATCACATTATATCAGATCTGTTTATGCATAATATGGAGGAGGGTGAAGTCAGGGTATTATCATCTAGGTTAGATCATGCTAGAGGTGTCTATAAAAATTTTCTATTGTTCAATAAGTTTTAGGTGGTTGAAAAAAAAAATCAGTTCACATTGCTTTCAGGCATTTTGTCAAACAGTTCACATGCCTTGTCCATGCGTCCACTTTATTTGGCACACATATTTACGAGGGTAGAAGAACATGGATTGGAGGGAGAGCTGCCCATAAGTAGAATTTTGTGACAGGGTGCTGAAGAGAGAATACCCAGGGGGTCTCATAGAATGCAAAGATTTCAATTATACATCAAATGAATTCCATGAAAAGACTTTTAAAACATGTTCAGGCAAGCAAAATCAGTAGGCGTAAGAGCCAACACTCCACAACAATGGACAACATGAAGTACAGGTGGACGATTGCTAAAATCAGTTTGGGGGTAGCATTCTGACGTGGGGCAATCAAAACACTAAGAAAGCAACTCAAACAGGTTAGCGGTTTTGAGTTATAGTTCGGCAGTATTGATATTTCTTAAGGACAAGCATTTAGCGTGATAATTGGTGGGATGGAAAAGAATCCTAGGTTATGCATTATTGGGATATAGATTTGTATCGTAGCTTCTTCTTTTTTTCTGTAATAAAATTTGATATCGTTCTTGTTAGTATTACTATTTTTGTTCTATCATTGGTCTGTTTGGCCAAGAGAGTGATCAAATGACCTTCACTTACTATCATAGTCATTTGTTTATGGTATAAATCTGATACTGGATAATTAGTGATTGTCCCTATTATTAGGTGGCAGACTCGTGAGTTTGCGAAAAACCATTTCATGGATGTAAGCCTTTAAACCAAACCTCACACACTCACCTAGTTTGATGCTATTGTTTGCTCAAATTTTTCTTTTCATTTAAAGTTTAGGTATTCATACTTATGTGGGAGTGGCTACTAAGAAATTTGGATTTTATTTTTAGCTTTGTTCCACAATGATTCTCTTGTGTATGGGACCCACTCATTTGTAGGAATGGCATGAGTCCTCTTATACTCAAAGGGAATAGGTGTTTTGTTCTTAAATCTTGGGCAACGATTGTAGTCCTTGAGACCACCGCTCTCTGAGGTATTTTTTCAAACTGTCCACATGTATTGGGGATGATTCCTCATTTTTGTGCATACGTCTACTAGAGCTACTGCAACCACATTATTTGACAAAAATTCTCCTATCCGCTATAATGATAGATCTTATTCCTTTTTTGCTCTTCTATATCAATCCTATTATACGTAACAGTCTGAAATAGGAGGAAAAGGATATTCATCAAATCTCAAATGATATAAATTCTGATTTGGCATCAATAAAATGGCAAAATAATAATAATAATAATCTTGGCACCTTTCTATTGCATAAATTCTAATTAAGAATAATCGATGAATTCCTTTTAACAAAATATGAATCTTTGTTGCTATACTGCACCTTTTGATTATAAATCAAGAGGGAGGTCCATTACCATTCTAAAACTCCCATTACCATTCTAAAACTCCCATTTCAATTAGGAAGAACAGGGGAAGGAACTTTGGGATATAGCTTGTAGATTTTGGCTCTACAACAGCCAGTTGCATTTGCTTAAAAGTTTTGAAGGCTTTTTTAATAAACCCATTATGTGTGTACCCTGCAATTGTCGTATTCCATGAGACTGTAGCTCTCTGAACATTATTAGCAAATAAATCATGTGCTTTGTCTTTAATATTCTTGCCTGTGAAATTGGGAACTTGCTTTCTTCAAAACTTGAATGGCATTATATTTCTCTCCCATAAGCCATTTGACTTCTCTTTTAAGCTAACAAGTATTGTTGGAGAATTTTTCTTCCTCATTAGAAAAAAACAAAAAGTTGTCAAAATTTGCAAAAGAAAAATTAGATATGTTTAAATTGTTTTGTAGAAAAAAGAAGAAGATATATTTAAATTGATTTGTAGGAAAAATGAAAAGATCAAAGGGAGATTACCAATTTTATTAGAACATTTGGTGGCCTTGTTTTTAGCCAAAATTAACGTAGGAATTACATGGGCTGCTGTTGGGGTCTTACCTTCATTAATAGCATAAATGAAATTTGCTGCACCTCCCAGATTTCAATTTTACATTAATGTCAATATGAGATTGTGTCATATTTATGCAATTATGTTATAACATTTTATAGAAGGGATTCAGGAATAAGAATTGTTAGATAACAGAAATGGCAATGGAAGAAAGTATTTTTAGATAAGTAAATTTGAATACTTAGCTTGACACTAGTATCTTAACTGTGATATTATTATTTGTGCATTATCAATTTATTAGTTCTAAATATGTTGTCCTACATAGAATAAAAATAAAATAATATATAGTAAGGAGCTTCATCTGATAAACAAATCTTGGAAGATATTCATATAAATATTCCTGATATTCTTTTTTATAATCTGAAATAATTATGAATGATTTAGAATAATTGTAGATGTGAACTTGTTGACTCTTAACTCTATAAGAAATAGTAATTGAATTGGATTCATAGTGGTCACTTTATTTTCTTTGAGTAATGAAGTTTTTAAACTTGTTTTGTCTCAAATCCTCAATATATGATTTCATGTTGATTTGTTGCTTTTACCAGTTGTATTGGTAGGATTATAGTGTACTGAGTTGCAGTTAAAACTGCTCACACATGCTTTAGAATTTTATCAAATGTTTTCTGGGTTTTATTCCATGTCCTTTCACCTTTCCAAAACATATTTTATTTTAAAATTTGGGTAAGAGATGTAAAAGATATGATTACTCAAACACTATCATTTTCTACTTAAATCAGCAAGCTAAAAATTGTTAAGTAATTTGGGTATCATTGTTTGTTTATTTTCTTGATACATGAATATAGATCTAGGGTTGGGTTCATAAAAAATGATACTTGTACAAGGTGACTACTTTTATGGGTATGGTTCATGCTACATTTACTTCAACTACAATAGTTCCATTTTCACATGAGGAGATGTTTCATAATAGGCCATTTCTTGTATTAGCCAAAAGTGTTGGTAGATTAGTTGTGAATTGTTTTGATTAGTAATATATGGTTGGAATGGACTTTAAAATTTCCTTGAGGTTTTTTGTTATATAATATCACTTAAGGTATGGGTAGAAATAGACCGTTATAGTGGGACAATTTAAAATTCTTTCATTCATGATTAATCATTCAATTAGGGTCCCATTGATAAAGCGTTCTTTGATGAAATTGTTATCATTATCAATGTCATGTCATGCTTTAACTATATTATTGGCTACTATAATATAGTGGAGTGTTAGAGGATTATGTTTTAAATTAAGGACATGTCATCTTTTGAACCTGGGATATAGGTAATTCTGGAACTCTCATTTCTTTGCAAACTCAAAGAAAATATCCTTGGAGTGTGTTGTCTTGTATATCCTTACCTAGGTCTCAGATCCCTGGCTTCACCTAAGTGGGTGGCAGACGATTGTGGAACTGTCTGGGGTATTGGGCCCTAGAAAGGGTTGTGTACCTTCTCTTATAGTTTATAATTAATGGTATAGAGGTGAAGATGAATTTGAAAAGAGTGTCGAGTTTAGCCCATGTCAGTATTGATGTTAAGCCATATTTTTAACCTACTGATTATATTTCTTTGTTATCCAACCATGTTGTAGATAGTTGAAGCCTAGTTGTCAAACTACGGTTCCTCTGTGAATTACAAACTTTTGAAAGGCCATCCAAGAGGAGCCCCCGAGGAATTAGGTCTATCCCCTAGGGTTTGTGCTATTTTCATTACTTTGAGTTGTCATTGATATAATGTATTTGCTTAGCTTATGACTTGATTGTGCCTTCAGTTTATGAATGTGTTGGTTGAATTATTAAAGTTTGTCTTGATGATTTAATTTCCATGTCCCCATTTGAAAACCCTCCTAGGATTGTGTAAGAAATTTAGTTTTTTAATGAAATATATTAATCTTTAACTAGTCAAATGTTGCATGCTTCCTTGTAGTGCCTTCTTGGGTAGAAGCCTTTTGTGAGTTTTGCAAGCGTTCTGGAGAAAGATTTGATAGTTGTTTTTTTTCCTTAACTTTATTTTGAGTGCTAAATTTAGGGCATTACATTTTGGTATTAGAGCCCGGTTGCAACACTAGGATCTCTGGTTAGTGATGTTTCCTAGGTGGTGTTGTTTGAGTGAATTTCAGTTGTGTGCTTGTCTTCTTGTTGTGACTGATGGTTGTAATGACCGTACGAGATCTTGAGTCGCTTTCATTATTCTGTGATAATATTGGTTATGAAAGAGTTAATTAAAAAGGGAATAACTAGGTTGTTAAATTAGATGAGCATTATATAACCTCATGTGAATGATGCATTTGATTATGAAGTTTAAATAGCCCTGAACTTATATATTTTGAGTTGTCAAGATTTAAATATCAATGCACCTATGTACCCTCCCATAGGACTTGTAAGTGTTTATGATGATCAAGATTAAGCAAATTAAATGTGTGAATTGCATGTTTTGTTCATGCTGATTAGCATGTTATGGTGAATTATTGTTGTGAAGATCGAGTCAATCTGGGATGAAAATAAAAAAGAAAACAAAGTGAATGGCTAGAAAGATATGAATATGATTGTTATAAAATCCACCCTCGTGTTAGCCTATAACCTTGAACTTTATGGAGATGAAAGATGATTCTTAAGACATGACTATTATGTAGAAAATACAACTTTACTAAAGTAACCATCATTTAACTTCATAATGCAAGTGAATAACTCAGTATAAAACACTATAATTCTTATATCTAAATCTATGTGCCTTGGGGTGATTTGAAAATTAAATTATTTTCTTTTTTGTGGATAAATGAAGTGTTTTCAAAAAGTACATGTTGCCTTAAAACCAATTGAATGCATGTTGTGTGTGAAGCTATTTTGAAGATAGGAAAGAAATATGTCTGATTAGGTAAAAGACTTTGGTCTTGAAATTGTACTCCTACCTTAGGATATTTGCATGAAGTTGTGTATGGAATCAATTAGCATTGAGTAAAATTTTAGGGATAAACTAGAATAGTGAAACCATGTGCATGGAATATAAATAATAATGATGGTAAGAAAAAAAAAATGCATTAGTAAATCTTACCTTGTTTAATTTCAAATATAAGCTCTTCTTTCATTGCATGGTATGCCTGGAAAGTAAAATTTCATGTGCATTGTAGTAGCCTTACATTGGTAACACTTAGGTTCCCAATTGCATTATAATTAATAGAAATCATATAAATGATAACTCATTATACCCCATTTAGAGATGCAAATACTAATTGCATGACTAAGTAAATTTTTAGTGAAAGAAATGTTGTGCTTGTGGTGGTAATAAATTGGACTATGCTTTCCTCATTGTGTGTGAGTATTGGGTAGCCATATTTGAGAAGACATTTTATAATGGTTGTGTATGTCAATGATTGAATATAATATTTTGTAGTTTAATAATGTGTAAGAAAATGGTTTGTTTCTTTAAAAGATGAAAAATTTGAAAATAAAGTCACTTTGTATTCTCTATGAATGTGAATACCCCGTAATGGTGCTTATGTTGTGTATTGTGGAATTTTTTTTGTAGACCAAGTTGTATGAATGTGTATGTTATGCATGTTTGACTCATATGGAATGAACTGATAGAGTTCTTGACAGTTATGTGATTTTTCATGTGGAAACCAGTACATGTGTTGTGCTCCAAGTACGAGATATAGGGTATCCAACTTGGGATAAGAGTGGTGGACGTCAAGTACGATCCCCTATGTGTACCCTTTGTGATTATTTTGTGTAGTTAATTTGTTGTGAAAAAGGAGTAAGCATAGAATGTGTGGATGTGTATCTATTAAATGAAATGTGATGTATTCTATTGTGTTAGTCTTATTTGTATGTTAAATGTGTACCCCTAGTGTTTGGTTCCCCCTTTATGGGAGTGTGATGCTAGCTAGTGTAAATAGAGGTTGAGAGGCACATGTTCTCCCATCGAGAAATTATGCGCTTAGGGAATTGTCCCTAATCCTGATAAAGGATCTATGTCGAGTCATTGTGATCCCCTCATGGATGTTGACCGTGGCCTACTCCCCCACATATGAGAGCCACACTTGTTGGTTCATAGTGGAAACCTATTCGTTGATGTTATAACACATGGGTAAAGGATGGAAATACATGGACCACCAGTGATTCATATTTATGTGGTCAGGAACCACTAGCTACTTATATACATGTGGTCAAGGACCACCAGTGATGGATATTTATGTGGTTGGGGACCACCACCTATTCATATTCATGTGGTTAGGGACCACCAGTGATTTATATATATGTGGTCAGGGACCACCAGTTATTCATATTTATGTGGTCAAGGATGACCAGTTATTGCATGCTACTATACTTATGTGGTTAGATAATCACCATTCCCCTCCTCCCCTTAGGTGGCTTATCAAGTCACATGGTCTCATGATGTGCAAATTTTATTGTTGAAATATGAATTATTGGTAACTTTTGATTGATGTACTTTATTACGTGCCAAAAATGCAAGATTTTATAGATATTTTATTAGGATATTTAGCCATTTGACGGTTGTTGTAGTCCGATTTGCCTCAAGGACTTGTTTTAATTTCATTTTTGAATTAAGATTGAAATGTTGCAGTGTAGTTACAATTGATCTTTATTTTGCTCCTCTTGAATTTATAGTTCCTCTTTGGGATTTTTCTTTATGGGAGCCTTGGTTTATGGTACTATGTTACTCGATTTGAGGCTTTCTCATTGTTTGCAAATTGTTGGCATGTGTGGTGTAATGTGAAATCTATAAATTGCCATATCCCAAGGTGTTCCCTAGTAGGTCCTATAGGGGAGTAGATGCGCTGGGGAATTATTTTGAAAAGGGTTGTAAATGGGACCGGTATGGGATGGTCATTGATCCATTCTTCCCTTCACTCTATGATTGTTCTTATCTGCATGGAGGAGTCCTTAGAGAAGGGCCTCGAGACTATCTTTCTAAATTTTCTATGGCATCCATAAATATCCATCCTTGTAAACCCCATTGTGTGAGCCTTATGTTGTAAACTTTGTGATTGTATGAGGGCAAGCGCACCCATTGGGAAGAACATCCTTTGTATGAGGACATGCGCACCCATTGGGAAGAGCATCCTTGCCATTGTTTTGTGTACATGTGAAATTGTAAGTAAATGTGATGTGGCATACCTGTGAACTATGTGTGAAAGTTACAAATAATGCAAGTTAATATTCCTTGAGACAAGGTATGAGTGCCATGATTGAGATTTGGTATGAGTACCATAATTTTAAGGTAAACTATTCTCTTAAGAACATATTTGGACAAAATGTGAAAATAAATCTAAGACACGATTGGCCATTAAAACAAGAATATTACTAACATCACGAGTGATGTTTATGTTGCAATTTTTATTTTATTTTTTATGTGCATCCAAGAATGCTAAACATGTGTTGATAAATACTTTTGAAAAGTTATTGAGTATGGTTACACAGTTAATAATTTATAACTAAATGGATAGTTGTGTACATTGTTATATTGAGAGTACCAGATAAAGGTTCTATTATGAAAATTTTTCTTCTATAATTTGGATAAGTAATTCATAAAAATGATGTCTCTAATGTGTGCTTATACTTGATTGTTTTGAGTATTTCATCAAGAAAAAGGTAAAGTAATTAGTATGGTTAATAGATTTATGTGTGTGCTTTACTGAGATTATAGTTTTGAACCCTAAAGTGACTTCTAGGAGGAAGTCCAATCTAAGGGAAGGGGATTGTAAGGCCCCGCCATTATTGCAATAGTCATATCTCTTGCGATTTATTTATTAGGTACCATTATTGCCAAGTAGTCAAGTTGGAATGATGTATTATACAAACTTGATCTAATACTTATAATTAATAATTTTATTTGAGAAAATGATACTCATAATATTGATAATACAACTATCTTTATGTATAGCAATTTTGTTGTTAATACTATTATTAATATTAATAATATCGATATGTAAATTAATATCATTATTAATCTTGTGTTACCCTCATTATTGTTACATTTATTATGGACTTCATTTATTGGTATTATTATTAATCAAGGAGTATTAACATGAATTATAGAATTGATATTATCATGACTATTAATCAGAATGTTGATAATACTAACACCAACTATAAAGTTCATTTAATTTAGCATCATGCTTGTCATAATTTCTGCTATGACAATTACATCAATGCATAAAGCGAATCTAGAATATCATTCCTGCTCAAACATAATTACGAGTGTAGTGATGCATAGGGCAGATAGAAGTTTAAATGAAACCAATTATTCTTCAATTAATTTATTCACATTCCTGCCTATCTTGCAAGCACCAATGTGTGAATCATTCAAAGAGTTAAAGCCAAAATTTCCTTGCTTGATACGCCACCTAAACCCAGTGTCCATACCTCTTAATGGTTCCTGTCATGCAACAATGTCAAGTATTTATTATCCTTATCTTTTTCTTCATACACGCCACCTGTGGATGTCTCTTTGCATCTTCATTAATGTTTGTGACTGAATTTTGGCTCTTGAATCAATATGGTAGATGGGGATCTGATGATCCTTAATTTATTGTGTTACTAACCCCCTTTTCTTGTCGCTAGTTTGGTGCTTTGCTCCAATCACGTTATATCATATATGTTTACGCATAATGTGGAGGAGAGTGAAGTTAGGGTATTATCATCTAGGTCAGATCATGCTAGAGGCGTGTATAAAAATTTCCTATTGTTCAATAAGTTTTAGGTGGTTGAAAAAAAAAATCAGTTCACATTGCTTTCAGGCATTCTGTCAAACAGTTCACATGCCTTGTCCATGTGTCCACATTATTTGGCACACATATTTACGATGGTAGAAGAACATGGATTAGAGGGAGAGCTGCCCATAAGTAGAATTTTGTGACAGGGCGCTGAAGAGAGAATACCCAGGGGGTCTCATAGAATGCAAAGATTTCAATTATACATCAAATGAATTCCATGAAAAGACTTTTAAAACATGTTTAGGCAAGCAAAATCAATAGGCCTAAGAGCCAACACTCCACAATAGTGGACAACACGAAGTACAGGTGGACAGTCGCTAAAATCAGTTTGGGGGTAGCATTCTGATGTGGGGAAATCAAAACACTAAGAAAGCAACTCAAACAGGTCAGCGGTTTTGAGTTATAGTTTGAGAGTATTGATATTTCTTAATGACAAGCATTTAGCGTGATAATTGTTGGGATGGAAAAGAATCCTAGGTTATGCATTATTGGGATATAGATTTGTATCGTAGCTTTTTTTTTTCTATAATAAAATTTGATATCGTTCTTGTTAGTATTACTATTTTTGTTCCTATCATTGGTCTGTTTGGCCAAGAGAGTGATCAAATGATCTTCACTCACTATCATAGCCATTTGTTTATGGTTTAAATCTGATACTGCATAATTAGTGATTGTCCCTATTATTAGGTGGCAGACTCGTGAGTTTGAGAAAACCATTTCTTGGATGTAAGCCTTTAAACCAAACCTCATACCCTCAACTGGTTCCATGCTATTGTTTGCTCAAACTTTTCTTTTTATTTAAAGTTTAGGTATTTATGCTTATGTGGGAGTGGCAACTAAGAAATTTGGATTTTATTTTTAGCTTTGTTCCATAGTGATTCTCTTGTGTATGGGACCCACTCATTTGCAGGAATGGCGTGAGTCCTCTTATAATCTAAGGGAATAGGTGTTTTGTTCTCAAATCTTGGGCAACGATTGTAGTCCTTGAGACCACTGCTCTCTTAGGTATTTTTTCAACCTGTCCACATGTATTGGGGATGATTCCTCATTTTTGCGCATACATCTACTAGAGCTACTACAACCACATTATTTGACAAAAATTCTCCTATCCGCTATAATGATAGATCTTATTCCTTGTCTGCTCTTCTATATTAATCCTATTATATGTAACAGTCTCAAATAGGAAGAAAAGGATATTTGTGAAATCTCGAACAATAGAAATTCTGGTTTGGCATCAATAAAATGGTAAAATAATAATAATAATAATCTTGGCACCTTTCCATTGCATAAATTCTAATTAAGAATAATCGACGAGTTCCTTTTAACAAAATATGAATCTTTGTTGCTATACTGCACCTTTTGATTATAAATCAAGAGGAAGGTCCATTCCCATTCTAAAACTCCCATTTCAATTAGGAAGAACAAGGGAAGGAACTTTGGGATATAGCTTGTAGATTTTGGCTCTACAACAGCCAGTTGCATTTGCTTAAAAGTTTCGAAGGATTTTTTAATAAACCCATTATGTGTGTACCCTGCAATTGACACATTCCATGAGACTGCAGCTCTCTGAACATTATTAGCAAATAAATCACGTGCTTTGTCTTTAATATTCTTGCCTGTGAAATTGGGAACTTGCATTATTCAAAACTTGAATGGCATTATATTTCTCTCCCATAAGCCATTTGACTTCTCTTTTAAGCTAACAAGTACTGTTGGAGAATTTTTCTTCCTCATTAGAAAAAAACAAAAAGTTGTCAGAATTTGTAAAAGAAAAATTAGATATGTTTAAATTGTTTTGTAGAAAAGAAGAAGAAGAAGAAGATATATTTAAATTGATTTGTAGGAAGAATGAAAAGATCAAAGGGAGATTACCAATTTTATTAGAACATTTGGTGGCCTTGTTTTTAGCCAAAATTAACGTAGGAATTATATGGGCTGCTGTTGGGGTCTTACCTTCATTAACAGCATAAATGAAATTTGCTGCACCTCCCAGATTTCAATTTTACATTAATGTCAATATGAGATTGTGTCATATTTATGCAATTATGTTATAACATTTTAAATTTTAAAGAAGGGATTCAGGAATAGGAATTGTTAGATAACAAAAATGGCAATGGAAGAAAGTAATTTTAGATAAGTAAATTTGAATACTTAGCTTGACACCAGTATCTTTACTATGATATTAGTATTTGTGCATTATCAGTTTATTAGTTCTAAATACGTTGTCCTACATAGAATTAAAAAATATATATATATAGTAAGGAGCTTCATCTGATAAACAAATCTTGGAAGATATTCATATAAATATTCCAGACTTTTTTTTTTATAATCTGAAATAATTATGAATTATTTAGAATAATTGTAGATGTGAAATTGTTGACTCTTAACTCTATAAGAAATAGTAATTGAATTGGATTCATAGTGGTCACTTTATTTTCTCTGAGTAATGAATTTTTTAAACTTGTTTTGTCTCAAATCCTCAATATATGAATTCATGTTGATTTGTTGCTTTTACCAGTTGTATTGGTAGGATTATAGTGGGTTGAGTTGTAGTTAAAACTGCTCACACATGCTTTAGAATTTTATCAAATGTTTTCTGGGTTTTATTCCATGTCCTTTCACCTTTCCAAAACATATTTTATTTTAAAATTTGGGTAAGAGATGTAAAAGATATGATTACTCAAACACAATCATTTTCTACTAAAATCAGCAAGCTAAAAATTGTTAAGTAATTTGGGTATTATTGTTTGTTTATTTTCTTGATACATGAATATAAATCTAGGGTTGGGTTGATTAAAAATGATACTTGTATAAGGTGACTACTTTTATGGGTATGGTTCATGCTACATTTACTTCAACTACAATAGTTCCATTTTCACATGAGGAGATGTTTCATAATAGGCCATTTCTTGTATTAGCGAAAAGTGTTGGTAGATTAGTTGTGAATTGTTTTGATTAGTAATATATGGTTGGAATGGACTTTAAACTTTCCTTGAGGTTTTTTGTTATATAATATCACTTAGGGTATGGGTAGAAATAGACCATTATAGTGGGACAATTTGAAAGTCTTTCATTGATGATTAATCCTTCAATTAGGGTCCCATTGATAAAGCGTTCTTTGATGAAATTGTTATCATTATCAATGTCATGTCATGCTTTAACTATATTATTGGCTACTATAATACAGTGGAGTGTTAGAGGATTATGTTTTAAATTAAGGACATGTCATCTTTTGAACCTAGGATATAGGTAATTCTAGAACTCTCATTTCTTTGCAAACTCAAAGAAAATATCCTTGGAGTGCGTTGTCTTGTATATCCTTACCTAGGTCTCAAATCCCTGGCTTCACCTAAGTGGGTGGCAGCCGATTGTGGAATTGTCTGGGGTATTGGGCCCTAGAAAGGGTTGCGTACCCACTCTTTTAGTTTATAATTAATGGTATAGAGGTGAAGATGAATTTGAAAAGAGTATCAAGTTTAGCCCATGTCAGTATTGATGTTAAGCCATATTTTTAACCTAGTGATTATATTTCTTTATTATCCAACCATGTGGGAGATGGTTGAAGCCTAGTTGTCGAACTACAGTTCCTCTATGAATTACATTCGTAGGCAAGGCCGTCAGAGACAAGCTCCCAAGGAATCAGGTCTATCTCCTAGGGTTTGTGCTATTTTCATTACTTTGAGTTGTCATTGATATAATGTATTTTCTTAGATTATGACTTGATTGCACCTTCAGTTTATGAATGTGTTGGTTGAATTATTAAAGTCTGTCTTGATGATTTAATTTCCATGTCCCCATTTGAAACCCCTTATAGGATTGTGTAATCAATTTAGTTTTCTAATGAAATATATTAATCTTTAACTGGTCAAATGTTGCATGCTTCCTCGTAGTGCCTTCTTGGGTAGCAGCCTTTTGTGAGTTTTGCAAGCATTCTTGAGCAAAATTTGATAGTTGTCTTTTTTCCTTAACTTTATTTTGAGTGCTAAATTTAGGGAATTACACCCAACATACTTGTACTTGATGTTTTACCAAAAAATACAAGGGAATGGTACATTTCTATTGTATCTTTATTCAATCTTTAAATATTAACTTTATGGTAAATGAGGAATTACCTCATCATGATTGTAAAGATGTACAACTCAAATATACTTATGCCTTAATGATTTCTTAAAAGGAAAAATTCTAAAATAAGCATATTTCTTCCAGCCTATTTAGATACTACAAATTTTAGTTCAAAAGTATGTATCTAAATAGCCACCACATTTCTCTTCCTTAGTGCTCAACTCACTTAATAGGGAAAAAATTACTTCTTCCACATTTCTTAATAAAAATGGCTTTCATATAAATTTATTTCTGCTTTGCAAATCAAAACAGGGAAAAATACTTGAACATATTTGTAGAGGAACAAACTTCAATAGATATGAAGTTTCTTTCACCAATTGATTTCACTTTAAGCTTCTTCCTCCTCAAACAATTTTCACTAGTATAGAGTTCTTTAGAGTCGCCACCCACTTTCAGAGAGAACTACAATTTAGAACCTTTATGACTCTATCAAGGAAAAATGATCTATTGCAGAGATTTTCTCAAATAAGTCCCCAGTGGAGTCACCATTTTTGTTGATTATTTTTAAGAACCAAACTTATTCTTACCACATAGATATGAACTTTTTGGAATTCAATTATGACAAGGGAAAGGATTGTCCAACACTTAAGTAAGGGTTCTTAGGCCCTTTGCTTCTTCACTTTTGTCTCTTTAAAACCCAGGAGGGTAATCCTAAATACTATGCTTACATATATTGGTGTGTCTAGGTATCAAACACACAATAAGCAAATGATTCTCCTTATGTGTTTAATAGACACAATAACCTAAAGATTTGGCTAACCCTCATAACAGTGACTAATTTAGACAAGATAGAATGTAATTCATTAAGATTCACGCACACCCAGAAAGAGTTTGATACATAAGTTGATTATAATTTTGTGATATGTTGTTGAATATATTATCACACATTCCAATATAATTAGTTTGCTAAACCAGTGCCATATTCTTGGGAAGGATTCAAACTAAATACCCACATGACTAGATAACTATTTTATATTTGACAATACCCAAAGCCTTGAAAATATTGCATTACAATATCCCCACATATTGTTTCCACAATTCACTTCTTACTAGCATCCTCATACATGATTTATTTTAGACCCACTTTTATATTCAAGCATTTACATACATTCATTGAATTGATAAGCAAGAATAAAAAAACACATCTATTGGAAACCAATAGAGACAAATAAGATAACCATTAATTATATTACTTATAGTTTTTATAACATGTACATAGGAGAGTAATATGTAGAAACTTCATAATATTATGCTATACATATGTCCTTGTTATTATCATAAAACCACATACATATTAACTAAGTTGTTCCCTAAAACATAGTACTAGAAAGTTTCAGTATCCATTTTTCCTCTATGTATAGCCCCTTCAAGGTAAACTACATACTGACCTCCCTGTGTAATCAGCTTTGAAATCCCTTTTATAAGACAAGGGAGCAACAAGCATCAGGCTGAATTGCACTTACATTTCACTTTCATTCCAAAATGAATCTCATTAGAAAGTGAGAATATTCCCCAATCAATTGCAAGCAATCATTCAAAGATAGTGGAGAGCAAAAGAAAAACTCCAAAAAACCATTAGTCGGAGAAGACCCACCAGTCTTCAAAAGGTGTCGTTGTCGTAGCACAAAAAACATGCAATGTTCACATCGAACCGTGAAATTTCACCATCAACATTGGAGGAATAAACAAACAAAGACCCATATCATAACATACCAGCCAAAGAAAGCAAGTTAACAAATAGGACCAAAAACCAAGCACCAGCTCAGAGAAGGAATGGAGTGCTACTTTGCCTTGTCATCAACAAGGTAGGTATTCCCACTCGGGGTCCTTATTGAATGTGAAGTAGCCATCACCACCTTATCCTCATAATCAACCAGATTATCCATTGCCATGAGATACTGGTGGTAACCTGAATCAATCTCGTCTCCATTGTTAGAAGAATCATCTAAGACTTCAATGGGAGAATGATGGCGTCCCATGTACTCCTGAAAATACTTATTTCTTCTTGTAGCTTCCCTCTCTGGATTTTCAATTTTATTCTCCTTGCCATTGGCCAATTCCTTCGAGATAATTCAAATTCTCAGATGATAATCATTTTTGAGATCACCCTGTGTAGACTTCTTGACAACTTTTTCTTTCTTCTTTGGAGTCACGAGGATTTCAGGCATATCCCGTTCACTTTGGGGAGAATCATCTTGAGACTCAAGAGGGTTGAGTCTCTTAGACGTCCAGTTCATGCTAATATTCACACTTACCTTACCCATTTCCTTACTTAACAACTTATCAAATTTTCTCAAAACAAAGAAACCACCTAACTCAGAAATAACAAGCTCAAATTCATGCACTTACTTTTAGACTCCTAATTCTCATAAATAATCAGATGGTGAGAATAATCAAGCAGGTGATCTTCTTTAAATAGAGAAACTAGTGTGTGTTTCAATTAATTTTCCAAGAAGGCTTGTGTGAGGATGCATGGAATCAATTACCCTAATTTTGAATCTTGGTCATTGATCGCACCTTGAAGTGAATCAACGAAAAATCAATCAAGATGATTAATTATGACAAAATTAAACAAATGTGCTTGATACTTCTCCATAATCAAAAAACTTAAGTGAGATAAATATTCACTTAGTTTGAACATTAATCACATGCCCAATGTTTAACCAAACCTGTCATGTCATATTTTCCCATTCACCTGCGGGAATTAATTTTCTTGCAATTGATCATAGTAAAACAATGGGGAGCGATCATGATTTATCTTCAAAATACTAGCTTGTACCCTGCCTTACTTCAATTTCACCTTCCCACGTGTACCAACACCTGACATATTTGACGACCACAATTTTTTTTCCTAAATTTCACATGCGTACCCAAAAATTAGTTCTAATTTAGCACCAATTTTATCTTAGAAAAATCTCAGCCAATATTTACAATAGCACCTTATCTTTACCAAAAACCATCTAAGTCCTTACAATGTTCCACGTGGCATTTTCCTGGTTGCTCGCTAAGAAACATGGGACACGAGTGGGCCCCTCATGGGATGGTAGCGAGTGATCAGGATCGATCCACATCACCTGCCATCGATTTTTGATCTTCTAATCTCTAGAGCCACAAACCATCTCTAAAGCCTGGTGGGTCCCATAAAAAGTGATAGATGTCACCTTTCCCGCTAGCCCGTGTGATCATCTTTCCTTAATGCACAAGGTGAATGGGTGCGCGGGGAATGGTCCTGATGGGAACACTTTTTTGCATTATCATTGTTGATCTTTGTTGAAGATATGTCCATAGGACTTTCACAGTGAAATGGAACAACCATTAGACTTAACACACGACCATCGTCCGCTAGCACGTTTGTTTAAAATAATGTGAAATAAATCAACATGGGCACACAGGGAGTGGCTAAGATGTAGCCACATCTCATGACTATAGTCATTGATCTTCTTCTTTACAGTGCTAGTTATCTTTACCAAGGAATATAGGCCCACCAATGCACATGACACATGGCTAAAGCTAGACAGACCTTACCCTAACCCTAACTCAATGATTCATCATAGGAAGAGGATAATGAAGAATATGACTGTAGAAATGACCTTAAGGAGAGTTAAGTGGTGGGATAAGGTGGGGAGAGAGGAGATTGGAAAATGAAGTAAAATTGAAAATAGGCAAAAAAAAATGAAGACATAATAGAAGAATGAATAATATAGTAATATGATATAACACAAATTAATGGATCAAAAAAGGTGAAAGGTTAAATGTCTCAAATAGTGAATAAATAACTCTAAACATTTGAATTATAAAAATGAATTATATAACAAAATTATCGAGGAACAATTACCAAAATTGTTAAAAGAAATGAAGGAATATATAAAGAAAAATATACTAAAACTTAAAACAATAGTAATTTAACCAACTTGAAAAAAGAAAAAAGATGAGATTATATATAAAATATAAATGAAAAAATTAAATAAATGATTGAATTAAAATAAAAAATATATGTTTAAAATACAATAGATTATAATATATAACCTACAATATATATTAATATAAATAGATAAAATCATAATAATTTATATAATATATATATTAATATATATAAATATAGATTAAAAGAGAACCCTACAAAATAAAATAACCTATCATATATATTAATATAAATGTATAATATAAATTAATATATTACCTACACAATGTAGATTAACTTATTTACCTACAATTTTTTCCCTTCAATAGTATAAGATATAAATATAAATAATATATATATATATATATATATATATATTGTGATAGGTCGAATGTGAGCGTTAGAAAGCAAGCAACAAGTGAAAGAGTGCAAATAAACACCAAAACAACCTACACCTCAAGATTAGCCTAAGTTGGAAACAACACAAGACAAAGCAATGAAATGGAACTTTATACCTTGCGTTGAGTCGATCCTTTGGTTGGCCCTTCGATCTTTGATATGTATGCTCCTTGGATGGCAAGTGGATGCAAGCAAAATGGAGTTGTGAGGATGAGTGCAAGTGGATGAACACAAGAAAATGGCTAAGAGTTGAGAAACAAAATTGCAAGAGTTTGGCTAGCAAAATGATCTCCCCAAAATAAGAGAAAAGAGGGGGTATTTATAAGATTTTTGAGAATTCCTAGGGGAAATGGAGGGTCAAGATTGAGCCACCAAATATCAAGATGTAGGGCTAAGGTGAGTTGAGAACTCACAAGCCCTCACATCTTGACATGTGGCATGTGAGATAGCCCTAAAAGTTGAAGTGGACATGAGGTGGAAGGAGAAGGACATGGCATGGAGGGGGGGTACAAAGTACCTTGGGATTGGACAAGATCTCCTCATAAAGGAGGTCCTTGTCCCCATGTGGGTGAGAAATATTCTCATGGGGAGATGGGAAATAATAAATAATAAGTGAAGGACATGTGGGGAGAAGTGAAGGAATTAAAAATTCCTTTTGGGTGCCTTGGGGGATTAAAAGGTGAATTAAAAATTCACATGGGGAAGTGGAGTGCCTTGTCCAAAAGGAGAAAGCCTTTAATAAGGTTGACTTAAGGACACATGCCATAAGTGGGGGGAGGATTAGGTTAGGCTAATCAACTGATTAAGGTTGTGCAAGTACTCAGTTAGATGGACTAATGACTCATTAGAAGCAAGTGGGAAATTATGGAGGATGTGACCTTAATGATGATTAAGGGTGTGCACATGCTAACCCTAGTTAATTAAAAGAAGATGAAGTAATTAAAATGGATTAGGGACCAACTTGCAAAAGTTGGAGGATGTGACCATGAGAGAGAAAAGATGAATTAAAAATGAATTTTAATTTAAAAGGGGAATATGACTAAATTAAATAAAAGGGTATATTTATTTAATTCAGAGGAGGAAAAGGGGTAAAGTATTAAATTAAATACTTTAGGACCTTTGTACAAGATGCAGGGTATTAATTAAACAACTTGTTTAATTAATATTGACAAAGGGGATGAGCAACCGGACAAATAAAGAGACGCATTTGATCATATGGCAGTGATCAAATTGAATGTCTACATACACACACACACACACACATATATACACACACATATGTACATATTATCTATATTAAACTAGGTTGTATATTATATATAATAAAGACCTAAATTAATAAAGACTATCTTATATACCTATATATTATAGGTTATAGTTTTTTTGGAGAACCTATATATGTAAATTAATATAAAAATATACATGATGAAATAAATTATTAATGAAAATGAGAGCATATAATAATTAAGTTATCCCATAGAATATTAGAAACATAGATAACAAAGATATTAGTCTAATGGAAAGAATAATATAATTTTTATTTTATTCTATTACTTTAATAGTGTGAATCTAAATCTTTATGAAATAGTTAATTGATTTTTGTGAGATTTTTTTAATAAAAAAATAACAATTACATTTTTTTTAAAGTCAAAATATGTAACATTTATTTATTTTAGAAAGATTTAATGAAATGACTTTATAAAGAAAAAAATGAAAAATAATTCTTTAAAAAAATGTTTAACTTGCTTTCCCTACAAATGGTTCAATAACACACATAACTTTTTAACCAATCATATGCACAAGAAATAATTTCTATAATTTATAAAATTAAATATTTTACATGTTGACTTTACAAAGTTGAATTTTTTTAAATTTGTTTTGTAAATATTGTTTTTGATTGTTTGAAAACTAAATTATTAATAATTAGTTAACTATAAAAATCCAAACTCATTACAATAGTACTATGCCAATGACAAGTACTAATAATTGTTTCAAAATTATTTAATAAAAAAAAAAATTAAAAACTCTAAATTATTGAAAAAAAATTAAATACTAAATAATGATTGACAAATAGAAAATTTTTATTACATCCAAAGAATATTACGATATCTATAATAATGTTCACTATCAATCAAGATATTAACAAAGTTGAACTTAAATAATAATAATACAAATTAAAAAGTAATAATAACAGATTAAAAATCTTTAAAATATTAAACAATAATTATTTTTATAATAATTGTGATCAAAATAAAAATATGTATAAATTATATTTTTAAAATTATTAAATAAGCCGGTATTGGCATGGTGTGTTGGTTTAAAAGTGGTATTGTTGTTCTTGCCACCAAGGTTCAAACTCCGTTGGGGTGGTATTGTTGAATGGTTGTATTCCGGTTCATAGCTCCGGTCAAAAGTGTTTACCCCTTGAATAAAAAAAAAAATCTATTAAATAAAAATATGAATAAAAACTATAAATTGTTTATAAACAATTAAATTATATACAATGATTGACAATCACAAAATAAATTACGGAATATTATATTCCTACCCGACAGCAACTATAGATTTAATCTATTGCCTTCAAGATAAGTACTACTTTAAGAGGAATTTTGAAACGAAGGTGGGCATTTAGCATATTATGGAAACGACTTTCACGTTTATGTATAGTCTTCTTAAGTGACAGGATACTGTTTGATAGCTGTAAAAAGCGGGGACCATCCATTTTCGGCCATGCTAAGAAACACTATATCATTGTTGTTCCTGGTAACTCATTCCCGACATGACAATCCGATAATTAAAAAACATTGAAATCAGTAAACCATATTTGGAAACAAGGAATACGGAAAAACTATGACTTCCAAGAACATATTGAGAAGAATGGAACTTATATTTAGATAGTAAAAGAGTTGGCTCTTGCGATCATGTCTTGTGTAAACTTATCCAAATTTTTGAAGGATGAACCTTCTGGTATGACCTCTCTGCCGACAGCTTCCTTCAGCTTCAATGATCTCTTTCTCAGTTTACTCCCTTCACCCCCTGTCAGCATGATTCGAACAACCTTCTCCACCTCCTCTCTTGTTACCAACACATTGTCATTTTCTAGCCGAGACTCGATGTCCATGCCTATCCTCCATATCTCTTTGCAAAGTCTAGTGTTGTGGAACTCTTCTACCCACAGCGGCCATCCGATCATAGGCACTCCCATGCTTATGTTTTCCAGAGTAGAGTTCCAAGCATTGTGCATGAAGAATCCTCCCACAGATGGATGAGACAGAACTTTCACCTGAGGCGCCCAGTTCAGAAGCATTCCAGGACCATTAACTCGTTCGCGAAATCCTTGAGGCAAAACTGTAGATTCTCCATTGGCTATGTCAACCCTGACTACCCACAGAAAGGGCTGCTCACTGGCCTCCAGCCCAAGAGCCAGTTCTTGTAATTGCACCGTCGACATCACTATGATGCTTCCAAATGAAACGTACAGAACATAAGAGGGCTCTTGCGTGTCAAGCCACTTAAGACAGTCAAGATCATCCTCCCAAAGGCTTGTAGAAATGTTTACAAGAGAATCAGTGGAATTGAGAAACTCGGGCAAGAAGACAGGACCAACGGTAAGAGCAGGACACCCATTGGAGAGTCCCGCCACGGCAGCCGGACCTTCAAGCTCTTCAAACACATTGACGAGCATATAATCGGCCTTCTTTTGCTTGTCCGATATGTACATCATGATTTCAAACATGGGATCAGACTCGTTTTGAAAGAAAACCATCATATCCGTTGGTTGGACTGGTGGAATGCTTCCAGGCAGACAAGTGATAAGGTTTCCTTCCCGATGTGCCTCCTTCATTGTACACAACACCGCAAATAGCAATAAACGTTTTATAAAATTTACACAAGCGCAACAAACTATGCAAAAGATATTTTAGATCATACCATTGATTAGAATGAGTCCCTTGTCAAGGAGGAGCCGGGAGTTGGCCAGTGCGATGGACGCAAAGCAAGAGAATGTCCAGAATATGACGCAGGGAATGCCAAGCACTGTGGCCACCTCTTCAGTGAAGGCGAAGAGAGAATCTGTTATAATACATGTTATTGGCTGGGCCTGATCAGCTGTACTTTGGAGGAGTCGAACCATGGCGGGGCTTAGTTTGTGCATTGCTTGGCAAAACTCGTGGATAATAAGATGGCGAGGATGGTGAGAAGGGAGGCCATCAGGAAGAGAGAGAAACCAAAAGTTCATTCCTCGCTGCTGCAATCGACGGGAGACTTCGGTGGCATTATTGGGAGGTCTAAAAATCCTCTGCTCAATCCACTCTGTATTGAAGAAACTGATGAAAAACCCGTGGGCTGCTAAAAGTTTAGCTGAGTGAAAGAAAGGATTAACGTGGCCTTGAACAGGAAGTGGTACCAATACTGCGTGCAGAGGCAGACGAGTTGAGGCCATGTCTCTGGGCTGCGCTTACAATGGTTTGCGTTATCAAAGCTCGAACGCATTACAGCTTTTTGTGGCCAAAGAGACTCGAATTCTATGGTCGACATTTTTTCTGAGGCCACGATCTCCTTGCCGACACGTTCTTTCTCTGGCACCTTTTTCTCGTGTTAGGATGCTTTGGGAAGTTGTTGCGCATACTATTGAAACATCACCAGTTACCAAAACATTTGAACTTTACCATGTCTTGTTTTGGTTGTTTACAAGTAGTGTTTCAATAGGTCGTATAGTAGAATAGTACGTGTGGTTATGCAATCTAGTCTTACAATATAAATCAAGATGAATTCATATTTTGAACACAACAATTTATAAATATTATTAAAAAAACTTAAATAAATAGTTTTTTTCTTTTATATCAAATATCATAACTATCCACTAGAAGTATGTCAATAAAGTACTCACTTAAACAAGGTATTATTGTCATAGTAAAAATATATTATTTTTATGTATACAACTAATAGGACAACAATGTACTTCCATTTAAGTATTTCATATTAATAGTTTGTTCTAACACAAATATAAAAGGTGACCACAATAAATACCTTGTATTCCTCCATGAAATGTGAGGGCTTGTCAATAAGTTTTATGATTGAATTTAAGTTGCATTGTAAATAATAATGTTTTTTTAAAAAAAAATAACAAATAGGTTCTTTTTGTGTTGGAGATAAAAGTTAAAGATAACAAGGATTTATAGTAACCAAAAGGTATCAAGATAATTTAGGTTCCATGTAAGTTATATTTTAAATAAAAATATGATATTGTACTAACAACAAATGATATATTTTTGTTCATCTACTAGTGATACCAATATTAAGTTTTTGTTGACCCGTTAAAATGTTAAACTTTGGACACTTTTCAATAGATGTGTTGATGTGATAAGTTTTGTGATGAGTCACACCTCCAAACCTTAGTTGTAGATAGATAAGCGGCCAATTCAAATTTCTATAAAAATGAAGGTCCTATGATATTCCATGCAACTACTACTTGCCTAGAGTGTGTTAGCCCTAACAATTACTAGTCTCTCTCCCCTACTTCAACAAAGGAAATAAACATGTATTAAATTTTTTAATATAATTAAATATAGATGTTTGAAAAAGATATTTTAGATATGACTAGACAATATAATCGATGATTAGGTTTGATGAATTGGAATTATATATACACTTGTTAGATTATGGTTTTTTGTTATGTAACTTGAAACTGTTGATGTGAAGATACTAGTATGGGTCGAATTACACTTGATCTATGAAGAATCGAAGCATAACGGAGCCACCAATACTCGAATCTCAACAAGATCGATCGAACAAGATTAAAACTGAACATTTCATCAAAGCCTAACATACTAAAATTATGAAAGCTATCAAAACATCTATTCTACATCACATCAGGACATGAGTCCTCTACTTATATCTAGAATCTTATAAAAAAATATTATCATTTTATTGTGGTTAGGGTGGTCAAACAAACACCTACTTCTTATTATTTCCTTGAAATTTAAGTACTACTGCATTGAAATTTTAAATTTTCACCAAATAGATTTAAAAAAAAAAAAAACCTAGTAGTTTAGAAACTACACTCAATTTGCTACAGATTCTATTCTTACATATTTTTGAAATAATATAAATAACTTATTCAAATTTTTACGTCAAATTGTCTAACTCTGATTTTTCTGAAATTTTCACCACTTAAGGGCCTATTTTTTCCATGAAGATCTTGCACATACCCATTTATAAACTAAGATGGATGCATGGAAGCCATTAATGAAAGATTGAAGCTAATATACAATTAAAATGAACTAAAACAAGCTAAATAGTGAGTAAAAGATGAGTGAGTGTGCAAGCAAATTCAACAACATAAGTTTGCAATAAAAGATGGATCCATTTATCTCTAAATAGTGATCTATTTATAGGAGAGTAAATGAAGAATGGATGGTTGAGATCAAAAATCTTAATCAATGGTTGAAGATAAGGGGATGAGAGGCATGGATCAAGGATTCTCATCAACGGATGAGAATGCATGATAAAATTTAATCAAGGGATCACACTTGGCTCTAACAAACACACTTTTGACTTGCTCACACAGGTCAAAGGTAACATGCTAAAGATGTTAAAAGTTTTAGCTTGTTGAAGAAGCCAAGTGAGTTGATTGGAGGAGAGGGAATATTCCTTTAGGGTGACGAAAAAGGTATTTTACAAATTAAAATAAAGTTCAAATTATGCAAAGAGGATAAATAATATTCTATGGGAAAATTTTCTTTGCTTAAAAGAAAATTAGTTTAATTACTAATTAACCAAGGTTTAATTTATGCAATTAGGGAATTAGAAGAATTAAATGATATTTATTAAATTAGATGATTTAATAAATAGGGGAGGGGTCAAATGATGTTTAATTAAATAACTTAGGGTTATTTAATTAAATAAGATGACTTAGGAGATTAAATTAAATATTTTGATTTATTTAATTTAATGAGATGAATTGTTAGTGTGAAAAGAGATGAATTAACCAAACTTAATTAATTAGGCCAAATAGACGAAAAATGATGCAATTAATTAATTAGCTAGGCTAATTAAAGCAATTAAGTGAAAAGAGGATGGATAAAGAGGAAATGATGTTAATAAATCTATTTCAAATGTATGACATTGATTGGGACATTTTTTCAATTTCTATATTTTTCCCCTCTTTGAAGTGAGGTACCTGCTGCTTTGGTTCAAAGAACAACACTTTTTAGATGAAAAACTACTGCCCAAATCAAAAAATATTTTTATTTTTATTTTTTAGATGTCCTAGTAGAAGGATAAAATTGACAACTTGTCCCTCGAGAAATTGAGTGGAAATTTTGAATTTTGGGTTGATTTCTTGATAAACGTTCAAAAGCTGCCCCAGGGGTCCAAAAAGGCTCTGGGATGCAAGAATAATGCCAAAAATGTAAAAAAATGATGCAAAATTAGGTGCAAATTGGAAAATTTGGTGAAGATGATAGTAAACCCCATGATTAAGGTTAAATTAGGAAAAAAGCCCTAATTTTCTAGCTTAAATAGGCCAAGAGGGTCATTTTCAATTCATTTGTGCATTCACACTTAAGAAACTCTTGCAATTTGAGCTTTGACCTTTCGAGGAATTTTTACACCGTGAGCTTCCTTGACACATCTCTGATTGAGTTCGTGAGTTCCAGCGACTTCCAGGCACAGGACTACCAGTATGTGATTCAAACCTTGATTTGAAATTTAAAATTTTGATGCATTTATTAGGCATTAGAATTTAGATTTTGGCAGTGTTGCTATATAGTGATACCCAAACTTCAATCAATAATGTCGAAATGATATATAGTGATGTATATGTATAGGGTGACACTTTTTTTGATTTGAAATTAGGGTTTCAAATTTCAAATGGTGACGTAGTCTTATTCAGCGATGCACTTGTCGATTTAAAAGTTAGGGTTAGGTCAAGCAAAAGTCTAAATCACGATGCCATCTTGTATGGCGACGCTTTTTACAATTTGAAATTTGAAATGGATCAAGCATCTCTATTTGGATTTTGACTATAGCGATGCATTTGTAAATATCGACACATTTGTGATTTTCAAGCTGGAAATTCCAAATAACTTCAAATTTTAATGATTTCTTGATGTCGTGGACTTCATGGGTGCAGTAGGTTTTCCCACCATTGATGCCGAGGGAGTATAGGTTGACAATACTTGAGAGATTAGGTGATCTATCCGAGTTGCATCAGGAGCACCTAGGAGAGATTGGATTGTGGTATATTGCATACGCCCCTATTGTGAGGATGCATTTGACTATGATGATAGCCCTTTATGAGAGATGGCACAACAAGACCTCATCCTTTGACCTTCCGACAAGGGAGGAAATAGTTACACTGGAGCATGTATGGCAGATACTATGGTTGCCTATCCATAGTGATCACGTGATCTACGACCCCAATGCAAAATTTGATGCATGTCTAGAGGTGATGGAGATGGACCAGATCACTTTGGTCACATCTTAGATTGATTTAGAGACATACAGAGGTCACATGCCAACCTTCAATTTTATTGTTGCAGCCATCATTTTAGGTTTGGTGGCTCTGGAAAGACCCGACCAATTTTTCAATCCTAGATGGGGTTTGGCATGGTAGTGGATGCTATACAGGATGACTCTTTTTGCATGGGGGCCCATGATGCTAGCCTCCTTATATCATGAATTTTTATGATTTTGTTTACAATGATGGGAGAGCCCTCATTGTAGGTGTTACTCTTCTTCACATCTAGGTATGGGAGCACATTGTCGTGCTTCGACCCATTGTACAAATGGCAGATGTGGTGCCAAATGATCTTGTCATATGGAGATATTGAGGTGCCATCACTCTTAGGCACATTAGACATATTAGGCTCCCATACTAGCAATGAGTGATAGATTATATGACCATGTTCCATTGGCACCAATGGCTTCAGATATCAGCATGGTTTGATGATGTACAAAAACTCTACTATGCTAGATAGACCCATTACATGCAAGGTTGAGAGCATACCATGATTGAGTGGTACCTTCCTAGTAGGGTAGCCAGATAGTTTGGCTATGTATATGATAGGCTTGATGATGCTTATAGATCCATTTTTGCTAGAGCGACCAGTCAAGTTCCCACATGGGTACCGACTATTGCCACTCTAGAGGCCATTGACAGCTTTAGATAGTTGGTTGCCTAGCCTTGGGCGTATGATCAGGGTTAGCCCATAGTGCAAATGACTCCAGTTTATGATGCATGGTTTTCCCCTTCGAGATGACTTATAGATCCAGCAAGTGATCCTCCGAAGGGTAGACGTGCGAGGGGAAGGGGACAGGGAGGAAAAAATTGCCATGATGGATAGGTTCTAAGGGCTCCTCTAGTAGGATAGTAACCTCCTCAATAGCCTCCAGTAGTGTAGCAGCAACTAGTAGGACCACCATCACCACCACCAGATGCGCAAGATGCATAGATACAACAACTACAATAGTAGGTGCATGCTTTGACAAGTGAGCGTGACCAGGCTCACCAACAAGGTTTGGTTATGACTACTCAGCGAGACCAGGCTCGACAGTAGGTGGTCGCAGTGATAGCCAAGAGAGATGTGGTTTTGCAGAGAGTTCAGGCTGTCACCAAGGAGAGAGATCAGGAGGTGGCAAGGCAGCAACAAATTGAGGTTATGTTGGTATCCACACATGGTTGGACTATTTCTACATGGTTATATAGAGAGGTTGTCACATAGGTTGCATACCATAGGAAACATTACCACCGAGATGTTCTAGTGGCTCTTCATCAACTTGATTTTTTGCAGCAAAGTGATGCACATCCCTGTGTAGAGGATCAACCTAAGAGGTAGGTTGGAGAGAGTAGCAGCCACTAGGGCTAGCTTTTGATATGCAAACACTTTTTTATTTTTCCCCATTTTTTATACTGATATACATTCATGGGCTCCTTTTTGATAGCCTCATGAATATTGTAATTATCATCGATGTACATACACTGATTCAGATTTTGTACCATGACACATTTTTTGATATATGTATGATACAGATATAGATGATTCATGCTATGATGTGTTGGCTTTATTTCATGTATGGATGCATTTTCTTTTATTCGTATGTGATATGTGGTGATTATGATATGGATGGATGCAATGTTTTATTGTTTTTCATTATCCTTTTATGATTTATATGGATGGATGATTATGATATGTAGATGTTATGGATGCAAATGATTTGGATGCATTTCTTTTTGTATAGTTTTGATGTATGTTATGATGATGATGTTGTGTGCATAGAATAACAAATCTATATTATTCATTACGACTCAAATGATTATGTATAATGTATGATGCGATATGATCATGAGATGTGTGATTATTCTGATGGATGCTTTATGATTGTGCTATGATTATGAGATGCATGTATGCTAATGGTTTGTGGATGCAGGGTGGATGCATTGATGATGTTTTTGTTGACTATCATGATACTAGGTTAGCACAGAGAGACGATAGAAGAATAAATAATGAATGACCGTCAATAATGATGACTGCTTCGAAAGATCCAACAAGTCCTTGATGCATCAATACTTTATTAGAGATGGTGATGGGATGATTCAAAATGTAGGATGAAATGTAGAATGGGGTGCTTACACTTCGAGATTGGGATTTCCCATCATTCCTTATTGTTTGATATAACACATAGATATGAAGCATCAAGGTATTGATAACCAGGACGACATTGTATCTAGTGTAATGGAATTTGACTCAACAAGCAGATAGGATAGTTCTTGTTCACATCTTGACATACAAAATGTCAACGAAATGTAAGTTAGAAGCTAAGAAAATATTGGACCAAAGAATACGCAATAGAAAACAAAATACTCTAAACAACCTTCCTACACACAACTAAGAAAGTATGCGCTAAGATTATTTTACAAGATTATCCGCAAGCACAAAAAAAGAAAGATAATGATCGATGCCCCATTCCTTTCTCTCAAAATCATTTTAGATAGACATCATCAAGAGGTCCTCGGAATGGGTCCTTACGATAAATCACAAGAAAAGATCAAAGACAAATAGTTAGTGTTATCTATAGCTCTTTCCTAGTTTAAGTTTAGCTAAGGTGATTTCTGATATTGATGTCCATCACAGGAACGATACATCCTAGGACATGTTGATTAGAGGGTTGTTTGATGTTGGGATAATGATGCTAAGATGAGTCATTGCCATAAATTTCACTGACACATTTACCTATGATTTAGACTCTAGATTTTGACATTTAGGTTTTCACTTGACAACTTGCCATGTTTTCTTTCTACTTCTTCCGCCAAAGGTTGAAGGTGATGATTTTTTATTATGGGTGAAAGCGACATGGGATAGATGGGTTTTAGTTTTTCTAGAATATTTCAATGTTTTTGGTATTTTGAAATGTTTTGAGGTTTTTTTGGTAGTTTTGAATGTTTATATGGATGTTTAGGATTCTTGGATTTTCTAAGGTTGTTTAGGGTTTTCTGAGATATTTGAGGCTTTTTAGGTATTTTGAGCATTTCCTAATGTTTTTGGATTTTTAATATTCAATTTTTTTGTGTTTTCTAAATATTTGGATGTTTAGAATTTTTTGAGAATTTTATTTGGATGTTTTTGGCTTTTTTGAGTTTTACAAATGTTGAGGGGTTTTCTAAGAATTTTTGGGTTTCAACCAAGAACCTAACCTAAGAGACCTATCCTACGGGCCTCGGGGGGCTAATCATAGAATAGCCTTTCCTACATAATACACACAAAGACCATGTAGTTTGACTGACTTGGCCCATTTACAAGACAAACATATGAACATACGAGAGACGAAAGCTAGTTACAACATATTGTTAAAGGATTGACCTAGGGTGTCTCGAGGGCACATCAGTGATGGCCTTTCTTTTGTTCAAGCTTAAAGATAACATAGTTTAACAAGGAGACTATTTTTTTGGTTTTTTTAATGTTCAACCTTTTTAGGGTTTTTGATGTCTTTTGAATGTTATGGATTTTTCCCTTTATAATGTTTTAATTTTTTTTGGATTTTATGGATACAGTTTTATGAATGTTTTTTGTTGTTTTCTGCTAAGATGTCCCATGACCTCAAGATATACAAGAACCTGATTGTGACACATAATGAAATTCTTCTAGTTTGATATGTTAGCCTACTCCGATAAAGGCAGGACAAACTGACCTTGGGAATGTGCCAAGTAGTGCTAAATAGTTCATGATACCTTACATTGACAAGCCATGATAAGGACATGGATGAGGGATGAATGGTGATGCAAAGAATGATAAGCCAAAAGAGCCAAAGAATAGATAGCAATGCTTTATCTACACAAGGTGCCTATTTCCCAAGTTTTCACCAAGGTACTTTCCCAAACTGCCACCAAAGTGGTTTTCACTAGAGGATGAATTTTTTATTTACTTTATTTCAATCTTTTTTCTTTTTTTTTTGGATTTTGATCAATTTTTTTTTTTGTATTTTTTGATTTATACCCTTCATGTTTAGGCATAAAGTTTTTTGAGATGCAACTTGTTGATGGGCTCCTACAAGGGTTCACCTTTAGGGGTTGACAGTTGGTATGCTCCTGATCTATAGCTTGATGTGATGATAAAGGGATGCAACCAGTTAGGATCAAATTTTCCTTTGCTATCTTGATCTAGAAGGTTCATCTGATTTTTCTTTAAGAGAAGATTTCCTACCTAGAATGACCAACATTTGATTCACTTGTTATAGCTTTGCTTCAGTCAGTTTTGATACACTTGCAAGTGATTAAGGGAATCAAGATGACGTTCATCCAGGAACTCTAGCTCATTTAGTTGAGACACTTTGTACTCTTCCTCAGTTATTAGATTCTTCAGTGACATATGCAATGATGGGAGATCAACCTCAATAGGCAAGATGGGTTATGATCCATCGACCAGGGAGAAAGGGGTTGCACCTATTGGTGTGCGGATATTGGTTTGATAATCCCAAAGAGTGGGATTTAGCTACAGATTCTAGTCATGATCAACTTCATTAACTATTTTCTTTAGTATTTTTAGGATAGTTTTGTTCATTGATTGTGCTTGGCCATTTCCTTGGGGATAGTAGGGCATAGAGAATTAGAGTTGGATATTGAATCTTTGGCATAACTCTTTCACATCTTGATTCTTGAATGGTGTTATGTTGTTTGAGATGAGGGTTTGTGCTACACCATAGCAAAAAATTAGGTAATTCAAGATAAACTTAGCTATTTGCTTTCCCTTTATGTAGGTCATAGGAATGGCTTCAACCCACTTAGTAAAGTACTTGGTGGCGGTTATGATAAAATTATGGTCATTGGATGAGGTTGGAGTGATTTTTCCTATGAGGTCAAGTTCCCACTATGAAAAAGGCCATGGTGTAATCATTGGTTGCAACTCTTGAGCTAGAGCATGAATTAGATCTCCATGTTGTTGACACTAGATGCATTTACACACATATTGATGAGCTCCTTTTTCCATGATTATCTAATAGTACCCAGTCCTCAACAATTTCTTAGATAATGCCATATTGCTAGAATGAGACCCACATATGCCATCGTGTACTTTTGTTAAGGTAGTTAAGTCTTCCTCTTGGTTAAGACAACATAGTAATTTCCCTTCGATGCTTCGACGATAAAGGGTATCACCTAGGACAATGAATCAGGATGCCTTTTTGACAAAGGTCCTTTTAAGGTTCGTGGTGATGTCTAATGGAAGGGTTCCTCTATTAAGGTAAGTAAATATGTCATGGTACCACGAGGATCTAGGACCAACAATGACACAAGTGAATTTAGATTCAAGGATTTCAAAAGTTGGTATGAGAAGCTATTCTACCAAGAATTCACATTGAAGGACATTGTTTGGCATGCCTAGTAGTGATCTAATTGTTGCCATGGTTTCTGCTAATCTATTTTTCATGCAAGGAATCTACTCAAAAGTTATGTCTATAAAAATATCTTTAATATTCTCATCCATCTTCTTGTAAGGAGTGAGCTTGTCATCTTTAGTTTGATAGTCGTCATTGACTTGGTTGATAACTAGTTGTGAGTCTCCATAGACTTTCATCTCTTGTATCTGCCACTAAACTACTATCTTGAGACCTGTGATCAAGGCTTCGTACTCAGTAATTTTATCAGTAAATGGGAATGATAACCTATATGATTATGGGATGCAATTACCTTGGGAGGTGATGAAGATAATGTCAGCTCCTAATCCATGTTGGGTGAATGATCCATCAAAGTACATATTCCATTGAGCTGTGAGATTAATAAGGAATATTGATTCATCAAGAAACTAAGTGTGGTTGCTAAATCTACATTTACCTCAAATATCAAAAAACATTAGAGTTATTAGCAAATGAAGTAAAACCAAACTAAGCAACTCCTATGAAATACTGAATCATGCTTCATAATGCAATCAAAACAACAAAATATCAAATGAACTAAGTGAAAGCATAAGGAAGCAAGAATCAAACTCTATCTCATATTAGATTGGTGCTTCTATGGAAAGAAGCCCTTTCCCAATCCTTGCTTAAGCTCCATGATGAAAATGCTATGAAGAATGATATGGAATGCTAATATGATATGGATTTAAATGACAATGGTGCATTTGTGCTTGAGATTGTCAAGGATTAAATCAATGGACGTGATCTCTATTTAAAGATTCTCAAGTTGAAAGAATGCTTATGAGATAGCAATGTGGGATTAAAAACAAGCCAATGAAAAGAGGCCACTTGTCAACTTGTGATAGGTTGGAGGATGAACACATTTTGGTCAATGTGCCAAAGAGAGGGAGATTCAAATTTGAATTTGAGAGTTAATATTGAGTTTGACTTATGCAAGAGACATTTAAGAGCTTATTAATTGCTTTGTTGGATGTACATGCGAAATTGGGGGGAGATTCAAACTTGGAGAATATTCTCCCTTTATGCCAAGTTGAAAGTAAATAAAGATTTTGATAAATCAATTAAATTGATTTATTTGTGCGAGTGAGAAAAGCTAGAGGATGTGATGGGTGCTTAGGTTAGGTAAATCAAGATTAGATTAGCTTAGGTGATGATTAGTTGATTTTGACCCATTTGACTTGAATATTTGATTTATTTAAATTAAAAGGGATGGAAAATGCATTTGGGATTAAATTAAATAAATTTTTGATTTATTTAGTTAAAGGGATGATGCAAGATAGAGGTAGAATGATTTGCATGAGATGAAATTAGAAGATGGTTTATGAAAGATGAAATGTTATGGTTTGATTGAAATTGATTTATTTAATCAAATGAGGTAACGATAGGCTCAAATCAAATAAAGTTAATTTATTTAATTTAAATGGATGATGAACTTGATTTAGCTGATGAGTGGATTGATGTGAATTTGGTTTACTTGATGAATGGGCCTAATTGAATGCATAATGCTAATTTTTCATGTCTACACTAAGATATTAAAGGGTTCTCAGCATAGATAGGTGCTTCTGCTAGCTGGTCTGCAATGTCTTGTCCTTTGATTTCCTTGCAATCCACATATTCTATGTCAAACTTTGTCAAGATCATTACCCACTTATCCATTCATCATATGAGGGTTATTATGGATAACATTTATTTTAATGGATCAATCTTTGTGATGAGCTTGATTTGGTGTGACAACATATAATGCCTAAAAATTGGTGAATCAGAAACTACCACTAGGCACAATTTCTCAATGGGTGAATAGTTCATCTCATAGCCTACCAAGGTTCTATTGATGTAGTATAGGGCTCTCTTTTTTTCCATTCTCATCATGTTGTGCTAAGAAAGCTCCTTGTGTTGATGGTGTTGTTGAGATATACAAGACCAGTGGCTTGTTTGGTATCAGCGACATGAGAACTGGAGGTGTTAGTAACGAATCTTTTATTTGCTAGAAAGATTTATCACATTTGTCATCCTATTTGTAAGTTATCCCTTTATGAAGATGTGAAAAGGGATGAGTCTTGTCTAATAGCTGAGCTATAAATCTTCTGATGGACGCCAACCTTCCTTGTAATCCTCTCATCTATTTCAATGTTTATGGCAGTTCCATGTCTAGCATGGCTTTTACCTTTGTTGGATAAATTTCTATCCCTCTTTGTGAAATGATCAAGCCAAGAAATTTTCCTGATGTGACCTCGAACACACTTTTTTGGATTTAGTCATACCTTGCATTCTTTAAACCTGTTAAAGATAGGTCCTAAGACTTCTGTGTGCTAACTTCTCTTCTTTTATTTTTCCAAAATATCATCCACATAATCTTCAATTGTTTTATGGATCATATCGTGAAAGATGAATGTCATGGCTCTTTGATAGGTAGCTCCTACATTCTTCAACCCAAATGGCATCACATTCCAGCAGTAGGCCCCCCATGGACAAGTAAAGGTAGTTTAATGTTGATCCTCTTTGGTGGTTATGAATTGATTGTAGCCCAAAAATCCATCCATGAGTGACAACATTGCATGCCCAGCTATTAAATCCACAATGAGATCAATGTTGGGAAGAGGGAAATTATCCTTCAAACATTCCTTGTTTAAATCTCTAAAATTAGTGCATTTTTTTATGCCCCTAGTGGGTTTTGAGATTGGTACCAGGTTTGAAACCCACTCAAGATAATCTATTGGTCAGATGAATCTAACGTCAAGAAACTTTTGTAATTCCATTTTGACCAAGAGTGCTATTTAAGGGTGAATCTTCCTTAATTTCTACTAGAATGGTTTTGCATCAGGATAAACTGCTAAGTGATGTACAACCACTTCTGGATCAAGGTCGGTCATATCTATGTATGACCATGCAAAGTCAGATCTTCTCTCTTTAAGGAATGTTGCAAGGTTCTTATGTTCTTCGTCTAACAATGATTCAACATAAAAGGTGATCTTAGGTGCTTCTTCTGTTCCCACATTGATTGGAGTAGCCTTTCCTGCTAGTACCATTGACTTCTCTATATGAATTACGCTAAGGGGGAGATTGAATCGTTCATCCTTGGGCACCTTAGAGAGGTTTTCATTTTCATATGTGTCCTTTGTTTATACTAGTTTGGGACCAGAGAGTGCCACTAGGTGGTTTTTACTCAAGCATTTGAATGTTAATTATATTTCATTTATTTTGTGACTAAAGGACTCAATCATCTCTCCATAGTATGCCCCTATACCAAGCTCTATGTTAAATCCTGATTTGTGATCTACCCATGATAATTTTTCTTGAAGTCCCATGAATTCTGACATCGTTTCATGATTTTTTAATAAATCTAGAATCGATGGTCCTTGTTGGTCCATGTCAATGAGTTGTAGGTATACTAGGCGTATTTCAATTGGTTGGTTATTTGAGATAAAGGATACTACGGATATCATGAAGAGGGTATTGTTCTCAAATAGGTCAGCAACAACAAGGGAAAGTCATCTAGGGTTTTATCACATGATTTAGGTTACCAAGAGGAAGCCTCAACTTGTTTAGCAGCAATACCTTTTCCAATAAGTGTGACCTTGCTAGTAGTTCAACCTAAGCTAATATTTTTTAGTCGTTTCTCAGGAATGATGGGTTCTAGTAAACCATTATCATTATGTCCTAGCTTCTCATTCTTGTTATACCCCATACTCTACATTAGTTGTAGACCTTTGTTGTCATCTTCCATGGGAAGAACAAGAACAAGTCATTCATCTTGATAGAGGAGTTTAGAGATGTCTTACTCATTGACATCTTCTTGATTCAAGTCTCCCCATTTGGTGAAGGTGTTAGCTACCATTTTGATTATTTATGGTTCTTTGGTGCTAAATGTCAGTTTCCCATGAGTTTGAGGAGAAATAAGTAACTCTCCTAAGATAAAGGTGTTTTTCAATATTTTTTATCTCCCACAACCATCATCTTGGATTACTGCTTTGACATCGGGTATTCTTTTCACAATTGACACTTGTGATTCTAAAGTCAAGGCTAGGGATGTTGGGTCAACAAATGAGCTTTATGGTGTAGGTCCTTCATTAGTTTTGGGTATTTGGGGGATTTTATAGAACTTGGCTTCAAGGCTCTTGCAGTAGTAAAAAGGCTCAGGATCTCCATGGATAGTGATTTCTCTACCCTCAAAAGGAAACTTCACACATTGATGATAAGTTGAGGCTACGTCTTTCAAAGCATGAATCCAAGGTCGCCCAAGTAGTATGTTATATGGAATATCAAGTACTTGGCATGTAGTTTCTGCAATAAGAGGTCCCACTTGCATAGGGAGTGCAATGCTTCCTTGTGATACCCATTCTTGGCCATCTTATGCTCTGATGGTGGTACTCTTTGTCTTCTCAATGGTATCTTTTGAATAACCTAGATGCTTGATCAACTATAGGGTACAAATGTTTAGACCAACACCTCCATCTATCAAGACTCTTTTCACCTTCTTTTTATGAATGACAACCTCAAGGTGTAAAGCACCATTATGAGATGGTTGTGATGGTAGATCTTGCTTAGAAAAGGTGAGGAGATGGTTGGAGATATGCCCTACCATAGTTTGAAGTTGATAGGTATCAATGTTCTTAGGAATGAATGACTCAGATAAGGCTTTTTCCAGTATTTCCCTATGCACGAGAGATAGCTATTGTTGGTGTAAATAAATTATTGTACCTAGTTCATTCATTACTAGGGGGCTTATTTACACATGTTAAGTTTACTTAGGTTCTAGGAAGGAATCTTTCTAGAAGGTGTTAGTTGTCATTAGTTTTTATCTTATCTATTGACTTGTAACACATATGAACCTAGGTAAGTGTGATTAGTTGTCTCATGTCATATGATTAAGACACTTTTCATAATCCTATGGCATCTTGTATCTAACCTTGGCTATATAACCAAGGGGTCTCTATTACATTGTGCATCAACAATCATATCTTTGAATCATATTGATAAGAGTACAATTTATTCTTGTCATATTCATATTATCTCTTTTGTGCCTTCCATTTGGTCTCAAGATCTTGGCATCCATAGCCAATTCTAACAACTTTAAGATTTCTAAGATAGATATCTGAGTAGGGGTCTGTTTAAGTTGATCAACAAGATTGTACTTGCTTGGATTAGATGCAGGAAAAGTAGGATGTGTCCTAGATTTAGCTTTGATAGCTCCTTGAACGATTATTTTTCCATGTCGTGTGGTGACTCCACATTTTGTACTATTTCCTTTGATGGTGACAAGAGTGATAACACTATCATAAGAGGCAACTACATTGGAATAAGAATGTTGTACATTGGTGTAATCCTTAGCTTTTCCTTTGTTGTTTTCTTTGTTATGATTGGCCATAGGGGTCTTGCATATCTTGAGATCCTGTTACCAACTGGTACCTCAACAGATATGGTGTCATTCACTATGAGACCTTGGATGATACTCTCAAGTTTCATGTTGTTTACCATTTTATGAATTTGATTTTATGAAAGTCATAGAGATCACGCTCATTGTACTAGGATGGCTTTTCTTGTGGTTCTTGGTAGTTTTCAAATTTAGGAAGTGTTATCAAAGTTGACTCTACCAATTTCTTCATGATTGTCTCGATGGGTTCTGATAACTGTGTGCACTTGCATTTTGGATAGTTGTTCCTATTACCGATTTTCCTTTGTTGCATGTTCATGTTACTGATATGATTATTCTGATGTGGTACCATTTAATGAACAGTTGGTTGGATGTTGGCAACTTGATTGCTATTGGATCTAGGAGCACTGAGTATGACCTTAGTGTCTACCACATCGTTTTTTGTTATGTTTTTTTCTTAGCCCATACACAAAGTTTCTCATTTGAATTGGTTGAAGGACGGTTGTATTTGTAAGCTTGAGTATTTCCTTGTGATATTAGGGCTCTTTCAATGTTAAGGGATACTAGAACAAGCTTTTCATATGATGTGATGCATTACATTTTCAAGTGGAATGATAGATTTGGATCAAGGTTGGCTATTATGATTCATATTTGTTGTTCATCAAGAAGAGGCCACTTTCTTTTATTATCTCTTTTTTCTCCATCGTTGTAAGAAATTGGCGAAGGTTTCTCCTGGATTTTGTTTAAGAGTGTATAACTCTTCTAGACTAATGTCCATGTCAATATTGAAGAAGTGATTGATGATTTTTTTAGTCATTTCTTGAAAAGTTTTGATACTGGGAGGAAAATGAGAAAAACAATCCATAGTAGTACCTGTTAAACTTTGTGTGAAGAGGTACATTAGATATGAATCATTGTAAGCCACTTCCATGCACATGACATTGAATTCTTTGATATGATCAACAAAACTTCCTCTCCATCTGTATTTGTCAAAATTGGGGATTTCAAAACCAAGAGGGAATGGTATCATTTCTATGTTTCAATCAAATGGGTATGGAAACAAGTTCTATGTATGAGTTTTCTTTGTCTTTCCCATTCAAAGGTCCTAAATTTCTTGCGAAAGTGGTTCCAATTATGATGTGAAATCATCTTGCAAATTGTAGGGTGGATGAACATATGGTGAGATAAGAGATGAATTATATGGGGTAATTGAAGGTGTGAGATTTTGTGAGAGTGATGAATATGTTCTTGATGTTTTTGGATTGATGATGTTATAATAGGAGCCTTGTTGTTGTCGTTGGGTGTATGGTTGAGCTAGTAATGCTTGCTATTGAGATTACCGATGTTGTTTTGCTACTGGGGCTTATTCTTGGGCCTATTGTTGCTATGCTAATAGAGTTCCTTGTTGTGCTTATTACTGTTGCACAACTTGCTATGCTGCTAAAGTTTCTTGGTGTTCTTGTTGGGCAATGGCCACTTGCTATTGTTGCTACTATTGTTGTTCTAAGGTGGCTTGTTGAGCTTGATGTTGTTGTTGTGCTAAGGCTACTTGTATAGAGGGTAAGGTTTCTTGTTGTGCTTGTTGTTTTGGTTGTGCTAAAGCTACTTCTTGTTGTTGTTGTTGTTGTATGGCTTGTTGATAAGTTTTTTGTGCTTGTTATAGAGCTAAGGAATGTGATTGCAATTTGGGATTAGGTAGTTTTTGAGACATCTAAGAAGGATTAGGAACATTGATGTTTTGAGTGGATAGTGGATTATTAGTGAAAGGTGGAGGGTTCCCTTGGTCTAACTTTCCTTGCAAGATGATGGATTGAGATGGAGGAATGTATGTTTGAGGTCCTAATTGATTTGGGATAGAAAAGGGAGTTGTTGGAAAAGATGATGTCATTAAATTTTGCAATGGAAATGACACACTAGGACCTTAAGTCCATTGATTGAAAAGATTCCCTTGTCCTATGTTTTGAGGATTACCTTGCACAAAAGATGTAAACAAAGGATTCATGATCAAGGTACTCCTAGGATTGATAGAGTTTGTAACCAAGCGATTTTTTTGAAGTAGATTGATAGCAGATGATGTGGTGATGGTAGATTGAATGGATGAACCTACTAGAGGGCTGGATAAAGATACATCCCTATTTGTGTTGAGGGTTGATTCTATGATACGGTATTGACATTCCCTAGTGTGTTGTTTAAATATTTTTGGTGTATACTGCTTTGCGTGATGGTAGGAATACTTGTGGTACTCATGGGTATAGATGAGGAAGGTTGTCCCTAAAATGTTGAAGTGGTGGTGGAATAGTGAAGCTCAAGCCGAGTGTGTAGTTTTTTTTTATTCTCGAGAATGAGAGGAGCACCAAAGGTAGGTGTCCAAATGGTGGTGGGAGGTGGAGGATTAGTTTCAAGATTACCCACAAGTATACTACTTTCAAATGGTGAAGTGTGACAAAAATATTTAGCAAGGTTGGTTGCAAGATTAGGTATGTAAGTTTGACTTAGCAATTGAGATGGAGTTGTGAAATCTTGTGTTAAACTCTTTGCTACAAATGTTGGGGAAATAGGAGTGGAATTTTCAAAGGATTGATGTTCTAAAAGTTCTTTTCTAGTGAGCTCAAATGGGTTGTTTGTGATGTCTTCGATTTCATATGGTCCTGAAGGAGATGATGGTTGTTGCAATGGTGTAACATGACTTCTAGGATCAAATTCTAAAGGATTTGGATCACTTGAGGTAAATGTAACTTTTTCTTTCTCCATGATTCTCTTGTGTTGTGGGGTTACCTTAGAATAGTGGTTTACACTTTCTAAGAGGAAGGAAATTTTAGATTTTTTCCATTCCCCATACTGAATGGGTTCGACCGAACCAATGAAAGCCCAAATAAAAAAACATATTCAAATGGGTTCGGTCGAACATGGGTTCGGCCGAACCCCTTCAATATGACAAAAACAAAAAATTGTTTCATTTTAACTGTCACTTTTACTTTGTTCTTTTACCAGTCACTGTCCCTGGTGCGCGCGACGAACAGAGTCCGTGACGGCGACCAAACAAGTTTTCTCTCTCTGGTAAAAGAAAATTTTCGTTCGTCTCTTCAAAGTTCATCATTCTAGTTTGTATATCAAGCACTATTGAGCACTAGGTATTTAAAATTCAATTTTTTTAGAGTTCAAAATGCATCTATTTGTTTAATTTTGAAACCCTAAATGCAATTTTTTTAAAATTTGTTGAATTCAAATTGCACTTGTTTGAAAGCTTTTAAAGAATTTTCAATATAGTATTTTGCTTCCCCGTTTTGCATATATTTTTGTCTTGTTAAACACCTTTCATGACAAAAATGAATATCAAAACTATCAACTATCTGTTAGGGGATGAGGGGTCTATAATTTCAATGCATCTACAACATTATTTCAAGTTTCAAATGCTCCAACATCACCTCCCCATCATCTACCATTTCGTAGTGGACACCTTAACTATCATCCAACTAATAACACAACAAATAAACTAAACATATATGTCACAAAATAATTTTAATACTACAAATTTAGGGTCAAACTTGTAGATGAAAATGTAAATTCCATACATGTAGGAGTGAACCATGAAAGTCATATCTTGGTTTGTTAAGGTGTCATAATATTAGATCTTATAAAAAATCAAGAATCATATCATTGATTATGTACATTACAATAAAATATCTCCATATAACAAATGAAGCTAAAAACCCTAACCCTCTTTGTCAATTCTATAGTGTGCTTGTCTAGTATTTTTAAATTCAATTGTATGTTTGAAGGTAATTTGTGTATTTACTTATTGTATTTATTTATCCTAGCTAATTAGAAAAGAAAACTCTAAAGAAATTATTTTCTTTTCATTTTGGCAAAGCCATTTAATTTGGTATGTCCTACGATTTGGCCATAAAGGTTTTCTTGAATCTTATTTAGTTTTTAGATTTAAGTGCTTTCTCATTGTCTAATTTCTTAATCAAATCTAAACATTGTTCGATCCTTATTTCCTTCTAATACCAAAATCATCCTCTTTTCCTAGTAAGAAGTCATAGTTCAATCCCACCATGGTTGTGAATCAAGCTAAAATTGGTATGATTGGGAATATGCATGATACTAAATTTATCATAATGGAGAAGAATCATTTGACCATGAGGCCCTTGTTGAGAAAATGGTAATCAAGATATAGCTTTGATGCACACAACCTTTCTTTGGATCTTGCAAATTTGGCTAGTAATATTAATCCTAGTACAATGATTGATCTCCTTCATATACTATGTTGATTAATAAGCCATGTGGAAAGAAAGTACTTAAAGTTAAATAGGTAAAAGGATAAGCTCAACAATCCCTTTGAGTGATGTGCCATTTTCCCTCCATCCCAAGCTTCTTCTTCATGTATTCCTCCTTATTGTTTTACTCCTATCTATCTTATAATGCAATTTATTTCTCCTTCCACCAAATCTCCCCAAATTTATCCTCTCCTTTTTCCTAGATCTCATCTCATGCTTACTTATTATGATGCACATAGTTCTCTTGTCTCCACATTAGTTCTCATTAGTTTTGTTTACACTTCCCATGTTCCCCTCACTATGATATTCCTACGCAAGTCTTTGTCACTCCACACTCATTTATTATGTCATGAAAAATTTATACACCACCTTCCATTTCTCATCTTGCCACTTTCATTCATGTCCTTAATCCTAGTGTGCCTCTATCTACCCTTGACATTAATGTTTAAAGTCTTGTTGAGATGAAAATTAATGTTGATTCCTTACCTAATGGAAACAAAAAAAGACATACATATAAAAATCAAACACAATTCAATTTCTATTGAAAATTTTACATATCCATTTTTTGTTGGATTTTTGGATCCTAGATTTGAGATGCACAATGTTAAAGGAGATCCCATGACACATTCAAGGTTCTTTAGTGCTACATATTTGGATTTTGTGTATGATGATAAGTTATTGGCTAAGTTCTTCCCATGAAATTTAAAATATTATGCTATTAAATGATTGTATTATCTTCCATTTGGGTCTATTTTTTAATATTGAAATTGGTCAATGCAAATATTGGGAATGTTGGATTGAAGTTTATTATTTTAGATTTTTTGACTGTAAACAAGGATCTACAAAGTATATACATTCTTAACATTTGCATGTGCAAGTGAGATGAATGTTAAGAACTAAAGTTGTTAGAGGCTACCACACTTAATTATGGATCTTCTAATGCTTCATCTACATCATCCTACCCTTGTAAATTTGAAAAGAAAAATTATTTCCAAATGGATAGTAAAAAATAATGGAAATGACCATTGTACAAACTATACATTATAAATGTTTCTAATATTATGACTCTAAAGCCTCCAACTTTTTCCTTTGTAAAATGTGCTTCAAAATTTACTTAGTGCAAACATGATTACACATCCTCCTATTAGGCCATTAGATAAATCTAAGGTTATTCCAAAAAGATATAATGAGAAAGAATTTTGTTATTAAATTGTAGAGTTAATTGTAATTATACTCAACATTTTATGGGATTAAGGAATAATTGATTAAGGATTTGATTGATAAAAAAAAATTAGATTGAGGGGGTTAATATTGGGTTCAATCCTTCAATTGTTCCTCCTAATGAAAATTTAAATATTTTACACTAAATAAATCTAATAAAATGGTTTTATACGAGGGTCATGAGATTGAGGTACATATACATGTTGACGAGCTTGAAATCATTGATTCACCTACATGTGAGGAATGATTTGTTGGTATTAATAAAAATTATAAGGGTACTTATTCTTCTTCTTATGTACTAGTGATTGAATTTTATAGAAATTTCTATGGACTAACCAGTATTCAAACTTAGGACCTCCCATTTGGTGTTAGGATGCTCTACTATTGAGCTAATGGCTCACATTGTGATGAGTCCTTTTATGGCTTAGGTGTGTATCATTTCTCCAACACACTCCCTTGAGCCACAACATAGGTGTCAAATGCACCTAGCTTGGCTCTAATACCATGTTGAAATTTCCATGAACTAGTTAGGATGCAAATCTCCACCACTAAGCTACCCACCCACTTTATGACAAGTCAATTTATGGTTTAGGTATGCTAATTTTTTTGACACCTTTTTCACATTGTGAGATATTACCAAATAATTATAATGGTCCTTTGGTTTTGTGTGGATCATGAACCATGTAAGGGTGTGTTTATTGATCTTACTCACCAATAAAATGTATGCATTGAATAATTTTTGTTTTATCATCATTTTATAAACAAGCATATGCATATTTGAGGGTTTATTTAAAATTGACTAATGATATGTTGATTGAAACTATAGGATACATTATTTTACCTTAATTTTTTGGTCTAAAAGATGAGGGAAGTTCTTATTCTATGTCATATTATTTCTTCTTTAGATGTATCTCATATTTTACTTGGGTATCCATGGATAAAGCAATATCAAGCAACATCATCTATGTCATGCCATCAAGGTATCAAATATGTTCACACTAGTAAAGAGGTTACAATTGCAAGAGATCCGTATATGCCTTTATTTTAGATTAAGTCATTTAACCTTAAATAATTTTAAGAACATACCTAAGGATCCTCTATATAAGTGCAAGGATTCTTTGCCTAATTTGTAAAAATTTCAAAAGGAATAACAATGGTGGGAAAATCAAGACAAGATGCAACAATTTAGAATTCCTAAAGGGTTTACAATTATTAGAGCCAAAGTAGGTTATATGTAGGTTTTATATTATAAAATGATTCAAGAATCTATAAGGCCAAAAGAACCATAAGCATTGCAAACTTTAGTTCAGAAGCATAAGGGATTGGATATTTTCATTCCTAAACATTGTTTTCATAAAAAAAATTACTCATGTAGCAAGGAAGGATGAGGATTACAAATGATAAATCTATATTTTCTTCATCTTAAAAGGGTCTTCAAACTACTTGGGTATCAAAGAATGATTTACATAATAAAAAGTTGAAAATCTACAAGTAGAAATACCAAGTTACAAAAACAAGAATAATCGTTATGGTAATAGAAAGAGAAAATGCTTCCTCTTAAAAAACATGTTTATTAAGAGTTCTAATTTACATAGTGTTGAGGAGCACATAATATAATAAACATGATTCAAGTACCAAAACATTAAGTATGATGATTGGGATGAGAGGATCAACTTGGGGAGGATTATTATAACATCATTAGTTGGAACTTTTTAATTTTATCTCTTTGTGTTGGTGTTGTTTTTAATGTTCTTAATTAGAGTGCGGATGATGTTAATATACATTTAATGATGCATTTTGAAATTTATTTAGTAAAGGTCTCATTTTGTACATCTTTAGTAATTGTATAAAAATTTGGAATACTTTGGTTAATACATCTTATTGGAAAATCATTCATTGAAATTTTTTGAAGCCCACAACCAAATGGTTTGTGATGACCTCTTGCCTTCAAAAATTTCTATTATGCTCATCAATTTCAAACCATTTTGGGGTTCTTGAATGTTTTTAAATTCTAACAAACTCATTACAAAAAGATGGATTTTGAATTTCTTTTTCTTTTTCACATTTAGGTTCTCTCTTCTTATGTAATTTGGAGACACGTTGAGTTTCATTGGTTCATGTGAGATATTTATAACAAGTATGCAATGAAGTCAAACTTTATTAGATTTGATTCAAGTAATATGACATATTTATTTTTCTTTCCAATCTATAATTTTTTTATGTTCTTGGCTATATAATTGAAGTTCATTTATGTTAACAACTATTAGATTAAATATTTTTATCCCGAATTATTGTCAAATGATTTTATACTTTAATCTTTGTATTCTTATTCTTTCTTTCATCATTTCATTTAAACTTTGAACCATTTAAGGATGCTATGTTATAGATTATAGTTGTCTTCCAATTCTTTTTAAATCAAGTTAATAGTATGAACATATTATTGATGACTAGATGAATTATTACAAATTCTATTTTAGATTTGCATTCTCTTTATCTAGATATATTATTTACCAAAGTCTCATTGTTTTTTTAGGTGTACTATATATATATATATATAATGGAAAATGTAGATCATGTTCCACCTGTGCCAGATTCTTTGTTTGCAAATACTAGTAATGAGATAAAAAAATTGAGAGATTCATTAGCACAGGGTGCAAACCCAAGGATATATAGTGAACCATGCATGTTAATATTGCATAGTCTAGAAAAACTAAAAGATGAACTTGAGAGGACTAGTGCATATTCCCCGAACATATTGACTGCTATTCTTTCCCGCATGCGGGAAGAAGTACATGGTGACGTTCCCATTAAACAAATACAAGATAGTGTCACCAAAGAAATGATAAAAACCACTTGTTTTCCATTTTATAAAAATGTGTGTAAGGTTAGGGGATGCCAGGTCACTAGATGTGTCGATCATGCTATGGCGTCATTGATCTACCCATGATTTCTTGCAGCACATGGTCTATACCCAAACAATGACTAGATTCCATTGTATTTTGTTCAGCAGTTGTATGTTGAGGTCCATCTGGGCCTCAAAGTTAACTACTTGGACATTCCACCATATGTTGGTCAAGGGCGTGGTAGGATTGCTGATAGGCCCACCTATCATCGAGCAGATAGACCACCCCCAATGTTTAGGGTATTGGTTGGTGACAGGTCTCCTACTCTCACCCTAGCTCTAGCCCCCATAGCAGATGAGGTTGTTGTTGCTTCCCAAAAGGAAGTAATTGACACTGTAGGTGACATTACGACTGCCACCACTAGGATATCTGATGATCATGTAGGTCAGTATTTGATATCTAGACATTCTTGATCCACACCATTTTCAGCACAGTAGACCAACATGGATCCTTTTACAGTGGTCGGCATCCCTACTCCTACATAGCTTGATGCACTTACAAGAGATATGTCACGCATGACTCTACATTGTTTGGATGAGGACTTGTTGGAGGCATATGCCCACATTGCATCAGACAATGGGATCGATATAGAGCATGTTAGAGATCATTTGAGACATAGAGGTCGTTCAGTTCTAGGATCCCATCACTCTCATCCAAGCACTAGTTCGCATCAGAATCCACCTACAGTTCATACGGTAGCTGCACAGACTATGGGTTTTACTGATATGTTGATTGGTTCTAGTTCATCATCACCGATGCCATCTCACCTTCATAGTCCTCTACATTCATCATTTCTAGCACGACATGGGATAGATTAGATGGATGTAGATATTGATTGTCGCTTGATCGTTTGGTCCATATGGTGGAGGTGAATGTTTCAGAGGACTTAGGTCATCCGATATTAGATGATGTGCATGTATGTGTGCATGTGCATGTTTCAATTCTTTTTTCATTATTTTTTAAATTTCTTTTTAACTAGATATTCATGTAAGTTGATATATATGTGTATATATATTGTTACAGGTGGACATACCTCATATCACTCCTAGCCTTGGTCTAGATCATGTGCATGATCGATGTGACTCTGTGGATGAATCTGCTATCAGTGGACATGTGAGTTTTCATAAAATATATATTTATGTATGCATAGATAAATACAAGTTCTAGATTGATATTTAAAAATACAAGTTCATTTAAAAATAACTTTCATAAAATTTATTTAATAAAAATTATATGTATTTAACACATCTTGTACACAATTTTATTTGCAGGGCTAAGCACATCCATCAGAGCAGGACCGTTCTCATTCAAATGGCCATTCGTCTAGGACTAGACATTCATATTAGGTCATGCATTCTAGATTTATGATCTTTACCACATGATGTGTATTTGATTAAATGATGATCTTTAAAATTTAGTATTTGATATTTGATGATCTCTAACTTACACTTGCTTATATGATATACATACATTTGCTTATTTTTTGATCTTTAGTATTCGACATTTGATGATCTTAAATTTACATTTTGCTTTTATGATATATGTACATATATTTTCTTATATGATATATACATACATTTGCCTCTTTGCTTATAATATGTGTTATGTTTTTATGTATTGAATCCCTTTACATATATGTACATGTGTTTTCTTATGGTTTAAACATGTTTACACGTAATATATGTATGCATTTGCTTTAAATATTCAATATACATACATGTTTTCTTATTTTATGATCTCTTACAACTTACATTTCCTTATATTCAATATACATTTGATCTCTAGTAGAATTTTAGGGAAATCAATGCCATTTTATAATTAAGTTCATTCATGTTGATCACAATAAATATTTTTTTAAAAATGGCTTAAGCAACATGAACCATTGAGTTGAGAACAAGATATAATATTTTTGACAAGTAACTTGAAATTCAATTCAAATGTAATTAAGAAAATTTAATTCAAATTATAAATCTATTATACATTTTAGACAACTAACTTGAAATTCAGTTTCAAATCTGAATAAGAAAATTCAGATTCAAATTATACCTCTACAATACATTTATACATTTTGACACTTTGCAAAATTCTAAAATTACTAGATATGTTGTGCATACCTATGAATTAAATAACAACAAACTCCACAATGAAATAACTTGTTTGTTTATACTTGATTCATTTAAACTAGGATAGATTATTCTGTGTACACCTTGAATAGTTTTGGATTCCTTAGGCCTTGAATTTTTGGAGAAGTTTTTGCACATTTATCAAGGGAGGAAAATATTGGAGCTCGACAACTTTTCTTTTTTATCAATCAAGGAAAAATTTGGAGGATAATTTAACTAAGTTGGTAGAGGACTTGTTTAGAGTCATCTTTAAGTTGAAGAAGAAAATGGGACAACAAAGAAAAAGAAAAAATGCATCTCAACAAAAATTGTCAAAAGAAGAAGAACAAAAGAGGCGTGATCAAAACTTTGAAAATTATCATAGAAAGAAACAAGGTACATGCTTGTTTCTTCTCGCTCTCACTCTCAAGTGTGTGTTTAGTACTTTTACTTTTAAGGTTTCTAACCATCATTGCACTTGAATGACTATAAATACTTTTAAATATCCTCAAGTCATCTTGGTCATGCAAGTTGCAATGTTTATATGATCCTTGACTCCAATTCCTTAAGCCAATTCTTTTTGTTTCAATATTTATAGTGTTTGTGTCTTTCATATTTTATTTTCATCGCTTTAATGTTCTCAGAATTTAGCATGTTTTATGCTCTAGGATTCATAGAGTCGAGGCCAAATCTAGATGTGGATCAAACAAATGGAGTTGAAGAAGAACATGGACCTTGAAGTTAGGGAGGAGACCCAAGTTCGGACAATGCTTGTTGGAGAGGGGTCAAGATCACTTCCTTCTACTGGTATGGATGAGCATATAAAAATAGCACAAGCTTCTCTCACTTATAGCTCATCATGTTTTATCAATTTGTTTGCTTGCATACATAAACTTCACTTATATATTTAACATCATCTCTCACTTTTGTTTGCAAAATATTTTGTGACACATGTGTAGGAAGGGCTCAACAAGCAAGAATTTT